>CM040121.1:339917578-340517578 GCA_022559845.1 Amorphophallus konjac | reverse complement strand
GCATATCGAGACAATCTAGAGAATTGGGCCTCATACTCGGCCACTGACAAAGATCGTTACTTTAATGCAGCAAATTCTGCAGCCTTCTTTTCCTGAACTCGGTCCGATAAATATTTTGCGTTGAAGTGTTCAACGAATTCCTCCCACGAAACCTGATCTTGATTTATAGTAGCCTCTATTGATTCCCACCAGCATCTAGCATCCCTTTCTAACTGAAAAGTAGCTAATAAGACCTTATCTTGATCTGTGCATTGCATAACACGGAATATTCGTTCTGTTTCCCTAATCCAGTGTTCAGCGTCATCTGGATCAGTAGAACCCGTGAACTTCGGAGGGTTCATGTTCTTGAAAGTCTAGTGGAGACTTCCTGCTCGTTGTCCACCTCCTAGTGTTACTTGTTGCAGCACTTGAGTCATGCCTTGCAGTGTACGCTGCATGTTGCGCCATTGAGCACGTTCGGCAACCATTATCCTACAATTATAATAACTAGATTAATACGTGATTTGTATCTTAAAGACTAGCAATCTATGTTAACTTTAACCCTTGGTTCTACCCAATCTCACTGGTTAAAGGTTTGAACATATCCTTGGACTTAGGTTTTTCCTAGGAATTGAATACCCTAGGCTCTGATACCACAAAAACTGTCACGCCCCGAGCGCGGAAGATACTCGGATATGCGCGACGAGTTTATATCAATCATGTCAATCAGAGTAGTAGTGTATTCGACACCAAAACAGAGATGCGCAAAAGTAAAGATAACCCAATCCTTTATTTCATAATGGATAGACTATTACAAATCCAATACTCTATTCAATTAAAAAGGAAAAGTACATAATTGACTCAAGAAAATAGGAAAAAGACTAGATGACACTTGGAGAAGTTCTATCACTTTCACTCTTGACCATTCCCATCCGATTGACTTCCCTCGTCGTCGGAATTACCTGAAAAGTAGGGAACACACGGAGTGAGCGAACGCTCAGTAGGAAATTATATCTCAAGCGCTAGCAAGGGGTTTAAATAATTACATCTTTCATGTATGTACTGTAGCTATGCATGCTCGTATAAAACGACAAGATAGAGAGAGAATTTATCAATAAGACAGCAAGATGAACTAGTCATGAGCTTTCAAGAAAAGATAACAAGATATTCAAGCAAGTACTTTTTAGCAAGTCATGTCAAGAACTTTGACTATCATGTATCAAGCAAGCAAGTAATTACCCTTTCTCGGGTAACGCAATTCATGTCAAGTCAAGTACGAGTCAAGTACAAGATTTGTGTGGAATGTCCAATCAAGCTAGTCATGCACTCGGTATAATGCCAGATACCTTATCATTCAACTCCCATGGGCACAAGTACTTTCGGGTGCTCCTCCCAGGACAAGATCGGGCCCTATATGCGCAGGCATTTATCATGTATATTTGACATCCACTCTTGTATATATATAGCCAATATGGAATTTCAACAATTTAAGCTTGTAGACACGTAGGATAACTTTGAGAGAATGGAGTCCAAAAATACGACATTGGACATAGATAGGCGATAACAACGGTACAATCACGATGAACGATGAAACTAGGTGGAATTAGGTTCCCTTAACTCGGGTACCATGACAAACAAGTATGGACATTCTTTATATAGAATTGAGGTCCACATGAACAGTACATCAAAGGTAAGATACCCTCATTCTTATTATAGAATTGAGGTCTACAAGAACATCAACAAATGGCATGATATCATCATCCCATTAAGAATTCTCATGATATACTCTTTGCATATCATAAGGGCCGGTATACCATGTTTCTTTAGAGTGACATGGCAGTCAATAGTGCAATGGGTTTTTAGGGTACAACCAGCTCAATCGGCCTTGAGGGAATCCAAGGCTCGAGGAGTCTTACGGAGGTCTCTATGACTAACTCGCTAGTCCAAAGGAACGGAATGTCCCATGGAGAGCTTGTATGTCAATGAGAATTGAGGGTGATCGATAAAACATCATGAAACGTGAGACTATACTCACAGAGTGGAGATATAGTGCCGATATACACATATATATAGATATACTGAAACCATCGGTTATCAGAAACAGGGTAAAAACATTTTTACAGAAAAATAACGACTTAAGTAAAGTCACTACTTAAGTAATTAACGCCTTCAGTAAGGGCGTTTATATATTTTACATTTTTGTAAGATTTCAATATTTCAGTATTTTACCAAAAACGCGCCCTGGTAAGGGCCGTTTAATTACAAGTTGACGACGTATACAATGGTAGTTCATTCTTTACTTCTATTTTTGTAGAATATATATATATTCAGTAATTTATCAAAAACACACCCTGGACAGGGGCGTTACTTTTCAATTCACGCCCTGAACATGGGCGTTAGTCAAGTGAGAGACGACCTATATAGGGTCGTGAATTCGAGCGTTTTACAATATTTCAGGAGATAGAATTCCAAGAGACAAGAGACATTATCATGACAGAAAATTAGCAGGAATTCACAGGTCGAGTCATGCAATATATATTAGATTGGATATTTCATATCTATTGAATTTTTAAACGTGGATCAATTATTAATTACATGTGATTTTCCTGAGATTAACGCCTACAGGACAGGGCGTCAAATCTATAATTGACGACCTGGTTCAGGTCGTTTCTTTAAAGTAGCGCCCTAGTCACGGGCGTCTCTTGCAAAAATATTACAGAAACGTGTAGAAACTATCAAGAAACTTATATACATGACATGCATGATGTGTTACTATGAATTTAACTTGTTTGGGCTATGTTGCTTGAGAAAACCTACCTTAATAGTTGATCTGGAGATGAACGGATGTAGGTTCTGGGAAAAAATGATACTCTGTTTATAAACAGAGTTTTCTGACGTACTGATAGCCAAGTAAGATATATGCTTCCCTTGGCAACAGATGACCTTGGGAAGATGCAGAAGATGTTGGTTGATGACGAAGAATTCCCCGTTCTTCCCTGTCAACCGTCTGCAGATCCTATAAAAGAAAAAAGAAACTATATACCTTAGTTTCTTCATCGTACGTAACAGAGGAGAAAGCAGAAGAACGTTACCTAGTCCTTCACCGGAGCTTCTCAACCTGTAAGCAGAGAAGAGTATGAAGAATCATTAGTTCTTCATGCGTTGATCGAACACAATATAAGGAAGAAGGAAGAAGAAGAACCTGTTGTTCTTCGTATACCTTAGAAAACTCCGAACGCCAAATAGCGTTCTCAGTTCAAGCAGTAGGTTATTTATAAGATATTGAGAATCCTAATAAGGTTAGTGTTCGATTGGAAGTAATACTTCCATATTAGAGTTATTACTACACTCGAACTCTTTCTCATAGTTATCAACTTACCCTGGATAGACTCCTGGGTCGAACGAAACTCAAACTGAATTAGCGTCCTAAGTAAGGGCGTCGAATTTAAATTGACGCCTTGTCAAGCGTCGTTACTTGTTGAAATGCGTCCACTCAAAGGACGTTACGCTAACTTGCCCTTTTTATTTATTTTGGTCGTTCGAAATTTGACGCCTTGACGTGTGGGCGTCCTTTCTCAAAACACGCCTTAGGTGAGGGCGTTTTCTTGTAAAGTAGTGCCTATATCTGAGGCGTTATTTTCATCAGGGTTTAATTATTTTTATTCCAAGCTCTTTCGTTTATTTACTACATCTTTTAATCTATTTTGATTTATTTATTCCTTTTAAATTTATCAGGGTTGCTACACAAGGTGTTGAGATCCTTATCACCGGCGTGGCACACTAAAGCCACAGTGATTGAAGATTCTAAGGACTTGTCAGTTTTGACGTTGGATGAGTTGATTGGGTCACTTATGACCTACGAAATCAATGTTAAGAGGTCTGAAGAAGAAGGCAAGAAAAAGAAGACAATTGCTTTAAAGGCAAATCCAGAGCCGATCAGTTCAAGTGACGAAGACTCAACAGAAGACAGTAATGAAGAGGAAGATATTGCTATGCTGACCAGGAAAGTAAGAAGATTTCTGAGAGCAAGGAAGAAGTTTCCAGGAAAATTCAAGAAACCATTCAAGAAACAGCCCAAGTGGAAGACGGAAGGAAGCAAATTGAAGGAGGTGATATGCTATGAGTGCAAAAAGCCAGGCCACATGCGTGGCGAGTGTCCAGAGATGAAAAAGAGATTTAAGAAGGACAAAGAGAAGAAGCCCAAGGCAATGGTCGCTACTTGGAGCGACGATGAAGAGGACGAAGATGATGAAGATGATGCGGAGCTGGAGGAGCTAATGAAGAGCATGTGTCTAATGGCACATGAGGAAGACTCAGAGGAGGTAAATTCTGACTCAGAAACCCTTACAGTAGAACAGTGGGAGTCTGAGTATGTAGCTCTGTATGCTAAATTTAAGAAGATAAGGTCTGAAAATAAACAGCTGAAAAGGAAAGTAGAGTCCATGAGTCATGATGATGCTACAAGTGAAAAAATTGTTGAACTAACGGAAACTTATGCAATTATGAAAAGTGAAAATGAAGTCATGGCTGAGAAGATTAAAAGTTATGAAGAAATTGAGCAGCACCTCAAGAGTGAGTTAGAAAACATAAAAAATATTCAACTCCACAACATCGAAAAAGAAGGCCACAGTGAAGAAAAGGATGATGGGATTCATGCTCTTGAGAATGAGAATGAGAAAATGAGAAATGACAATAAAATCTTAAGGGATCAAATCTCCATATGTCATGAGAAATTAGATCAATCAAATCAAAGGATTCTCACTCTCAACCAAGAAATTGACAAATTAAAAGATGCTTTGGCAAAATTTGTGAGAGGAAAGGACAACCTAGAGAAAGTTCTGGGAACTAAAGTAAATTTTCAAAGAGAAGGAATCGGTTATGAACCGACTAAAAAGAAATCCTTTGGAAGCACATTAATGACATCATTTGTATCCTTTGTGCCTGCCTCAAGTAGCAAATCCTCTTCTCAAGAAAAAATGGAAGATAGCTCGGCTAAGCATCAACATGAATTTTCAGACTCTAGGAAAAGAAAATCAAGAGGAAAGAGAGTCTTCTGTCACTATTGTGGTCGCGTTGGCCATGTCATGTCATATTGCAATATTATGAGTCAGGATGATGAATATTTTGCTCATAAGTCAAGAAATTCCTTCATGTTTAACAGATCTCACAAGCATGGACCCAACCTTATGTGGGTGCCAAAAGTTGTTCCTTGAGCTTATGTTCTGATGTAGGGATGTCTCAAGGTCGAAGAATCACATTGGTTTCTAGACAACGGCTGTTCGAGGCATATGACTGGGAACAAGAAGATTTTTGCTGATTTCAAGGAAAAAGAAGGAGGTCTTGTTGCATTTGGAGGAAGCGACAAAGGTAAGATCGTTGGTATTGGCAAGGTAAGTGTAAATAACTCCAATACCATCGACAATGTTCTGTTAGTTGATGGACTAAATCATAATCTTCTAAGCATTAGTCAGTTATGTGATAGTGGTCTAAAAGTCACTTTTGAATCCTCATTTTGCACAATTGTAGATAGTCATACAAATGAAATAAAGTTTTTAGGACATAGGAAAAATAATGTCTATACAATTGACATGAATGAAATTCCATGCAATCTTTTGTGTTTAGTCGCCAAAGATACCGACGGTTTTTGGGTTTGGCATCGGAGGCTTGGACATGCTAGCAGTAGTGTTATTTCAAAACTGTGCAGAAATAATCTTGTCATAGGTCTTCCCAGAATAAAACTAGATGTAAATAAAGTTTGTGAAGCATGCGCCAAAGGGAAGCAGACTAGATCTTCATTTAAATCCAAAAACATCATTTCCACATCTCGCCCCTTAGAATTATTGCATTTTGATCTTTTTGGTCCTACTCGGACACATAGCTTAGGGGGCAAGTCCTATGGTTTTGTCATTGTTGATGATTTTTCACGTTTCACGTGGGTTCTATTTCTTAGTAATAAAAGTGATGTTTTGTAGGAGTTCCAAGTTTTTTGCAAGAAGGTCCAGAACGAGAAAGGATACATGATTACTAGTTTACGAAGTGACCATGGACGTGAATTTGATAATGCAAATTTTGATGACTTTTGCAGGAGTGAAGGGTACACTCATAACTTCTCGGCACCAAGGACACCGGAACAAAATGGCGTGGTTGAAAGGAAGAACCGCACGCTAATAGATATGGCGAGAACCATGCTAAGTGAGCGGAATCTTCCTCGATATTTTTGGGCTGAAGCGGTGAATACGGCATGTCACATTGTCAACCGTGCAATGATAAGGCCGTTTGTAAGTAAAACACCCTATGAACTCTACAAAGGTAAGAAACCGAATATCTCATACTTTAAGACCTTTGGGAGTACTTGTTACATATTGAATAATGGTAAGGACGATCTAGAAAAATTTGATGCAAAGAGTGATGTTGGAATTTTTCTGGGCTACTCTAACAACTCACGGGCTTATCGAGTTTTTAATAAAAGAACCTTAGTAATCGAAGAAACTCCACATGTGATTGTTGATGAGAATACTTCCAAAAATTTCACTTCACCTAATGAAGAATCAGATTTCTTGCAGGATAAAACTCAAGGGGACACAAATCAGGGAAAACAAGAAGATCCATCCACTTCTGGAACCAAAACTGATAAGAACCATGAAGCTGAGGAAAATAGCACAGAACAATTGAAGGATGCACCTCCAACTCATCCAGATCTGCCTCCCTCATGGAAATATCTTAAAGACCATCCAGCAGCAAACATTCTGGGTAAGGTAGATGAAGGTATAAAAACTCGCTCATCCTTAAAACTCTTGCTCACTCTGAATGCCTTTGCACACACGTCACAAGTTGAACCCAAATGTGTTGATGATGCATTAAAAGATGATTTCTGGGTAATGGCAATGCACGAAGAACTACACCAATTCCAACGGAATGAAGTGTGGAAACTAGTGCCCCGTCCTAATAACCACAACGTGATCGGAACGAAATGGGTTTTCCGAAACAAATTAAACGATCAAGGTGTGGTTGTAAGGAATAAGGCCCGTCTTGTGGCCAAGGGATATTGCCAAGAGCTCGGAATCGATTTTGATGAATCATTCGCACCGGTTGCTCGCCTTGAAGCCGTGCGCATCATTCTATCTTTTGCATGCTCAAAAAATTTTAAACTTTATCAAATGGATGTTAATAGCGCATTTCTAAACGGCTTCATTAAAGAAGAAGTTCTCGTTGAGCAACCTCCGGGTTTTGAGGATTTAAAAAACCCGGACCATGTGTTCAAACTAGAAAAAGCTTTGTACGGTCTAAAACAAGCCCCAAGGGCTTGGTATGAACGTCTAAGCTCCTTCTTGATTGAACATGGTTTCAAAAGAGGTTCTGTTGATCAGACTTTATTTTCTAAGCATTCTAGAAATGATTTGCTTCTGGTTCAAGTTTATGTGGACGATATCATTTTTGGGTCTACTAATAAGAAACTGTGCAAGGAGTTTTCTGAGTTGATGCAGGCTGAATTCGAGATGAGTCTAATGGGCGAGCTAAATTTTTTCTTGGGGCTACAAATTCAACAAAGGGAGGATGGAATTTTCATCAATCAAAAGAAATATCTGCTGGAACTTCTAAAGAAGTATGATTTTGAGGGTGCAAAATCCTATGCAACACCAATGTCAACAAGCATAAAACTGGAGAAAGACTGCAAAGGTAAACAGGTTGAACAAAAGCTGTTTAGAGGTATGATCGGTTCACTTTTATATCTAACAGCTAGTAGGCCTGACATACACTTTGCAGTTTGTCTGTGTGCTAGGCATCAAGCTAGTCCTCGTGAGTCTCATTTGAGTGCCGTTAAAAGGATTTTTCGTTATCTTGCTGGTACTCCTGATCTAGGACTGTGGTTTCCTCGTAGATGTGATTTTAAACTTGTGGCTTTCACCGATGCCGACTATGCTGGGTGCCTTCTTGATCGTAAAAGCACAAGTGGCACATGCCAATTTCTCGGAGGTTGCCTAGTCTCTTGGGCCTCCAAGAAACAAAATTCCGTGGCATTGTCAACGGCCGAAGCCGAATACATGGCTGCCGGCAGTTGTGGTGCACAGGTCCTTTGGATCAAACACCAGCTAGTCGATTATGATGTGTTTCTGAATTGTGTTCCGATCATGTGTGATAATAAAAGTGCAATTGATCTGTCTAAAAATCCAACTCATCACTCAAGGTCCAAACATATAGATATCCGGCATCATTTTCTGAGGGACCATGTAAATAAAAAGGACTTTGAGCTGAAATACATTGAAACTGATAAACAATTAGCGGACATCTTTACAAAACCTCTTAGCAAAGAAAAGTTCATCTCCTTAAGAAGAGAGCTAGGAATATGCAGAGTGGAGAGCACTTAGATAGACTTACAAGTCTGCATTCTACTCAATCCATGAAATACTCTTTTTGTCCTGCCTTCAAATAATACATTTTAATAACCTTCATCACCCATTTCACTGCATTGAGCTTTTCAGACTTACTCCCCACTTGGTACTCATCTATTTCATTTGATGGTACTCATCTATTTCATTTGACTCACATCACTATTCACATCATTTTTTCTCATGCATATGCATAATTGTGTGCCACACTCATTTATCAATAAAACCTCTACTAGTATTATTGTCTGAACTCATCTTGCCTGAAATAACCTAAATTTGCATTTCTTTCTTATTTGGGCCTGTTTAGATCCTTGCTAAATAAAGTGCAGCTTCAATCGAAAATGATGGTCAGGTACAGTTCCTGCTAGACAAAATTGGTAAGTCTTTAAAACAAAAATCCTCGATTGTGCTGTAGTATTTCTCACTCGGACCCATTCTTTTGAGTGAACCCATCCACTTATATCAAATACTCATCGGGTCCAGTGGGTTAACTTTTACCAACTTCCCAACATTCCATATGTTTTTATTTTGGGATGCCCAAATGGGTCGTCCCGTATGGATGAGCCCAATACCCCTTTTTGTCTAAATACTCACCACAACTTCAACCGGTCAACACATCTTTTCAACCCTATTTGACCGGTCCAAGTTAAAAACCACGGGCATCCCCTCCTCAAGCCAGCCGCAAACCCTCCTACACCGCACAACTTTTTCCTTCCCGCTCAGCACACCATCGCTCCGGCGGACACACCAGCGGCTACCGCCAATACCTCCATTCCGGGCATCAAGATCTTCTCCTTCTACTCCCTGCGAAGGTGCAAGAGAACCCTGATAGGTGGAGGGAAGCTCACTTCGACAGCTTGCTGTTCCTCCCCTTCTCAAGGAGAGACGGTCGAGTCCCTGCCTCTTCAATCTAGGCTCTTCTGATGGCTCCACGCTACAAAAGCATGTCCAAACGTCCACGGAGGAAAGCTGCGGCAAAGGTCTCCTCATATGCCATTGATTCTCCCACCTCCAACTCAGAGGACGAAGCTCCCCAGGCCATCCCTATTCCTCCAGCCCAACAAAGAGAAATTCGGTCCAAGCGTTTTCATGAAGAGGTACTGCTACACGCCCAGTCTACTAATCTGTATCCTCGAACTATCATGCATCCCATAGCAGTGGATCTTGAAGATGTCACCAATTTGGTCCCTGAACTATTTGATTTGCTGAACACCCAACCAAATTGGATACAATTTATGTCTGAGCATCGGAAAGTTTATCCCACACTAGGTCTGCAATTTTATCAAAATCTGGTGATAAAGAACAACAAGCTCTACACTGCAGTAAACAACAAATCTGTCATGGTTTCTGCCGGGCTATTCAATACAGTTTTTGGTTTTCCAAGTCGTCACACCACCATCATGGCAAATACAAAATTGAATGCAGTGTCTGTTTACAGCATAATGATGGGTTTTGATGACTCAGTGGTCATAGATGAAGATGACATTCCAAAGAATTTGAATGCCAATGTTTTCCCTCCTGCTCAGCGCATTCTACATCATCTCTTCACCACCATTTTCTATCCCAGGGGAGGCAGCAGGAACAAAGTCAACAAAGTGCATAAATTTTTGTTCCACTGCATTTATAATGGTATAATTGTTGATTTCTCAAGTCTCATGTACGACTTAATATTCCTTTGTTACAAAGAAAAAAGACGTAGTCTTCCATATGCTTCACAGTTAACAGCGGTTTTTATGCATCTTCGTATCGACTTGGATAAGGAAATATGTGAAGAGTTACTAGACAAGGATGTCTATACCGCCCGCAGTCTTTGCCACAACATGGGTTACAAAAGAAATGCAGCTGGCCACCTAGTTCGAGTTTTGAAAAATGTTAAAGGCAAGAATGTGCAATCTGCAGAAAACAGTGCCAGTGGTGAAGAAGCAGAAGAAGAAGATGCTACTGCCTCACATGATGATCAGCCACCAACCAGTCCTTCTCAAGCCGGAGGAAGTAGCTCTAGACCAGAGTCACATGTTTCTCATCTTGATCAAATTGACCAACGGCTGGACAAGCTAACTGAAGATGTGAGTGACCTGAAGCTACATCAAGAGATGTTCCTGCACCACTTCGAATCCATGTCCAAGACTCTTGATGCCCAAACCCAAATGCTTCAGCAAATTAGGGATTCTGTTTCCGGATCACCCAACTAGTCTGGCTAGGAGTAACTTTGCTGTCAGCTTTTTGATGAGCAGCTGCCCTTTTTTTGTTTAAACCCTACTTAGCAGCACCTTTGCTTACTTATGTTATATATTAAGCTGCATGTCTGGATGCTTGCGTGCTCATTTCAATTCTTTCTCCTTGGTCATCTTCTTTCTATCTACCTTGTTCCTTCTTTAAATCCACCATCTACTCAGCTTATCTTTGTGCACCTGCTCTGCACATCTCCTTTTTGCTCATGAAAAAAAAGGGGGATAACTAGCAATTTGCTAACAGTAATATTTTGTGATCATGTCCTACTATGTCTTGTTTTGAAGTTGCTATGTTTTTGACGTTCCAGTCTTGATATGCTCATGGTTCAGTAAGTAAATGGATATGCTGTTGAATTCTGGAGTGATGTTCCTTGACACTCATTGGAAAATAAG
The DNA here is from genome assembly GCA_022559845.1 of Amorphophallus konjac. Classification (NCBI taxonomy): domain Eukaryota; kingdom Viridiplantae; phylum Streptophyta; class Magnoliopsida; order Alismatales; family Araceae; genus Amorphophallus; species Amorphophallus konjac. The sequence continues at coordinate 340,506,588 of CM040121.1, read as the reverse complement.
TGTTATGCTTTCATGTCTGTTTGGCTGACATAGTAGTGAAAATTGTCTCAGTTCTCTCTATATTACTCTATCTTCCCTTTATTAGCTTAAATTGCTTGGGTTGTTTTGTGTTTTTTGTCATCATCAAAAAGGGGGAGATTGTTGTGCCCTCCTTGGTTTTGATGATGACAAAGTTCTTTAATAGATTGAATAAAACATCGTGAGTGGCCATATGCTTCACATTCATTCATTCCATCCTTGATACACTCTACATTCACAATGATCAACTATCTTCTGAGATGCCAATTCGTTGATCAAATCTTTATCTCACTAACTATTTGATGAGAATGAATAATGTTGATAGCAAGCTCACTCTTTCTCCATGGTGAAATTCAGAAATCTGGAAGAAGGAAGACAAGGTAAGTGAAATGAAGAATCTCCATGAAAGGTGAGTAGAATTGATTCATTCAGATCAAACATGGTAAGAATTTCCCCTAGAATAACTTTGTTTAAGTTTGACCAAAAATCCCTTGAATTGGTAGTGCTTAATGTCTTTTTTTTCTGTTTTAACCTGTAGTGGGTCGACCCCCCCAGACAGATGGGTCGACCCCTGTTGCAACAGATGCCACTCTTTTGGCTCTGGCACAAATGGGTCGACCCAGCTGATAAAGGGGGTCGACCCCTGTGATCTCACAGAACTAGTTTTTGGCCCCTGTGAAGAAGTGGGACGTCCCACCTATCAAAGGGGGTCGACCCCTGTAACAAGCAGAACCTGGAAACAGGATCTGTTTGATACATGGGTCGACCCACTTGGCAGATGGGTCGACCCACTCTTGAATTTTCTTATTTTCTCCGATTTACGCTATATATTTCATCTATTAATTGTGTGGGCCATACTTCACGTGCAAATCACTTGTTAGTCATTGGGATTAACTAGTAATCATGTGGCTTAGACTATTAAACCTAATTAACATCATTTGATTAAGTCTAACACTGATTTCACTTATTTCGTGCAGGTTTCGAACAGGATAAAGAAATGGCCACGTCGGATTTGCAGAACCAATCAAAGGAGAGAATAATCTCCTCCTTCCTCCAGCTAGGAGTGCCATCCCCCAGGATATAAATGCCCATGATTAGGGCGTCCCAAGGACATACGACCAGAGCTGCAAAAGGTGCCACACGAGTGTTAGGCGTCTTCATCCTCGGGAGCAGAGGCGCACCTGCGTGTGGAAGAGAAGGTCGTGGTTCGAAGAGCAGCTTCATCGATCTTCATCCGAGCAACTTCGTTGAACAATCAAGACATCATCCTGCTGCGTGGATCATCTTCCCAAGCCTCAGCGTCTTCTAGAACCCATCAACCCACGGACGTCTCTGTTGAAGCATAGCTCGCCATCATTCCAATAGACAGGGGGAGTTGTCCTTAATGTTCTTCATCAGTCTTAGGCTTAATGTTCATGTGATTCTCTTTATTTTCAAACTCAGATATAGTGTGTGAGAGATTGGAGATTTGATCTCCGTGGAATGCCCTTGTTGGGCGTGTGTGCGTGTGTGGATAGAGGTCCTTGACCTCGTGTTTGTGTGTGTGTGCTATTCAGTGTAGCTCTCTATAGTGGAATCCTCTCAAGTTGAGAGGGGTGGATGTAGGATCGCACTTGGGTGCGTCTGAACCACCTAAAATTGCTCGTCTCCTGTGGTTGTGCTCTTGTGCGTTTGGTTTATCTTGTAGGTGTGTGTGGTTGCTGCGTTTTTTATTTGTGGTTTGCTTGCTCGTGCGCGGTTGATAATTTTTAATTTCCCGTCAATCAATTCACCCCCTCTTGATTGCCATTCCAACGGGCCAACACTTCATGAGACTCGAATGAAGACAAGCGATGTATAGACTTCACGACTGATGAATGCAATGTACAGACTTTGCAAGATGTGAAGGAGTTGAGTGTATAGACTTCACGATGTGAAGACTTGTCAACAAAGGACTGTACAGACTTGAGGTGAAGACCGATGTATAGACTTTCTAAAAGAACGGCTGTATAGACTTGAAGCAATGGAAAACATCGACTGTATAGACTTTGAACTGCAACGTAGGTAAAGGCATCGATGTATAGACTTCGAAGCTGAACGTAGGTAAATAACCCAATGTGCAGACTTTGAATCACAACGAAGGAATAGATGCCAATGTACAGACTTTGGCAAACAGCGATGTACATACTTGGCCAAACAGTCCAATGTATAGACTTGAGGCATGGAGGCCAATGTACAGACTTTACCTCGTGCAAGCTACAGTGAATGCATGTATAGACTTTGAACTCTTGAGCTCTGCATAGACTTTGCAGTCAACAGGCGATGTATAGACTTTGGAGTCTGAGACCAATGTACAGACTTTGTAAAACAGAAGCCTGTATAGACTTGGAAGATCAAGACGCTAAAGAAGACGGTCCACTGTACAGACTTAGATGCCATTGACAAATGCATGCTACAGTCCAATGTATGGACTTACATGAGACGCTCATTGAGACGCTCAATGTACAGACTTCGCCTGACACCGTCCAATGTACAGACTCTGCCTTAGACTCTAAATGAGACGGATAGTGTATAGACTTAGCCAATGCAATGAGTTGACGCTACAGTGTATGTCAATGCAATGAGTTGACGCAGTCCAATGTACAGACTTTCAAGCCTGAAGGCCAATGTGTGGACTTGCACAGTAGCTTCAAAGTATAGACTTGATATGTGTGCTTCGGCTGTACAGACTTCACTCTAGCAGGTAATGTAGCAATGTATATACTTTGATCTTGAATGTGCAGTGTATAGACTATGCAATGCACTGTGGATGTATGGACTTTGCAACGACGGGCAATGTGTAGACTATGCACAAACAGATGAGTTGACTCATGAGAACAGGGGGTCGACCCATAACAATGTATAAACTTTGCAATCGACATGCAATGTACACACTTGCTAGGATGCTGCAAGAGACACGGACAGTGTACAGACTTACGTTACTGTAGCAATGTATAGACTTTGAGACTTTGAGTGTGTGTTCAGTGTGAAAACAAGATAAATGCATAGAACACACAGACAATCTGATAAAAGTAATTTCATCAAAACATAAACATTGTTGCCAATCAATCAAAACAATGTGTTGCCATATGATGTAAAGTTACATGTCAACACCATCAACGCAGAGGAGTCACAACACTACAATCATGAATTTTTCTGCTGAACATATCTCAATGAATTATTTGCCAATCTTTACTGGGTCGGACTTTAATTCATGGCTAGGCAAACTGTGTGTGGTGATCAATTCTATTAATCCTTATCTTTGAAAATTGATTTGTCATGGTCCACACATATTACCTCTAGATGAGACCAAGTGGTCCAATCAGGATAAGATGATGCACCATGATAATGTTACTACTTTTAGTTTATTGAAAGCTTCTGTAAGTACTAATAAGTTTCCATTTATATCTTCGTGTAGGATGGCAAAGGAGCTTATGGACCAGTTGATCAAAGCTCAAGAGAAGGAAAGACAAGAATGTCTCATGGCCGATGATGTTGATCAACAAAGTGACGAAAATATAGAAGAGGTAAATTCTGATTCTGAAGAATTTACTCTTGATGATCTTGTTGATGCTTACGATGAGTTGGAAAAATAATATAAGAAAATCAAGTTAGAAAACAAAAAATTGAAAAAGAAATCGAAAAACATGCACCATAAAAATAGATCTTGTGATAAATGTTCTGAGCTTGATAACTTGAATGAACTTTTAGAGCACGATGTTGAATGTCACTAAGAAACCATTGCTTGTTTGAGAAATGAAAATGTTACCCTCAAGAATAAAATCGATCAATTAGAGAAAACTGAAAAAGATCTAAGAAACAAAATGGATTCAAACTCTATTGATCATGATATTTACAATGAATTGATTATGAATGATAAACTTGCAAATGAGAATGAAGAACTTAAAAAGGAAAACAGTGCTATATTGATTCAGATATCTCTGCTTGAAGGCAACATGAAGTTTCTTGAAAAAGAAATGCTTTGTCAAAATCTGAAAATGAAAAATTGAAACATCTAAACACAACTATATCTAAAAAATTACTTGCTTTTGAAAAAGGGAAAAGTTTGGTTGTTGATGATTGTGAAAAGATGCATGTGCTTGAACAAAAGATGGAAAGCTATAAAACCATCAATGCCCAATTGAATGAAAAAGTCATCTCTTGTGATAATGAGATCATTTCCTATGAACTACATATTTCATCACTTGAAAAGAAAATTCTTGATCTGAATGCTTCTTTGTCTAAATTTGTAAATGGGAAAGAAAATTTGAACAAGATGTTGGGGACTAAGGTGAATTTCCAAAGAGAGGGGCTAGGCTATAATCCTGTGAACAAAAAGAATTTTGAAAATAAAGTCTATACATCATTTGTTCACAGTTCAAACATATCCAGCACATCAAATGAGTCTCCAAATCAAACTGCTGCTCAAACAATAAAGAGATCAAATGAAAATCTGGAAAAGAAACAAAACTTACGTCAAAAGGCTAAAAGTGTTGTTGGTGTCACGATGAATGCCATGAAAAATCATGTTGCACACACACATACATCCACAAAGAAAATCTCATATTTTTATTATGGTGAACTTGGTCATATGATGCATGATTACCTTTTGATGAAATCTGAAGATCTAGAAGCATGTAAGAACATGAATGGCCTCATAAAGCCAAGAAAGCTTTTGAACACAAAAAGAACTCTTGATAACTCTTATGTTCATGAAAGAAGACCATTTGAGAGATTTGCTACATTGAACTGTTTTCATTGTGGAAGGTTTGGTCACAGGATGAACAATTGCTTTAGTTTGAAAGATGATAACATCTCTACAAACCCACAGAAATTCTACGCTCATTCTTAAAAGAAAAATCTGAAGGTTTTTGTTGTTGTCATTATTGTGGTGAGTTTGGACATACCATATATGATTGCTTCCTAATGCATTTTGATGATATACATGCCCAAAAACTATGGAAAGCACCCACTAGAGGTGCAACTAACCATCCGGGACCCAAGAAGGTTTGGGTACCCAAAACTATTGAATGAGAACTCTTGTTGCAGGATTACCTTGAGGCCAAGAAGAAGGCTTCAAGACAACTTGGCTAGTTCTGGTGTGATGCCTTGGTAAACATGGGTTTATCCTTGAATTAAGTTTCTGATACTACAGGTTGAGAGAGAGAGTCATATGTGATGAAAAGTCTTGAAGTAAGTTTCTTCATATGCTTTGGCTTAATTGATTCTAGATGAATTTTAAACTGTCATTCAATGCTCATGTGTTTGCTAAACCCCCGATGTCATGTGGGAATGTATTGTACTTTTCTGATCATCGTTTCAATGACTACATGGTATATAAAATGGTGACATGTGGAAGGGCAGGTCAAGTCTGTCTGAAAGCTATCACCATGCGTGAGAATGTGCCTCCGCATGGTACCATAAATCATTTATGCATATGGCATCAAACTTAAATGAATTTTCTGAAATCATGCATTGATTATGGGGGAGTCTTACAAGCTAAAAATTTTGAGATTGATGTTTTTCCATTCTCTCAGCAGAATGATGTTATTCTGTGGCTGAACATTTTGAGGACGGAATTTGATCAATGTTCCATGGTCTTTCCCAATGTGCTGCTCATCCTTTTTTGGATAAAAGTAAAAATATTTTCAAAAAAAAGTTCGCATGTGATGATTTTGATGTTTTGAATGAATTTTCTGAATTCTCCTTTCAAAATAAAATTGTGTTCTTATAATTTTTTTTTAAAAAAAATATTTCTGCATATCTTGCATTAATTGCATTTAGAGTTGTCATGTGAAATCTGAAATCTTGCATCACATTACATATTTGTATATCACTTTTTGCATATCATTCACATAGTGTTGTTGGAAGATGAAGCTCATCGTGTGTCTTATTGCACAATTGGTATTTTCAGCATGTATATAGTGCATATTTTGAAATGCATCATTTTGAACATTTCATGTTGCATAAATGCCAAAACGAATACTTCCAACAATGGTATCTTATCTTTGGGGCAAACATTTCAAGAACTGAAATTGCATATCTTTGCATTCTGCGCTGCATATATGCATATCTCCATTGTATGCTTGCATGTTAATATATGCTAAAACCTCTTCCTTTGAAACTTCTAAGACCAAATACTCCATTGATAAATAATGTTGCATCTGAGTCTTAATAAGTGTGCTTCATGTCAAACTCTCAGGGGGAGCAATTTATGCTTATTGCATTTACATAGGGGGAGCTGCACTATCTTCTTTTAAGTTAAATTTTCTCCATACATGTTAAATCAAATTCGCACACTTCATGCACTAATGTGAAATTGAGTGTTATTCATAAGGATATAAGAATTTCATTTCAACACTCTAAAGTAATCCAACTTGCTGCATGAATGATAAAGAGACAGTTGAGGAAAAAGCTGCCTGCCTCCACATATAAAAAATAGATGAAATGAAAGGCAGAGCAATGCTAAGTCTCACTGAGTAAATTGGGCACACGTCACCTGAGACGTGATGTGGTTCATTTATGAAAAGTGTTGACTAAAGTATCTCTGTTAAAATGAGGTGAAATGGTTCAATATTCTGAGTAACCAGGGATTCTGACATGAGCTCCATGTGTCTCCTTGCGTAAAAAGGAATCATTTGAACATGATCATTCTTAGAAAAATTCAGATTGTCAGTGTGAAAATTTTTGATGATAATTTTGACTGAGGCAGAGTGAAGCCTTCAATACGCTGCTCTCTAGATTGAAATGCAGTCTGTACAATTACTATTGTGTTTAATTGAAAATCTGCTTATCCATATGGCTAGAATTCATTCTCATGTTGCTCACTTACACATGGTAATTTGATTTGATATGTATTCTGAAAATTTGATTAACCGCATGACCTGCTATATGTCTTCTCCTATCTATCTGCACACTCCTCAAGGTGTAATTATGAGCACTTTGATCTTAATGACTCACCTGCACTTTTTGTACACCTATCCCTTCACTCTAACTAAGATGGGGGAGTAATGTTGTATGTATAAATATCTATTTGCCTGTGTTCAATCATATTGGATCATTTTCCTTGCATTCTGCATGTCCATATTGTCTACACTTGCATTCCAATGTTGTGAACTTAGTTCATGCATGTTGTGCATATTGTTTCTCTTTGTCACCTCATTCACCCCATTATCTATAGGTTTTGTCTATAAACAAAACAAAAAAAAAACAAAAACAATTGGTATAAAAAAAATTGCGGCCATCATGGATTCCCCATCATGATCCCCATTTCTGATTATGTCAAAGGGGGAGAGAGAGCTTTAAAAGAGAGCTTTACATCATAATATTTTATCATCATCAAAATGGGGGAGATTGTTGTGTATGTGATTTTGATGATTACAAAATGACTTTGTTGCTTGGCCTTGTACTTTTTTGATACTTCATGTTCTCATGTGCTTGAATCCTTCTTGTTCTCTTGCTATGGGGTCATGTTCTAGAATGAGAATGAATTTGTGAAACATGCTTGAAAGAATGCATATGTTGTGTACTCAATGAGAATTCATGATAGAACACGTTTGCATGATTGAACACATGAATGAGTCTTTATGCTCACTTGAATGCCCGTTATGCTCATTTCAATATAGTGTGCTAATCTTCTTGCATTACAGGAACGAGTCATGATGGACATCATCTTGTTGTCCACCATTCAGAACTTGTGTTAATTACATCTCCATTCTTCAAAGAACTATTGGTAAGGCTTTGCAATTCACATATCTTCAGTTAAGTGAATTTTGGGTAAGAAAGCCACAGTGTGTTGACCCAGAGTACTTGTGCATAGATATACATGATGTGATTTCATGTACCTCCTACATGAGTCATTAAGGTTTGAGGATGTATGCTTCATGCATTTCCTACATGAGATTTTGATGGTCATACATGTTATTCAAATGGATGTGTTATGTTGTTGACTTTTGGTTGAGATGTCTTGGGCTTTCATGCATAATCTTCTAAGTTCCTGTGAAAGAATTGCATGAACTTGGCTCTTATGAAGATGGCTTCAATTAGGTCTCAATCAAGGAGATTGTGTTCATTGAACACACCCTTCTATTAGAATGGTATCATTCATGAGGTCATCAGGGTTTCAATGTGTGGATGCATTTGTGATGTCGTATGGTTCCTCAAACCTGTGTGATTGCACATCATACGATCATGTCATTGGTCTTGAGCTATATATTTACTTCTTACATGTGTAAATGAATATCCCTCATTTGATGCTATTTGATGTTGAGTATTTGGTAAATACAAGAATGCTAGTTGAAAGTTTGAGCTCCCATGTCAATATATTTGATTGAATGATAGATTCATGCTTATCATTTCAAAACCTTGTCATTTGATCATATATATTTTTGTTAAGTGATATGAGAAGCAAAATGCATGTTTGAATAGGTTCAATGATGTATTTTATTGTGAACATGTTCATAGTGTTAATGCTTGATGTAAAGATCTTGATTTTTAACTAACCTCTTGCTTTATCATATTTTTCAGGATGAAAAATCATGGTTGATCTTCATGGGATTATGGTAATATTTGATCAATTGTTTCCCATTGATTTGATGGAGGTTTTAGTTATTTTTCAGGTCCAAACAAGAAGGGGTCGACCCTCTGATGTTCTGTCCAAAACAGAACCTATTTTTGTGCACCCTGCCTGAAAGGGTCGACCCCTATAAAACAGAACCAAAACTGGGTTCTGTTTTGGGTTCTGTTAGCCCGAGGGTCAACCCCTAGGGTCGACCCCTGTAAAACTGAACCAGAAAACACTCTGGTTTGTGTTCTGTTTGCCCGAGGGTCGACCCCAAGGGTCGACCCTTTCCGGTACGGGGCGGTGCCGTCAAATTTGGCCTTCGTTCAAGTGTGCCAAAAGTCCTCCCAATCCGGTCCAAAAGCCCCAAATCACTCCTTGAGTTGTAGATCTTGTCCCAGGGTTGTCCCTTGACCATTCTAGAAGCATAAATATATATCTTTGGGTCACAAACCCTAATCAGTGAGGTGAAATCTGAAATATTTTGTGTGGTTCTAACTCTTGTGTGTGCAGGGTCGCTGCAGCTGCTCCAAGGGCTTCTTCCACATTGTTCTAAGCTTGTATGTGAAGGGAAGAAGATGGATTCAAGTCTCCAATCGATCCCCTACTGGAAGCTGCGTGGGAAATCAAGTTACAACCTCATCTTTGCAAGAATCGTTCATCTTCTTTCAAGAACCGTCCTCATCCTACAGAAGCATTCAAATACGTTCAAAGGAGAGAAAAGGGGAGCTCTAATCACTGCAAAATCTTCCTCTTTCTGACTTCTCAATTTCCTTGTTGATAGATCTTGAATGTCTGCTTTAAGACATCTTAGGATGGTTTTATATGTCTTATGTCCACTCTCTCTTACATATATATATGAACTGCAATTTTTGTGATACAACAATCTTAATGCTCATGTGTTCTTTCGTATAGGTTGAAGATGAAGAGGGGGATCTCTAAACCATTCATTTCTATATTCTTGTTTGAGATTAGCTTAAAGTTTGAACTTATTATTTCTATCTATTCTTTCAGGTGAAGAAGAGATTGGAAGAAGGAAAAGAGGAGTGCCTCGAGGAGAGGAAGAAGATGATGTTGAAATCATGATCATCCATCAACGAGCCAAGGAGAATCAAATTTTGTTGATGAAGGGGGAGCCTTATTCTTGATGCATCTTTCTAGTTTCCATCTACAGAATTTGTTTGGAGGGTCATAGCATATATTTGTCATTGCTTCATAAACATTTGACTGAATACTTTGTGTGGGTGTTCGGAGAAAGGGTTCTCCGAGTTTGTGTGTTGTCGTGTGTGCGTCGTTTTGTGCGGAGTATATCCGCGTGTGTGGTTGGGCGTAACTTGGGGTGTGTTCCCCGTGTGTGGTTGGAAGTTTACTCCCGTGTGGTGGTGTAGGCATTGCTCTACGTGTGTGTGGACGGAGCTGTGTCTCCGTGTGAGGTATTTTGTTCGGGGTGTGTTCCCCAACGGTGTGTGTGTGTGTGTGCGTGCGTGCTGCTGTAGCAGCAGGTTGAGGCAAGGCCTCGTGTGTGTGGTTTGCTGCAATAGCAGCATGTGTATGTTGGGGTTCATCCTCGTGTTGTTACATTTTGTAGCGTGTAGTGGAGCCTCACCGGTTTGGTGAGGGGTGGACGTAGGGAGCCCGTCGTGGTCCCGAACCACCTTAAAAATCTCCGTGTCTTGTGGTTTGTTCCTTGTGATTGTGTGTTTCACTATAATATCTGTTTATACAATCGTGTGAGCTCGGTGAGATTGAGTGAATTAAGTTTAAACATGTTTATATTAATTTCCTCAATCCTATCAATCTTGTAAATTCCGCTGTGTGCTAGTTTGTATTTTTAATTGGACACGTATTTTAACAGTAGGATCTATTCACCCCCCCTCTAGATCCGTGTTCCTGCACTATGGGACCCAACACATATGATCACCGTCCCACCTACCACAATGCATGAGGGTGACCATCCACACCTTCAAGACTTCTACACATGGGACCGTGACTTCTGGGAACCCACCACAAGGGGTCATACCTTCTTTGATCCCTTTGATCCATTCCCTAGTGGACCCCGTGACCCACCATATATACTTCACTTCTTTGAGGGAGTCCACTACCACACCCCTTCCCCACGGGCTGAGTTGTCTACCCCTACCAAGCCCGTTCACTTGCGAAATACACCATCATATAGGGGAAAGGACGAAGATGTATTTGGTACTCCTGGCCCTCCCACATCTAAGTCCAACATGCATGCATGGTCCACTTTAGGAGGTCTTGGAATTCCCCATTCCGCCAACCACCGGTTACGTCAAATGCATGCATAGCACACATTCGGGTGTCCTGGTCCCCCATCGCCTATGCATAGGTCAGACTAACATTAAGTGTGCCTAGGGTCTTGTGTGTCCGTGCATACATTGAGTCGAGTCAGTTTTGTACGCTCGCGTTGTTAGTCCCTTTCGAGTATGAGACTTGTCAGACTTTGGGATCGGTTCTACTTCACATATCGGATCTAGTCACATAAGGGACCAGCGGTGATTCCTAGTGAGTCTTTGACCCACCTCCCTTCATTTGAGAGTGACCCCACCCTGGAGTGTCCACCTCTAGCCTCATTCCCATGGCAGCGTGTGCATATCGAATTTATACGGGATGAGCAGGTGTCGATTACTTGGAGCAGAGCGTACTCTACGCTTCATGGTACGATGATGGATCCGCCGGCGTCACGAGCAGCCGCACCCCTTACTCGATAGGGTCGAGTTCTTCCTGTAAGGTTTCGCATAGCACCTACGGGCTACGCAGCGGATAACAAAAATTCATTTGCCCGATCCCGGTGTTGTGGAAAGCTTAATCTGTGCTCTAATCGGTGTTTCTAATACCCTAATTACGGGTTGCGTGTTTCACCTTACGCGGAACGACGCTGTCCGCTAAGCCCGATGTAGAAAAACTGAGCCGCACAATAGTACGGCCTCTAGAGACGATCCACACGGACCCTTGCGCAGCGACGGTACCTCCCCAGCACGACTATCTCCGACTCTATCACCTTCTAGAGAGAGAGAGAGTAAGATAGAGAAAGGGGGGAGACTAATCCTCTCCCTTAAGCTTAATGCTTGGTTAGCTTAAGGGAAGGAAAGAAGAAGCTCGAATGAGCTTCACGTAGGATCTATATATAGAGTTTAGGCTTTTTAGAAAAGGATTCCAAAAGACCGAAACTGTATATATGTCCTATCTATTATTATACATATGTATTAAGCTCCATTTACACTACTTTCCAAAAGGAATTAAAAGGAATTAATACATACACTTGTATAACAATAATCCGTCACCCAAGAATCCATTGTGTGTGATCCTCTAGGCCCATAGTCACTCTAGTTTAAGGCCCATTAACTTCTAATTCCCAATTAGAAGTAAATTAAACATATTCTTCACTTCTACAAGAGCCGAATAATAGTTTAATTTATTCCGAAGCTTTCGATCACGTTGGGTCAAGCAAATCCGCGTGATCCTAGAGGACGCCGAGTTTAAACCAGCTTGTCTGGTACCTGTAAGTCCACAGTTACCGCATCGATATAATCCCTCGCTCATTCTATGAGTCTGGTATGATCGAGGGTATGGTTTCTGTCAAACCCCATGATCGTGCCATTTGACTATGACCCCCTTAAAGTGTATGACGTCCGTTCTAAACGAACTCACACGACCCTGGCCAGGGATTTAACGGGGCGTCAATGTCATGACCCATTAACTGTCTGATATATACCCGACAGTGAGCGATCCCCTCTTGACCATTGATGATCTTCACACGTCTCCTGGAGTGGTTAATGACTTGGCAACTCATGACTTATGGTTAAAGTCACTTAGCTAAGTAATTAAACCATTCCAGTCCTCGTGTAAGATCCGATCAATGTCTCAGGTCAAAGGACCAACGATGCTACTGTGACCGTTGGATCTTCAGTTGACATTAGGTATAATCAACCATCTGAAGATCCAAAAGCGGATCAGTTCAGTGCACATCCTCCAAGGACATACACCTACACATATGTGTTGGTGCCCCGCACCAATGACCATGAGACTGGTCACTGACACGTCATGTGTACTGGTTTAATAGGTAATCAAAGTCCCCGAGTGATTACCCTCCAACCAGGAACAGTTTAAGGTATGTGTTCATGTAAAGTCAGTCTCATAATCGAGATCCCATCTCGAGTTGACTTTACAACCACATATCCTAGGGACAACGTAAAGTAACACAATCGCATATTTACGCTCAAACACCACTTTATCAATAATGAACAAGATCATACATATATCAGGTCTATCCAACCCTAAATTGGCATGTAGCACACCAACACTAACAATCTCCCGCTTGAACTACAGCCAATTGCCCACAACTTTGAGGCCCATCTTATCCCGATGATGCTCAAATACAGTCTGTGTCAAAGGCTTAGTCAGTGGATCTGCTATGTTATCTTCTGACGGTACACGCTCTACCCTCACATCTCCACGATCAACAATCTCCTGAATAAGGTGAAAGTGCCTGAGAATATGCTTTGACCTTTGGTGAGATCTCGGTTCCTTCGCCTGGGCGATGGCCCCATTATTATCACAAAATAATGGGATGGGAGCTGATATCTCGAGAACTACGTCGAGTTCCAAGATGAATTTCTTCATCCAGATGACTTCTCCAACTGATTGCCCCTCCATTCAACATGAATACAAATTCAGACATGGATTTGCAATTATCTGGATCTGACTGGAAACTAGAATCTGTGTAAGCTCTAAGCTGTAGGTCCTCTCCTCCATAAAGCAGAAACAGATCCTTAGCCCTTCGCAGGTACTTAAGGATACCCTTTACTGCCTTCCAGTGCTCTTCACCTAGATTTGCTTGATATCTACTGACAATGCTTAAAGCATTGGCAACATCAGGCCGTGTACATAGCATTGCATACATGATTGACCCTATCGCCGAAGCATAGGGTACCTTATTCATGTGTGCCACCTCCTCAGAAGTTTTAGGACTCATCCCCTTGGATAGGCAAATTCCATGTCTCATGGGAATGAGACCACTCTTGGAATTTTTCATCCTAAACCTTTTGACGATAGTATCTATGTACATGGATTGGGATAATCATAGCATCCTTTTAGATCTATCTCGATAGATCCTTATGCCCAGCATATAGGATGCTTCTCCCAAATCCTTCATGGAGAAGGTTTTGGACAACCAAGACTTAGTTGATGTCAACATCTCTACATCATTCCCAATGAGTAAGATGTCATCAACATAAAGAACCAAGAAGGTCATAGAGCTCCCACTGACCTTCTTGTAAACACAGGGTTCATCTTCATTTCGAATGAAGTTGAAAGATTTGACAGCCTCGTCAAATCTCAAGTTCCAGCTTCTAGATGCCTGCTTTAATCTATAAATGGACCTTTAAAGTTTGCATACCTTATTAGGATGTAGCTTGGAAGTGAATCCTTCAGGCTGTACCATGTACACCTCTTCTGACAGATTTCCATTAAGAAAAGTTATCTTCACATCCATTTGTCAGATCTCATAATCCAGGTATGCAGCAATGGCAAGGAGGATTCTGATTGACTTAACCATGGCTACCGGCAAAAACGTCTCGTCATAGTCAATGCCTTGCCTTTGACGATATCCTTTCGCCACTAGTCTAGCCTTGTATGTGTCAATCTGTCCATCTGTACCGATTTTCCTTTTGAAAATCCATTTGCAGCCGATAGGGACCTTCCCTTCGGGTACATCAACTAAGTTCTAAACTTTGTTGGTGTACATGGACTGTATCTCTGAATCCATTGCCTCTTACCATTTCTCAGAATCTACACTACGGATCGCCTCCTGGTACGACTGAGGATCATCATCCTCATCGATACATACCTTAGAGGACCCCTCTAAGACATGTCCAACATATCTCTCAGGTTCTCTCGGTAGTCTACCAGATCTCCGTAGTGTCAGTGTTTCACCTTGAATAGGATCAACCGATACAGTCTCATCTAATGAGTTTGTGTCTATGGGTTGTGGTTCTTGGACCTCGTCCAATTCTATCTGGCTCCTACTATTTTTCTGGAGTAGATATTCTCTTTCCAGAAATACAGCTCTCTTGGCCATTAAGACCCTTTGCTCAGAAGGGTGATAGAAATAATATCCAAACGTCTCCTTTGGATATCCCACAAACCTACACTTATCGGTCCTCGACTCAAGCTTATCACTCTCGTTCTTCTTTACATGAGCAGGACACCCCCAAATTTTAATGTGATTAAAATTTGATTTCCTGCCCTTCTATATCTCATATGGTATAGAAGGAACTGATTTACTTGATATCCTATTCAATAAATAAGCCGCAGTCTCTAACGCATAGCCCCAGAGAGAGAAGGGTAGTCCTGACATAGACATCATGGATCGGACCATGTCTAACAAGGTCCTGTTTCTCCTCTCGGATACACCATTGTGATGTGGTGTATACGGTGGTGTCCACTGAGAAACTATTCCATGGTCTTTAAGATAAGAAGTGAATTCATGACTTAAGTATTCACCTCCTCGATCCGATCGAAGAGCCTTAATACTTTTGCCAGTCTGTTTCTCTACTTCATTCTTGTATTCCTTAAACTTCTCAAAGGCTTGTGACTTATGTCTCATTAAATACACATAGCCATATCTAGAGAAGTCATCAATAAAAGAAATGAAATAGAGATAACCTCCTTTTGCTTCTATGGACATGGGTCCACACACATCCGAGTGTATGAGCTCGAGAAGGTAAACAGCCCTCTCTCCATGTCCACCAAAGGGAGCCTTAGTCATTTTCCCCATGAGACATGACTCATAGGTATCAAATGGCTTGTATTCGAACGAATTCAAATACCCATTTGAGTGTAAGTGAGAGACTCTTTTCTCACCTATATGACCAAGTCTGCAATGCCATACATATGCAGAATTCACTTCATCAGCATTGGAAATTTGCATAACATTAGAACGTGTATCTAATACATAAAGGCCATTGACTAATGAACCATTGGCTAAAATCAAACCATTATTCATTATAGAGCACCCAGTGCTATTAAAAGTCAATGTATATCCAATGTTATACAAGCCAGAGATTGAAATAATGTTCTTAATAATATTAGGAACATAATAACAGTCATTCAGCTCCAGAATGACTCCTGAAGGTAAACTGAGGCGTGCAGTCCCGGCAGCTTTGGCAGCAACCAAAGCTCCATTGCCCATCCTCAGTTCAATCTCCTTTTTGCCCAACCGCCTTCTATTTGCCAACACCTGCACAGAATTGCAGATATGAGATGCACATCCAGTATCCAATACCCATGATGTGGATTCCATATATGATAAATTAAGGTCTATGACAAAAATACCTTCATTTAGAATTACCTTGCAATTTCTTTTCCAATGCCCAGTTTCCCCGCATCGAAAACATTTGTCTTCCTTTTCATTCTTCTTGCCCTTCCCTTTGTCAACCTTGGGGAGCTGCTTACCCGTGGCCTTTTTCTTTCCTTTCCCTTTGTTACATGTAGTGGATATCTGGGTGGCCTTCCTTTTCTTATTGACCCGGCCAATAATCATTACAGAAGAAGATGGTTTATCTTTCTGCATAGTTCCTTCAGCACTGTTTAACATGTTGAGCAGCTCCGGGAGAGTTGCATCAATTCTATTCATGCTAAAGTTTATGATGAAGGAAGAAAAGGAATCGGGCAATGACTGGAGTATAAGATCAATGCACAGTTCAAGATCCAACTTGAACCCCAGTGCATTGAGTCTATCTATCCACTCCATCATTTTCAGTACATGAGCCTGTACTGAAGAACCCTCATACATCCGTGTCCTGAAAAGCCTTTTGGAGATGTCATACCTCTCAATCCTACCCTGCTCCCCGAAGAGTTGGCGTAGATTGAGAAGTATACTTCTACAATCAGTCTTTTCAAATTACCTCTGTAGCTCGGGAGCCATAGAGGCCAACATGTAACATTGGGCTAGGGAGGAGTCCTCAGACCACTTGGCATAAGCCAGTAACTCGCTCTCGTCGGCATCATGAGCTGGCTTAGAATGAACCGTGTCCAACACGTACGTAATCTTTTCGGTGGTAAGGACTATGCGTAGATTACGCAGACAATCCGAGTAGTTCGGTCCAGTTAATCTATTTGCATCCAAGATGCCGTGGAGGGGGTTGGACGACGACATTGTAATCTGGATAAGAAATAAAAGATAACTTAGTATGTGTTCAAATTCTAACTTAGATGTGGTTTTCTATCTTAGTTAGTCCCACTATTTTTTGATCGAACTATATAACCCTCAGTATATAGAACGGGAGATCAATGAGATCAACCTAGTGGGTCGGAATCCCAACGAGACTGATGTACGACCTTGTGGAAAGCACAACAAGCCATACACTATCTCAAGGGCAGTCAACAAGCACTTGCATCTAATGCAATATCCGATATTCGGCCCCCGAGAAAATATCCTCTTGTGGAAAGCACAACAAAGGATATTCTCGGTAAGATCTAACCATCATTACTTCATAGCAATGAGTTCATGACCCGACCCTTGTGGAAAGCACAACAAGGCCGAGTTCAATTCCTCACCCCAATGAGGCCGAGCCTTGGAGTTTAATCCCGCCCCCAAACTCATGGACCTTGTGGAAAGCACAACAAATCCATGAAATGAAGACGTTCATTCACGCCATAATGATGGAGGGCCACGACGACTCCTAGAGCCATGCTTACCAGATCTAAAATTTAAGCGCGAGGGAATTCAATTTTATCTTGATCTCACCCTAGGTGGTAATATAAATATATCCAATATATTTACCGTATCTAGTAGCTTTCACAAAATAAATGCATCCAATGCAAAAATAAACGCAAGTGATCATGGACTTTAACCCTAATGTAACTAAGACATCCGGCCCGCTTCCGAAGCAGCTGGATCGTCCTCGTCGGGCTCCACGCTTTCAAACTCCGACGCCGCATTAATTACAACTTTTACACGGCACGCAGGCCAAAAAAATTAAATTACATGTGACTCAAATTCCAGCAGCCCTTAGGGCGAGTACAACAATTGAGGAAGATAGAAGTACATTGGAATTTCAACAGAGAGAGAAAGGAGGTTCGCAGACCCCAATTAATTACATTAATCCAAGTCCATGATCACTTGCCAACCCATTCAAATAAAATCAATCAAGGGTTATTTTCTGAAAATAATCCTTACTTTTGAATTTAAAAATGGGATGTGCAAGCAAAAATAAACTAGCTTTGTTTAATTTTAAAAATCAAAGTATGATTAACTAAAATTAAACACACAAGCAGGCCATTACAAGGTAAATAAAGTAAAGCACGTAAAGAACCATCATTTTCTACAGGGACATCTAATTGAGATAATTAATTAAATTTAAATTTAAATTTAATTATCCAATAATCAAATTTAAATTCAAAATTTAAACATGCCAATAATTTAAATTTAAATTCAAACTAATTATCCAATAATTTTTTTTGAAAATAAATTTAAAATAATATAATTATCCTCAATTAGTAATTTTCTAAAATTCAAAATTTGAATTTAACAATTATCCCATAATTAAAAATTCAAATAATTGAATTTTTCACATTTAACTTCAATAAAATTTAAATTTTGAATTTTCAAATTATCTAATAATTAAAATTTTAAAAATTTAAATTTTACTAAAGTAACTTCAATTGTTAACATTTTATCTTGAGGTAAATAGTAATTATCTCACCTCGGTAAATTCAACACGGTTAAATGAAAATTAACATTTGACATTTACCATCGAGATAACACAATTAACCTACTCGATAAATTCTATTTAATTTACTGTGCATTTTGATATATATATCTAATATATATATTATTATATTCTAAGCACAATAAATTAAAAAGAGAAAAATATAATTTTTTTAATTAAAAAAAAAACCCGGCCGCCCACGCTCGCGCGGGCGCGCACGCGAGGCGGGCCCTGGCGCCCGCCACGCACCGCGAGCCCATGCGGGCGCCCGCCACCGTGGGTCAGCGCCCGCGGGCGCTGACCCGCGGGCGCCGCGTGCGCCGCCCACGCGGCGCACGCGGCGGGCGCAGTGCGCCTTGGGCGCACCGCGCCCAAATCGGGCCTGCAAACTTTTTTTTTTTTTTATAAAAAAAAATTTGCTCTCCTGGTGCCCAGCATCCAGGAAATACAGAAATGCTCAGCACTCCCGTCTCCAAATAATAATTGAAGTATTTAGATTGCCCCGAAAGCATGGTTCTAAACGGCGCTAAAACACCGATCAGAGCGCAAACTTGGCTCTGATACCACTGTAAGGTTTCGCACAGCACCTACGGGCTACGCAGCGGATAACAAAAATTAATTTGTCCGATCCCGGTGTTGTGGAAAGCTTAATCTGTGCTCTAATCGGTGTTTCTAATACCCTAATTACGGGTTGCGTGTTTCACCTTGCGCGGAACGACGCTGTCCGCTAAGCCCGATGCAGAAAAACTGAGCCGCACAACAGTACGGCCTCTAGAGACGATCCACACGGACCCTTGCGCAGCGACGGTACCTTCCCGGCACGATTATCCCCGACTCTATCACCTTCTAGAGAGAGAGAGAGCAAGAGGGAGAAAGGGGGGAGACTAATCCTCTCCCTTAAGCTTAATGCTTGGTTAGCTTAAGGGAAGAAAAGAAGAAGCTCGAATGAGCTTTACGTAGGATCTATATATAGAGTTTAGGCTTTTTAGAAAAGGATTCCAAAAGACTGAAACTGTATATATGTCCTATCTATTATTATACATATATATTAAGCTCCATTTACACTACTTTCTAAAAGGAATTAAAAGGAATTAATACATACACTTGTATAACAATAATCCGTCACCCAAGAATCCATTGTGTGTGATCCTCTAGGCCCATAGTCACTCTAGTTTAAGGCCCATTAACTTCTAATTCCCAATTAGAAGTAAATTAAACATATTCTTCGCTTCTACAAGAGCTGAATAATAGTTTAATTTATTCTGAAACTTTTGATCACGTTGGGTCAAGCAAATCCGCGTGATCCTAGAGGACGCCGGGTTTAAACCAGCCTGTCTGGTACCTGTAAGTCCATAGTTACCGCATCGATATAATCCCTCGCTCATTCTATGAGTCTAGTACGATCGAGGGTATGGTTTCTGTCAAACCCCATGATCGTGCCATTTGACTATGACCCCCTTAAAGTGTATGACGTCCGTTCTAAACGAACTCACACGACCCTGGCCAGGGATTTAACGGAGTGTCAATGTCATGACCCATTAACTGTCTGATATATACCCGACAGTGAGCGATCCCCTCTTGACCATTGATGATCTTCACACATCTCCTGGAGTGGTTAATGACTCGGCAACTCATGACTTATGGTTAAAGTCACTTAGCTAAGTAATTAAACCATTCCAGTCCTCGTGTAAGATCCGATCAATGTCTCAGGTCAAAGGACCAATGATGCTACTGTGACCGTTGGATCTTCAGTTAACATTAGGTATAATCAACCATCTGAAGATCCAATAGCGGATCAGTTCAGTGCACATCCTCCAAGGACATACACCTACACATATGTGTTGGTGCCCCGCACCAATGGCCATGAGACTGATCACTGACACATCATGCGTACTGATTTAATAGGTAATCAAAGTCCCCGAGTGATTACCCTCCAACTAGGAACAGTTTAAGGTATGTGTTCATGTAAAGTCAGTCTCATAATTGAGATCCCATCTCGAGTTGACTTTACAACCACATATCCTAAGGACAACGTAAAGTAACACAATCGCATATTTACGCTCAAACACCACTTTATCAATAATGAACAAGATCGTACATATATCGGGTCTACCCGACCCTAAATTGGCATGTAGCACACCAACACTGACACTTCCCACCTGGGGAGAATTGATGGGAACATCAGAGCAAGACCACTAAACTTTTTATTTTGCATTTGAGTCCTTTTAGTTTGCTTTTATATCCTTGGGAAAGTAGGTTTACAATTGTAAGGCTTTATAAGCCAATTTGTTATTCCCTAAGGATCTTTGGGTTTTTATGTAAAAGTTTAGTAGGTCCAGCAAGGGGGCCCTCACTCCTTCCCCCATTGGTCCACCTAAGCCCTAGGGGTCCATGTGGGGCTAGTCAAATGCCAAGGTGGCTTCTAGAAGGATTCTTTCCTTCTTAGATAAGTCAAGGGGACAATGGGTGAAAACTATCTAAGATGCCTCCCCTTAAGTCAAGGGGGTGCCCCCCCATTAAAATGATATTTTGTATTTTCTTTTTTTAGGCCAATTGACCACATGGGGAAAGAAAATGCTACACCTCCCCTCTCTCCCACGAAATTCCAACCCTCTCCCCCTTCCTCCTCTTTTATATAAACCCATGTATAGTATTTTGTAAGGTTTAATGATGAATGATGAAAATTTAGTGAAATTAGCTTGAGCCTTGAAGGGTGCGCCCCTTGTTCCTCTCTCCTCTCCCTCTTGCAGATAGATTTCTACCATTCTTAGGGTGTGATGCCCTTCTACCTTCTTCTGTGCCCCTCTGATTTCTGTTTCTGCCGCCACCGCCGCCGCCATCGCACCGCCATCGCGCCGCCGCCACCATCACCGGAGTTCTGCCCAAATCAGGACAAAGCCTCCTTGCTCGAATTTTAGCTCCCAGCTATGTGATCTGCTGTGGCCCAAATTTTGAGGGTAGGTTCACCACGCCAATACCCTCTCTCAACAAAATTATCCTATTTTCTAGCCTTCATTTTCTATTTTTTTAATTTCGTGTTCTTCAGCCTTCCAATTCTATCTGTACTCAATTTTGTGTCACAGCAACCCTGTGTTTCCTCAGTTCGACCCCTTTTCCTTTATTTGTTTGAGTCACTAATTTTATTGAAAGTTTTGTCCACCATACCCATCATCCACGAATGTTCTTGAAATTTCTAGAGTCCTTTTACTATTTTTAAAAATCGCTGTCTTTTCCCAAATCTGTTCTATCCTGTGCAGTTCAGATCCGACCCTTGTCCAGTAAAAAATCTTTTTCCCTTGTCAAACGTCCTTTAGAAAATCCACAAAAATTATCCCCGTCTTCCTTGTTTCTTTCTCTACAAATTTCATCAAGGAGTTAACTTCTAGATCCGAAGTTTTGGCTTCGGTCAACTCTTGTTCTCAGGAAAACTTAGATCTGTCAAGTCAGATCTGGTTCTGTCAATCAACAACTGGTAAATTCAAAAAAGGCCAGCTCTGGGAAATTCAAAATTCTTTCTCTTGCCATAGATCGAAGTATTTTGAATCAGTTTTCCAACGGCGCTAGTCTCGCGTCGATCCGACGTCGGGATTGAATGCAGCAGCAGATCTCGTCAGGTCGCGCACTGTAAAATAGAAGCTTCAGATCCGTGGACAGCACATCCTCGGGCCTCCGGTTCAGGCCGCCCGACCTCCTCCCGGTGTTCCAGGTCGACAGCCTTCCAGGGATCGCTCCTCCAGGTGCCCCATTCACAACGGGACCCACCCCGCCAGACTCAGAGGGTTGAGCCGCACGTGGGCCCCACCACCCGCAGCAAGCGTCTTCCGGACGGCACCGACGAGCGGATCCAAGTGCTGTCCGTCAACCCAAGATCGGTCCGATCGGGCCCACTTGTAGCCCATTACGTCCCTGCATGGAGTGGACAGTGATATTCATTGCTGTAATTTAATTGTTTACTGTTCCGGGAGTACGAGATCGGCCTGGATCGTCTTCCCCACGCCTGGCGCGTGGAGGTATCGTGTTTGCTCCTTTACTCGGCATTTGCTTTATTTCGTATATATTTCATATGCCGCTGCTAGAAGCATGATAGGGTAATTAGCTCGCTATATATTGTTATTCACCGATGCGAGCGAGAGAGTGAACCCGTCCTGTGACCCGATTTGGGCACGAAATTGTGAGTTGACCACCCTAGCTCCCGGTTTCTTAACCGTGCACGTCCGTACGCTTCCCTCGTTAGGGGCGATTGTGAGCTTGCTTAGAGTCCAAGGGTCGCATATCCAATTGGAGTCGAGTCGTGTGTTCGTCCCGCATCAGAGGGAAACGCTGGACCGTGCGCGGTTAAGAAACCGGCAGTGAGTCTCGGGTATCGACTTTTCCACATGTACTCGGATTGAGTCACGGGAGGGGTCACACTCACTCTCTCACAGCGGTGATACAATTGAAATAACAAGCTAGTAACCTATCACTCATGCATCGGCATTCAAAAATATTCGAGTAAAGCAAATGCGATAAGAGAGAGAGGGCGAGTTTACCTCCACGCTTCGGGCGTGGGGAAGGCGATCCCGGCCAAGTGCGGTAACTCGCAGTAACAAAATATTATAATAATTACAGCTGTGAATTATCGCCCACACCACGTAGGGAGGTAAAGTGCTACACAAGTGGGCCCGGGAGGACCGATCTTGGGTTGACAGGCAGCACTTGATCACCCCGTCGGAGCGGTTCGGATGACGCAAGCTGCTGGTTGTAGGGCCCACGTGCTGGTTGGCGGGTTCGAGTGGGCCCGGAGTGGTACCGCTGTGACGGTGACTCCTGGAGAGGCGCTCCCTGGGACGGCGGCATGCTGGTTCGCCTTGTGGAAGGCGAGTCGGCTCCGGTCTTCACTTGTTCGAGTTGCTGCCCACGGATCTGAAGTTCTATTTTTACAGTGCGCGACCCGGTGAGATCAGCTGCTGCGATCACTCCCGACGTCGGATCGATGCGAAAGTGGTACCATTAGAAATCTAACTTGAAGTACTTCGATCTATGGCCAGAGAAATAATTTTGACTATCACAGAGCTGGCCTTGCTCGAATTTACAAGTTGCTGGCTGACAGACTCAGAAAACTCAGGACGGAGGTGGGTTTTCCTGCGAACAGACGTTGACCATTGTTCAAACTTCGGATCTGGAAGTTGGCCTCTTCATGAAAGTTGTAGAGGGATGAGTAAGGAAGACGAGGATATATTTTGTGGAATTTCTAGATGAGGTTTGGTTGGGGAAACGGATTTTATGACACTGGTGGGTCGGATCTAGACAGCACATGACAGAACTGAAATTTGACTGAGTTTTAATTTTTTGGGAGGGGAAAAGAACTTCTAAATTCGAGCAAAAATTTGTGGAGACGTGTTTGGATGGGTAGAACACCCAGTATAAATTTGTACTCAATTAGAGAATGGGAAGGGGATCAAACAATGGAAACACAGGGTTGCTGTGACACAAAATAGAAAGTTGGCAAATCTGGGGGGCTGAGGAGCACGAAATTAGAAAAATAGAAAACGATGGATAGAAAATAGGAGAATTTTTTTTGGAGAGGGTATTGACATGGGGAGTCTACGCTCAAAATTTGGGCTCCAGAAGATCTCGGAGTTGGGAGCTAAAATTTGGACAAGATGGTTCTATCCTGATTTGGACAGAACTTCCGGCGATGGCGGTGGCGGTGCGATGGCGGCACGAACGGCGCCGGCGGCGGTGGAGCTGAGCATCGCACTCAAAGAGGTGGTGATGGAGATGCGTCACACATCTGAATGAGAGCCTTCACAGCTCTAGAGAGGAGAGAGGGGCGCCCTTAGGCCATTGAGTACAAATTAATATTTTCTTCCATTAATGCTAAGTAATTCATAAATTACAAGGTATTTATAAGAAATGAAAAACGACCTAAACTCACCTCAGATTTAAATTAGGGGAGGGGTAAATGGGGGAGACCACATTTATTTCTCCCATGTGGTTTGGAACCTTATTAAAATACAATATATGGGGGGGGCGCCCCCTTGACTATAAGGGTTGGAATATTTGAATTTTTGAACCCTTTGTCCCCTTGAATTGTCCAACCATCTAGAAGCCCACCTTGGACCTTTGACTGGCCCCACATGGGCCCTAAGGATTAGGTGGACCAATGGAGAAGGAGATGGGGGGCCCTTGCTGGTCCTACTGGACTTTTACACGAAAACCCAAACATCCTTAGGGAGTGACAAATTGGCTTATAAAGCCTTACAATTGCAAACCTACTTCCCAAGGATATAAATACAAAATAAAAGGACACAAATATAAAAATAAAAGTTAGTGCCCGGTGTTGATTCCCATCAATTCTCCCCGGGTGGGAAGAACTCGACCCCGTCGAGTAAGGGGTGCGGCTGCTCGAGTAGCTCCTGCAGATCTGTCACCGAACCTGGAAGAGCGGAGTACGCACCACTCTAAGTAATCGACACATGCTCTTCCCGTACTGATTCGATATGCTCACGCTGCTATGGGAATGAGGCTAGAGGTGGACACTCCGGGGTGTGGTCACTCTCAAAAGAGGGAGGCGGCTCAAAGACTCACTAGGAATCACCGTTGCGTCCCTATATGTGACTAGATACGAGATACGGAATGGTCGAGCCGATCCCAAATGTTGGCAAGTCTACAACATACGCATTTGATCCATCTTGCCTCGCACTCGAAAGGGACTAACAAAGCGAGCTGACATGAGACGGACTCGACACGATGCATGCAAACTCACTATACGCTTGATAAGAAAGAAAGACACTGACTCACACATGACCCTAAACCAACCTACGGTTAGTCCTACTCATACATATGCAATGGCGGACCAGGTCACCCGAATGTGTGCCATGCATACACTAGATGTAGTGCCCCAGAATTTATATAAGTTATTTTATAATTTATCTGTAATTTATAAGGGCTAAATAAATTTATAAAAGGATTATTGAGTTTATTAGGCATCATAAGGCCCAATTGTGTTAATCAATTAACTAAACAAATCAAAAAGGTTTAAAGACCAGGCCTATTTAATTTGGCCCATATTCTAGAAGGTTATTAAGTCTATTCACGGATTTTAAAGGATAAACACCACTTAATAGGATAACTAGATGAAAAATAAATAAAAGAGTTTTATTAAAATTAAAATTCTGATTGCGTCGAATGTAACGGTCTATCGGGCGACCGCCACCGCCTTGTGACACGTATACCCTAGACCGTCACAGCCTGCAAGTTCCATAAGTAAGAGAATGTATAAAAAGATTAGAACTTGATGATCCTATCCATAAGAGACCTAATTAGAATGACATGTAAAATCACTAGGGACTCTTAGAAGTCAGGTTTTAGCAGAATAAGGATAGATACAAATTATATAAATAATTTTATAGGATAATTAGCAAAAGAGTTTGATTAATGTTGAACTCTGGGAACATTGAATGTAACGGTCTATCGTGAGACCGTCACATGCTTGTAACGCAGGGGTCTACAACCGTTACACCCTGTTAGTTCCGTGAAGGAAAGAATGAGTAGAAAGATCAGAACCTTGAGATCTTATCCACTAGGGATCGACATGGGTGAGTTCATAACACTACTAAGGACTCTTAGGGATTAGATTCTGGCAGATTAAGGACTCTAGAATCGATCTAATCCTCAAACCCTAGCTAGAACTCTATAAATAGGACCTAGTTCTGAACTGCGTGACCCTTACTTTTACTCACGTGGAATCAAGGTAAGGAGTCATAATCTCAGGTAAGTTCTTTAGAGGAATTTGTTTACAACACTTTAGACTAACTCCTCTCCAAATTTCACGTCTTTAGGTCAAGAGGTCGTGGAGTTAGAGTCCAAGGAAGTTGCTGAAAAGTCATAGGAAGAGGAGAACTAGGGCACATTTTTCAAACCCTAAATTGGAAGTTTAAAGCCAAGTTAAGAGGTAGGTTATCTCATGAACGGCAAAAATCTCTTGATAGGACTAAAAGCCCTCTGGTTTGATTGAATTCCATGCATGATAGATCATGAATTTCATGTTTTAATAGTTCTATGCATTCATACATCTCTTAGCCCTAAGTAGAAGATTAAAAGATGTTATCTTGTCTATTCACTAAAAACCATGCATGTAGATAGCCTATACTTTGTTATCATGCCTAGGATGGACATGGTATTTGATTTACAGACATGATGTGTGTTGATCTCTTAGGTTTCATATCAGTTTCTGTCAGCAGATGCTCTGACGCATCTTAGTAGGACCATCACACTCAAGTAACGGGCTTACGATGAACCGTCACAGTCTCTGTTGTCTATTGCTTACTCCGTTGTCTCTAACGCACCAGGACAGGAGCGTTACATTACTGTAACGGCCCCTCGATAGACCGTCACAGACAATGTGACGCACCCCTGTTCGACCGTTAGACTCTGTGTTATGTCAGCTCATGATAGAATAGTTACCAATTAAGTTTACTTATAATTAACCATCGATAGCTAAGTTTTAACCTGTTATGTGACTCTTCAGTTATCTAATTGTTCATGATAGGTATTGCATGTTATTTTAAGTTATGCTAGTTTCATGTACCAAAAATTCTATAGTTTGTATTTAAATCATGATTTTCCAAAATTGTATTAATGGAGTTTTATCATGGTTTCACATCATTGCACCTTCACTCTTTATCAATGGAGTCGTTTCTATAAGTACATGGCACATATTCCGGTATGTTGTCCATTAGTTCACTTTACACTATAGGAACATTATTCTTGGACTTGAGGACCTCTCTATTGGATATTCCTTCCAATGGACTAGGAAATCTTGTTTCAAGGCCTCCGTAATTCTCCGCGAGCCTGGGATTCTCACTAGGACGCGGAGTTGGTTGTACCATTAAAGCCCATTGATTAGACTACACTATCGATGTTTTCTGATATCAGTAATGTAACGGCTCTGTGTTGGACCGTCAGGCACATGTAACGGCCCAATATAAGACCGTCACATTCATCTGAGTTTGAATTCTTGATTCGGGGTTCAGAATAATGTAACGGCCTAACCTTGGACCGTCGCATAATGTAACGGCCCAATGCATGACCGTCACCTTTCTCTGAGTCCATTTTCATTGTTTTGGACTCGGATCATTGTAACGGCCCACTACTGGAGCGTTACATGATGTAACGGCCCAGTAAACGACCGTCACATTGCTTAAGTACTTAACCCAAGGTTTGACCCAAGGGTTGATATTCCAAAGGTTCTAGATGAACTAATGATAGTCTAGAACTTATAATATTGATCAAGAAACTTCCTATAATGATTGGAAAGAGAAAAGAATGTATCGTTATGCTGTCGATTTATTTCCGTTAGCATGACATTGTTTCAATCTTTTTCTTGATCTCTCATACTCTAACTTGAAGCATTCATTCATTAATTGTTGTTATCATGAGTTAATGACCTTATTACATTCTTGGCCATACTTTATTATTATACTCATGGAAGTAGCTTGATTTATAGGTGAAGATGTAGTTCGGGAGCTGATTGTGTCCAAGGGCTCTATGCTAGTCCCCACGGCTGATTGCCAGAAACATACTATTTTATAAACCATGTGGTATGATGCTACTGGCGTCGTATTGCGCTGGGAGTACTTTCTTTATAAATAAGTAAAATCTATGAGCACTCGTGAAAATCTAGTGAATTGCTACATGATTGACATTCTCGTGCGTAACATTTATGGTTATGAAAGTGGAAGTGAAAGTGCATTCTCGTTACATTCTTGTTCATGAAAGGCCAAATATCATGTTCTTGTTACATTCATCCTTGTTCATTCTTGTTCACTCTATCTTACATGATTATCGTGTTACTTTGGTTTAATCGCATGATATTCACATTCGCATGATTTTTGCCTTACTTCTTTAGAGCTAAATTGTTAGTTACTTTAATAGTGCCTTCATGTTGATGCGAAGATATCTACTGAGTAAGTGTGCTCATTACCTATTTCCAATCTTTTTCAAGAATTGAAAGTCAGTTTGATTCGGGTTCAGAATGTTCAAGTAGCGGATCCGAGAGTGAATAAAGATGAGCGAGGACTTAGGAAGTCTATATTGTTTAGATGGAGTCAATGTAATTTTCCTATTTCTTGAGTCTAGTAGAGTGAAATATGGTGGAAAAAGTTATTGTATTTGAATATTTGATTGATAATGGAATGAAGTTGGATTTTTAGTAAATATTGTGCAATTGTATTCATTTTGTGTGATTGTCTTGCGCTCTGATCGTTCTTGCTTGCAAGAGGCTTACCATGCCGGCTGTTCGCGCTCCCCGAGTTAGTCTTCCGCTGAAATAAAGGCTCAGGGCATGACAGTTAAGTTGGTATCAGAGCCTAAGTCTCAGGACTTAGGAAGAATGAATCATGTCATAGGATAAGTCCAAGGTTTAAGGGCCCCTACCTATGAACTAAGGAAGAAGTTCCATACCCATGTGAGAAGTGGGTAGAGCCCGGGATAAGATAATTAATTAGCTTTAAGATTTATTTTGTTCATTCCAATTTCATGAGAAATAACAAGTTGTTATTTTCTCCCAGGTACCTTATCTTACAAATGGCTCATCGTGTAGATTGGGATGGTATGCAACAAACAGTTGCCGGCCTTACCCAAGCATTGCAAACTATAGCGCAAGGTGGCGCAGGGGTAAGGGCTGGTGACCTACATCACAATTTTCGGAGTTTAAATCCTCCGCGATTCTATGGTTCGTCTAATCCCGACGAGGCGGAGAACTGGGTAGATGAAATGAATCGTATAATTGATGTCATCTAATGCACCGATCAGGAGAAGGTGCGTCTCGCAACCTTTCAACTCAACAAAGATGCTCGCACATGGTGGAAGTCAGTTCCGACACCTCCAGCCAATGCACCTTATACATGGGACGGTTTTCTTACCCTATTCTGTGCCAAGTACTTTTTTGAGCACGTAAAGGAACGAAAGGCTATGGAGTTCGCCGCTCTTTGGCAAGGAATGATAACGGTTGCCGAATATGAACTACAATTTTCAAGGCTAGCACCTTACACACCACATCTTATCAGCACCGACTTATTGAAGGCAAATCAGTTTATGGACGAGTTACGACTCAGTTTCATCCAGCAACTCAGGACCCAAAACATCTGTACCTATCCGGAGATGGTTCAACGAGCATATTTATGTGAAAGGACCTTAGAGAAGGTCGAGAAGTTAAAAGGAAGAGGAGAAGAATCAAGCCGACGTTCCGATCGGCGTTATAAGAATGAGAAATTTAGTATCACGGAACCCTACAAAAGCCGTGATAGTAAGAAAAGATCTAGGAGTGGGAACGGTGGAAGCTCCCACAAGCAAAAGAAAGTCAAGGAAGAGAAGGAGCAGGTCGCCACAGCTTGCACATTTTGTGAGAAATTTGGCCATTCGGCTGAGGAGTGTTGGAAGCGCCTTGGCGCTTGTTTACGTTGTAGAAGCAGGGAGCATCGCATGCCGGATTGCCCCCTTATGAAGGACCAGTCATCTGGTAATGGACGCAGGAGGCAGGCTCGCCTCAATGCCGTTCTAGATGAAGAGGAAGTGCCCAAGGATGATGGGCTTATGGAAGGTACTCTTCAAATTTGTTCTCGTCCTGCATTTGTGCTATTTGATACTGGTGCCTCTCATTCTTTTATCTCCACTACTTTTGCTAAGACATTACCAATCACATCAGTTCCTTTACCTTCAGATCTTGCTATTTCTACACCCTTAGGATCTGGAACTAAGCTTACCAACTATTATCCTGATAGCGAAGTGATAGTAGAAGGTCACAATCTCCCCGCAAACTTAGTATGCCTTGATATAAAAGGTTATGATGTCATTTTAGGGGTAGATTGGCTTGTAGACCACGATGCTTATATCAATTGCCGAAATAGGATTATATCTTTTCGAAAGCCCTGTCTTCCTAGATTCTCTTTTCTTGGCATCAAGTACAAGAAACACCCCACTATTGTATCCTCACTTCACGCTTGCAAACTTATCTCGCAAGGATGTGAAGCTTTTCTTGCTTCCGTCATTATTACAGAGTCCAAGGAGATTATCATAGCAGACATCCCTATTGTAAATGAGTTCCCAGACGTGTTTCCATCTGAACTACCTAGTTTACCTCCCGAGAGGGAACTGAACTTCACTATTGAACTCATCCCAAGAGTAGCACATGTTTCTATAGCCCCTTACAGGATGTCCCCCATAGAACTTAAAGAACTAAAGAAGCAGTTGCAGGAACTTCTGGATAAGGGCTTCATTAGACCTAGCACATCCCCTTGGGGTGCGCCGGTTCTATTTATCAAAAAGAAGGATGGTTCTCTCAGACTATGCATCGATTACCGACGACTAAATCAACTTACAATCAAAAATAAGTATCCGTTGCCGCGTATTGATGAGCTCTTCGATCAGCTTTCGGGAGCAGAATATTTCTCTAAGATTGATCTCAGATCAGGTTATCATCAGTTGAGAATTAAAGAAGAAGACATTTATAAATCAGATTTTTAAAGTCGTTATGGCCACTATGAATTCGTGGTAATGCCATTTGGGTTAACTAATATCCCAGCAGCATTTATGCAACTTATGAACAGTGTCTTCCAGCCATACCTGGATCAATTCATTGTCATCTTCATCGATGATATCCTGATATACTCCAAGACAAAAGAAGAACATGAAGAACATCTAAGGATAGCTTTGCAAATACTTAGAGAACACAAGCTTTATGCCAAACTCAATAAGTGTGAATTCTGGCTCGAGGAAGTCTCATTCCTAGGCCACATTATTTCAAAAGAAGGTATTGATGTGGATCCTTCTAAGGTAGAAGCTGTCAAGAATTGGAGTCGGCCTACGACTGTGTCTGAAGTAAGGAGCTTTCTGGGTCTAGTTGGTTATTATAGAAGATTCATTAAGGACTTCTCAAAGATAGCAGTTCCTTTAACTAGACTCACCAGAAAAGAAAATCCTTTTGTATGGTCAGAGGAATGTGAGAAGAATTTCCAAACTCTTAAGAATCATCTTATAACAGCCCCTGTTTTGTTACTACCAATGGAGGGTGGTGGATTCGAAGTGTATATGGATGCATCTGGCATTGGCTTAGGATGCGTTCTCATGCAGAATGGAAAGATGATATGTTATTCTTCAAGACAACTGAAACGGCACGAGGAAAACTATCCTGTGCATGATTTAGAATTGGCAGTAGTTATTTTTGCCTTGAAAATTTGGCGTCATTATCTTTATGGAGAAAAGTTTACGGTCTACTCAGATAACAAGAGCTTGAAATACTTATTCTCTCAAAAAGAGCTTAACATGAGGCAGAGGAGGTGGTTAGAATACCTCAAAGACTTCGATTTTGCTATTTAGTATCATCCTGACAAAGCTAATGTTGTAGCAGATGTACTCAGCAGAAAACCAATGGGTATGCTATCAAGTCTTATGATAAGTGTAACTAACCTTGTTTCAATTTGTTCAGTTGAACTTAGATATTGACATAAAGGAAGAAGATTGTTTCATAGCCAATATCCGAGCTCAACCTACATTGATAGAGGATTTGGTCAAGTTACAAGATGATGATCCAGTTTTACTAGAAATTAAGGCCAATATAGAACAAAGGCCAGATTTTTCTATTTCCAAGGATGGAAGATTGCTATTCAAGGGCCGAATATGTATACCAGATCATGAGGCTACAAAGAAACTGATCCTAGATGAAGCACATAATTTCAAGTACACCATTCATCCAGGAGGTACACAGATGTATCAAGATCTCAAAAGAAATTTCTGGTGGCCCAATATGAAGAGACATATAGCTGATTTCGTGTCCCGTTGCCTCACTTGTCAACAAGTAAAAGCAGAACATTTTAGACCCGCAGGTAAATTGCATCCCTTACATATTCCTGAATGGAAGTGGGAGAGTATAGGGATGGATTTCATTATGGGGTTACCTAAGACAAGAGGTAGACATGATGGCATATGGGTAATCATAGATCGATTGACTAAATCTGTACATTTTATACCAATAAAGAGTCGATGGTCTGTGGATATCCTGGCAGCATTATACATAAAAGAAATTATCAAGTTACATGGTGTCCCTGTCACTATTGTATCAGATAGAGATCCCCGATTTACATCACAATTCTGGAAGGGCCTACAACATTCACTCGGGACTAGGTTGAATTTTAGCACAGCCTTTCATCCACAAACTGATGGTCAGACGGAAAGAACAAATCAGGTAGTAGAGGATATACTTAGGGCTTGTGCTATTGACTTTGGAGGTAGTTGGTATGATCACTTACCTCTAGTAGAGTTTGCTTATAACAATAGCTATCAGGCAAGCATACAAATGGCACCTTTTGAAGCCTTATTTGGAAAAAGTTGTCGATCACCAATATGTGGGAGTGAAATGGGGGAAAGACAATTCTTAGGCCCCGATATTATCTGAGATTCTACAAAGAAAATAAAACTCATTCAGGAAAGAATGAAGATGGCGCAAGATAGACAAAAATCTTATGCCGACAATCGAAGACGTGACTTGGAGTTTCAGGTAGGAGATCATGTATATTTGAAGGTTTCTCCAGGTCGTGGTATTCGAAGATTTGGCATTAAAGGAAAGCTAACTCCAAGATTCATTGGCCCATTTAAAATTCTTGAAAGGGTCGGTGAAGTAGCTTACAAGCTGGCTTTACCCCCACAATTAGCAAGAGTTCATGACGTATTTCACATCTCGATGCTAAAGAAGTATGTATATGATCCTGACCACATTATCACTTATGACAATCTGGAGATTCAGAAGGACTTAACATACGAACAAACACCGATAAAGATTCTGGAACGAGAAGTGCGTCAACTAAGAAATAAGGTTATACCGATGGTCAAAATTCAATGGAAGAAAACATGGCCATATGAAGCAATATGGGAAACCGAAGCAGCCATGAGAAAAAGATTTCCAGAATTATTTAAATGTAAGTACACTCTCCATAATCCATGTAATGAATTTGGGGACCAAATTCTTCTAAGTGGGGGAGGGTGTAGTTCCCCAGAATTTATATAAGTTATTTTATAATTTAGTTGTAATTTATAAGGGCTAAATAAATTTATAAAAGAATTATTGAGTTTATTAGCCATCATAAGGCCCAATTGTGTTAATCAATTAACTAAACAAATCAAAAAGGTTTAAAGACCAGGCCTATTTAATTTGGCCCATATTCTAGAAGGTTATTAAGCCCATTCACAGATTTTAAAGGATAAACACCACTTAATAGGATAACTAGATGAAAAATAAATAAAAGAGTTTTATTAAAATTAAAATTCTGAATGCGTTGAATGTAACGGTCTATCGGGCGACTGCCACAGCCTTGTGACGCGTATACCCTAGACCGTCATAGCCTGCAAGTTCCGTAAGTAAGAGAATGTATAAAAAGATTAGAACTTGATGATCCTATCCATAAGAGACCTAATTAGAATGACATGTAAAATCACTAGGGACTCTTAGAAGTCAGGTTTTGGTAGAATAAGGATAGATACAAATTATATAAATAATTTTATAGGATAATTAGCAAAAGAGTTTGATTAATGTTGAACTCTGGGAACATTGAATGTAACAGTCTATCGTGAGATCGTCACATGCTTGTAACGCAGGGGTCTACAACCGTTACACCCTGTTAGTTCCGTGAAGGAAAGAACGAGTAGAAAGATCAGAACCTTGAGATCTTATCCACTAGGGATCGACTTGGGTGAGTTCATAACACTACTAAGCACTCTTAGGGATTAGATTCTGGCAGATTAAGGACTCTAGAATCGATCTAATCCTCAAACCCTAGCTAGAACTCTATAAATAGTACCTAGTTCTGAACTGCGTGACCCTTACTTTTACTCGCGTGGAATCAAGGTAAGGAGTCATAATCTCAGGTAAGTTCTTTAGAGGAATTTGTTTAGAATACTTTAGACTAACTCCTCTCCAAATTTCACGTCTTTAGGTCAAGAGGTCGTGGAGTTAGAGCCCAAGGAAGTTGCTGAAAAGTCACAGGAAGAGGAGAACCAGGGCACGTTTTTCAAACCCTAAATTGAAAGTTTAAAGCCAAGTTAAGAGGTAGGTTATCTCATGAACGGTAAAAACCTCTTGATAGGACTAAAAGCCCTCTGGTTTGATTGAATTCCATGCATGATAGATCATGAATTTCATGTTTTAATAGTTCTATCCATTCATACATCTCTTAGGCCTAAGTAGAAGATTAAAAGATGTTATCTTGTCTATTCACTGAAAACCATGCGTGTAGATACCCTATACTTTGTTATCATGCCTAGGATGGACATGGTATTTGATTTACAGACATGATGTGTGTTGATCTCTTAGGTTTCATATCAGTTTCTGTCAGCAGACGCTCTGACGCATTTTAGTAGGACCGTCACACTCAATTAACGGGCTTACGATGAACCGTCACAGTCTCTGTTGTCTATTGCTTACTGCGTTGTCTCTAACGCACCAGGACAGGAGCGTTACATTACTGTAATAGCCCCTCGATAGACCATCACAGACACTGTGACGCACCCCTGTTCGACCGTTAGACTCTGTGTTCTGTCAGCTCATGACAGAATAGTTACCAATTAAGTTTACTTATAATTAACCCTAGATAGCTAAGTTTTAACCTGTTATGTGACTCTTCAGTTATCTAACTATTCATGATAGGTATTGCATGTTATTTTAAGTTATGCTAGTTTCATGTACCAAAAATTATATAGTTTGTATTTAAATCATGATTTTTCAAAATTATATTAATGGAGTTTTATCATGGTTTCACATCATTACACCTTCACTCTTTATCAATGGAGTCATTTCTATAAGTACATGGCACATATTCCGGTATATTGTCCATTAGTTAATTTTGCACTATAGGAACATTATTCTTGGACTTGAGGACCTCTCTATTAGATATTCCTTCCAATGGACTAGGAAATCTTGTTTCAAGGCCTCCGTAATTCTCCGCGAGCCTGGGATTCCCACTAGGACGCCGAGTTGGTTGTACCATTAAAGCCCATTGATTAGATTACACTATCGATGTTTTCTGATATCAGTAATGTAACGGCTCTGTGTTGGACCGTCAGGCACATGTAACGGCCCAATATAAGACCGTCACATTCATCTGAGTTTGAATTCTTGATTCGGGGTTCAGACTAATGTAACGGCCTAATCCTGGACCGTCGCATAATGTAACGGCCCAATGCATGACCATCACCTTTCTCTGAGTCCATTTTTATTGTTTTGGACTCGGATCATTGTAACGGCCCACTACTGGAGCGTTACATGATGTAACGGCCCAGTAAACGACCGTCACATTGCTTAAGTACTTAACCCAAGGTTTGACCCAAGGGTTGATATTCCAAAGGTTCTAGATGAACTAATGATAGTCTAGAACTTATAATATTGATCAAGAAACTTAATATAATGATTGGAAAGAGAAAAGAATGTACCGTTATACTGTCGATTTATTTCCGTGAGCATGACATTGTTTAAATCTTTTTCTTGATCTCTCATACTCTAAATTGAAGCATTCATTCATTGATTGTTGTTATCATGAGTTATTGACCTTATTACATTCTTGGCCATACTTTATTGTTATACTCATGGAAGTAGCTTGATTTATACGTGAAGATGCAGTTCAGGCGCTGATTGTGTCCAAGGGCTCTATGCTAGTCCCCACGGCTGATTGCCGGAAACATACTATTTTATAAACCATGGGGTATGATGCTACTGGCGTCGCAATGCGCTGGGAGTACTTTCTTTATAAATAAGTGAAATCCATTAGCACTCGTGAAAATCTAGTGAATTGCTACATGATTGACATTCTCGTGCGTAACCTTTATGGTTATGAAAGTGGAAGTGAAAGTGCATTCTCGTTACATTCTTGTTCATGAAAGGCCAAACATCATGTTCTTGTTACATTCATCCTTGTTCATTCTTGGTCACTCTATCTTACATGATTATCATGTTACTTTGGTTTAATCGCATGATTTTTGCCTTACTTCTTTAGAGCTAAATTGTTAATTACTTTAATAGTGTCTTCATGTTGATGCGAAGATACCTACTGGGCAAGTGTGCTCTGTTGGGTTCGGTGCTATGTATTCAGAGGGGGGGTGAATGAATATACCCTTTAAAAACTTCGCCCAATTTAAAATCTAATGCTCACTAAAATTGCTAGTTCGCTAACTAGACAAACCTGAAGGCTAATAAGCAGTTGCAGAATTAAACAAACACACAGTGAGCAATCAAGGCAAAGCGCACCTAAGCATTCATCTAGCGCCAATCAGATAGAAGAAATCAAACCGCTGCACAATGGGTTTTTATGTGGTTCGGTCCTGCAGACCTACGTCCACCCCACACACAAACCGAGTGTAGATTCCGTTGACTCACAGCTTGAACAACTGGGCATCACAGCTTGCCATACAATCCGCTGAGCCTCACAGCTTGCTGTCCGAGGAATCCTCCTCGCCTGCTGAGCCTCACAGCTTGCTCCGCTGGGCAATACAGCTTGGCCGTCCAGTGGAATCCTCCACTGCAAATGCTGAGCAACACAGCTTGCTCCGCTGACAAACAGCTTGAAGAAATGTATAAAAAGAAAACAGGAAAATGGGAAGCAAACAGCAATCGGAAGGCTGTAAACAATGACGCACAGTGTGGCTCTCAAAGGAGCTGACAGGAGTGGATCTGATCCAACATCTAGTAGGAACGATCTTCAGTAATCTACTCTTCTTCTTCTTCTTCACAAGCTCTGTATTTTCTTCTTCTTCTCAACTCACGCTCTCTCTTTCTCTTCTCTGCTCTCTTCACACTCTACTTTCCTTCTCTCCTTTTCTTCTCTCTGTCTGGATCATGGTGGCTCTCTGCTGCTACAGCTTTCTCTGCTCAAGGTTCACCTTTTCGATCAGCCTTCTTCTGAAGAAGAAGACTGCCTCTTATACCAGCAGCAATTAGGACAGGGCGTGTGGCTTCCACATTTCCCGCCCAAGGTATCTGGACCACGTGGCATCATCCTGCAGCCTTTCAGTACACGTGTCATAATCTGGGCACCTCTTCCTTCCTTGGATCACGTGCCTTCATTAGGCTCTGCAAAGAATCCCTGTCAGATAGTGGAATAGGATTATCAGTTTAAGACTGAAACCCCTGTATAGACTTCATATAAGGCAGCAGTGTATAGACTTAAGGATGCAGTGTGTATGCAGTGTACAGACTTGGCGTGTAGGCTGCTGGACGCAATGTATAGACTTCAAACCAATGTATAGACTTCAAACTCATGGCATGAACAAATTATATTGTATAGACTTGGCAGTGTGTTATGCATAATGTATCACGCAAAGTATGAACATCAAGAATGAATGCACAATGGCTGTATGGACTTGACATTCTGAACAATGTACATACTTGCTAACAATGAGTGTGATGTAGTGTGAAGACGATGGAAGAACATTCAGCAGCCAACATATAGACTTAGGCAATGTAAGGACATGCCAGTGTATGGACTTGTTGAACGTGCAGCAATGTGCAGACTTCAATGAAAGATGCAATGTGTAGACTTGACAGACACAACGTGCAACAATGTATAGACCAGAAACACTAGATGCACGATGTACAGACTTCAACTAAAATGATGCACAATGTACATACATGAATGTTGTGCGATGTATGGACTTAGCCGGCCTTCAGCTCGATGTATAGACCTTGCCAAAGGAAATGGCTGTACAGACTTGACCAAGGCAAAGCAATCGAATGTATGGACTTTCAATGAATGGACTTGCCAATTGGGCGATGTACAGACTTGAGCAAGGCAAAGTCTGTACAGACTTCAAGGTTCACAATGTATAGACTTTGGCAAGGGAATGACTGTACAGACTTGCACAGTTCTAGGATGTATAGACTTGCCAAGGGAAACGACGGTAAAGCTACCAGTGTATAGACTTCGAGAGCAACGTCGGTAAAGCTACCGATGTATAGACTTGAAAGATCACTGATGGATGTATAGACTTCACCTCGAGCAATCTACAGTACAGTGTATGGACTTGAAGAACAATGCATGCCGCTGTACAGACTTCACTGATGCATGCTACAGTCCAATGTATGGACTTAGCTTCGTGCATGCTACAGTCCAATGTATGGACTTTGAATGTTGATGCATGAACAGTTCGATGTACATACTTCCAATGCAATGCAATGTATGGACTTCAAATAAGACGCTGCATGAGACGCTGAAGTCTGTATAGACTTTGGCCAATGCATAAGACGCTTAGAAAGACGCTGGATGCTGTACAGACTTAGCCTAAGACAATGCATGAGACGGACGATGTATAGACTTGGGATGAATGCATGAACATGCCGTTGTACAGACTTGTAAAGCTTGAAGGCCAATGTAATGTATAGACTTACATGAGACGCTCAATGAGACGCTCAATGTACACACTTCAAGTCCAGTGTATAGACATTTCCTTAGACTCTAAATGAGATGGACGTTGTGCAGACTTTAGCCAATGCAATGTATAGACTTTGGGCTCGCCATGCAGTGTATAGACTTAGACATCATTCAGCTCAATGTGTAGACTTCAAAAATGATGCATGCAATGCAACGCAGACACTGGCTGTATAGACTTGGATATGTAGGAATGAAAATGACTCTGTATAGACTTGGATGCTTGTGTATTCATGAGGGCAATGTACATACTATGCATATGCACACTAGCGAGTGAATAGACTTGGCTATGGCATCAAAGTATGCACAACGTAAAAGATGCCTTCTTCCTAGGCGTTTGATTCAACAGTGACGCCACTTCTGGTGGTCGTCAAATTCCAAGTTCATCTGAATGTAGAGACTTCACGATGTGCAGACTTGCCAAAGACAAGGCTATACAGACTTGATGAACGATGCAAGACAAACGAATGTATAGACTTGCATGAAGCACATGATGCATTGTATAGACTTGGGCTGTACAGGCTTCCACTCAACTGCGATGACGCTGCATGGGACACTAAATAAGATGGACAGATGTATAGACTTGTGTTCTGAGGGAGTCGACCCATCAAGGAAGGGGGGTCGACCCATCTAAGTGCACTGATGCAGTATATGCATATAAGAAGCAATATACGCACAGAAGAAGCAATGCACCGATCTTAATTCAAGAACAAAACACATTATGCACTTAGTATGGAACACTGCATGATTTAGCACACTCATGCATTCTCCACAAAATAGATCTGATATAACATACTCAAGCATTCTCCAGAGAATATATCAGACATATGCATTCATGTTGCTATCATTCAATGTGATGTTCTTAACAAAACAATATGGTGACTCATTCACATGTTGCT
This sequence comes from Amorphophallus konjac, assembly GCA_022559845.1. NCBI lineage: Eukaryota > Viridiplantae > Streptophyta > Magnoliopsida > Alismatales > Araceae > Amorphophallus > Amorphophallus konjac. Next base: position 340,466,912 of record CM040121.1, on the reverse strand, counting down.
ATCATTCAATGTGATGTTCTTAACAAAATAATATGGTGACTCATTCATGTTGCTATCATTAAAACACCACATTATCATCAAAGCACAAGGGGCACAACAATCTCCCCCTTTTTGATGATGACAACATAACGAGTCACACTGACTCGTCAAACTATTCTCCCCCTTTGACATAATCAAAAAGAAAGAAAATGGTTTGAGAGATAAAATTCAGCACAACAAACAATTCTCCCCTAGAAAGTCAGAATACAGAGAATGAAACATGGTTCATTAAAAAGGAGTTCCCCCTTATGACCAAAGAAAACATCTCTCCCCCTATCAATATGCAAGATTGACTACACTCCCTTTAAATGCAGATGACCCAAAATTCCCCCTGAAACATAGGAATGAACTCTGGTTATCCAATGAATCAAACTGAAATCTGCCATTACAAACAATCTGAACTCTGGTTGTGGCACCTCACATATGCATGAATAGAAAGAAACAGTCCACAGATCCAGAACTTGTTGCAAAACCATATGGAAGATTCCAACAGTGTGGAGAGCAGTACATCTCAATGAATAATCAATATCAATATTTATGTTGATCAGGCTATCTGGAAAGAATCTGATCATGAGGGATTTTAAAGCTTGCACCACTTCAATAAGTCTTAAGAAGTATAGACTCTTCTATCATAAAGGGTTATGAAGTGGCAACTTAACCAATCTCATTTAATTTTGATGTATACCAAATTTGCCAAATTAAACTCAATACTCATATCTGAATCCAAGTTTTAATAAAGGTGAACCAAATATTCAGATAACACTTAGAAACAATCATCTTTTATCTTACACATATGATCTCGATAGCACCTTTGAAAAATATACACAGATTAGTACAGAAGTTAAACACGTTTCTAAGAACATAAGTTGACAGAATTTTTCAAAATATTTTCATTTGAAGCATTTTTTTATTTTCCTGAGCAATTTAGGTTAATCAACACCTTTTTACATGAGGCACAACACGTCTCAGGTGAAGTGACCCAGTTACTCAGTGTGATAACTGTCATTGCCTCTCAACTTCGAGAACAGAGTTAGCAATATAAGTGTCTTTTTACATGAGAAGACACCTTGATCAGAGGCTAGACTCCCCAGTTACTCAACACAGATATGCCATTGCTCTGTCAGGTTTTCAATGAATTTTCATTTTAAGTGACTATGACACTTCATGACTTGGTTCCACTCCATTTCTTTGATGGAAGTCCTAGTTTCTCAGTGAACAAAGTCATTTCATTACTCACTGATTTTATTTCCTGTCAAAAATTTCAAAGTTAATGTTTAACAACAATACTCACTCTGTGTATCTTAACCAAAGTAGCCATGATTTCAAATTTTCAGATATCTGATGAGAGAGACTAGGTTTTTATGACACAGATGGTTAAGGTTTATTAAAGCCTAGCATTCAGATATTTTCAATTCATTTAATTACAAATCTGAGAATACATTAATCTTATATCAGTCTGATTCAGTGGAAATTCTTAAACCTATATGATAAGAATTTCTACCAAGTTCTCAGACTGAATTGCATGACATGCAGCTTAAGTACCTCAGATCAGAACAAATAAATTTAGCTGACCAACAATCAATAGTAGCAACAAATCAGTCACACTAGCTGAGACAAATGTGAAAGGTGAGTATAAGCTGGTGCAAGAGTAAATCACCAATAGAGAAATATTTCAGAAGAGTGAACATCAACACACAGTGGCTGAGTCTGGAATTCAGACAGATCAGCTGACAGGTAGTATCATGAAGAGAGTTGAAGGAAACTCTTCTTTAACAACTCAACGAATGGAAGGCAGAATCCATTTTCAAGAGAGAGAGAAATATGATAACAGATGTGAGTTGATCAATTACTAGACAATAGGTGTTCAACATATGACAATTAAAAATACCAATTCTAAATGCTCCCCCTGTCTAGATGCAATGAAATTTCTTTTTAGGTTTTTCAACTGCACTACTCTTCATATGCAACATCAGACAAACTCCCCCTGACAAAGTGCATGAAATACAATTAATAAACTGTTCATGATTTTAGAATATGCTCAAGAAGAATTCACGCTTTGTTTAATCAGAGAGAGAATTTATCAAATGCATCAATTTCATTTCAATTTTTCAGATTTTTCAAATTTTATGACATTCAGTACACTGCTCTATATGAAAACTAGACCCTTGGTACTTGGCGGAGAATCTGGTCTCAAGGACCATCTCACACATAGTAAGAACCTCCAGGCAGATTTCCCTGCCTTTTAGTAGCTTACCATTTATATACCAAAGTGGTCATGCAAAGAAATGCAGTGCGAAGCAGTCCAATATGCAGCCAGTTACTTCTTTTTGGAGTTTTCAGTATGATGATGGGCAATGCATTCACAACATATATGCGTATGCAATTTCAGACAATCATCAATATGCAAATCATGTATGAGGAGAGTTCAGAAAATCCCAACATGACAATGCTAACCATGATAGAATGTGCAAAACACAGATTTAATATGCTATGCTATGCTATCATCTAAAGGACACAACTTCAGAAGACAGAATTTAAACTGAGTTTTCAGAACTAACCTGAATAGTCCACTTCTGGGGGCTTCACTTTTGAGTGCCTTGGATTATTAACCCCTTTATTCTTCAGCTTCCAAGGCACACCTGCAAAGATTAATCATTTTGATCCTGCAAGAACCCAAGAAGTCTTGGGTCCTGAATTACCCCTATCAGGTGTTCTAAACAGTTTCTTAGCAACATGGTCATCAAATTTCATCAGAAAATAATTGTCCATAGAGTGACCAAATTCACCACAATATCTACATGATGTAACAGCTCTTGAATTTTTTTTGTGAACATTTGTATAATCATGGAATCTATGTGAGTTAGCATGAAGATTTCTGTTACTAGCATGAAATTTTGATTTACCATTACCTGCCCACCAGCATTCAGAAGCTCGGTGGCCAGGTTTTCCACATTCAGAACATACAAGTGTCTTTCCTTTAAAAATAATTTTATTTCTGCCCAAAAAATTTCTATTTGCAGGGAATCTAACAAATTTGGAATCAAGGTGATTTCCCTGAGCATACCAGCAGTCCTTTACTGCATGACCATATTTCCCACATTCAAAGCATCTAAGATGTTTGCTTCTTGATTCATTGTTACCCCAATGATTTCCTGACCAGCACTCATCTGCCTTATGCCCAGGCTTGTTGCAAGTGAAACAAATAATATGCTGGCCTGAAGTAGATTTATATCTATGTGGGCCATGAGCATGTGTGAAAAATCTAAAATTCACATTGTTATCTTCTTTCATTTTAAAACATGCATTCATTAAATGACCACGCCTACCACAGTAATAACATGATGCATCAAATTTTTTAGTGGCATGGTTTCTATCAAGTAAATTCTTAGAATGCATTCCTTCACCAGCATGCTCATCTTCAATCAACAGTCTGCAATCATCCATTACATGCCCTATCTTGCCACAATAATGGCAGGACACTTTAGTTTTCCTGGCGACATGATTACTAACAGACCGACTAGATGCATGAGAATGAGTACATGAAGCATGAGCATTTTGCATTGACCTATTACATTCAGAAGAGCTAACTGATTTCAAGATGTACTCAGAAATATTGTTTACCTTCTTTGTATGACCCTTCTTTTTCAATTTCTGATTATTCTTAACAGTTTTTGTTTGCTTTTCATTTTTCTGGGCTTTGAACTGAAATACAGATGTTGAAGGTGGTTTCTGATTTTCATTTTGTTTTGGGGAATACTTTGAAGTACCAGCTACATATGAGCTTTGCACAAAGGTGGCATATAGCTGGCTTTTAGTGATTTCCTTAACATCAGAAGTGCAATATGTTCCCCCTTTTGAATTCTTATCCTAACTTTTCACAACAGTTTTTATTTTTCTTTCAGTTTTTGCAAACTTGGATGCTGAGTTTTCCAGATCATGAATTTTATTTTCCAAGGATGCTATATGAAGCTCGTAACTAGCGATCTCCTATTCACTGTAATTGACACATTCACTTAAGACTTTATTTACAGTTTTGTACTTCTCAATTTCTTGTTCTAGACTGATCACCCTTTGTGATTCTCCATCACAAGTGAATTTTCCCCTTTTTAATGTGAGAAGAGTTTCAGATAAGCCAATGTTTAAACACTTTAAATTTTCAATTTCAACTTTCAGTTCAGTGTTTTCCTTCTCAAATTTTTGAGGTTGAGCTTCCTTAAAAACAGATTTCTCTTTTTCGATAGTCAGAAACCTCTGTGAGAAAACAATATTTAAAACCATCAGTTTTCTGTTTTGTTCCCTCAATTTTTTGTTCTCTTCAGATAGCTTCATGACTCCTTCATAACATGTTCCATTTCCAGACATAAGCTCCAATTTTTCAATTAGTTCATCTTCTCTTTCTTCTGCTTTAATTTTCTCAGCAAGCAGATTTTTGTGATCATCTTTAAGTGAGGCAATTTATTTATTTAGCCATTCATTCTCACTATAAATATTTTCATTACGTTCTCTTAAAGTTGAGCACATTTTGCAGTTTGATTCAGCAGAAGAAGAGTGTGAAACCTTAATCCTTTCCAACTCTTCTAGATTCATCAATTGTTCATTAGTTTTCAGTTTCAGCTGACTTTCTAATTCGGAAATTTTATTGAAACCTTCTTGGTTTTCCTTTTTCAATAGGCACATTTGTTTCATATTCAAGTGATTCTCAGACAGACATTTATCATACAATTCATTTATCTTCAAGCACTTTTCACATGATGAATTAGAATTAGTTTTATCAATTTTCCTTTTCATTTTCTTATGCTATTTTCTTAAATGATCATAAGACTCCAGCAGTTCATTATATGCAACAATCCAATCATCCAGGGTGTAATTTTCGAAGATGTTTACCTGATCATCGTCTTGTTCTTCATCTTGATTGCTACTTGGTTCACTTCCTTGAGCCATCATGCATCGATCATTATCTCAATCGCAAGCAGTCTTCAACTTATCCAGGACTTCCTTAGCAGACCTACAGGATGAGACGCATGAAATTAGTGCTCTGTCAATTGATGATTTTACCAAATTCAATGCTCTAGAGTTGATGGAGTCTTTCATTCTATTCTTCTTGGTCCATTTGGATTTATCCTTCGACAGTTTGTATGAACCGTGAGTCATTACCTTCCACAAGTCAGGATCGGTTGTCCTTACATATCGATGCAACTTTTCGAGCCATGGGCCAAGGTTACCACCTCTGAATATCGGTGGATGAGCCATCAAAATAGATAACAGACAGATTCAAAGCACAAAACAATCGACAAGAAAAACACCACAACCAGATAAGCAAAACATGGCACTAACTCAGTGATGCTAAACAACAAGCAGAAGAAGCCCACTCTGAAATGCACCAAATAGAAATGTAGGATCTGCTGTGGATTGTTAGATCCTATGCACAGCAACCCGCTCTGATACCAAGTGTTGGGTTCGGTGCTATGTATTCAGAGGGGGGGGTGAATGAATATACCCTTTAAAAACTTTACCCAATTTAAAATCTAATGCTCACTAAAATTGCTAGTTCGCTAACTAGACAAACCTGAAGGCTAATAAGCAGTTGCAGAATTAAACAAACACACAGTGAGCAATCAAGGCAAAGCGCACCTAAGCATTCATCTAGCGCCAATCAGATAGAAGAAATCAAACCACTGCACAATGGGTTTTTAGGTGGTTCGGTCCGACCTACGTCCACCCCACACTCAAATCGAGTGTGGATTCCGCTGACTCACAGCATGAACAGTTGGGCATCACAGCTTGCCATACAATCCGCTGAGCCTCACGGCTTGCTGTCTGAGGAATCCTCCTCCCCTGCTGAGCCTCACAGCTTGCTCTGCTAGGCAATACAGCTTGGCCGTCCAGTGGAATCCTCCACTGCAAATGCTGAGCAACACAGCTTGCTCCGCTGACAAACAGCTTGAAAAAATGTATAAAAAGAAAATAGGAAAATGGGAAGCAAACAGCAATCGGAAGGCTATAAAAAGTGAAGCACAGTGTGGCTCTCAAAGGAGCTGACTGGAGTGGATCTGATCCAACATCCAGTAGGAACGATCTTCAGTAATCTGCTCTTCTTCTTCTTCACAAGCTCTGTATCTTCTTCTTCTCAACTCACGCTCTCTCTTTCTCTTCTCTGCTCTCTTCACACTCTATTTTCCTTCTCTCCTTTTCTTCTCTCTGTCTGGATCGTGGTGGCTCTCTGCTGCTATAGCTTTCTCTGCTCAAGGTTCACCTCTTCGATCAGCCTTCTTCTGAAGAAGAAGACTGCCTCTTATACCAGCAGCAATTAGGACAGGGCGTGTGGCTTCCACATTTCCCGCCCAAGGTATCTGGACCACGTGGCATCATCCTGCAGCCTTTCAGTACACGTGTCATAATCTGGGCACCTCGTCCTTCCTTGGATCACGTGCCTTCATTAGGCTCTGCAAAGAATCCCTGTCAGACAGTCGAATAGGATTATCAGTTTAAGACTGAAACCCCTGTACAGACTTCATATAAGGCTGCAGTGTATAGACTTAAGGATGCAGTGTGTATGCAGTGTACAAACTTGGCGTGCAGGCTACTGGACGCAATGTATAGACTTCAAACCAATGTATAGACTTCAAACTCATGGCATGAACAAATTGTATTGTATAGACTTGGCAGTGTGTTATGCATAATGTATCACGCAAAGTATGAACATCAAGAATGAATGCACAATGGCTGTATGGACTTGACATTCTGAACAATGTACATACTTGCTAACAATGAGTGTGATGCAGTGTGAAAACGTTGGAAGAACATTCAGCAGCCAACGTATAGACTTAGGCAATGTAAGGACATGCCAGTGTATGGACTTGTTGAACGTGCAGCAATGTGCAGACTTCAATGAAAGATGCAATGTGTAGACTTGACAGACACAATGTGCAACAATGTATAGACCTGAAACACTAGATGCATGATGTACAGACTTCTACTAAAATGATGCACAATGTACATACATGAATGATGTGCGATGTATGGACTTAGCCGGCCTTCAGCTCGATGTATAGACCTTGCCAAAGGAAATGGCTGTACAGACTTGACCAAGGCAAAGCAATCGAATGTATGGACTTTCAATGAATGGACTTGCCAACTGGGCGATGTACAGACTTGAGCAAGGCAAAGTCTATACAGACTTTAAGGTTCACAATGTATAGACTTTGGCAAGGGAATGGCTGTATAGACTTGCACAGTTCTAGGATGTATAGACTTGCCAAGGGAAACGACGGTAAAGCTACCAGTGTATAGACTTCGAGAGCAACGTCGGTAAAGCTACCGATGTATAGACTTGTAAGATCACTGATGGATGTACAGACTTCACCTTGAGCAATCTACAGTGCAGTGTATGGACTTGAAGAACAATGCATGACGCTGTACAGACTTCACTGATGCATGCTACAGTCCAATGTATGGACTTTGAATGTTGATGCATGAACAGTCCGATGTACATACTTCCAATGCAATGCAATGTATGGACTTCAAATAAGACGCTGCATGAGACGCTGAAGTCTGTATAGACTTTGGCCAATGCATAAGACGCTTAGAAAGACGCTGGACGCTGTACAGACTTAGCCTAAGACAATGCATGAGACGGATGATGTATAGACTTGGGATGAATGCATAAACATGCCGTTGTACAGACTTGTAAAGCTTGAAGGCCAATGTAATGTATAGACTTACATGAGACGCTCAATGAGATGCTCAATGTACACACTTCAAGTCTAGTGTATAGACATTGCCTTAGACTCTAAATGAGACGGACGTTGTGCAGACTTTATCCAATGCAATGTATAGACTTTGGGCTTGCCATGCAGTGTATAGACTTAGACATCCTTTAGCTCAATGTATAGACTTCAAAAATGATGCATGCAATGCAACGCAGACACTGGCTGTATAGACTTGGATATGTAGGAATGCAAATGACTCTGTACAAACTTGGATGCTTGTGTATGCATGAGGGCAATGTACAGACTATGCATATGCACACTAGCGAGTGAATAGACTTGGCTATGGCATCAAAGTATGCACAACGTAAAAGACGCCTTCTTCCTAGGCGTTTGATTCAAAAGTGACGCCACTTCTGGTGGTCGTCAAATTCCAAGTTCATCTGAATGTAGAGACTTCACGATGTGCAGACTTGCCAAAGACAAGGCTGTACAGACTTGATGAACAATGCAAGACAAACGAATGTATAGACTTGCTTGAAGCACATGATGCATTGTACAGACTTGGGCTGTACAGACTTCCACTTAACTGTGATGACGCTGCATGAGACACTAAATAAGATGGACAGATGTATAGACTTGTGTTCTGAGGGAGTCGACCCATCAAGGAAGGGGGGTCGACCCATCTAAGTGCACTGATGCAGTATATGCACAGAAGAAGCAATATACGCACAGAAGAAGCAATGCACCGATCTTAATTCAAGCACAAAACACAGTATGCACTTAGTATGGAACACTGCATGATTTAGCACACTCATGCATTCTCCACAAAATAGATCAGATATAACATACTCAAGCATTCTCCAGAAGATATATCAGACATATGCATTCATGTTGCTATCATTCAATGTGATGTTCTTAACAAAATAATATGGTGACTCATTCACATGTTGCTATCATTCAATGTGATGTTCTTAACAAAACAATATGGTGACTCATTCATGTTGCTATCATTAAAACACCACATTATCATCAAAGCACAAGGGGCACAAAATGCTCATTACCTATTTCCAATCTTTTTCAGGAAATGAAAGTGAGTTTGATTCGGGTTCAGAATGTTCAAGTAGCGGATCCGAGAGTGAATAAAGATGAGCGAGGACTTAGGAAGTATATATTGTTTAGATGGAGTCAATGTAATTTTCCTATTTCTTGAGTCTAGTAGAGTGAAAGATGGTGGAAAAAGTTATTGTATTTGAATATTTGATTGATAATGGAATGAAATTAGATTTTTAGTAAATATTATGTAATTGCATTCATTTTGTGTGATTGTCTTGCGCTCTGATTATTCTTGCTTGCAAGAGGCTTACCATGTCGACTGTTCGCGCTCCCCGAGTTAGTCTTTCACTGAAATAAAGGCTCGGGGCGTGACACTTGATGTAACCGGTGGTTGGTAGAATGGGGAAGGCATCCTAAAGTGATCCATTCATGCACGGACGGCCTTTTAGATTTGGGAGGTTTGGGTGGGCCATCTTCTACATCATCCCGATATGTAGGTGTATCGTGAACGGGCTAGGAGGGTGCAGATGGACCGGCCCGTAGAGAAGGGGTATGATGGTGGACTCCCTCGAAAAGGTGGAGTAAAGGTGGTGGGTCATGGGGTCCACAAGAGAATGGGTCAAAGGGATCAAAGAAAGTATGACCCTTCGAACTAGGCTCTCACAAATCATTGTCCCACATTTGAAAATCTTGAAGGTGTAAATGATCACCTTCATTCATTGTGAGAGGTGGGGCGACGGTCACATGTAGAAAATAAGATTCCTCCCTTGGGCAAAAGGGAATGAATTCAGGCTCGCCTGGCATTGGGAGGAATAGAAGAACCTCCGTGGTGACATGATCCATGGTGCACACGGAGGTGATAGACCCTAAGGATGGATGTGTGAAGTTACGACCTGTAGGTCGGTCGAAGCCTGGGGCCCAACAAGTGCGTAAATGTCAACTGCCGGTCTAATCCTTTAAGACGGTCATCCAATGTATCCACATGGTAACTAGACCGGAAGGTGGTATGGAATGAGTTGGCCGGCACTAATAGTAGGGTGGGGTCCATTGATGGGAAGGGAGGCGGGACCAAGCCATTCTTGAGCCAGCTAAGGAGTGGCTCGGTGATGAAAAGCATTCCCGTTAGAAACACGAGTGGCTTGGGCTGAGGTGGCTCCAAATGAAATGGCTCCGGGTGAGGATCGGAAATGGGTGGCAAAGGAGCACTAGGGGAAGGGCTGTCCACTAGTAGGGGAAGAGGCCCTTGGGACCCCGTAGGTGGGGCCGGGTTGGGACTACCGGCCATGACCTCCCTAGGCTCGAGTATGGCTACCTTCTGCCTCGAAGGTTGGCAAGGGGAGGCCAGCGACTCAAAATAATCTCACCTCCTATCCACCCGTTCCAAAATCATTTGCACAAGCTCGGCAATGGTATGGGTTAGAGTGGGGGTATCGCGGTGGACTCGCCCGTAATCAACCAGCCCGGGCTTGGGGCGGGGCTCATCTAAGTACGGGGCTCCTTGCCTCCGACTATGACCCACTTGATTGGAGGTGATTGGGTGGGGTCGGTTGGAGGTGACTGGGTGGGATGGGTTGGAGGGGACCGGATGGGGAAGGTAGACCCTCCTAAGCTCTCTTTTCATGTCCCACCATGATTCGATGGGCCTTTACCTCCTAACCTCTCTCAAGCCTTCGATGTCTCTCCACTTTTCGGCCGCCTCGTGGAGAAGCCTCTCCTTGGAAAATAGAATTGCCCGGCTTCGGACATGGTATAACAATCAAAGTGTGTGTCCATGGCGGCCTCCCACTTGAGGTAGTCGCCCGGGTCATTGGAGCCATAAAAATTCGAGGTTTCGGGCCTACAAAAGTGGAGAGGGTGGTTGCCAATCCCATGGGTGTGCCAACAGTCAGATCGTCTGGGCGACCAAGATTCCATTAGAAATGGGGAACTACAAGACAGAAATGCTGACACTTGGACAAGATGCTAGACACGACTACACAAGGTTGGAATGCACTAACTAATGCACCCTAGACTTAAACCAAGATTCGGTACCTGGTGGAGTCCAGGGATCCGAAGATCCTCTCACGCGAGTGAATCACCTCTCCGATAGGCGTAACCTAACAGTCGGGTGACACCTTTTTATATACCGAACAATGGTATGCAAGTGCACCCTTAGACCGACTTAGACAATGACTAGACTTAAAGGACTCTTTTTTTTTGTTTTAAACACCCTAGACTCAACTCGCTCTGATACCAAATTGATGCGGGATGGACACGCGACCTGGGACTCTAGCTCGCGATCGTCCCTATGCGAGGAAAACGCTGGACCGTGCGCGGTTAAGAAACCGGTAGTGAGTCTCGAGTATCAGCTTTTCCGCGTGTACTCAGATTGAGTCATGGGACGGGTCACACTCACTCTCTTGCAGCGGTGATATAATTGATATAACAAGCTAGTAACCTATCACTCATACAGTGGCATTCAAAAATATACGAGTAAAGCAAATGCGATAAGAGAGAGGGGGCGAGTTTACCTCCACGCTCCGGGCGTGGGGAAGGTGATCCCGGCCAAGTGCGGTAACTCCAGGTAACAAAATTTTATAATAATTACAGCAGAGAATTATCGCCCACTCCACGCAGGGAGGTAAAGTGACGGGGACATCGCTTACCACTTCCCATTTCTCCAAGGGTCCCGATGCTCGCCATTGTGTTCATCTTGATTTTCTTAGTCTAGCTATGTAATTTTCATATCTTTCTTTGAGTCTTAACCATGTAATTTTCCTTTTATTGAGTCAAGTACCTAAGTTAGTGAGTCATCTATCTAAGTCTAAGTATCATTAGGTGGCCTAGTGGGTTAACGGGCCCACTTCAATGGGCTTGGCCCATGGGCGCCCCCTTCCCCCCTTGGTCATTTGCCAATAGTCCAAAAGATAAGGACTTTTTGTAAATTGAGGGTTCCCTATAAATAGGACCCCAATCCCTCCATGGAGAAACTAATGAATGAATGAATGATATTGAGTTGAGTTTCCATAAAATTTGTGAGTTTCCCCTCTCTCTCTCTAGCTCTCTCTCTCTCTATCTCTCTCTCTCTAAAGGGGGCGACCCCCTCTCTCTCTCCTCCCCTCTCTCTCTCTATCTCTCTCTCTCTAAAGGGGGCGACCCCCTCTCTCTCTCCTCCCCTCTCTCTCTCCCTTGGGCGCCCTTGCCCCTTCACCTTCCCCTGCCACCTCATCACCATCTCCTCCACTCTCCACTTGCCACATCACCAAGGGCCTTTACCTCCCAAGAAGCATTGAATTCTCCCCATCAATTCCCTTCCCCTTCCTAGGTGACCCTTGCCCTTCCCCATGCACCCCTTCCTTTCCCCAAGGAAGAATCCCTTCTCCCAAGCACCCTTCCACCTTCCCATACAACCCTTCCCATCCCCAACACAACCCTTCCCCTTCCCAAAGCAACATTAAACCCCCATTAACCTCTCATTCAAACCAAAGGAGGGGGATCTCCCTCTCCCTCTCCCTTCCAACACCAAATTCGCAGCTTCCCAGTCCCCCACCTGCTAGACCCCCTTCCCTCCCCCATTTCCCCCCTCTCACCCCTTGGATCGACCCCCTTTGACCCCCCTATCAACCAAGGGAAGCCCCAGCCACTTCCCACTCCTATTCCCCCTCCCCAATCCCCTACTACCATCCCCTTCCACCATCACCAAGGGAAGCCCCAGGCAGCAGACTAGTCTCTTGTTGCAGAGGCTGGTACGTCGTCACCGAGAATCTTCTGGAGGCATATCATACATCACCGGAAAGATCTCCCAGTCGGCTTCGCAGGCGAGGTGATCTCTCCCCGATTCGAGTTCGGAGCTGCCCGGGAGAGCCTTCTTCACCAACTGCGCGGAACCGGTCCGTCCAGAAACCAGAGCCGCCATTCAGAAGCTACTGCGACCACACCGATGCTCCCCTTGGCACGCCACTTGACCGTGGCGAAGCTCCACCGGTCCTCTGTCCAACGCAGCCAGCGGGACCTCGTTTGGAGTTCGGAGCTCCCCGTTCCAAATTATTTCCCCCAGGTGCGCAGGTCAGTCCTGTCAGAGACTGATCAGACCCCCCCTCACTCTACGGGCTCCACCTCCCTGCTCTGACCTCCTCTGGTGCCCTTCCTGGTTTCCAATCGAAGAAGACTCGTTCGCGCTCGAGACTGCCCTGGTCTCACCTCGATTGGTGCATGGGAGCGTCCGTGGCATCTTCTTCTTCCTGATGCTGCTCCCAGGATCCTGTCTGAACCAGAACCAAACAGCCTCAGTCCAGCGTCTGCTCCTATCATCAGAGACACTTTGAGAGTCTGTAAAAATTCAGGCTTCATGCCGGGTCAGACACCGACATTTTGGCGCTAGTCTCGTCCACTTTCAACTCCGGGATCGATCACAACAGAGCCGACAGCGACTACCTATCAGGGGGCAGAACCAGTGGACAGAACTCCGAGTGGGTGATCCAGCTCCGTTCTTAGTCTCTTTTCCCTCCCCGCCTGGCCGGCTTACCGCCCCTCCCTGTGTGGAGGTAGTGTTTGATTGTAGTCTAATTCTCCCCACCCCAAGCTCCCCCTCCTGCATGAGGCGTAGTACTTGTACTTATTTAAACAGGTCGAAGCTTCAGTCGACGCAGTGTGCGGGGAACCTACACTTCCCCGCTCGCCCATCGTCTCCGAACGGGGTTGGTTTCTTCAAACCAACAGGGTAAGCTCTATACCTTGCTCTCCTATCAGTATTTGTTCATATAATATCCGTGGAAATGCTCTGCTAATGGTGAGAGAGCGCCCGACCCCGAAGCTCCCCCGTTTACGAGCGGTCATCGTGGGATTGTGAGAGAGCGACCCGGTGCCCTTTTCGGCACTTAGCCAGCCCCTTGATTGTGGGCACCGTACCCTCGGGAGGGCGACCATAGCTTTGCTGGTCCTCTACCAGCAAGGGCCTTGTTCCACTACCTCCACTCGGCATCGCCGAGTCACACGGGAATCGTGTGCGCAACGGTGGTTTGGCAACTTGCGTAATTCTCTACTCTTGTGCGTTGTGCTTGCTTGGTAAGTCCAAGGACCCTCGGTCTAGTTGCTGCTTTCACAAAGTCTGTGTCACATCATAAAGGGCTACACAAGTGGGCCCGGGAGGATGGATCTTGGGTTGACGGGCAGCACTTGATCACCCCGTCGACGCGGTTCGGACGGCACAAGCTACTGGTTGTGGGGCCCACGTGCTGGTCGGCGGGTCCGAGTGGGCCTGGAGTGGTACCGCTGTGACGGTGGCTCCTGGAGAGGTGCTCCTTGGGACGGCGGCACACTAGTTCGCCTTGTGGAAGGTGAGTCGGCTCCAGTCTTCACTTGTTGGAGTTGCTACCCACGGATCTGAAGTTCTATTTTTGCAGCGCGCGACCCGGCGAGATCAGCTGCTGCGATCACTCCCAACGTTGGATCGACGCGAAGGTGGTACCGTTGGAAAGCTGACTTGAAGTACTTCGATCTATGGCCAGAGAAAGAATTTTGACTATCCCAGAGCTGGCCTTGGTCGAATTTACAATTTGCTGGCTGACAGACTCAGAAAACTCAAGACAGAGGTTGGTTTTCGTCCTGAGAACAGACGTTGACTGTGGTTCAAACTTCGGATCTGGAAGTTTACCTCTTCATCAAAGGTGTAGAGGGATGAGTAAGGAAGACGAGGATATTTTTTGTGGAATTTCTGGAGGATGTTTGGTTGGTGAAACAGATTTTATGACACTGGTGGGTCGGATCTGGACAGCACAGGACAGAACTAAAATTTGACTGAGTTTTAATTTTTTGGGAGGGGAAAAGAACTTATAAATTTGAAAAAAAATTTGTGGAGACGTGTTTGGATGGGTTGAACACCCAGTCCAAATTTGGACTCAATCAGAGAATGGGAAGGGGATCAAACAAGGGAAACACAGGGTTGTTGTGACACAAAATAGAAAGCTGGCAGATCTGGGGGGCTGAGGAGCACGAAATTGGAAATTTAGAAAACGATGGATAGAAAATAGGAGATTTTTTTTGGGAGAGGGTATTGGCGTGGGGAACCTACCCTCAAAATTTGGTCTCCAGAAGATCTCAGAGTTGGGAGCTAAAATTCGAACAAGATGGTTCTGTCCTGATTTGGAAAGAACTTCCGGCGATGCCGGTGGCGGTGCAATGGCGGCACGAACGGCGGCGGCAGGGGCAGAGCTGAGCGTCGCACTCAGAGAGGTGGTGGTGGAGATGCGTCACACATCTGAAGGAGAGCCTTCACAGCTCTATAGAGGAGGGGCGCCCTTAGGCCATTGAGCACAAATGAATATTTTCTTCCATTAATGCTAAGTAGTTCATAAATTACAAGGTGTTCATAAGAAATGAAAAATGACATAAACTAACCTCAGATCTAAATTAGGGGAGGGATAAATGGGGGAGACCACATTTATTTCTCCCATATGGTTTGGAACCCTATTAAAATACAATATATGGGGGGCGCCCCTTGACTATAAGGGTTGGAATATTTGAATTTTTGAACCCTTTGTCCCCTTGAATTGTCCAACCATCTAGAAGCCCACCTTGGACCTTTGACTGGCCCCACATGGGCCCTAAGGATTAGGTGGACCAATGGAGAAAGAGATGGGGGCCCCTTACTGGTCCTACTGGACTTTTACACAAAAACCCAAACATCCTTAGGGAATGGCAAATTGGCTTATAAAGCCTTACAATTGCAAACCTACTTCCCAAGGATATAAATGCAAACTAAAAGTACATAAATACAAAAATAAAAGTTAGTGCCCGGTGTTGATTCCCATCAAAGTGGATCGAGGCCGAAGCGACCACTAGGATCACTGAGTCAGTCGTATGGAGTTTTGTTTGGAAGTCGATCATCTGTCGCTACGGTGTCCCCCGAGTGATCGTGAGCGATAACGGTTGGCTGTTTGATTCTCATTATTTCAGTGATAGATGTGCCGACCTAAACATTTGCAACCACTTCACTTCGGTAGCCCATCCCCAGGCTAACGGACTGGTCAAAAATGCCAATAAGACTATCTTAAAAGGCATCAAAACCAGGCTCGGCAAGGCCAAGGGTAGCTGGCTCGAGTAATTACCGAGCGTACTACGGTCGCACCGAACTACTCCGATGACGGCCACCGTTGAAACGCCTTTTCAGCTAGTGTATGGCACGGAAGCCGTAATTTCGTTGGAGGTCGACAATCCCTCTCTCCGAGCCATCCACTTCAAACCCGAGGTAAACGAGCAGAAACTGCGAGAGAACATCGACCTAGCGGATGAAATCCGAGAGATTGTAAAGATTCGAGCAATGGAATACCAATGGTGCATCACTCGATACTACAACTCCAGAGTACGAGATAGACACTTCCAACTTGGAGACTTCGTCTTGAGAAAAGCCGAAGCATCTCGACCACTAGAGGCGGCGGGGAAGCTGGCCCCTACCTGGGAAGGCCCCTACCGAGTGGTCGAGACGCTCGGGAAAGGAGCATACCGACTATCCACCATGGAAGGAACACCCGTCCCTTGGTCATGGAATGCGACAAATATTCACAAGTTCTACTTTTGATCATTTGGCAAGCATACACATGCAAGCAAAATAGAATAAATGGCATTCTTCTCTTCTTATTAAAATTTGATGTACATCAAGTAGGCCGTAGCCAATACAGTATGTATGTACAAAAATTACACCCTCTGGCACTATTACCCGAGCAAAATGCTCGGCCAACCGGGTAAGCTCTCCTACGTACAGCCACTGACTCTGCCTCGTGCAGAAACTGGCTCGGACAAAGGATTGTCGGCCTCGTTGGTTTGAGAAAGCTCGGAGGAAAGATGCCAAATGGATTGGAAGGATAACAAAAAAGAAAAAAGAGAAGAGGTCGACCCGAGCAAAATGGAGAGGAAGCTTGAGAGAGCTCCCCTTCTTAGCAATGGGGTCGACGGTGGAAAGAGGGGCCGGGTGGACAGTGAAAGAATGAAGCTTGATGAGCTTCATCCCCCCTCCCCTCGAGATAACGTCGGCAGGTCAGGGACATGAAGGCGACATGCTCTGGCATGAACCCTCTCCAAGAGTGACCCCCAACTGACGAACCCTCTTCCAGACAGAAGTAGCGGGAGCTTCCCTCCTACTTCCATCTGCATCGTCATCTTCTGAAGCGCCTTCCATGCCCCGCCAAGACCGACAGCACAACGCCTCGCGGAAGGGAAAGAAGGAAAAACCGCGGGATGGCCTTAAGCGATGAAAGGAAAAGGAGACGCCCCTCGGACCTTTTATAGGACGAAGGGGGAGTTGATCATCTTAAATGACTCTCCCCTTACAAAACACGCTAAAAGGGCTTTCCCTGAGATGGTTACCTCATTTTCCAAAATATCCCACCCGCGGGACGCGTGAAGCGGCAAGTCATTAAGGGTGGTATGGAAAAATGGAAAGGTGCCAGCGCCATGTCAGTTATTTGACAGATCGGCACGCGCGATATCTGCAGAGAAAATTGACGCCTTCTCCAATGACTACAAATTCGGTAGTCAAATCACAACAAAAGCGGTAAGAAACAATCAATTCAGCATCTAATACTGCCGCTATTATATTTTCTAAAAAAGCCTTACCCGGCTACATAAGGGAAAGCAAGGGAAAAAGAAAGAGAGAGCTATTACATCAGGCCTCAGGCCCATCTTCAGGCTCGGCAGGCAAGGCTTCCTCAGCACCAGACGATCTACCCCCAGTATTCTCGGTGATGGCCGACCCAGGCACTGACCCCACCAGGGTGGGAACTGTCTCGGTTGTGTGTTCTCCCGAAGATGCTGGAGTTGGCAATCGCTCGGGCGAAGACTCCCAACCCTCCTCTTCGCTCGATGTATATGGGAAGAGTCGGTCGAACCCCAGTCTGAGTCATAGCGTTGCCCGAAAGGAAAAATGAGCTTAGACGCCTGGGCCTCTGCCTCTATGACGGCCCGATCGAAGCCCTGAGAGAAGCCCTTTTGCAGGCCCCGGCGGAAGCCCGACTCATAGTAAGGGAAGGCAGCCTAGAGAAGAGCCACGTAGTAGGCCTCTGAGCACTTATGTCGCTCGAGTGCCTCCACCCCGGCCAACTCCACCTGCCTCTCGAGCTTGGCTATTCTCTGTTCTGACACGGACAGCCTTCTCTCAGCCTCGGTCAATGCATTCTCGGCCCCCCGGACTCGGCCCTCGAGCGCCTCCCGCTCGGCCTTCCACTGCAAGCCGCGCTCGACCTGAATCATACGCTCCGCCTCTAGGCGCTCATTCTTCTGGTCAACCATACGACGGGCCTAGGCCAGCTGCTTTGCCAATGACCGAGCCTCGGCTTGGCTCGACTGCACCTGAGCCCGAAGCGGGGCCACCTCCCGACGAAGGTCACCAAGATCAAGGGTCAGACGCTCAACCTTCTGATCAAACGCACCACGTGCCCACGAGAGAGCCTCACGCTCCGAATCCACCCGAGCATACGCGCCTACTGCCTCAGCCCCGAGCTGGGCCAAGATCAGGCTACCTTCCATAAGTTGCTTGAAAATCGTGGAGGGGGGCCCCTCTGGAGCTTCTCCCATACAACTCCCGAAACAATAGAATGGCACCTCCGATACAGGGGGGCCCGAACGTAGAAGGAACAGGTCGAGGGAAGGGAAACTCTCTCCGGAGCAGCCGAGATTGGGGCACCTTCCCGAGCAACCCTGCCTCGGGGGCCCCACCGGTTGGCTTGGGATGAGCAGCCCCGCCATGTACCTCCCCGGCCTTGGTCAGCTGCGATCGAGTCGCTGCATCCTACGACACTCCAGCCTCGACAGGCTCAGACCGGGATCCTCCGTCTGGCGCCCCCTCTGCTTCACTCGGCGCCCCAGCACCGGCCACGATCCCTTCGTCATTTGCCCCCTCTTGCACTGCAGAGGGAGGAGGCGACAGGGGAACCTCATCAACCAGGCGGGTGGTCTCCACCTTCCTCACCCGCTTCTTCTCAGCAGACTGAGCTTGCATCGAAGACCACAACAACTTCACCACGGGATCCTTCCGCTTCACCCCCCTTGCCCTTTTCACGGGCGCGAGATGAGCCCTCCGAAGCTGGGAGATCGCTCAGAGCCGACGTATCATCCACATTGATGACCTCCAGCTCGACTAACGGTGTAACGACCCGAGAATCCGATTACCGGGAAGGCCCGATAACCCGAGACTCGCACCGCCACCCACGAGCCCGAAGACTCGGAAGGGTTAAAAAGGATGGTGTGGAGACTACACAAGTATCACAAATAATTGCAGAAATTAAATAGTTATAACATTAAGCAGGAAATAAATTAACATTTTACATGGTCCACAATAGAAATTAACAACAATAACAATAGTCCACGACTATTACAGTGACAAGAAAGAAAAGTACAGCTACACGGGGCATACCCCGGCTCTGACCTCTGGCACTACCTCTGGGCACCCACACCACGCTGCACCCCAGACGTGCTCCCCCGGGGCGGCGCCTCACCTGAAACACGGTAAAAACACGCAGGGAATGAGTCACGGAACAAGACTCAGTAGGGATCACTCGAACCCTACCTCGTAAAATGAGAAACCACTACACTAGCGGTAGAAGAGTACCTCAGAAACGGAAGCCCCGTACTCTATAGAACAAAGGTCCCACGGCACGCAAACTGACACCTGTGCCACGGTAAGAAGACCGAAGCTCAACGGCCAACCCGACAAAACCCGAAGGTCGAAACGCACGACTGACAGACTGCCACTCCGTACTCGATAAGAGTACCACCCACTAGAAGCACAGCCGGTAGCGTCTCCTGACGTCTTACGCCGCGCCGCAGGTGAACCGCCTGGCATGGTAGCTCCTACCAGAGGCGCGAACACCGTACAAGTAACCACAAACAAGTGACTAGCTGGGGTCACACCCGTCGACGTGCGTCCACTGTCCCCAACCACGTGTGCACACACAGACCACGCGTCCTAGGTCTGGCCCTCTGACCGGTTTTCCCCTAGCACTGGACTCTGATGTGACGAGGGGCCCCACGGTAACCAGTCTAAAACCGTCCTCAGGGTAAGCCCGTACACCACTCCCTGGTGCGATCAGCACACGCGTACTGATAGGCTACGACTAGTGGAGGGTCACAAAGGAGTAGACTCTCGAGTCAACGGAAAACAACGTCCGAATCCGACAACGTGTGGAAATCACCCCACGCACCAGCCCCGTCGCACGGTGGCCACAGTCGGAGTAAAAACGGGGTTGCCACCCTCATGGGGCAACCAGGCATGTGACGGTCCACCCTAGGGCCGTCACAAGCAAGTAACGGTCTAGGCGAGACCGTTACATGCGCCTAACGGTTCAAAACAGACCGTCACTCGGTCAGAAGGGAAAGGGATGTAACGGCCTGGTCCAGGCGCGTTACAAGAATGTAACGCGCTTGGCCCCATGCGTTACACACCCCCCCCCCCCCGCTCCCAAAGCCAAAAGGGATGTAACGGCCCAGCCCGGCACGTCACACGCATGTAACGCGCCTGGCCCAGCGCGTTACATGGCCCTCACACTTGGGGTGAAAACAGGAAGTAACGTGCCTGCCCCACCGCGTTACACGCATGTAACACGCCTAGCCCGGTGCGTTACATGGCCTGACCCCCAACGGTCACAAACCAACGGTCGAAAGCCCCTGACGGCCCTACCCAAGCGCGTCATAGGCAAATGGCGGTCTATCGTGGGGCCGTTACAGCCCCCGACCCCCAAAAACACTACTCAGGAATGTAACGCACCCCTGTAGGGGCGTCACAAGCATGTGACGGTCACTGGAGTGACCGTTACACACTCCCGAGGACGCTACGGCGGGAACACCCCAAAAACTTCGACTACGCCCCCGTGCCTCCAGCGGAGAGGGGGAAAACAAAGGGGAAGACCCCTGGGGACCCCTAGCATGCATCTAAGCCATCCAAACGTGAAATCGCGGGCTAAAATCATAGATCGGGCGAGCTCTCCCCAAATCATGAAAAACCCCAAACCCGCTCAATCAAGCCCCTCTCGGCCTCCCCGCGGCCTACAAACCACGGAAATGAACGGCAAGAGGCTAAGGAACGTCACCCTACCTCAATGGAGCGAATGCTCCGTCGGATCGTTCGTGAATCGCGAAGAACACCTTAGAAAACCCTCGTCCTTCAAGCTTCCCGCGAGCACCGCACGCCCCCACAATCGCCTCGCCGCCGCCCACGTCACCGCGCCGTCGCCCCTCCGCCGTCTGCAGCCGGAGAGGGGTCCGCCGCGGTCAACCGGGAGGAAGAGAGGGAGAGGGAGAGGGTTACGGTGGAGGAGGAAGGAGGAAGAAGAAGAAGAAGAAGAGGGTGGGGGAGGAGAGAGAAATAGGGGGGTATTTATAGGAAATTCGGAAAATTTGGAAAATTCTGAAAAATAGAAAATTACACCCCCGCAATCCTCAGAACGCACCGATCACAACGGTACCACTCGTGCCCAGGTGAACGGCCCGGTTCACCCACAGCGAGCTTCCGAAGTAAAAGCCAAAACACACACCGGAAATCAGAAAACACACACGGAAAAGCCACGGAACGCCTCCGGGCCTTCGAAACAACTCCGGATCGCGCCGATCCGAACACGAAAGATGTCTGAAATAAAATTTCAGACACAACGGAGCCGGACACTCTGAAAACCAGATCCGGGACCCATGAAGAAAGGATCCGAAAGGTCCGGGATATTACAGCCCTCCCCCCTTAAGGAATTTCATCCTCGAAATTGAGAACAACCAAGGGGAAAGAAGAGGAAGACTCACTCAAACAGATACGGGAACTGCTGACGCATCTCGTCCTCATGTTCCCACGAAGCCTCACCACCAGAGTGTCGTTGCCACATGACCTTTACCAAGGGAATAACCTTGTTCCGCAGGCGCTGCTCTCGCCTATCCTCCACGCGGATCGGAAACTCTAGGAGAGAAAGATCTGGAGTCACCTCAGGCCAAACAGAAAACTCGAGCACATGAGACGTGGAACACGTCATGCACCGACGGCAACTCAGGAGGTAACTGCAACCGGTAAGCAACCTCACCGATGCGCTCCACAATCGCGAAAGGACCAATATAGCGGGGACTCAGCTTCCCACGTCGTCCAAAACGTATCACCCCCTTCATCGGAGAAACTCTCAAGAACACATGATCACCCACGGTGAACTCGAGAGGCTGCCTCCTACGGTCAGCATAGCTCTTCTGCCGACTCTGGGCCGCCAACATGTTCTGACGAACCAGGTGCACAACATCCACACATTGCGGCACCAATTCCGGTCCCGTCAAAACACGCTCGCCCACCTCAAACCAATCAAGTGGAGTCCGACAAGGACGCCCATACAATACCTCATAAGGGGCCATGCCGATGCTCGAATGATAGCTGTTGTTACAGGCAAACTCCACCAATGGTAGGTGATGAATCCAACTCCCCTGCTACTCCAGGCAGCAGGATCTCAGCATGTCCTCCAAAGTCTGAATGGTCCTCTCAGACTGACCATCTGACTCAGGATGATATGCCGAGCTAAATGCCAACTCCGTACCAAGAGCTCGCTGGAAACTCCTCCAGAATCCAGAAGTGAAGCGCGGATCCCGATCCAACACGATCGAAATGGGAACCCCATGCAATGGCATGATCCGCTCCACATAAAGACGAGCCAACTTAGACACGCTCCAGCTGACCTTGACCGGTAACAACCGCGTCACCTTCGTCAGCCGATCCACCAGCAACCAAATACTGTCCTGCCCACTCGGGATCCTCGGAAATCCCACCACGAAATCCGTGGTCACATGGTCCCACTTCCAAGCAGGAACATCCAAGGGCTGGAGAGTACCTCCTGGTCGCTGATGCTCCGCCTTCACCTGCTGATAGATCAGGCACCTGGCCACAAACTCTGCGACTTCACTCTTCATGCCAGGCCACCAGAACTGCCTCCGCAAGTTCCGATACATCTTCGTCGCACCCGGGTGCACAGTGTACCTGCTCCCATGAGCCTCGCGTAACACCGCATGATGAACCTGCTCCTCCGCTGGGACGTACAGCCTGCCGCGAAACCTAGCAGCGCTATCCTCACCCAGCTCCACATCAGCCATAGCTAGAATCCGGGGCAACTTAGGGTCTGCATGCTGAGCCTCTGTCACCTGACGACGGATAGTAGGAGTGACAGTCAGACTCGCAAGCACTGCCAACCCTGGCTCCTGGGGAATCTTGAGCCTGAAAGATACCTCGGGCACTTGTTCCCAGAGCCTCCACTTCCTCAACATCAAGGTACTGACCGCAACCTTCCGACTCAAGGCATCAGCAACGACATTCATCCTGCCCGGCTGATAAGACAGGGTGAAGTCATAATCCTTCATGAACTCCATCCAACGCCTTTGCCTGAGGTTCAGATCTCTCTGCGAGAACACATACCTCAAACTCTGATAGTCAGTAAACACTTCGAACTTCTCACCGTACAGATAATGCCTCCAGATCTTCAGCGCGAAGATCACCGCCGCCAACTCAAGGTCATGGGTAGGGTAGTTCTCCTCGTGGGGGTTTAGCTGCCGAGATGCATAAGCCACCACTCTACCATGCTGCATCAACACAGCACCTAACCCAACGTCAAAAGTATCTGTACACACCACGAAACCTCCCGATTCAGAAGGCAAAACTAACACCGGAGCCGAGGTGAGCAATCTCTTCAGTTCCCTGAAGCTCTGCTCACACTCCTCGGACCAAACGAAAGGCACATCCTTTCGCGTGAGCCTAGTCATCGGGGCCGCAATGCGAGAAAAATCCTGGATAAATCGACTATAATAACCCGCAAGCCCTAAGAAACTCCAGATCTCCGTCACCGACCTCGGCCTCGGCCACTGCATCACTGCCTCGACCTTGGCGGGGTCCACAGAAATGCCATCACCAGAAATCACGTGCCCCAGAAAGTGCACCTCGCTGAGCCAAAACTCGCACTTGCTGAGCTTCGCATACAACTGGTGATCTCGCAACGTCTGCAGCACCACACCCAAATGGTACGCGTGCCCCTCGACAGACCGTGAATAAACAAGGATGTCATCCACGAAGATGACCACGAACTGGTCCAAATACGGATGAAACACCCTCTGCATCAAGTCCATGAAGGCTGCAGGGGCATTGGTGAGCCCGAACGGCACCACCAAAAATTCATAATGCCCGTACCTCGTACTGAATGCAGTCTTCTCCACATCGGACTCGCGAATTCTCAGCTGATAGTAACCGGACCGCAAATCAATCCGCGAGAACACTCGCGCAGACTACAGCTGGTCGAACAAATCATCAATCCACGGCAACGAATACTTGTTCTTAATGGTCACTTCATTCAGCTGCCGATAGTCAATGCACAAGCGCAGACTACCGTCCTTCTTCTTCACAAATAACACGGGGGCACCCCAAGGGGAAAAACTAGGACGAATATATCCCTTGGCCAACAGTTCCTACAACTGCGCCCTCAACTCCCTCAACTCAGCGAGGGCCATACGGTAGGGAGCCTTCGCCAAAGGTCCCATACCATGCACAACCTCGATCATGAAATCGATCTCCCACTGGGGAGGTAATCCAGGCAACTCCTCGGGAAAAATGTCGGGAAACTCGCACACCACCGCAATGTCCTCGACATCCAACTCCATCCGGTCAGACACAACCACGGACGCGAGAAAACCCTCACAACCTGAATCAAGCAATCGACGGGCTCGAATAGCAGAGATAAGGAATCGAGAAGAGGCGGAACGGATACCTTGGAAATAGAAGGTCCTCTTGCTCGGATGCTGGAAGTAGACCCTCTTCATTTCATAATCCACCACCGCTCCATGGGTCTCGAGCCAATCCATGCCTAGAATCACATCATAATCCCGAAGCTGCAACGCATACAACCTGCCTGGCATACTCCGCCCATCGATCTAGACCGGAACCTGATCGAAGCAATACGGAGTGATCATAAAGTCACCCGAAGGCAACTCCACTGCCAAATCACAGGACAACTGGGTCACCGGCTCCTCGATGCTCAACGTGAAATCCTCCGAAATAAACGAATGAGACGCGCCAGAATCAATTAAAACCCGAGCTGCATAACCCAAAATCTGAACGGTACCTTCCACGAGCTGCGACACCACTGCCTCTACCCTGGTCATGTGCGTGATCTGGCCCCGAGCCCTCTGCCTGCCTCCCACACTAACTGACCTGGGTAGCGACGGATACTGTCCCTGCTACTGCTGCCTCTGCTACTGGGGAACCTGCTGCTGCTGAGGAAACTGCTGCTACGGCGGCCTCTGAGGACAGTCGCGCGCCATATGCCCTGGATGGTCACATCGAAAATAGATGATCGGCGCCGTGCACTGCCTGCCTGGGTGGGTCCCACCACACCGTGGACAAGATCCTCATGATCCACCCACTGATCCCTGACGCTGCAAAGGAATCGGCTGCTGTACACTGCCCGATGAAGCCTGCCCCTGATCTTTGGACTTCTTCTTTCAGAAATTCTTCGCGAAGAACTTCTTGACCTTCGTGCCAAAGGACGCAGGTCCCGTCACCGAATCTGCAGATGCCGGTACTCCTGAACCACCCAGCGCATGCTGGAAAGAACCTTACTGATGGGTAGCCGACTGCTGATTGCGACCTGACAAGGACTGCCCCTAGCTGATCGGTCCTCGGATCCTCTACATATCCATCTCTAACGAAGCCGCAACACGAGACGATGTCTCTAGATCAGTGGCCCCGTTCGCAATCAAATGGTGCCTCAGCTCCAGCCTCAAGCCCTGCATAAACTGCGCGGTCTTCACCCTCTCATGATCCATGATGTGAGGTGCATACCGACCCAGCTCGATAAATTGGGCCCTGTACTGCAACACGAACATGTCACCCTGCACCAGCTCCAGAAACTCCCGCATCCGCTGCGTAGCAACATAATCTGGACAGTACGTACGCTCGAAAGCACTGACGAAATCATCCCACTTGATCTGCTTAAGTGGACGAAGCTGAAAAGACGTCTTCCACTCGGAAGACCACCACCTCCGAGCCGTACCCTGCAACTGGTTGTAGGCCAACACCACTCTGTCCTCGGCAGCACTCTTCGCAGAACTGAACACCCGCTCCATCTCATCGAGCCAATCACGAGCCGCATCAGGGTCTACCTGGCCGCTAAAGTAAGGTGGATGGAACTGCATGAAGTCCCTCACTGCTCAGCCTGGCCCACCCCTGACTGACGAGCCCTCACCAGCCTCTCCGCCGAACTGCTGAGACATAAGCTGGTACATGCCACGGAAGAAATCCTCGGCCCCCGGAACTCTCGCAGTATCCGCGGCCTCGGTAGCCCCCGGTGGCGCTCTACTATGCTCCTCCTGGTCCCTCTGGACCCCCTGCTAGATCTCCTGGCCTCCAGCCGACTGCCCGTGCTGAGAGCGAGAGCTCCGCCTCGGCGCCATACTCGCTCCTAAAGCACAAGACAGAAAACATGAAAACGGCAAGGTCAAAATAAACCCGCGGTGCCCAATGCCAGCATCACCTGTACATCATTACTGTGGACTAGTGGACCACTACAATTACCTATGATTCTCATGTAATTCCACAACCGCGCTCTGATACCAGCTGTAATGACCCGAGAATCCGATAACCAAGAAGGCCCGATAACCCGAGACTCGCACCGCCACCCACGAGCCCGAAGACTCGGAAGGGTTAAAAAGGATGGTGTGGAGACTACACAAGTATCACAAATAATTGCAAAAATTAAACAGTTATAACATTAAGTAGGAAATAAATTAACATTTTACATGGTCTGCAATAGAAATTAACAACAATAACAATAGTCCACGACTATTACAGTGACAAGAAAGATAAGTACAGCTACACGGGGCATACTCCGGCTCTGACCTCTGGCACTACCTCTGGGTACCCGCACCACGCTGCACCCCAGCGCGCTCCCCCGGGGCGGCTCCTCACCTGAAACACGGTGAAAACACGCAGGGAATGAGTCTTGGAACAAGACTCAGTAGGGATCACTCGAACCCTACCTCGTAAAACGAGAAACCACTACACTAGCGGTAGGAGAGTACCTCGGAAACGGAAGCCCCGTACTCTACAGAACAAAGGTCCCATGGCACGCAAATCAACACCCGTGCCACGGTAAGAAGACCGAAGCTCAACGGCCAACCCGACAAAACCCGAAGGTCGAAAACGCACAACTGACAGACTGCCACTCCGTACTCGACAGGAGTACCACCCACTAGAAGCACAGCCGGTAGCGTCTCCTGACGTCTTACGCCGCGTCGCAGGTGAACCGCCTGGCGTGGTAGCTCCTACCAGAGGCGCGAACACCGTACAAGTAACCACAAACAAGTGACTAGCTGGGGTCATGCCCGTCGACGTGCGTCCACTATCCCCAACCACGTGTGCACACACAGACCACGCGTCCTAGGTCTGGCCCTCTGACCGGTTTTCCCCTGGCACTGGACTCTGATGTGACGAGGGGCCCCACGGTAACCAGTCTAAAACCATCCTCAGGGTAAGCCCGTACACCACTCCCTGGTGTGATCAGCACACGCGTACTGATAGGCTACGACTAGTGGAGAGTCACAAAGGAGTAGACTCTCGAGTCAACGGAAAACAACGTCCGAATTCGACAATGTGTGGGAATCACCCCACGCACCAGCCCCGTCGCACGGTGGCCACAGTCGGAGTAAAAACGGGGTTGCCACCCTCATGGGGCAACCAGGCATGTGACGGTCCACCCTAGGGCCGTCACAAGCAAGTAACGGTCTAGGCGAGACCGTTACATGCGCCTAACGGTTCAAAACAGACCGTCACTCGGTCAGAGGGGAAAGGGATGGAACGGCCTGGTCCAGGTGCGTTACAAGAATGTAACGCGCTTGGCCCCATGCGTTACACCCCCCCCCCCCGCTCCCAAAGCCAAAAGGGATGTAACGGCCCAGCCCGGCGCGTCACACGCATGTAACGCGCCTAGCCCAACGCGTTACATGGCCCTCACACTTGGGGTGAAAACAGGAAGTAACGCGCCTGCCCCACCGCATTACACGCATGTAACGCGCCTAGCCCGGTGCGTTACATGGCCTGACCCCCAACGGTCACAAACCAATGGTCGAAAGCCCCTGACGGCCCTACCCAAGCGCGTCATAGGCAAATGGCGGTCTATCGTGGGGCCGTTACAGCCCCCGACCCCCAAAACACTACTCAGGAATGTAACGCACCCCTCTAGGGGCGTCACAAGCATGTGACGGTCACTGGAGTGACCGTTACACACTCCCGAGCACGCTACGGCGGGAACACCCCAAAAACTTCGACTACGCCCCCGTGCCTCCACCGGAGAGGGGGAAAACAAAGGGGAAGACCCCTGGGGACCCCCAGCATGCATCTAAGCTATCCAAACGCGAAATCGCGGGCTAAAATCATAGATCGGGCGAGCTCTCCCTAAATCATGGAAAACCCCAAACCCGCTCAATCAAGCCACTCTCGGCCTCCCCGCGGCCTACAAACCATGGAAATGAACGGCATGAGGCTAAGGAACGTCACCCTACCTCAATGGAGCGAATGCTCCGTCGGATCATTCGTGAATCGTGAAGAACGCCTTAGAAAACCCTCGTCCTTCAAGCTTCTCGCGAGCACCGCACGCCCCCACAATCGCCTCGCCGCCGCCCACGTCACCACGCCGTCGCCCCGCCGCCGTCTGCAGCCGGAGAGGGGTCCGCCGTGGTCAACCGGGAGGAAGAGAGGGAGTGGGAGAGGGTTACGGTGGAGGAGGAAGGAGGAAGAAGAAGAAGAAGAAGAAGAAGAAGAAGAGGGTGGGGGAGGAGAGAGAAATAGGGGGGTATTTATAGGAAATTCGGAAAATTTGAAAAATTCCAAAAAATAGAAAATTATACCCCCGCAATCCTCGGAACGCACCGATCGCAACGGTACCACTCGTGCCCAGGTGAACGGCCCGGTTCACCCGCAGCGAGCTTCCGAAGTAAAAGTCGAAACACACACTAGAAATCAGAAAACACACACGGAAAAGCCGCGGAACGCCTCTGGGCCTCCGAAACAACTCCGGATCGCACCGATCCGAACACGAAAGATGTCCGAAAAGAAATTTCGGACACAACGGAGCTGGACACTCCGAAAACCAGATCCGGGACCCACAAAGAAAGGATCCAAAAGGTCTGGGATGTTACAGACGGTGCCTCCTCCTCCTCCTCCTCAACCGCTCGCCGCAGATTTGAGCGAATAAGAGCAAATTGAGAAAAGGAAAGCACTTCCTTGAGAGAGGACAAGTCACTGAGAACCTCACCCGTTGGCAATAGTAGTCGAGAAAGATACTCCTCGATGTTAGAAGGAGTCACCAACTCAGCAGTCCCCAGGCGGTCCCACTGAAGGATAGCAGGATCCCTCTCCACCTCCGGAGAGACCTCTGTTTGCTTCGGAGGGATGTTCGGGTGAAAGTTGGGCACCGTCGAGAAATCCCAGACCATGCCGACCGCCGACGGGCCCACCTAGAAATCATGGGTCTTCCACCCCTTATAAGAAGAATCCTTCACAGAAAGGGACACACAACTCCTTCCCCGCCTCGCCTGAATGAAGAAGAAGCCCTTCCCGGTAAAAGGATTGTCCTTCAACTAAAAAAAATAGTGGAAGAGGTCTAGCGAGGTGAGTACCCCTCTCTTGCCACAGAGGAAGATGAAGGAAAAGATGAGAGTGTAAGAGTTGGTGACCAGCTGGACAGGAGGCAGCCGGTAGAATCGAAGCAACGCGGCAACAAAAGGATGGAGGGGCAGTCGAAAGCCGCACTTCCAGGCCAGGAGGAAAGAACAAAAGAGACCAGAACGAGCAACCAGACTGGATTCATGTGGCTCAGGTGCGAGGAACTTGAATCGCCATGGAAGCCCATACCGATTCTCCAACCATTTCACGTCCGCCTCACCCAGCTCACTGCGGAGAGGCTCCGGTGGCACCAAAAAAGTCCTCGAGGCCCGTTCTCCCGCTCGGCTCTCGGCCCCTGGATTTTGGTCCGCCATGGAATGGACATAAGAACTGGGAGAAGAAGGGGAAAGCTCTGACTCTGAAGACTCCGGAGGAGAAAGAAATTGATGGATCGCCGCCGCAGTAACCCTTGCCTGCTCCGCAATGGCCACGACGATTCTCCGTTTTCCAAGTTACTCTCACGGTATAGGAGCCCCTCTCAAATATAAATTCAAAGAGAGGCAAAACCTAAACCCCAGAGATAAAGGGACGCAAAAATGCACAATGCTTAAACTGGAGGCGACGCGGTGATCCGATCTCCCAGGGAGGGGCCTTCTCTTATTCATCATGACGGGCGTATTTTCAAAGGCAAGTCGCATCACGTGGCCCCTACCAGAGAGAGATCTATACCCAACCAGAGCCACAAAAAGTCCAGCCCAAATGCTACTCGTCTGAGCCTAATTTTGGCTCGGGAGTAGGAGGGGGACAAGTGGAGAGGAGAAATCTCGTCGCCCGCACGGAGAGGCCAAAAGAGGTCCAACCAGACTGAACGAGGCCCAACTCCTCGAAGTGGCAACCCTCGGGCCCACTTAGTATAAGCCAAAAACTAACTCAGAATAAGCGCTTCCTAGGCAGCCTTCGGGTTGGGAAGTCCGAGCATCAGTTCGATTGGGAAAGCTCCCTTGGAGCCCCGTATTCCCTGTCTCGACCATGCACTCATCGCTCGGGAGACCACTCCTGGGCAAGTGCCTAACGCTTAGGCTCACTGATGGAAGCTTATTGATTACGGCCGTTGCGAGTCCCTTAATGGCAGGAAGCTCAGGAGGATAAGGGAAACCAAGAGTCCGTGTGCTATAAAGGAGCCCGCATGAAGGATGTAACCCCCTCTGAAACCCCTCAGCTTACTGGGATCAGTCGCACGACGGGCCACTATTTAAACTAGATAAGCCCTACTACAAGAGGTAAGCCAGGCAAGAGCCAAAAATCCTGAGCAGGAACCAATTCACCTTTTGGTGGAGAGGGATCTCGCGCTCCCATCTTCCTCCTAGCTCTTCCCTTTACATCCGAGCTCTACTACTTTACTGGCTTAAGCATCGGAGGGTCTTCCCCGGGGATCAATCCCTGGGCACCTCTGACTCGTTTTCCTTCTTGCAGTTCACACTTCAAGTGTACGTGGTCATCCTCTTCCCCGCTTAGGAGCTGTGCGAGATAGCCCCTCTTCAGCATACATTTCCTGGAGATTCTGACACGTGGCTCCTTGCTCTCATATGATCGTAGCACGTGCACAGCTGTAATACCCTGGATTCTTATCGGATCTTTCGAATCCTCTTCGGAGGGTTTCAGATCGCTTTTGTGGGTCCTGAGTTGAGTTTTACGATCCATGTGGATTTTGCTCTCGTACAAGTTACGGAACCCTGCGGTGAGTTTATTTCTCAGTTCATCGACTCGTGGACGCCGTAGTTGTGTTATACTCTTCCCGAGGATCGTTTTGACTATTTTTGTGTATTTTTCTGAATTAGACCATTTTCGGGCCAATTATCAAATTTTTAGAAATTAGGACAATTTCCTAATTTCTTATTCTTTTTATTCTTCTTCCTCTCTCCTCCCTTCTCATTTCGCCGCCGCGACCTCTCTCTCCCCCGTTTTCTCTCTTCTCTCGTCCTTCCGCCTTCGGTTGCAGACAAAGGAGGCTCGGGGAGGTAGAGGTGATGCAGTGGGGGTGGTCCGGAGCACGATGGGGTGAGGATCGGACTATTTCTAGCGTGATCCCGAATTGTGGATTCAAAGCCGACGGTCGAGCTTGCGACGTGGTTTTCGGCGTGGTTTAGTCACCTCGGTGCACGAAATCTTCGATGGAGCTAGGGAGATGGAAGCTCTACTTCTCCTCTACATTTTCGCTATAATTTTACGTTATTCGGTGCGAGTTTGAGCAGGTTTCGTTTAATTTTGGTAAAATCATACTTTTGGGGTGTTCGCAGGGTTTGCCCGAAAACGACGATGATTTTTAGATCAGTTGGTATCAATTGAACCCCTGGAATGTCAGCGTTCCAGATATGCTGATTTCGTGTCAATCGGTTGTCATTTGGGGCCGGTACGAGCCCGGGAACCCCGGTGACTCATTTAGGGTTAATTCAGT
The DNA here is from genome assembly GCA_022559845.1 of Amorphophallus konjac. Taxonomy (NCBI): domain Eukaryota; kingdom Viridiplantae; phylum Streptophyta; class Magnoliopsida; order Alismatales; family Araceae; genus Amorphophallus; species Amorphophallus konjac. Next base: position 340,435,033 of record CM040121.1, on the reverse strand, counting down.
AGAATTACACGTTTCAAGCCGTTTATGCGTTGTTTTGACCCCTTCCAGACTGTGGAAGATCGGTATTATCATTGTGGATGTTTCCCCCTTCGATCGGAATCGAACGGGGCGTGGAATCGGGCCCGGAGGTTAGGGTTTTGCCATTTTTCCGCCGTGACCGGTCGACCGGACCGGATGGGCCAGTCGACCCATAGTTGCCCGCGAACCGTGTCGGGTTCAGTCATTGGTCCGTTCGATCGACCTCCCAGGTCCGGTCGACCGGCCCTGTCAGGTCGACCGACCCCAGGGTTCAGGTCGACCGGAATGTTGTGTTTAAGCTTGTTTTGGGTCCCGTCGGTCCCGTTGAGACCCAATGACCGACCTATGGCCTCGCGAGTGTCCCGGACACCCTGTGGGTTCTATGTCCGTGTTATTGGGGTGTCGGGAGGTGCCATGTTACCTTGATTAGCGTGCCCATAGATGTATGTGTCTCGGGCTATGTGTTACGCTCGATTGAGTCACCATGAGTCGGTGTGAGTGCGGTGGGATTCCCCCGCATGGGTGTGGCTTCCCTTGAGTTCCCTTCTTGAGGGACGGTCTCGGCGGCTTGTAGTCTGCTTCGGTATTCGTGTTACCATGGTTTTAGACCTAGTCAAGATTTAAGTCGGTTGGCCTTGGCAGTCCAACCTTCATGTGTTTCTTCGTTGTAGCGTGCCTTCCTTAGGCCGCTACGAGTCATTTGTCTTAGGTCAATGTCTTAGGGCAGTTAGTGTGGCGGTTGTCTCTTCGACTGCTTAGTCTTTGTGGCGGATCTATATTAGACCACTTTAGTGGTTTGACTGAATAGGTCGGTTCAGGTTGATTGGGTTTAGCGGCCTAATCCTTGACCGCTACAGTCACCTTGCGGCTCATTCTATGATCGCCGGCGTATGTTCCTTCGCTTAATTTCTAAGTGTCATTTCCCGATGTTTTGAATTCTGATTGTCTTGGCTTGACCTTGTGGTTTGTCTGTCGTCCCGTGGATGTCTCTTGCTATCTTATGAGGGCTATGACCACGATATAAGGTAGCATGTCATGCCTTGGTTTATGTACTGCTATAGAGTCGTTGTTTGGTTCCAGTCAACCCGGGGTGACCCAGTGGTTGACAGGCAACCTTGTGTGCGTCTCGGTGGTTCTGTCCAGCCCGAGACGTGGTTCTGGGCATCTTGAGGTATTGTCCTACCTCGATTTGCATGTCCAGGTGCTTGAGGGTCTTGGTTATCCCTCAGGTCTCCATGTGTCGTTTTATATGAATGTGTCATTTCTTTGACTTCGGATTAGACCGATTGGCGGCTTGTACCGCTTTGTATGATGATATTGACCTGAGTCTTCTAACTCAAGGATCGTTGTGTCTACAGGTCTAGTTGCCCTGTCCTGAGTTCGTTGGCAGTCGTTGTGCTGCCTTGGTGCTTCGTAGTACATACGACAGTGCTTCCTTGCCTGTCAGTACTACAACGCTTGTGTTTCAGAGTTTTGTGTCTAGTGAGCCTCCACTAGTCGTAGCCTGGCAACGCGTTACAACGTGTTGACCCACCTGAAGGTGGTGGTGTGGCAGTTCCCGAGATACAGTTTTTAGTCTAGTTACCGTGGGCTCCCTTGCCTTGCAGTAGCGTCCTGCTGGGGGAGAAAACTAGCTAGAGGCCTGGCTCAAGGCATTGAGCTTGTGTGTGCACACGTGGTCAGGGGCTTTGGACTTGCGCCGACGGGCGTAACCCTGACTAGTCACTCATTACTGTGGTTCCTGTTCTGGTTACAGTGTCTTAGTCTCTGTCGTATGCTAGGCAGCGTTAGGCGAGACACTTGAGGCGCAGCATAAGACGTCAGTGGACATAGCTGGCTATTCTTCTAATGAGGAGGTGCTTCCGTCACGTGACGCGTGACTCTCGTGTTTCTCGGAGTTTGTGTTCCCCTTCCGAGTTAGCATGTTCTTGGTTCCATCCAAGATCAGCTTCTCCTGCTGAGTTGGTCTGTGTTTGGCTTGTCTAGGACTAGATTGTTGTGGCGTGCACGACGCTCCAGTCGTGTATGCCGTTGTGTTTAGGGGGAGCTTGCACAGCAATCCAGTCGTGTGAGCTGTAGAGTTTGTCACATCAGTCTAGGTCTTTTCCTAAGCTTGTGTGTCTAGTCTCGTAGGCCTTTGTCTTGGGCCTTGTGTTGTGTCAGCAGATCGGTAACTCTTGACTTTTTGAGATCAGGGTTCACCTTTCTGTTGATGTTTGGAGTAGCTTAGGGAGCCGAGATTAGTTCGGCAGCCGTGTTTTGCTCGGTACGGCTTTTCCATTTTCTTTTAGCCGTTCTACTCCTGTTCTTTCGGCTTTCTTTTACAACTTTCTAGTAGTAGTTTTCCCTACTTTTCTTGCTTTACTACTACTGTTGTTTTAGTTGTTGTTCCGTGTTACTGTGTTATTTTTTAGTGGGGATCTGCGTGACCCCTACTGGGCCAGTGACACGAGGCTCACCCCTACTTTTCAGGTGGGGTCGTCTCTGTTTCTTTGGCGGTTCCTGGTGTGGCGAGTTCATTGTTGCCAGCGGTACCTACGTCGGGCTTCTCCCGACCTCCGTGTATGTCTTCTTTCTGTTGGACTATACTTATCTTTCCTTTGGATTGGACTCTGGTATAATTGTTAAATTTGAACTATTAATTAAAAAGTAATTTTATTTCTGCTACTTTAGCAAACATGATTAATGAAATTTAATTGCTTACTGTTATATCTACGACTTTAATGTACTACACGACACTCCTTTTTCCCTTCGGAGCTTTACAGCTCTTTGGAGGCTTCACAGGTTCTAAGTGGTATCGGGTCTACTCGGTAGTCCTATTGGGTATATCCGGTATCCGGAGTCCGGGTCGTCACAACAGCAAACTCTCACAGCTTGACACATGGACTCTAAAGGAGCACTACTTTTCAAATTCATTGGATGAGAAACGAGGTTTCCACATGCCCATCTCTCAGAAGCCTCCATATATATATAGGTACCTGCATAGAAGAAGAATAACGAAGAGTGATAGTCAAAAAGAGTAGCATGAGAGCAGTGTGAAAGAGAAAGAAGAAGAGATCAGAAGAAGAGTAGAACTGAAGAGAGGAATGGTAGAGCGTGAGAGAAAAAGAAGCAGAAGAAGAGGAAGAAAGAGTAAGAGAGAGCGTAGTAGAGAAAAGAACAGAAGGAGAGCAGAGCTGAAGAGGGAGAAAGAAAGAGAAAGAGGAAGAGGAAGAAAGAGTGAGAGAGAGCTCGTGGAAAGGAAGGTGAAGCTGATTGAAGACCTGATCAACTGGACTTTGGATCAGATCCGAGCCAGTCAGCTCTTACGAGAGCCACATTTGTTTTAAGATTGTTTCCAGCTTTTCGGTGCTGTGATTTTCCATCTCTTATTTTTTCATTTAAACCCTTGTTTCTTCAAGCTATGAGTCAGTAGAGCAAGTTGTGTTGCTCAGCAGTTGCAGAGGATTGGTTCCTCTGGTCAACAAGCTGTGATTGCTCAGCGGAAGCAAGCTGTGTTGCTCAGCGGTTGTAGGCAAGCTGTGATGCCCAGCGGTTTAAACTGTGTATCAGCGAGAAGCCTCACTCTAGTTTGAGTGGGGGATGGACGTAGGTCTGCGGGCAGCAGACTGAACCATCTAAAAATCCCTTGTCCATCCTGGTTTGATTGTCTATTCTATTCCGCAAGATGTATGCTTAGGCTCGTTCATGATAGTCTTATCTTATATCTAGTGAGAGATTGGTTTGCACACCGTGCATTTGATTTCGGTCTTGAGAGAGTCAAGTTGATTAGATGAACTGAGTCATCTCTTCAGCTTATACAAAGTAGATCAGAAGTTCAGTTTATTTGATCTTCATTCGTTATTCGAAGAAGAGTATCTGAGTTGTTTAAGGCATTTGTACGTTTTTGATGAGGGCATCACTCACGATTCCCTCTGGCTTGGCACCTCTCTCCCTCCCGGAGGTAGCTAGGGAGCAGCCCTTCTCCTGGATTGGACCTTAGTGCTTACCATTGGGTCATCTTGTTGTTTTCTCCTTTTTACTTGAGTCATAATCATGTAATTTGCCTTTTATTTGAGTCTTGTACCTAGGTTATCCAGTCATTTCCCTAAGTTCGAGTCTCATTAGGCTATGGTGCTTGCTATTGGGCCTATTTCTTTGGGCTAGGCCCATGGGCGCACCCCCCTTCCTTGGTTATCTGTTAGTATGTTAAAAGTCAGGGTCTTATATGTAAAAGTGGGTTTCCTATAAATAGGACCCCAATCTCTCTTTTGAAGGTTAATGAAGCATTGAGTATTATTATCCACCAGCATTGTTCTCTCTCTCTAGCTCTTTCACTCTCCCTCTACTTCTCTCTCTCACTTAAGGGGGCGAACCCCTCTCTCTCTCTTCCCCCTTCTCTCTCTCTCTCCCTTGGGCGAACCTGCCCCTTCTCCTTCCCCCCCCCTTGCCACATCATCAGCCACATCACCCTTCCACCCTTTCACCTCCCCAAGGCCCATAACTCCCATCAATACTTCCACATCCCCAAGCAACCCTTCCCATTCCCCATACACCCTCTCAACTTTCAAGGCACCCTTCCCTCTCCCCAAGCAACTATTCCACTCCCCCACACCCCCATTCATATCCCTAGAGAGCTAAACCCCATAACCCCCCCCACAAGTTGCGCACCCCCCCCTCCCATCTCACCCCCTCCCTTGCCTTGGCCGACCACTCCATCTCCCCTCTCCTAGCTGCGCCCCCCCTCACCCCTCCACCACCTCAGACCTCCTCATTCCCTTCTCCACCCCTCTCACCATTCCTAAACATCCCTCCCCCATCCACCATCACCATCCCCTTTCCCACCATTGCTAACCTCCACCTCCATTAACCTAGTTCCACCTCCATCCCTTTCATTTGGCCCAAGTTTGCAGGTGGTAGAGAAAGGGGCGACTTGCAGAAGCACCCACGGATTCATACGACATCGTCTGAAGGCGTACCATACCAATCTGGAAAGGTCGTCCAGTTAGCTTTGCAGGCGAGGTGATCTCATCCCGTTCCGAGTTCGGGGCTGTCCAGGAGAGCCGTTCTCCCCCGACTGCGCTGGGCTCCCCCTGCAGAGTAGCAGAACCTGGTTCGACGCTGCACCACGCCAAACAGCAGAAGATTCAGACCACAAGCCCTTCAACAAAATTCTTCCTCCTCCAGTCCTCTATCAGGATCAAGAAGCAGAACTGCATTCGGCGTCCGGAGGCCAAAGTTCCTATTTTTCTCCCTCGACTGGTCGGGTCTGCCTCCCACAGTCTGCAGTGACCTATCTTCACTCTTCTGAGTCTCCCCGTCCTCTCCGACATCATACGGACGCCCCGTCAGTTTTTCCGCGTAGAGGGTTCGTCCACGGTTCCAGAAACTCCGACGGTTCGTGATTTGGAGTCCGGGACCGGTCGGGGCAACCTCTGGAAGTTGCTGTCAGAAACAGTAAGCTGCTGCATCCAGTTTCAGTCACTCTGTTCAAAGCTCCTCCCGGACCAGCCCCTTCCTTAGAAGAATTCAGAAAAATTCCGAGGCATCCCCGTCCCAGTTACGAAGCGTTCGCCGCTGATCTCGTCATCAGCAAAATTCCAGAACGAGATCTACGGCCTCGACCCCGACTGTCAGTCAGCCTTCGCAGCCTGCCAACAGATTCGGCATCGGCTTCTCCGCCCGCTCTTCGGTGAACCTCCCCTCCCCGCCTGGCCGGCTCACCGCCCCTCCCTGCGTGGAGGTAGTGTTTGCGTGTAAAAACAAATCATCCTCACCCCAAGTCCACCCTCCTGTGTGAGGCGTAGTGGTTGTATTATTTAACAGGGACTCAAGCTACACCGGCGCAGTGTGCGGGGAACCCACACTTCCCCGCTCGCCCTTGTCTCCGACCGGGGTTGGTTTCCTCAAACCAACCAGGTGAGCCTCTACCCTTGCTCATTTACTCCTGTTCATTTCATATCTGTGAAACTTATCTGCTGGTCGGTGAGAGAGTGCCCGATCCCGGAGCCACCAACCCTTGTGTGGTCACCGTGGATGATAGTGAGCGAGTGAGCGAGTGACCTAGTGCCCCCAAGGCACTCGGCCGCCCTTGTTTGTGGGCTTCATATCCTCGAGAGGGACAACCTTAGCGGTGCTGGTCCTCTAGCCAGCCAGGGGCTTTCTCCACAATCTCGACTCGGCATCACCGAGTCACCCCGGGAAACGTGTGCGCGCGGTGTGACGGCGACTCTCAAGTTGCTCCCAATCTTGTGGTTGTGATTGCGAATCAAGTCCTAGGGATCACATTTCTACTGCTGCATATTGTGTCACATCAGTTTTTAATTTCGCATCATTGTTCAGTAATGCAATAATTGGGCAAAGCTTTGAAGAGGGATTCATTCACCCCCCCTCTGAATCTCAGGTTTGCACCTAGTCTTTACTGATTAACAATTGGTATCAGAGAGGGTCTCTGACTGTTCAGATCCAACGATCTACAGAGGATCATGCTATCTTGCTTTTGGTGCATTTCTTATCGATTGCTTTGTGCGTTGAATCTGTTTGCGACTTAATGGCTCATCCTTTTGCGTTTGATGATTCTAACTTCAGTAAGTGGTTAGGCGGCTTATGTGTTTATATGAATTCCATTGACCCTAATCTATGGAATTTACTTTCAAAAGGCCCAACCAATTACCCCATGATGAGACCAAGTGGTCTAGAGAGGACATAGTAAAGAACCGTGATAATGTCACAGTTCTTAATATTTTGAAAGCTGCAGTTAATACTGATAGATTTCTTTTTGTTCTCAGGTGCGCGAAGGAAAGGAAATCTTGGATAGAATAACTGCTACAAATGGAGAGCCAGAGGATCAATGCTTGATGGCCAACCGGGGTGATCACATCTCTGATCAACAGGAGGAAACGTCATCCAAGGTAAGCTCTGGATCAGAAGAACCTTCGTTTGATGAATTGGTTGTGATATATGAAGAGTTGTTAGAGTTGTCTAGGAAAATGAAATCTGAGAATAAAAAGTTGAAGAAAAAGATTGAACAGAATAAATCTGAACTCTCTTGTGAAAATTGTCCAAAGTTGAAAAAATCTTATGATATGTGCTTGGTGGATGTTCATAACAGTAAGGAATAGATTTCGTCCTTGAAAAAAGAAAACCAAGAATGTCTGAACAAAATTTCTAAATTGGAATATCAGCTGAATGTTAAAAATGATGAACATCTAATGAAATTGCAAGAATTGAATAAGGTTATTTCTGAAGTAGATAAACTGAAAATTGAGAATGCTGAACTTCAGAAGAATAATGAAAACTTTGTATCTTGTATAAAAGAATTCAAGGAGGAAGCTTCACACAATTGTTCTATAAAGTCAGCCTGCAACACATGCCCTCTCCTAAAGGAACGTAATGAAGATCTCTATCTTGAAAACTAATGGCAGAGGAAGTTGATTGCCTCCCTTAAAGAAGAAAATAAAGAGTTGTTGAATGAGAAACGTGAATTTGAACAAAGAGAGGAGAAATTGATTGAAAGACTAGACTTGATATCTAGTAGTGAAAAATATGATGAATAAATCAAGAAGCTGGTAAAAGAAAACAAAGATCTGAAAGAACAAAACAAGAAACTCATGATCCTAAATGTTGTTATTTCAAAGAGGCTTCTGGTTATCGAGAAAGAAAGATCTGCTAATAAGGAAATTCAATCTGATAAGCTTGAGGAGGAAAACATTGAATTGAAAGCTGAAATTGGAAAATTAAAACTGTTAAACACTGCTATGTCTGAAAAGCGTCTCACATTAGAAAAAGAAAAATCTGTCTGTATTGAAGAATCTAAAAAATTGAGCAATCTAGAACAAGATGTTGAGAAATATAAAACTGCAAACAAGGTGCTGAGTGAATACGTTAATTACAGTGAATAAGAGATTGCTAGTTATGAGATACATATTGCATCTCTAGAAAATGAAATTCATGATTTTAAAAACTCTTTGTCAAAGTTTTTTAATGGTCAAGAAAGCTTCGATAAGTTGCTAGGAGTCAAGATAAATTTTCAGAAAGAAGGGTTGGGCTATAACCCTACAAAAAAGAGCTTTGAAAACAAAACGCAAACATCCTTTATTTGCAGTGTTGGTTCTCACAGCTCACCGAACCCACGTGTGTTTCAATTTACTGCTCAAAGGAGTCAGAAGCAAAATGCTCAGAAAAGTCAGAAACCAACTAAAAGGATTAAAAGGGTTGACCACCTACAGAAGAAGCCTACTCAAACCAATATCAAAAGTGTGCATTCTGTAAACAACATGAACACACACAAACATGTACATAAATAGGAGAATCAGAATTTTAGAACAATAAATACAGAGAATTCATCCGATAGAAACCATGCTACTAGGAAATCTGATGCTTCATGCTATTACTGTGGTAGGTATGGTCATTTCATGAATGAATGCTTTGTCATGAAACAAGATCATAGGATGCATGCTAAATTCTCTGTAAATCATCATGGTCTTAATAGAAACAAATCTGCTTCAAACCAGCACATCATATGTTTCAATTGTAACAAGTCGGGTCACAAGACTATTTGAATGCAGGTTAGGGTCACATAGGAATAATACTGGTTCTAGAGGAAAGCACATCAGGTGCTTCGAATGTGGAAAGCATGGCCATATAGTCAAGGACTGCTGGCATGTTCAGGGAAACACATTTAATTCCACATCTGCTAAATCTCTTATAAAAAGACATGCTTTTGATAGGAGTCGTAAAGGAATAAATTCTCCATGTTTCAATTGTGGTAAGCCAAGTCATAAATCTTCAAATTGTTGGCTAATCAACAATAAGAGACAAAACGTTCATGTAAACAACAGAAAGTTTCATGCTCATGCACATAGATTTCATACTAATGTTGATGCACATAAAAAGACCAAAAAGTTTGTTGTCTCATGTAGATATTGTGAAAATTTTGGACACTCTGGCCGATTGTTTTCTGATGGAGTTTGATGATTATCTAGCTAAGAAAATGTTGAAAACGCCTATCAAAGGTGGCACTAACTCTGCAGGACCCAAGACTTCTTGGGTATCTGTTAGTGCAAAGTAGTTTGCTAATTTGCAGGTGTGTCTTGGAGAGGAATAAAGGGGTTGTATAAGCCAAGGCACCCAAGTTTGGTAAAACCCCATCTCTGCACTTGACAGGTTCGATCCTCTAACTTTAGAAAATTTCTTTCAATCAGTTGCATTTTATGCATACATGCTCACATCTGAGTTTAACTTGTCTATCATAGATTATCAAATGCATTTACTGAATTAATTGTGCATATTTTAAGCTGAAAGTGAATTGAATGTTGTTTTCTAAAAATCTAAATTGTGCCATCTAAAATTTCTGATTTAGATGTTTGCATAACTTGTTAAGCATACATACTTGCATTCTTGTGTGTCATCTGCACTGCTCAATTTGAATCTTTTCTCGCATAACGAAAGTCATCTGTGCATCCTCTAACTGAAATTCTTTGAAAATCAGAAATGCACATGAAGTCTATTGTAGTCCATCTCAAGTTGTAATTGCATGTCTACTTCATGAGCATAGATCATAAAACCATGTGTTCAGTCTTCATTGCATATAATGCATTTAGTCAAGGGGAGTAGATGCATAAATGGTCATGCGTTTGTGGCATTTAGAATTCTGGATTTTATTGCATATTGTCAGGGGGAGGTTGGCTGCCCCTGCATGATGATCATGCCACTCATATTTATATTCATGTAATGCTTTTAGGAAAATCATTGCATATGCATACATATAGTAAATTGCACTACATATCGTTAATTTAAAAAATTCAAAAAGAAGTGACTCATTGCATCTAGACAGGGGGAGCATTTTAGACTCATTAGTCTTTTTCAATATAAACCCTTCTTGTCTAGTCACTGAAATCACTCTCCTATTCTTGTGTGTGTTGCTCTCAATTTTATTGAAGCTGAAATCTATATCTGCTACTCCTTAAGTTGCTGAAGGAGAGCTTCACTTGAACTCATTCTTGTCACTACTGTCAAGCTGATCTATCTGTACTCTAGACTCAGCTATTGTTTCTAATCTGAATTACTCGTGTATATCTCTCGCTGCATCCTTGTAAACTCACTGCCTCCTGAAAATTTGGTTGATGCATAAGCATGTGTTCCAATTCTTTCACTTCATATGCATGCTTGGAATTGTCCTCTACTGTTCTCTATATGAAATTTCTTGTTGCTTCTATTGATTGGCTGCACTGTCAATGTTGATCCATTTGAAATTGGAAATATTTCAATCTGAGTACCCTAATCATAAATCCAACATATTTCGCAAAGAAGAATCTTCTATTATATCGGTTTAAGAATGTCTGATTAATCAAATTGATTAAAGTCTAATGTATTCATTAAGTTTGGATGTAAAAGACTTGAAAATATCTGAATCATCATTTTAATAAATCTTAACCAATTATCTCATGTAATTCCATGCAAAATCTTCTGAAATCTGAAACTTTAAAAACATGGCTTCCTTTGGATAAAATACATGTAGTAAGTATTGTTCTTAAATATGTCAACGTACTGAGCATTGTCTGAAAAATCTGAAAACATTTGAAAGAAAACTAAAGTTAGAGCAATGATTTTGGTCACAGAGAAACTGGGTTCCCTATCAAAGAAATAGAGTAAACCCATGTCATGAAGTGCCATAGTTACCTCTGCTAAAAATAATTGAAAATCTGGTAGAGCAATGGCATGGTTGTGTTGAGTAACTAGAGAATTCTAGCCTTTGATCAAGGTGTCTCCACATGTAATAAGACACTCCAAATTGCTAACTCTGTTCTCATTAAGAGGCAATATGGTTGTCACACTGAGTAACAAGGTCACTTCATCTAAGACGTGTTGTGCCTCACCAGACTTGCTTAGAAAAAATAATGTTGCTGAACAAAAGAAAAATCCTGAAAAAGATTAAAGACATGTTCATGTAACACCCGACATTCTTTTAAATAGAGATAAAAGAATTTACTACTATTTAATTAATCATTTTGATAATTATGAATAATTAAACACAAAAAAAATTTAAATAAAGAGATATTATATGCCAAACCATATTTACATGAATTATAAATTTTAATAATACAATTCTCATAATTTTCTAATTATTAAGTTATAAGTTATTCATTTGCCTTATTAATAATTAAGACATTTCTTATAATTTATTTTTCTTTATTAACCTAATTGTGTCCAATTATATAGAAGGTAAAATATTTCCGGTGACATTTTCTTAAGAAATGACACCACCTAAGGCGTGATTTAAAAAGTGGCACCACCTAAGGCGCGAATTTGATAAGAAGTGACACCACCTAAGGCGCGATTTAAAAAGTGGCACCACCTAAGGCGCGAATTTGATAAGAGGTGGCACCACCTAAGGCGCGAATTTGATAAGAAGTGACACCGTCTAAGGCGCGAATTTGATAAGAGATGGCACTGCCTAAGGCGCGAATTTGAAAAGAGATGACTCCTAGGGAGGCGCGAATTAAAAGATGACTTGCTAGGAGTTGCGAATTAAAACGTGACTTGCTGGGGGGCGTCAATTTGTTTAAAGGCGACTTAATTGGAGGCGTCAATTTGCTAAACGACGCCCTACTAAACGTCGCCAATATAATTGACGACACCACTCAAGTCGTTAATTCTTAACGTCATTTTCTTCGCAGCCAGGCTGTACACGCTGGCATTCGTTGGCATGCCACCCAGATCCACTTTTCGCGGATCTTGCCCCCTATCTTGTCGACCCTAATGCTATAATACACACCCCTATTCTAGCCAAACCCGTTAGCTCGTTAGCTTTAGCTGGTTGCAGGGAGGTTGCAGACAGACAAGCTCTGTGAAGGTTGCAGAGAGGTGCAGACCTCTCCTCTGTCCACGCACCCTTCCTTCTGCTCCAAGAAGTAGGTTGTCTCAACTTTTAGCTAAACCTTAGCTAAACTAGTAGTTCATCTACACAGCATGTTAGTAGGTTTTCTCAAGCTTAACCAAATTCCTAGTTAATTAGGGCATTAAAATATCATATCCATGTGATCGTTTTACCGTTTTAATTAGAATAAATTCATGATAATCTATCATAATTTAAAAGAGTGGGTAAACTGCATGTATTGTTAGTTTAACTAGGTGACTATTTTAGTTGATTAGATGATCTGTTAGTTAAATTAAGATCCTGTTAGATATAGAAGATCATGTTGTTAGAAAATCTTGTAAGTTTAGATGAACTATATATATACATTAGAGACCTACTTAGTTACAGTCGTATAACTATCTGTTAGTCGATTGAACCAAATATATATATAGACGTATAACTAGATATAGTAGTGCAAGATCTTATAGTTACCTGCAAATTAGTAAGACTGATAGCTAATTAGAATCAACTGATAACTTAATTATAGATAGATAAGTAACAGGTTAAAGTAATAAAGTAACAAATTAAAGAAATAAGCATTCCAGTAGAGTTAACCTGCATGATTAAGCAACCCAGGGAATTAGCGCCCTACATCAGGGCGCTAGTTTCAAAATTTACGACCCTGTAGGGGTCGTCATTTTATAAATAAATAAATGTCGCCATGTCTAATGTAATTAGATCACTGTAAATGGCGCCCCTGACCAGGGCGCTAATTACAGAATGGACGCCCTTGACACATGTCGTCAATTCTTCCATCAAATAGTCATATGTAACAAATTACAGAAATAAAGACGGCACCCAGGCGCCAATTTCGTAAAAGGCGACTTCTGGAAAGTCACGATTTAAAAGATGACTTGCTGGGGGGCGCGATTTAAAAGATGACTTGCTGGGGGGCGCGAATTTGATAAAAGATGACTTGCTGGGGGGCGCGATTTAAAAGATGACTTGCTGGGAGGCGCCAATTTAAATATATACTTAATTTAGAGGACCAGTCAACCCCAAGGTGCCAATTCACTAAAAATCCATGTGAAATTCCAAGAAGTGCATTCTAATTAGGGTGTCATTTCTGAAATTGTTAAGTGTTCTACTAGGTACCAATCTCGCACAGTTTTCTGTGTGTTATCCATCATTGGTTTTACCTTAGTACAATAAATTCACCCTTTTGAATCCATTCCAAATCCACCTTATATTCCTACTGGTCAAGCCTTGAAATTCCATATTGGCTATAAATGAGAGTGGATGTCGAAAACATGACTAATGCTGTGCATATAGGACCCGGTCTGGTCCTGGCAGGAGCACCCGAAGGTACTTATGCCCATGGGAGTTTATTGACCACGGTGTTTGGCATTACACCGGAGTACTTGCTTGCTAGATTTTAGGCATACCACTCACTCTCATGATATTTACTTGATGGATTGATTGAGGCCCATAGAAGGGTAAAAGTATTTACTTGAATGAACTGATAAATAGCCAATTCTTGCTATACATGTTAGAATTTCCTTGCTTACTATTGTTTGAATTTCAATTGTTATCCCTCAGTTATTACGTGCTTGATACCACTTGTTGCCATTGCTCAAAAATTTAAATCTATACACTCTCAATTGTAATCCTGCTCTCGTCGATTATACAATTTCTTGATATCTACCTGTCTGCATGCATTACTTACATTAAATGAACTTGTAATTCACTTAAAGCATGTTAAAACTTGAGATGTAAATTCTACTGAGCGATTTGCTCATCTAGTCGTTTTCTAACCTTTCAGGTGATTTGGATATCGACCAGAACTCGGAGGGGAATGAATCTGAGTGATGAGTGTAGAGATAGAGTCACCAATTGTTATCAATTGTGTTATTGTAATTCCGTTGTTGGTGTTAATTTGTACCCTAATGTCAGTTATATTCTCTAGCATGTCAGTCAAAACCAATAAAGGATATGTGTATTCGACAATTGTAAGCTCGAACCATTTGTATTAAATTCAAGTTAAACTTAGATATTTGCGCACTCTTATAATTGTCTAAGGAAGAAATTCTTTAATTTTCTAGCTTGCTTTGGTTCTATATAAAACTGTCGCGCCACGGGTAAGCTTCCGCGCTCGGGACGTGACAGCTTTCTTGGTATCAGAGCCTAGGATTTTAATTTTATAGGTAAAAACCTGAGTCCAAAGATATAAATGTCTAATAGAATTATCTATTGATAGGTTTAGATCTTACCTGGTGAGATGGGTAAAGCCAAGGGTTAAGTTTAACAATGACAATTGACCCCATAATAACGAAACCCAATATTTATTACACCTTAATTCTTTTGTAGGATTATGGCCGCTGAAAGAGCACAATGGCGCGAGATGCAGCGCACTGTGCAGGGACTTACGCAGGCGCTACAGCAAGTGGCGCAAGGCGGTGTTGGCGGTGCTCAGCGTGGAGCTGGTGACCTTCACCGGGATTTTCGTAACATGAACCCACCAAGATTCACGGGTTCGGTGGACCCTGATGATGCCGAGAATTGGCTGAAGGAAATTGAGAGGATCTTCCGTGTAATGCAATGCACGGATACATAGAAGGTTCTATTGGCTACATTTCAACTAGAACGGGATGCTCGATGCTGGTGGGAGTCCGTGGAAGCAACACTGCCCGACAATCATGTCACATGGATGGAATTTGTCGAGCATTTCAACAACAAGTATTTCTCGGACCGTGTGCAAGAGAAGAAGGCCACGGAATTTGCTGCATTAAAGCAATGGACCCGAAAGGTAGCTGAATATGAGGCCCAATTCTCAAGGCTTTCCCGTTATGCACCTCACTTGGTGTGTACGGAAAAGATGAAGGCGAGGAGATTTCTCAACGGGCTATGGCCTCAGTATATTACCCAGCTTGCACCGATGGACATCCAAGTCTACTCGGAAATGGTTCGTCGTGCTCAGCTACTGGAAGACGCCACCGAATTTTCTGAAAGGATTCGAGGCAAGGACAAGAAAGAACATGTTACAAGTCCAGGAAGCTTCAAACCACCATTTGGCAAGAAGCGGGTCTTTAATGGAGGCGAGTCTTCCAAGGAGAAGAGATCCCAGAGAAGTCACAAGCCATTCCTCACCATCAGCAACAAGCCCTTCTCCGATATTGCACCTACTAAGGAGATTTGCAAATATTGCGAAAAAGCTGGTCATAAGACCGAGGAGTGCTGGAGGAAACTGGGAGCGTGTCTCCGATGTGGGAGTCGAGAGCATCGAATTCCCGATTGCCCCTTAATGAAGGAACAAGTCAACAAGGACGATAAGCGTCCAGTCAAAAAGCAAGGCCGTCTGTAAGCTCTTCAAGGGACGGAACCTATGGAAGGAGGAATCGTGGAAGGTACATTGACTGTTTGCTCTAAACCTGCTAGAGTTCTATTTGATACTGGAGCAACTCATTCGTTTGTTTCCAAGAAATTTACTGCCTCATTTTCTAAAGAACCTGAATGGTTAGATTTAATTCTATCTACACCTCTTGGAAACAAATTGGATATTACGCATCACTACCCAAGTTGTGAGGTCATGGTTCAAGGTAATAATCTACCGGTCGACCTGATATGTCTTGATATGGAATATTATGATGTCATATTGGGAGCTGACTGGTTATCGACCTACCAAGCAATGGTAGATTGTTGGCATGGCAAGATAACTTTTGTGGACTATCCCGAGTTAGTTTATATCAAACCTCGGGATAAATCCCTACTTATCTCAGCTCTCCGAGCTAGTAAACTAGTGAATAGAGGATGTATGGCTTTCTTAGCTTTTGTAACTACCACAGAAGCCGAGAAGACAAAGATTGAAGACATCCGAGTGACTCGGGAGTTCTCCGATGTATTTCCAGACGAATTGCCTGGTTTACCCCCGGAAAGAGAAGTCTCATTCACAATTGATATTGTTCCGGGTGCCGGTCCTATTTCTAAAGCACCCTACAGAATGTCTCCTGCGGAACTAAAAGAACTGAAGGAGCAGTTGATGGATTTACTAAAGAAAGGATTCATTAGGCCGAGTACTTCCCCATGGGGGGCACCGGTGCTCTTTGTTAAAACGAAGGATGGCACATTAAGATTATGCATTGATTATCGGCAGTTAAATCATTTTACAATCAAGAACAAGTACCCACTGCCGAGAATTGATGAGCTGTTTGACCAATTATCAGGAGCAAAGTATTTCTCCAAAATAGATCTTCGGTCTGGTTATCACCAATTGAGGATCAAGGAAGAAGATATTTACAAAACTGCATTTCGAAGTAGGTATGGGCATTATGAATTTACTGTTATGCCTTTTGGACTAACTAATGCCCCTGCAGCTTTCATGCAGTTAATGAATAGCATTTACCGGCCTTATTTAGATCAATTTATTGTTGTCTTCATTGACGATATATTGATATATTCAAAGACTGAAGAAGATCATGAGGAACATCTCAAGAAGGCATTACAAATATTGCGAGACAATAAGTTATACGCAAAATTCAGCAAATGCCAGTTCTGGCTGGAGGAAGTGTCCTTCTTAGGACATGTTATCTCAAAGGATGGGATTACTGTTGATCCTGCAAAGGTCAAAGCCGTGCAAGATTGGGAACGACCGACGAATGCAATGGAGATTCGTAGCTTCTTGGGTTTAGCTGGTTACTACCGACGTTTCATCAAGGACTTCTCCAAGATTGCTGTTCCTCTTACCAGATTGACTCGCAAGGAAGTACCTTATGAGTGGAATGAAGATTGTGAGAAGAGTTTCCGTACTTTGAAGGATCTCTTGACTACTGCACCGGTCTTATCTCTTCCAATTGAAGGAGAAAAATACGAGGTATATACCGATGCTTCTGGTATCGACCTCGGATGTGTATTGATGCAGAATGGAAAAGTCATTGCATACTCTTCCCGTCAATTGAAGAAACATGAAGAGAATTACCCGGTTCATGACTTAGAACTAGCCGCGGTGGTATTTGCCTTGAAGATTTGGAGGCACTATCTTTACGGAGAATAATTCACTGTATACTCTGATCATAAAAGCCTCAAGTACTTATTCTCCTAAAAGGAGCTAAACATGCGGCAAAGGCGTTGGCTCGAGTATCTTAAGGATTTTGACTTCACTATACAGTACCATCCTGGTAAGGGTAATTCCGTAGCTGATGCCCTTAGTCGAAAGCCCAAAACAATATTGGCCAACTGCATGATACAAGAATGGAAACTGTTGGAGAAATTCTCTGAGCTTGATATCAACACAGATGAGAAGAACATGTGTATTATTCTATCTCATATGAGCTTACATCCAGATTTGCTACCTGAAATCAAAAAGTTGCAAGAAGAAGATCCCTCACTAGTGGAGATAAAGAGTAAATTGGACGAGAGATTTGATTTCAAGCTGGCACCTGATGGCAGACTGCTATTTCGTGAACGGACATGTGTGCCCGACTGTCCTGAGCTGAAGAAGAAGATTCTTGAAGAAGCTCATCGGTCGAGATACACAATCCATCCGGGAGCCACTAAGATGTACCAAGACATAAAAAGGACCTTTTGGTGGCCCAACATGAAGAGGGAGATAGCGGATTTTGTGTCTCGATGCTTGACTTGCCAGCAAGTGAAGGCCGAACATCAGAAACCCGCAGGGAGACTGCATCCGCTGGATATTCCCAAGTGGAAATGGGAAGAAATCGGCATGGATTTCATCATGGGTTTGCCCAAGTCTAGGGGCGGATATGATGGAATATGGGTAATCATCGATCGTCTTACTAAATCGGCTCATTTCTTGCCCATTAAGAACCGATGGTCGATTGATGTTCTTGCCACCTTGTATATTAAGGAAGTTACTAGACTACATAGAATTCCTGTGTCTATAGTATCTGACCGACATCCACGCTTCACATCTCATTTCTGGAAGGGTCTACAATACTCTCTGGGAACGAAGCTCAATTTCAGTACTGCTTTTCATCCCCAGACAGATGGTCAGACGGAGAGGACCAATCAGGTTATTGAAGACATGTTGCGACCATGCATTATAGATTTCGGCGGAAGTTGGCATGATCACTTACCACTAGCCGAATTTGCCTACAATAACAGCTACCAAGCCAGTATTCAAATGGCACCTTTCGAGGCACTCTATGGTAGAAGATCTCCGGTATGCTGGGAGGAAGTCGGTGAAAGACAACTCCTAGGTCCTGATATGGTCAGAGATTCAACTGAAAAGATACTCATTATCAGAGAGAGACTCAAGGTAGCTCAGTGCAGGCAGAAATCTTATGCTGATAACAGAAGGAGAGACTTGGAATTTCAAGTTGGTGATCATGTGTTTCTCAAGGTATCTCCCAGCCGAGGTATCAGAAGATTTGGTGTTAAAGGCAAGCTCACACCAAGATTCATCGATCCATTTGAGGTGTTGGAAAGAGTGGGTGAGATAGCTTACCGTATCGCTTTACCTCCTCAACTCTCGGAAGTACACAACATATTTCATGTTTTTATGTTGAAGAAATACGTGCACGATCCCTCTCATGTCATCGACCACGCCGATTTGGTAATTCAAAAGGATCTTACTTACAAACAAAGGCCGATGCAAATCCTCGATCGAGAAGTCCGAGTTCTAAGGAGCAAGACGATCCCTATGGTGAAAATTCAATGGAATCGATGCTCGGAGCAGGAAGCAACTTGGGAGACCGAGGAATCTATGAAGGGAAGATACCCAGAGCTATTTTAGACTGTAAGTGTCCTATACGCTCTGCATTTCTCTTACATAGCAGAATTATCCTCATGCAGTTGAATTTGGGGACCAAATTCTTTTAAGTAGGGGAGGGTGTAACACCCGACATTCTTTTAAATAGAGATAAAAGAATTTACTACTATTTAATTAATCATTTTGATAATTATGAATAATTAAAAACAAAAAAAAATTTAAATAAAGAGATATTATATGCCAAACCATATTTACATGAATTATAAAATTTAATAATACAATTCTCATAATTTTCTAATTATTAAGTTATAAGTTATTCATTTGCCTTATTATTAATTAAGACATTTCTTATAATTTATTTTTATTTATTAACCTAATTGTGTCCAATTATATAGAAGGTAAAATATTTCCGGTGACATTTTCTTAAGAAATGACACCACCTAAGGCGCGATTTAAAAAGTGGCACCACCTAAGGCGCGAATTTGATAAGAAGTGACACCACCTAAGGCGCGATTTAAAAAGTGGCACCACCTAAGGTGCGAATTTGATAAGAGGTGGCACCACCTAAGGCGCGAATTTGATAAGAAGTGGCACCGTCTAAGGCGCGAATTTGATAAGAGATGGCACTGCCTAAGGCGCGAATTTGAAAAGAGATGACTCCTAGGGAGGCGCAAATTAAAAGATGACTTGCTAGGAGTCGCGAATTAAAACATGACTTGCTGGGGGGTGTCAATTTGTTTAAAGGCGACTTAATTGGAGGCGTCAATTTGCTAAACGACGCCCTACTAAACGTCGCCAATATAATTGATGACACCACTCAAGTCGTTAATTCTTAACATCATTTTCTTCGCAGCCAGGCTGTACATGCTGGCATTCGTTGGCATGCCACCCAGATCCACTTTTCGCGGATCTTGCCCCCTATCTTGTCGACCCTAATGCTATAATACACACCCCTATTCTAGCCAAACCCGTTAGCTCGTTAGCTTTAGCTGGTTGCAGGGAGGTTGCAGACAGACAAGCTCTGTGAAGGTTGCAGAGAGGTGCAGACCTCTCCTCTGTCCACGCACCCTTCCTTCTGCTCCAAGAGGTAGGTTGTCTAAACTTTTAGCTAAACCTTAGCTAAACTAGTAGTTAATCTACACAGCATGTTAGTAGGTTTTCTCAAGCTTAACCAAATTCCTAGTTAATTAGGGCATTAAAATATCATATCCATGTGATTGTTTTACCGTTTTAATTAGAATAAATTCATGATAATCTATCATAATTTAAAAGAGTGGGTAAACTGCATGTATTGTTAGTTTAACTAGGTGACTATTTTAGTTGATTAGATGATCTGTTAGTTAAATTAAGATCCTGTTAGATATAGAAGATCCTGTTGTTAGAAAATCTTGTAAGTTTAGATGAACTATATATATACATTAGAGACCTACTTAGTTACAGTCGTATAACTATCTGTTAGTCGATTGAACCAAATATATATATAGACGTATCACTAGATATAGTAGTGCAAGATCTTATAGTTACCTGCAAATTAGTAAGGCTGATAGCTAATTAGAATCAACTGATAACTTAATTATAGATAGATAAGTAACATGTTAAAGTAATAAAGTAACAAATTAAAGTAATAAGCATTCCAGTAGAGTTAACCTGCATGATTAAGCAACCCAGGGAATTAGCGCCCTACATCAGGGTGCTAGTTTCAAAATTTACGACCCTGTAGGGGTCGTCATTTTGTAAATAAATAAATGTCGGCATGTCTAATGTAATTAGATCACTGTAAATGGCGCCCCTGACCAGGGCGCTAATTACAGAATGGATGCCCTTGACACATGTCGTCAATTCTTCCATCAAATAGTCATATGTAACAAATTACAGAAATAAAGACGGCACCCAGGCGCCAATTTCGTAAAAGGTGACTTCTGGAAAGTCACGATTTAAAAGATGACTTGCTGGGGGGCGCGATTTAAAATATGACTTGCTGGGGGGCGCGAATTTGATAAAAGATGACTTGCTGGGGGCGCGATTTAAAAGATGACTTGCTGGGGGGCGCGAATTTGATAAAAGATGACTTGCTGGGGGGCGCGATTTAAAAGATGACTTGCTGGGAGGCGCCAATTTAAATATATACTTAATTTAGAGGACCAGTCAACCCCAAGGTGCCAATTCACTAAAAATCCATGTGAAATTCCAAGAAGTGCATTCTAATTAGGGTGTCATTTCTGAAATTGTTAAGTGTTCTACTAGGTACCAATCTCGCACAGTTTTCCATGTGTTATCCATCATTGGTTTTACCTTAGTACAATAAATTCACCCTTTGGAATCCATTCCAAATCCACCTTATATTCCTACTGGTCAAGCCTTGAAATTCCATATTGGCTATAAATGAGAGTGGATGTCGAAAACATGACTAATGCTGTGCATATAGGGCCCGGTCTGGTCCCGACAGGAGCACCCGAAGGTACTTGTGCCCATGGGAGTTTATTGACCATGGTGTTTGGCATTTCACCGGAGTACTTGCTTGCTATATTTTAGGCATACCACTCACTCTCATGATATTTACTTGATGGATTGATTGAGGCCCATAGAAGGGTAAAAGTATTTATTTGAATGAACTGATAAATAGCCAATTCTTGCTATACATGTTAGAATTTCCTTGCTTACTATTGTTTGAATTTCAATTGTTATCCCTCAGTTATTACGTGCTTGATACCACTTGTTGCCACTGCTCAAAAATTTAAATCTATACACTCTCAATTGTAATCCTGCTCTCGTCGATTATACAATTTCTTGATATCTACCTGTCTGCATGCATTACTTACATTAAATGAACTTGTAATTCACTTAAAGCATGTTAAAACTTGAGATGTAAATCCTACTGAGCGATTCGCTCATCTAGTCATTTTCTAACCTTTCAGGTGATTTGGATATCGACCAGAACTCGGAGGGGAATGAATCTGAGTGATGAGTGTAGAGATAGAGTCACCAATTGTTATCAATTGTGTTATTGTAATTCTGTTGTTGGTGTTAATTTGTACCCTAATGTCAGTTATATTCTCTAGCATGTCAGTCAAAACCAATAAAGGATATGTCTATTCGACAATTGTAAGCTCGAACCATTTGTATTAAATTCAAGTTAAACTTAGATATTTGCGCACTCTTATAATTATCTAAGGAAGAAATTCTTTAATTTTCTAGCTTGCTTTGGTTCTATATAAAACTGTCGCGCCACGGGTAAGCTTCCGCGCTCGGGACGTGACAGTTCAGATACATTCATATGTGTTTAATCTCAATACTATCTTGTGTAACTCCCAAAGGAGTCATTGATTTTGAATGAGTAAGATAGAAGGAGGTTAAACAAGAATGGCATATGTGCATTTGGTATATTTCTATTAAAAGGTGTTTCAGATATGAGTATTGAATTTTCTTGATAAACTTTTTATACATCATTTGTCACGCCCCGATGCGGAATATCGGGACTGGCAATAGAAATAATTAATAGTAATATGTTGATTTACAGATATGATATGCTAACGCTAAGGGTCAACACAACACCATGAACAGAAAATAACTTTATTCACTAAATCACATTGCAATGATCCACGTTCCAATCATACAAACCCACTGAAACCAACTTTCAACAAAACATCCACTTGACACTACTATAATTGCTGACTTCGAATTACAACTTTTCCACCACACACTCTAAAACATAAATAGACACAAACAACTATGGCTGGCTCCACATGCTTCTAACAGGTTTGCTCCTTAGCCATCACTCTTGCCCGTCCCCATCAGTCTGTGAATCCTCACCTGAACTACCTGAAAAAGGGGGGAAACAACTGGGTGAGCAAACGCTCAGTAGGTAATAACATGCAAGTTTAAGTGATTAACCAATTAATTTCAATTATATGCGAGAAAATAAGGAACGAAATGAAATGACGATATGACGAAACAACATAATAAAGAGAAGGCAAGATCATGATATCATTGGAAATTGGCCAACAAGCAAGAACCAAGTCAAGAAAAGATTCAAGTAATAGATTATTGTCGTAGACATCACGCTAGTCATGCACTCGGTGTAATGCCTCACCATGTCATTCAAACTCCCCGGGGCACAAGTACTTTTCGGGCGCTCCTCCCAAGACCAGACCGGGCCCTTATGATGTGTTGACATTGATTTAATGGATCCAAGATCCAAGTTATGTCCAGACATTAATCAAGTTAAGTGGCCA
This sequence comes from Amorphophallus konjac, assembly GCA_022559845.1. Taxonomy (NCBI): domain Eukaryota; kingdom Viridiplantae; phylum Streptophyta; class Magnoliopsida; order Alismatales; family Araceae; genus Amorphophallus; species Amorphophallus konjac. The sequence goes on along the minus strand of CM040121.1, from coordinate 340,412,220 downwards.
ATATGACAAGGTATAGAACTTACCTCAGAGAATTCCAAGGGTAACTCGATGAGATATTTTGACTAGAAAGTTCAAGTTATCAAGAACCAATCAGGTCCTTGGATTCAAACACAATAACCACGGAAAACATTTTCCAGAAGATACACGGTCCATATCGGGCCGTTCAAATAAAAGGATGGTCAATAATGGGCCGCTCATGGCTAGAAGAGCTGGAAGCCCAAGAACAAGGTAAACGGTCCTTATAGGGCCGCTCAAGGGATGAACGGTCGAACAAGATCTGCTCGAGCACATGGACGGTCCAAATCAGTCCGTTCAAACTGGGCCTAACTAGAAGACTAGAAATCCACCCAAAAATGGGCTCCGGGCTGCCATAAGTGGGGCAGAACTGAACCAAGGTCCAGCCCACTCTCCACGGGTCAGCCTAGGGCTTATTGGGTCGATCCAAACATGATTTGCTCAAAGATAGGACAAGGTTAATCGACCAATGTAAGTGGCACTTGGCCAAAAATGCATGGTTCATAACGGACCACCTATTGAGTTAAACGGTTCGATTCTAACAGTTCAAAACTCAGTCAGTCCACATTGAGCCACTCACAGCACAGTAATTCAAGCGGTTCGACCACATAAACAAGTTCAGGTTTTGGTGGTACAACTTGCCCGGGGTCCTAGTGAGAATCCCAGGCTCGCGGGGGCTTACGGAGGTCCCGTAATGAAGGTCCTAGTCTGACGGAAGGAATATCCGGCGGAGAGTTCCAACCATTACAAGGAAATGAGCCTATCAAATCATCGGAAACCAAGTGTAACGGTCAGTCGATCCTACCGGAGTAGAATGACTGTCAAACAACCCTAATAGCATGGTTCATGAAATCATGTTTGAATTTAACACATTGAAATAAGCTAAGGCCATGATGAATCAAGATCAAGTGAAGATAATTAGCAAAATTCCTAATTTGTTTACTTCCATAAGTTCCAGTTATCATGTGGGTTGCTATCTTATCATTAGCCACTAATTTACTAGGATAAATCATGCTAAAATGAAAGTAACCAGTTCTTGTGTAGTTGGGTGGTTCCTTCAGAGCCGCTCTCATGCCTTGGCGATCGCACGACATGCCGTTCACACCCTCTCAGGTCTGAAGGCCTACTGGGGATGAGCGGTCTGTAATGTGCCACCTGGGACGAAGAACGGTTTTGAACTGGCTGCTTAACAACAGGGCGGTTAGGGGTCTGCCGCGCATTCTACAAAACATATCGGAGGTAAAAGTACATGAATGGTCAATAACCGGCCACCTATCTAGGTTGGGCGGTCTATCGAGAGGCCGCGCAAGTCAGGGGCTTCTGCTACCTTCGCCTTGCTTGCCTCCGACGAGACCGGCTAGGGTTTGCTAAAATAGTGAATTACGCGAAACATAGAGCATGGAATTTAGGGCTTTTACTATCAATAGAACGAGCATGAAAAGTTATACAGGATAGCATGATCAATTTAATGTTTAGTGCCTGAAATCCCTACCTAAATCGAGGTGTAACATGGTTAACCTAATTAACAACATGCTTGCACTAAAGCTAGAAATTCTCGCAGGATACTACAAGAAATTTGGGGCTTTTTACATCAATGGAAAGTGGACAGGACAACGCTTCTATCGATATATAATAGTTAGGGTTTGGCTTGCTATCACCTACCTTAATCGAAGGATGAAGGAAGAAGAGGAAAGCTGATCGTGCTAGGTACACACCGCCAATGATCGTCAAAATCCTCCCTCGATCGAGCTCCTCTCCGACCGCCACAGCTTCTAAATGATTCTAGGGTGGCTAAGGATCATTTTTATAGGTTCAATTGGGTCTGGGGAGTCCTAATCGCGAAGATAGAGCCCTTGCACCGCGGACGTGCGAGATTCGCTCGAGACCAAGTCAATCCACCATTCCGCCGCTAAATACTCCTCCTAGGGTTAGGGTTTCAGAGATGAACTAGAGGGGAAATGAAGAGTTGATCCTTACCGTTCATTTGCATCCGGTTTTAGCTTAAATGGTTTAGTATTGGGCTCGAATTTCACGTTTTAAGGTCAAATTAGGCTAAGTGTGGTTTTGGGCCTTAATCTGTTGATTCGGCTTGTTTACAAATTTTATTTGGGCTAGTCGAAGATGACAATCTTGCTTAACGTTTCATTCTCTAGAAGATTCTAATTTTTTCATATTTTTATAAAATGGTAAAATTTTTACTTATCCTATTTCTTAAGGAATTTCTTATTAATTTCTCGAAAATTTTTATTCTTTAATAAATCGGGATGCTACACCCTCCCCCACTAAAAAGAATTTGGTCCTCCAAATTCACTGCACTTACGGAAGATGAGGAACGAGATAACTCACCTAAAATAAGTTGAGATACTGCTTCCGCATGGTATCTTCTGACTCCCAAGTAGCCTCTTCGGTTCCACGCCGACTCTACTACACTTTAACCATGGGTATGGAACGATTTCTGAGTTACTGTTGCTTACGATCCAAAATCTTGATAGGTCTTTCTTCATAAGTCAAATCTTCCTTCAACTCTATATCCGTATGTTGAATGACATGAGTGGGGTCATACACATATTTTCATAGCATAGACACATGGAAGACATTATGTACTCCTGATAACTGAGGCGGTAGTGCTAAAAAGTAAGCAACCTCCCCCACTCTTTCCAGAATCTTGAATGGACCAACATATCTTGGACTCAACTTACCTTGAATGCCAAACCTTTGAATCCCTCTCATAGGAGAAACCTTCAAAAACACATGCTCACCAACCTGAAATTCCAAGGCTCTTCTTCTGTTGTCGACATAGCTCTTCTGTCTTGATTGTGCTACTAGCAATCGATCTCTGATAATATGGATATTCTTGGATGATTCAGAAATGAGATCTGGTCCCAACCATTGCTTCTCACCTACCTCATCACAACATAATGGAGATCGACAGCTTCTTCCATACAAAGCTTCAAACGGAGCCATCTGAATGCTGGACTGATAACTATTATTGTAGGCGAATTCAATCAAAGCCAAGTGATCACTCCAACTACCTCCAAACTCAATCATGCAGGCTCTAAGCATATCTTCCACTATCTGGTTGGTTCTTTCAGTCTGTCCATCTGTTTGTAGATGAAAAGTAATACTGAAATTCAGACGGGTTCCTAAAGATTCTTGCAGTCCTTTCCAAAAATGTGAGGTGAATCTGGGGTCTTTATCAGATACAATGCTGACTGGAATACCATGGAGTCTTACAACTTCCTTTATATACAAAGCAGCTAAGACGTCAACTGTCCACTTTGACTTAATGGACAAGAAATGAGCAGACTTTGTCAATCTATCAACAACAACCCATATTGCATCAAATCCGCTACGAGTCCTAGGTAGACCCATAATAAAATCCATGCCAATACTCTCCCACTTCCATTGGGGTATATCAAGTGGTTTCAATTTCCCAACAAGTCTGAAATGCTCAGCCTTGACTTGCTGACACACCAAGAATCTACTCACGAATTTTGCAATTTCCTTTTTCATATTCGGCCACCAAAAAGATCTTTTCAAATCCTTAAACATCTTAGTACCTCCCAAATGAATAGTGTATCTAGATCTATGAGCTTCCTCGAGAATCTTATTCTTTATTTCAGTTATATCGGGTACACAGGTCCTTCCTTGAAACAACAATCTGCCATCGTCAGCTACAATGAAATCATGCCTGCTACTCAAACTCTCCTTGATCTCTACCAACCCTGGGTCATTGTCTTGCAAGGACTTGATTTTCATTAACAATTCTGGTCTGAGTTGAATCTGAGCGATCATAACCCGATCCTTGTCAACATTGAGATCCAAACTAGCCAACTACTCTAACAGTCTCCATTCTTGCAACATAAGATGTGACAACTTAGCTATTGGCTTGCGACTCAAAGCATCTGCTACTACATTTCCCTTTCCAGGATGATACTCTATGGAGAAGTCAAAGTCTTTTAAATACTCAAGCCATCTCCTCTGCCTCATATTGAGTTCCTTCTGAGAAAACAAATACTTCAGACTCTTATGATCTGAGAACACCGTAAATGACTCTCCATACAAGTAGTGCCTCCATATTTTTAAGGTAAACACCACCGCTGCAAGTTCCAAATCATGAACGGGGTAGCTTGATCAGACAAAAGGGGACACTCAGAAATATCATGGTCCCTACTACCACAATGCAGACAGGCGCCCAGCTTGCGCCAGCACTCTTCCATCCTGTGACCTGGACGGTCACAATACTTGCACACGCCCTTAAACGGCACAATCGGGCCAGACTTCTTGTCTTCATTCTTCGGCATTTTGTTCTTCCACGATCCAGACCCGCCATTTGGTCTCTTCTGGCCATCGCCGGGTTTGACACTCCAGGATCCAGTAGGATGTTCCTTCTTAACATTCTTCCCACAGATTCTCTCCGTCATCTCTAAAGTGTCTTCTAAGACTTGAGCTTTCCTTACCATCTCTGCATACATTTGAATTTCCATTGGTGCCAGTTGGTTAATATAATGTAACTTCAGCCCATTGAGAAAATGCTTGGCCTTCATCTTCTCCGTAGATATCAAGTGAGTGGCATAACGAGATAATCGAGAGAATTGAGCTTCGTATTCTACCACCGATAAACTCCGCTGCTCCAAAGTAGCAAACTCAATCGCTTTCTTTTCTTATACTCTATCAGAAAAATATTTACTGTTAAAGAGTTCCTCAAACTCCTTCCATGAAACTTATCTATCACCAAGGGTAGCCTTCGTTGCATCCCACCATGTTATTGCATCACGTTCCAGCTGGAAGGTTGTTAAAAGAACACGCTCCTGGTCACTACACTACATTACTTCAAAGATCCTCTCCATCTCCTTTAGCCAGTGCTTGACTTTATCAGGATCAGTCAAGCCTCCAAAACGCGGGGGATTCATCCCACGAAAGTTCCGGTGAAGATCGCCAGCTCCGCGGTTTGCCGCTCCTCCTTGGGCCACTTGCTGCAAGCCCCGAGTAAGTCCTTGAACCGTTCGTTGCATATCTCGCCATTGCACATGTTCGACTGCCATTAGAACATCCTACACGTAGAATAAATTATTTTAGGATCATTTAGAAGGGATAGCTTTTAAATTAGACTATTAACCCAACCCAAGTCTCTACCCACATCTCACTTGGTTGGATTCTTAGACTTATAACAAGATTATAGGTTCTACGATATCACTTAGAATCCTGGAACTTAGAAAAACCTAGGAATATTAGAACCTAGGCTCTGATACCACCTAACTGTCACACCCTGACGTGAAATATCAGGACTGGCAGTAGAAACAATTAATAGTAATATGTTGATTTACAGACATGATATGCTAACGCTAAGGGTCAACACAACACCATGAACAGAAAATAACTTTATTCACTAAATAACATTGCAATGATCCACGTTCCAATCATACAAACCCACTGAAACTAACTTTCAACATAACATCCACTTGACACTACTATAATTGCTGACTTCGAATTACAACTTTTCCACCACACACTCTAAAACATAAATAGACACAAACAACTATGGCTGGCTCCACACGCTTCTAACAGGTTCGCTCCTTGGCCATCATTCTTGCCCGTCCCCATCAGTCTGTGAATCCTCACCCGAGCTACCTGAAAAGGGGGGAAACAACTGGGTGAGCAAACGCTCAGTAGGTAATAACATGCAAGTTTAAGTGATTAACCAATTAATTACAATTATATGCAAGAAAATAAGGAACGAAATGAAATGATGATATGACGAAACAACATAATAAAGAGAAGGCAAGATCATGATATCATTAGAAATTGGCCAACAAGTAGGAACCAAGTCAAGAAAAGATTCAAGTAATAGATTATTGTCGTAGACATCACGCTAGTCATGCACTCAGTGTAATGCCTCACCATGTCATTCAAACTCCCCGGGGCACAAGTACTTTTCGGGCGCTCCTCCCAGGACCAGACCGGGCCCTTATGATGCGTTGGCATTGATTTAATGGATTCAAGATCCAAGTTATGTCCAGACATTAATCAAGTTAAGTGGCCAATATGACAAGGTATAGAACTTACCTCGGAGAATTCCAAGGGTAAGTCGAAGAGATATTTTGACCAGAAAGTTCAAGTTATCAAGAACCAATCAGGTCCTTGGATTCAAACACAATAACCACGAAAAACATTTTCCAAAAGATACACGGTCCATATCGGGCCGTTCAAATAAAAGGACGGTCAATAATGGGCCGCTCATGGCTAGAAGAGCTGGAAGCCCAAGAACAAGGTAAACGGTCCTTATAGGGCCACTCAAGGGATGAACGGTCCAACAAGATCCGCTCGAGCACATGGACGGTCCAAATCAGTCCGTTCAAACTGGGCCTAACTAGAAGACTAGAAATCCACCCAACAATGGGCTCCAGGCTGCCATAAGTGGGGCAGAACTGAACCAGGGTGCAGCCCATTCTCCAGTGGTCAGCCTAGGGCTTATTGGGTCGATCTAAACATGATTTGGTCGAAGATAGGACAAGGTTAATCGACCAATGTAAGTGGCACTTGGCCAGAAATGCACGGTTCATAACGGGCTGCCTATTGAGTTAAACGGTTCGATTCTAACCATTTAAAACTCAGTCAGTCCACATTGAGCCGTGACTCACAGCACAGTAATTTAAGCGGTTCGATCATGTAAACAAGTCCAGGTTTTGGTGGTACAACCTGCCCGGCGTCCTAGTGAGAATCCCAGGCTCGCGGGGGCTTACGGAGGTCTCGTAATGAAGGTCCTAGTCCGACGGAAGGAATATCCGGCAGAGAGTTCCAACCATTACAAGGAAATGAGGCTATCAAATAATCAGAAACCAAGTGTAGTAGTCAGTCAATCCTACCGGAGTAGAACGACTGTCAAACAACCCTAATAGCATGGTGCATGAAATCATGTTTGAATTTAACACATTGAAAGAAGCTAAGGCCATGATGAATCAAGATCAAGTGAAGATAATTAGCAAAATTCCTAATTTGTTTACTTCCATAAGTTCCAATTATCATGTGGGTTGCTATCTTATCATTAGCCACTAATTTACTAGGATAAATCATGCTAAAATGAAAGTAAGCAGTTCTTGTGTAGTTGGGCGGTTCCTTCAGAGCCGCTCTCATGCCTCGACGGTTGCACGACAGGCCGTTCACACCCTCTCAGGTCCGAAGGCCTGCTGGGGATGAGCGGTATGTAATGTGCTGCCTAGGATGAAGAACGATTTTGAACTGGCCGCTTAACAACAGGGCGGTTAGGGGTCTGCCGAGCGTTCTACAAAACATATCGGAGGTAAAAGCACATGAACGGTCAATAACCGGCCGCCTATCTAGGTTGGGCGGTCTATCGAGAGGCCGCGCAAGTCAGGGGCTTCTGCTACCTTCGCCTTGCCCGCCTCCGGTGAGACCGGCCAGGGTTTGCTAAAACAGTGAATTACATGAAACATAGAGCATGGAATTTAGGGATTTTTCTATCAATAGAACGAGCATGAAAAGTTATACAGGATAGCATGATCAATTTAATATTTAGTGCCTGAAATCCCTATCTAAATCGAGGTGTAACATGGTTAACCTAATTAACAACATGCTTGCACTAAAGGTAGAAATTCTCGTAGGATACTACAAGAAATTTGGGACTTTTTAGATCAATGGAAAGAGGACAAGACAACGCATCTATCGATATATAATAGTTAGGGTTTGTCTTGCTATCACTTACCTTAATCGAAGGATGAAGGAAGAAGAGGAAAGTCGATTGCGCTAGGTACACACCATCGATGATCGTCGAAATCCTCCCTCGATCGAGCTCCTCTCTAGCCGCCACAGCTTCTAAACGATTCTAGGGTGGCTATGGATCATTTTTATAGGTTCAATTGGGTCTGGGGAGTCCTAATCGTGAAGATAGAGTCCTTGCACCGCGGACGTGCGAGATTCACGCGAGACCAAGTCAATCCACCATTCCGCTGCCAAATACTCCTCCTAGGGTTAGGGTTTAGGAGATGAACTTGAGGGGAAATGAAGAGTTGATCCTTACCGTTCATTTGCATCCAGTTTTAGCTTAAATGGTTTAGTATTGAGCTCGAATTTCATGTTTTAAAGTCCAATTAGGCTAAGTGTGGTTTTGGACCTTAATCTGTTAATTCGGCTTATTTACGAATTTTATTTGGGCTGGTTGAAGAAGATAATCTTACTTACCGTTTCATCCTCTACAAGATTCTAATTTTTCCATATTTTTACAAAATGGTAAAAATTTTACTTATCCTATTTCTTAAGGAATTTCTTATTAATTTCTCAAAATTTTTTATTCTTTAATAAATCGGGGTGCTACATCATGCTTAAATCATGCTGATAAGTTTAGACTCATTCATAATTTCTTATAATAGAAGAGTCTGAAATTCGCTTATCAAGATTTATGAATTTAGTACCCTATTGAAAATCTTTCTATCTCATCTATTCATTGGCAATTCAGTCAATATCTTGTTGATGGAATTCAATTTGATAGTACTCAGTGACCCTGATGGTTCTTGAGTACGACCTGAAATTATCTGTGGCTGATCTTGTGTTTTTGATGATCTTGGTATCAATCTACTAATCTTCTCCAATCTTGGTATCAGACATACCTCTGATAGTCCCTCTTGACTGTCCCTGCGATGTTTGCAGATCATTTTCCTGAATTCCCACTTCCATACATCACATTTTCCGGGGGAGAAGGTTTCTTTTATTCGACCTGTCTATCAGTTTCAGTCCATTTTTTCTATATCAATGGTGTCCTTCCATTTTAGCTTATTGTCAAAAGGAGAGAGTATGTGGTGTCATATTGATTATTGGAGGAGGTTTGTTTGTAATCCTTTCTTGACTGGTGCTTGGTTGCTTATCTACCCCTGTGTTTGCTGATTTCCTTCATTTATCCAGGGGGAGTATAGCTCTTCTATGCCTTAATGATGAAGTCAAAGGGGGAGAGTCTAAATCAATCATTTCATGCATGCTTATATATCTCTCTCAAACTATTTTCTTTTTGCTGAAGTTAAAGGGGGAGAATAATTTACATGAGTCAGTGTGACTCATAGTGTTGCCATCATGAAAAAGGGGGAAATTATTGTGCCCCTGTGATTTTGATGATAGCAAACACTATAAGTCATCATGTGTTTGCATGAAAGGTTTAATGATTGCATCTCTATATTGAAATAAGACATTCCATTGAACACTTGCTGTATATGCATCATAATTGTGTTTCATGTGTATATGCAGCATAATTGTGTTTCATGTGTCTACACTTACGTCTTAGCACATACCAAGTCTAAGCATATATTCATAGTGTGTTTAAGCATATATTATGTCTGAGTGCGTCTCATGTTCCGTCTAGGCATATATACAAGGTCGGTGCATATGTGCACTCGCTAAGGGAGCACAAACAAGGTCGGTGCAATGTCTTGTCTTAGCAAGGTCAGTGCAATATAGTCGGTGCATGTGTCCATCTTATCTTGCGTCTCATGTGGCCTTGGTCAGTGCATGTGTGCGTCGGTCGATGCAATGTCTTATCTTAGCAAGGTCAGTGCAATATAGTCGGTGCATGTGTCAGTTTTATCTTGCGTCTCATGTGGCCTAGGTCAGTGCATGTGTGCGTCTTACTTTGCGTCTCAAGTGGCTTATGAGGTCAGTGCACATTCTGCCTCGGTGCATGTTTTTCTAAAGCATATAGGAGGTGCGTCTTACTTTGCGTCTCAAGTGGCTTATGAGGTCAGTTCACCTTCTACCTCTGTGCATGTTTTTCTAAAGCATATAGGAGGTGCGTCTTACTTTGCATCTCATGTGGCTTAGAGTTAGTGCATCTTCTGCCTCGGTTCATGTTTTTCTAAAGCATATAGGAGGTGCGTCTTACTTTGCATCTCATGTGGCTTAGAGTCAGTGCATCTTTTTCCTCAGTGCAAGTTTTACATTAGACATAATAAGTCATCACCTCGTGCATGTCTACGTCTAAGCATGTTTTGAGGTCAGTGCATTTTCTGCCTCGAGGCTAGCCTTGTCTGCTCACATGTCTGAGCTATCTAGGGTCTGAGCATGTGACAAGGTCTGTATATGTTTTAACGTCGGTGCAATATTGGTCGGTGAATGTCTGTATAAGCATACAATAGTCTGAGCATTTTGACTTGACTTTGACCATATAGTATTGACTAAGTGTTTTATTATTTGCAGGGATTTAATTAATTCATTAAAGCACGGAACCATTGATTGGGCACGTGATCCTAAGATTGGCTGGAAGCTGGCATGATCCAAGGCATACATTTCTTGGAGATTCTGACACGTGGCTCCTTGCTCTCATCTGATCGTAGCACGTGGACAGCAAACTCTCACAGCCTGACACGTGGACTCTAAAGGAGCGCTGCTTTTCAAATTCATTGGGCGAGAAATGAGGTTTCCACGCACCCATCTCTCAGAAGCCTCCATATATATATAGGCACCTGTAGAGAAGAAGAATAACGAAGAGTGATAGTCAAAAAGAGTAGCATGAGAGTAGTGTGAAAGAGAAAGAAGAAGATATCAGAAGAAGAGTAGAACTGAAGAAAGGAAGAGCAGAGCGTGAGAGAAAAAGAAGCATAAGAAGAGGAAGAAAGAGTAAGAGAGAGCGTAGCAGAGAAAAGAACAGAAGGAGAGCAGAGCTGAAGAGGGAGAAAGAAAGAGAAAGAGGAAGAGGAAGAAAGAGTGAGAGAGAGCCCGTGGAAAGGAAGGTGAAGCTGATTGAAGACCTGATCAACTGGACTTTGGATCAGATCCAAGCCAGTCAGCTCCTACGAGAGCCATATTTGTTTTAAGATTATTTCCAGCTTTCCGGTGCTGTGATTTTCCATCTCTTGTTTTTTCTTTTAAACCCTTATTTCTTCAAGCTGTGAGTCAGCAGAGCAAGCTGTGTTGCTCAGTGGTTGCAGAGGATTGGTTCCTCTGGTCAGCAAGCTGTGATTGCACAGCGGAAGCAAGCTGTGTTGCTCAGCGGTTGTAGGCAAGCTGTGATGCCCAGCGGTTTAAGTTGTGTATCAGCGGGAAGCCTCACTCTTGTTTGAGTGGGGGATGGACGTAGGTCTGCAGGCAGCAGACTGAACCATCTAAAAATCCCTTGTCCATCGTGGTTTGATTGTCTATTCTGTTCCACTAGATGTATGCTTAGGCTCGTTCATGATAGTCTGATCTTATATCTAGTGAGAGATTGGTTTGCACACCGTGCATTTGATTTCGGTCTTGAGAGAGTCAAGTTGATTAGATGAACTGAGTCATCTCTTTAGCTTATACAAAGTAGATCAGAAGTTCAGTTTATTTGATCTTCATTCGTTATTCGAAGAAGAGCATCTGGGGTGTTTAAGGCATTTGTACGTTTTTAATTCCGCATCATTGTTCAGTAATGCAATAATTGGGCAAAGCTTTCAAGAGGGATTCATTCACCCCCCCCTCTGAATCAGGTTTGCACCTTTGCACCTAGTCTTTACAGACTAATAAGACAGATATCTAAAGATCCGTTTTATAGCAATTAAGTGTGAATCGTTGGGACTTGCTTGAAATATTGCACACAAACATACTAAAAATTGAATGTCTGGATGAGATGCAGTAAGATATAGTAAAGATTCGATCATACCTCAATTGTGCTTGGGATCTACTATTTTACCTGACGGATCAGAATCAAGACAGGTAGATGTCCCCATTGGAGCTGTGATTGCTTTGAGGTTTTCCATCTTGAATTTCTTTAACAGATCCTTCAAGTACTTTTCTTGAGTTATGAAAGTTCCCTCTTTGGTTTGATTAACCTGCAATCCAAGATAGAACTTCAATTCTCCCATCGAGCTCATTTCAAATTCACTGGTCATTAGAGCTGAGAATTCCTCACACATTAATGGATCAGTTGATCCAAATACTATATCATCTACATAGATTTGAATAATCAGAATTTTATCTTCACATACCTTTGTGAATAGTGTCTGGTCAACCTTATCTCTTGTGAATCCTTTTTCTGAGAGAAAATTGCTCAGTCTTTCATACCATACTCGGGGAGCTTGTTTCAACCCATATAATGCCTTATCAAGTTTATAGATATGATCAGGAAAATCAAGGCATTCAAAACCAGGGGGTTGTTTAACATAAACATCTTCTTTTATTTCTCCATTTAAGAAGGCAGATTTGACATCCATCTGCTTCAAAGTTATTCCTAGACTGCATGGAGTAGCTAAAATAATTCTAATGGTAGCTGAGCTACAGGGGCAAAGGATTCTTCAAAATCAATATCAAATTCTTGGTTGTACCCCTAAGCCAGTGTCTAGCCTTATTTCTAATGATGTTACCTTGTTCATCAGATTTATTTCTAAAAACCCATTTTGTGCCAATTATGTTGCCTTGTGAGGGTTTAGGAACTAGATGCCAGACTTTGTTCCTATCAAATTGACTAAGTTCATCGTGCATAGCATTAATCCAGTGTTCATCCTTAAGGGCACTATCTATGTTTTTGGGTTCAGTCTGAGATACTAGGGCAACTGAATTTAATTCATTTTCAATTCTTGAATGTGCTCTAGTTCTCATTGGTTCATTAACATCACCAATAATGTTATCAAGGAGATGATCTCTAAGAAATTTAAGATTAATGACTTGATTACCTAAATTCTCATTTACCTCCCCCTGAGTAGTTAGAGCCTCTGCTTTACCTTCCTCAGCAGACTGTTCATTTTGATTTTCATCATTCTTTAAAATTTCTCCATCACTTTTGTTCCTGCACAAATCAATATCAGACTTAGTTGAAGACTCATCAAAGACAACATGAGGAGATTCTTCAACAGTGTTTGATTTGAGTTAAAAAATTCTATAGGCTCTGGACTGATCTGAGTAACCTAGTAAAATTCCAGGTTCACTTTTTTGTTCAAATTTATCAAGGTCTCTTTTCGAATTAATATGAACAAAACATTTACTGCCAAAGACCTTGAAGTGGGTCAGAGAAGGCTTCTTACCTTTCAGAATCTCATAAGGAGTTAATTGAGTTTTGGGTCTTACCAGGGCTCTATTAATTATGTAACATGCTGTGTTGATAGCCTCTGCCCAAAACCTCCTTGGTAAGTTACCTTCCACTAGCATGGTCTGAGCCATCTCAACCAGAGTTTGATTTCTCCTTTTCACCACTCCATTCTGCTCTGGAGTCCTTGGTGAGGAGAATCTGTGAGTGATGCCATTCACTCTGCAAAAGTCATCAAATTGTGAGTTAACAAACTCACCACCATGATCAGAAAGGATATTCAAGATGCCATGATCATTGGACTGTTTTATTTTATAAAAGAGCTCCCGAAATTCTTCAAAAGCTTCATTTTTATGAGACAGGTAGAAAACCCATGTAAATCTAGAAAAATCATCAACAAGCACAAAACCATATCTTTTACCTGATAAGCTAACAGATCTTGTGGGTCCAAATAGATCCATGTGAATTAGCTCATACGGTTTAGAAAACAGGTTTTTTGTTCTAGATTTAAAGGAATTTCTAGTCTGTTTACATTGAGTGCATGTCTCACAAATTTTATTGTCATTTTTGAATGATATTTCAAGAAGCCCTTTTACTAACTTATGCTTATTCAATTTGTGAAGCACACTGTAGCTGGCATGACCTAATCTACGATGTCACAGGAGGGCTAGGTCATCCTTATTTACACTAAGATAAAGATTAGTGTGTGCTACATCATCCAAATCTACCATATAGATGTTATTAATTCTCTTGCCAATGAATTTCATAGATTCTGAATTTGGTTCAAATATGTGCATGTAAGAGAATCAAAAACAACTTTATGGCCTTTATCACATAATTGGCTAATGCTCAAAAGATTTTAAGCTAGACCTTCAACTAATAAAACTTCCTCAATGCAAGATGAAGAGCACTTACCAACCATACCTGAGGCAATTATTTTACCCTTGGTATTACCTCCGAAAGTAACATGACCAGCATCTTTCTTTACCAAAGTGTAGAATTTAGCTTTATCTCCGGTCATGTGCCTGGAACAGCCACTGTCCAGATACCATTTGTTGTGATTGGCTGCCAGGCATACCTGCAAGGGAATTAAGTAGAGTGATTTGGAACCCAAAGTTTCTTGGGTCCCAACAAAGAACTCATCTCATGCAGACAACAAACAAGATGTTTAGGTAGGTATCCACATTTGTTTTGGTGTCTTTCTGGGCATTGTGGATATCTTGCTTTTAAGATTAGTCTGCCTTTTCTTGCCACTTTCATTCTTTTGACTTTGTTTCTGAGGTGTGGCATTTTGTTTCTTTTTTAAATCATTTTTAAAATTTCTTTGCCAGCGTCTGGCCCAATAGATATTGGGAGTAGTAGGTGACCTGTAGACCTTGGACTGACCAGTCATGAAATCAGCATAGCCATAGGAATTTTGACTCCTGAAGTTATTGTTCGTGGTCTGCCTGTAGAAGTTCCTAGGGTGAGACTGCTGCCACTGATTGTGATGCATTGGGAAGTACTGCATGGGTCTCATGTAACTCTAACTTTTCCAATTCATCTGATGATTTGTATTGTGGAATGCAGAATAAGTGGGTCCAGTCTTGTGGTGCATTGGACCAGTGGTGGTTCTACCCAGACCCATCTGTGGAAGTTTGGTAGATTTGGTCTTGGGTTTCGGTTGAATCTTAGCGTTGGTGGTCTGACCACTTCCCTGGCTTTTGGTCTTGGATGTAGAAGCATATGAACATGACTCACCAGCCACCCCTATCTTCCCTTTGCCTTTATCCTTGGCGCTGGGCTTGATTGTCTTAATGTTTTTATTCTTATTCTCATCATGACTTCCACCTGAAGTCATTTTTATCAGGGGCTGAAATGTCCCCTTTTCAATCACAAAAGAGGTAGTTATCGCATCAAACCTCTTTTTATTTGTTGGGTTAAAACCCAATCCTTCCTTTCTGAAGTTACTTTTTGTCCCCAAGATGGCATTCAGATTTTCAGTGCCTTGTGCCGTGCCTTCAACGGTATTTTGTTTATCTTTGTTTTCTTTTTCAAGATTCTCTATTGTTTTCTTCAGCTCACTGTTTACACTACTAACAGCATTGTATTTCTCAGTGGCTATGTTTGTTTCATTCTGAAATTCATGAATCTTTATCTTGAGATCATCAATGGTCTTTTCTAGATTCTCATTTTCAGCTTTCAAATCAATCAAAATAGTTTTATCATTCTCAATTTCGCAAGTAGAGTTTTTCAAATTTAAATTCTCAGCTTCTAGACATGCAAGTTTAATAGACAGGGTAGAATCATTGACTAAAGAATTTACTTTCTTTTTAAGGTGTCTGTTCTCCCTACGCATGTCTTCATACTTTTCAAGCAGTTCAACATAAGCATGTTCCCATTCAATTTGAGTAAAATTGTCAAATGAGGAAGTTACCTCATCGTCGCCTTTTGCCATCAGGCAAATCTTCTCATCTTTATCATCGTCAAAGGAGCTACTCTGACTTTCCTCTTCCTCATCGCTGCAGGTGCTCACCATTGCTCCTCCCTTTTTGTTTTTCCACATGGTTTGCTTTTCCTTGAGTTCAGGACAATCCACCTTGAGGTGTCCTGCTTTCCTACAGTTATAACAAACAATATAGTCAAATTTCTTTGAAGGTTCTGATTTATGTTTGGGCTGTCTCTTTCCTGAGAAATACTTTCTTCTCATCCCTTTCCCTTCTTTCCTCAAGAATTTCTTAAACTTCCTAGTGAGCATAGCAAACTCATCAGCATCCTCCTCAGAACTCGTGCTCCTATACTCACTGGATGACCCTTTGCTAGAATTAGCTTTAAGGGCAAGGGGTTTTCTTTTCTTCTCACTTTCATCAGTTTTCTTGAGGTTCAGCTCATACGTCATGAGAGAACCTATAAGTTCATCTACAATTGTTTTGGTCAGGTCCCCAGACTCTTCAACGATGGTGGCCTTGGTGTGCCAAATGGGCGTCAGGGATCTCAGAATCTTTCTAACCAATTCATAATCACTGTAGACCTTTCCCAGACTTCTCAGACTGTTGGTGATAACATTCAGACGAGCATACATATCTGAGACAGTCTAATCATGCTTCATCTTGAAAGCCTCATATTCAGAGACAAGCATATTTGCTTTTGTCTCTCTAACCTGGGAAGTCCCTCGTAAATTACTTCTAGCTTATCCCACATCTCCTTAGCAGTCTTGCAGGACGAGACTCTAGAGAACTCAGTGGGATGGAGTGCACATTGTATCGCGTTAATTGCACCTCAATTGAACGTGGACTTATGGATATGCTCCTTAGTCCAGAACTCCTCATCTGGAGGTAAATCAAAAGGTCCTTTACTCACTACCTTCCAGATCTCGTAGTCCTTAGCACGAAGAAATACTTGCATCCTATTCTTCCAATATGCATAATCGCTACCATTGAAGAATGGTGGCTTACTCGTCGAATGCCCCTCAGCAACCATTCCTTTAGAATCCATCTCTTCTCTCCGGGATGTGAAGCCCTATGGGAGAGTCTAGCTCTAATACCACGTGTTGGGAATGGATGGACTCTAATATCTAAAGGGGGGGTGAATAGATCTACCCTCTAAAACCTTCTATCCTCTAAAATTTAACTGCAGTAAGTAAACAGATGCGGAATTGAAAGAATTACTACTGCTGAATAAGTTCAACTTAATGGAAGAATATGTATGCGAAGGAAAAACGATCAGGTTCAGTATAATCAACTGCATGCTGTTCGAACCAAAACACAAGCACAATGCATGCAAGCTACTAAGCAGAGATCACACACCAATCACACAGAACTCAGGAGATTTTAGGTGGTTCGGCACAAGCCTACATCCACCCCACACTCAAACCGAGTGTGGCTTACTGCTGATTCACAGCTTCTCACGGCTGATCCACAGCTTCGGGGATTATATCCCTACACCCGCTGAGCTTCACAGCTTGCTACCAGAGGAATCCTCCTCTTCCGCTGAGGTTTACAGCTTAACCTTTCCGCTGACACACAGCTTGAAGAATAGTGTTTCAAAAATAAAACGAAGGAAAGACAGAAAACCAAAACCATAACGAGAATGTAGCTCTAGACAACGAGCAAATCGGCTCTGCTTCTGAACCAAGAGACCGATGACGGCGACTCTCAATTACTTCTTCTCTCCAATCTCTTTCTCAGCTCTCTCTCTGAACTTGCAGGCACTAACTCTCTTGGAACGTGTTAGCTCTTCTTCTCTCAGCTTCTTTTTCTTTAATCTCTCGATCACAGATTTCTTTTTTTTCTTAGTCTTCTGCGTGAACAATTTCTTATTTATATGTGGAGTAGAAAGAGGGCGTGTGGAAACCACATTTCCTGCCCAGGCTTTTCATCCAGATCTGAGATCCAAGGCCACATGGCAGCATCTGAGCTTAACGTCTTTCCACGTGTCACGATCATAGCTCACCCTTCAGTCTTGGATCACGTGCCTTCCTTAAGCTTTACGAATAAGTGTCCTGTCAAAATGTTAGACACTCAGTCAGCATAAGATAGTTAGACAATCATAGGAATTGCATAGACTTAAATATGCATGAGTTAAAACGTGCACCGACCTTATTAGGCTGTAAGAGAATTATGCACAGACATTATGTGTGCAAGAATCAACGATTGCACCGAGCCACCAAGCTATAAACCTATCGTGCACAGACCTTGCACTTGCAAGGGAAAAGGATTGCACAGACCTTCTATGCACATACAAGAAATGTGCACCGACCCAAAATGCAAGCCAGGAAATGTTGCACAGACCTTAGACGCTGATTGGCAAAATATGTACTGACGATATGCGTGGTAGCACATGATGTGCAGCGACTTGGTTAGCACAAGTCATGACTTGCACCGACCGTGTATGCATAAGGTGTTGCGTGCACCAACTTCAACGAAGGGTGCACCGACCTTTTGCCAGCCTGATGCAAGAGTTACACCGACCTTGCATAGTGAAGTGCACAGACTTAAGCATGCGACATGAGCATTACACCGACTTGGATCTGCCAAGGCAATGTGTACGGACATGAATGCGCAGACCTATATGCATGCTAGCTCAGACCTCACTTCATGCTAAAGCAGACCTGACATTTAAACTCCATGTGTGTGGCAACACAGACTCACGCAGACTAAATCAAACTAACTTAGACTTAACTTAGTTTAATGCAGACTTACAGAGTATGAACAAGCCACTAACGCAGACTTTCAGAATGAATCCAATGCACTGACTCAGACTTAACAAAACATGAAAGATGCATCGACTTATATGCACGAACCTGATGTGAACAGTGCAAGAGTTGCACCGAATCCATATGCTAAGAACGTAACATGCTCAGACTTAATGTGCATAGCTAGACTAAAACTTGCACCGACCTCTCCATTGATTGCACCGAGTTAGATCGTGTGTGATGCAGAACTTGCACAGAGGTTGCATGAGTGACCAAGTAATGCATCGACCTTGTTCGAGATACAACAACAAGTTGCACCAACTCAAGCCCAAAGCACGATATGCACCGAGTATGAGTGCAGTTCGTCAGGAACTTGCACCGACTCATAGAGAACACAACATAAAAGTGCAGAGGAGTTTTAATGCAAGTGACTGATAATTATCTGACATTTATGAAAAATTCATCAAAATACACAACATCCTCATGGTCAAGGAAAAGTAGTTAAAGTCAACTTTGCTATTGCCAATTAATCAAAACACATTCAGCACATGTAGCAGCACACACACTGTTGAACAATCCCAGAGGAGGCCCAACACCCCCAAAATCAAGATAACCTGGCCTCAACAAAAAGGTCGATGCAACAACCAACCTGCACTGACGCACATCTCTGCTAGGTTCAGGTCCTTCAGAAACCAAAGTCAGAGGAGAGACACCTCAGGTCGATGCTACTAGTGCACCGACCTATCCATCATTCCATAACTCCTATCATTACACTTATGGCAGGAAAGGTCAAGGCAGCCTCTATATGAGGTCGATGCAGCAAAATGTTCATAATTCATATTCCAATCAGGTGCATCGACCTTACCACTGGACTACTTCTATGCAACCTAGGTTTAGAACCTTTATGAACCAAAACTCATATGGCCGTGTCCATCCTATATCTGTACGGCCCAGGGTCTACAGTACAAACACACCTTCCAATGCCTGTTGGACCAATAACTGGCACAAGAATTCTCATTATGTTAAGAACAAGAATGCCACACCAAAGAACAAGACAATAAAAACTCAAAGTGGCAAGAAAAGACATGAAGATCTAAAAAATAATAAATCCACAATTCAAGTCAAACAAATGTGGATACCCAAACAATTACGGTCTTGTTTGCATGATTTAACTGCTGTTATGGGGCCCAAACAGTCTTGGGTTCCAAAATCTTCTACTTGATTCTGTATGCAGGTATGCCTGGCGGCCAATCACAACAGATGGTATCTTGACAGTGGCTGTTCCAAGCACATCACCGCAGACAAAGGAAAGTTTTGCATGCTGATAGAGAAGGTCAGGTTACCTTCGGAGGTAATAATACCAAAGAGAAAATAATTGGATCAGGTAAAGTTGGTAAGTGCCCTTCATGCTGTATTGATGAGATTTTATTAGTTGAAGGCGTTGCCTACAATCTGCTGCTTAGTATTAGTCAGCTATGTGATAAAGGCCATATGGTTATTTTTAACTCACTTGCAAGTAAAATTTTTGAACCCAATTCTGAAAATGTGAAATTCTCTGGTAGAAGAGTCAATAACATCTATATGGTAGATTTAGATGATGCAACACACACTAACTTGTGTCTCACTGTTAATAAAGTTTACTTAGTTTGCCTTTGGCATTGTAGATTTGGTCATGCTAGCTATAATTTGTTGCATAAGTTGAATAAATATAACATGGTAAGAGACCTTCTTGAAATGTCTTTTAAGAAAAATAATAAAATCTGTGAGGCGTACCTAGTGCAAGCAGACTAGAAGTCATTTAAATCCAGAATTGAGAACATATCTTCCAAACCTTTTGAGCTGATTCATATGGACCTATTTGATCCTACTAGATCAACTAGCTTATCTAGTAGAAGATATGGATATGTCTTAGTAGATGACTTTTCCAGATTTACTTGGGTATTCTTTTTAACTCATAAAAATAATGCCTTCGAATAATTTAAAGAATTTTACCATAGAATAAAACAGACTGGTGAGCAGTCTATCTCTACTATTCTATCTGACCATGGTGGTGAGTTTGAAAACTTACAATTTGATAAATTTGTAGGGAAAATGGGATCAACCATAGATTCTCTTCACCAAGGACTCCAGAGCAGAATGGAGTGGTTGAAAGGAGAAATAGAACCTTGGTGGAGATGGCTCGAACTATGCTAGTTGAAGGTAACCTGCCTAGAAGGTTTTGGGCTGAGGCAGTAAATACCTCCTCTTACATCATAAACAGAGCCCTGGTAAGACCTTTTACTCAAAAGACTCCTTATGAGATACTTAAGGGTAAGAAACCTTCACTAGCACATTTCAAGGTTTTTGGTTGTAAATGCTTTATCCATGTTAACTCTAAAAGAGACCTTGATAAATTTGAACCTAAAAGTGAACCTGAATTTTTTCTAGGATATTCTGAAAAATCTAGAGCCTATAGGATCTATAACATTAATTCTCAAACTGTTGAGGAATCACCACACATTGTCTTTGATGAATTCTCTAATAAACTTGAAACTGGCTTCCGCAGGGACAAAACTGATGGAGAAATCCTTGAGAATAAAGAAGAGTAGGATGCAGAATCAGTTGAAGAAGGTGAGACTGAAGGATCTAGAGTTCAGGGGGAGGTAATTGAAAATTTAGGTAATCAGTTTACCAACATTAGAGTTCTTAGAGATCATCCTCTAGAGAATATAATTGGTAATCTGAAAGAACTCCCTAGGATTAGATCACATTTCAGGATAGAAAATGAATTGAATTCTTTTGCATTAGTCTCACAAGTAGAACCCAAAAACATTGAATGTGCCTTAAAGGATGAGCATTGGATAAATGCCACACATGATGCATTGAATCAATTTGAAAGGAACAAGGTATGGCACCTAGTTCTTAAACCTTCGCATGGCACAGTTATACGCACTAAATGGGTTTTTAGAAATAAAACTGATGAGCAGGAAAAGGTAGTCAAAAATAAGACTAGGCTTGTAGCACATGGGTACAATCAAGAATTTGGAGTAGACTTTGAGGAATCTTTTGCCCCTGTAGCTAGACTAGAAGCAATTAGGATACTTCTACCTTTTTCTTGCAGCCTAGGAATAAAACTTCAGCAGATGGATGTGAAATCTGCTTTCTTAAATGGGTTAATAAAAGAGGATGTTTTTGTTAAACAACCTCCTGGATTTGATTGCACTGACTTTCCTGATCATGTGTTTTAGACAAGGCACTCTATGGACTGAAACAAGCTCCTAGGGCATGGTACGACAGATTAAGCTCCTTCCTCACAGGTAAAGGATATTCAAGAGGTGAGGTTGACCAAACTTTATTTACCAAGGTAAACAACAAAGATATCCTTATTGTTCAAATCTATGTAGATGATATAGTGTTTGGGTCAACTAAATCATATATGTGTGAGGAATTTTCTAAGTTAATAATTGATGAATTTGAAATGAGCTTAATGGGAGAACTAAAGTTTTTCCTTGGATTGCAGGTTAATCAAACTTCATAGGGAAGCTTCATCACCCAGTCCAAATACATCAGGGATCTGCTGAAGAAATACAAGTTGGAAAACCTCAAAGAGATCATTGCACCTATGGGCACATCAACTAGTCTTAATGCTGACCCAAAAGTTAAATTTGTTGATACCAAGCTATACAGAGGTATGATAGGATCTCTTTTGTATCTTACTGCATCTCATCCAGATATACAATTTTTAGTGTGTTTATGTGCTAGATTTCAGGCTAGTCTTGAGGAATCTCATATGAGTGTAGTAAAGAGGATTTTTAGGTATCTGTCAGGCACCCTTGACTTAGGACCGTGGTATCCTGCTAGGTGTGAGTTTGAACTTATTGCTTACACTGATGTAGACTATGCAGGGTGTAGGATAGATAGAGCACCAGTGGGTATTTTCAATACTTAGGTGGTTGTCTAGTGTCTTGGGCTTCTAAGAAGCAACACACTATTGCTCTCTCCACTGTTGAGGCTGAGTATGTTGCAGTAGTGAATTGTGCAGCCCAAGTGCTCTGGATAAAGCACCAGCTCATTGACTATCATATAAAATTAGGATGCATTCCTATTCTGTGTGATAATACCAGTGCCATTACCTTGACTAAAAATCCGGTTCATCACTCTAGGACTAAGCATATTGAAATAAAACACCACTTCTTGAGAGATGAAGTAAGTAAGAATGAAATTGAGCTGAATTTTATTGAATCAGAAAAACAAATTGCTGATATATTTACTAAACCTCTAGGAAATGAAAATTTTAAATTCTTAAGAAGAGAATTAGGTTTATGTAAATTTTATCACGATGATTGATTGCTTAAGTTCATTCTTAAATGAAATAAATGTATGTTTCATGACTGTTATTATGCACATAACTCAGATTATCACATGGTATTAGTCTGTCCGTAATTATCATTGCATACTTTGCACTTTGTCTATTTTGATCTTAAGGGTATATCAAATGGTGTGATGGGAAAAGGGCAGATATCTTCTGTCTAGAAACCCATACTATGTGTAGAGGCTTGTCCTCCGCCAAGTGCCCTGAGTCAAGATTCTGTCTAAATCGTGCATTTCATAAATTGTTCATAGGTCAAAATGTTGTGTCCAATAATAGCGCACATAGACAGGGGGAGTAAGTGTTCAAAAATTGGTTTTAGTCTACCTTCCAATGCATGTTGATAAGGGGAGTTCAGAATGAAATTGAGTCAATTTAGGTCCAAGTTGTTGCATATTTACATCAGTAAGTGTTTCTGTACCCTTTTTGCAACCCTGAAGTTGAAATCTCAGATATTCACATCATTTCTGAAATCTGAGTAGCTCTTTTCTTGGTATCAGATTTTCCTAGCACACTCATTGATTTCCATCTCTTGACATCATCCTCCTAAGAAGTCGTTGCTCTTCATATGACTCTAAAATAATGACAAACTGATGATTAGTTCATTACTCTAAGCTACTAAAATCAGAAATCTTCTCTTATAAGAATCTGTTATGCTTCATGAATGAACTGATGGTTTAAACTCAATAAAATTTTAGAGTCTAAAGACTAAACTCAATGAACTAGAATGTTGAGCACAATTAATAGCTCTCAACCATTTCTTTAATGACATGTCTGGTAAAGTCTTCCAGAATCTGAAAATTCTTGAATTAATGTTTTCTTGGTTGAGAAACTTGGGATGTTTATTGTTTTTAAATAAGTCTTTCTATAAAACCAAAGGGCAGCATTGTTAAAAGAATGAGTCAAAATAATTTTAGTAGAGCAATGATTGAATGCACCGAGAAATTGGATACTTCATCAATGTAATGGAGAAAAAGTCAGGTCATGAAGTGCTTCAAGATATCTCTGTTCAAAATTCAAAACAGTATGGTTAGATTCACTAAGTAACTAGGGGTACTGGCATCTAATCAACGTGTACCCTTACACAAAAAGGTGCAAACTACTTCTACTGTTTTGATACATGAAATAGAATGGTAAATTCTACTAAGTAACTAGGGGTATTGACGTTTAATCAACGTATTTATTGATAATTCTAACTTTTATTGATAATAATGATCCATAAATTACATAAAGTTGACCCATGGTCTACTAGACTCAAGAAAAATGAAAATTACATAGTAAGACTCAATAAAGTAAAAATTACATCATGACTCTAGACTAACTTTAGAACTCTTGACAATCTAAATCTTCTCTCGATCATCAATCATCACTCTCGGACCCGTTGCTCGAATACTCCGTATCCGACTCACTTGAACTTCCTAAAAAGATTGAAAAAGTAGGGTAATGAGCACACTTACCCAGTAGATATCTTTGCATCAACATGGAGGCACACTTTAAGTAATGACATTTTCGCTCTAGTGAATAAGATAAAAGAAAATGCGATAAAACACACGAACAAAATCCAAGTAACAAAATATAAATTATAGAGATACTGTAACACCAGAATTTTAAAATAGAAATGTACGAATAAAAATATATATGTATATATATATATATTTAACTATTGAACTCATATTCTAATTCTATTTGATTAACCATTTAAACAATTTAATTAATAATTCAAAAACCAATAGATACTTTAGAAGATGACAAATTATATTTTAGAAAATACCAATTCATATTTTCAATCACTTAGGAAACTAATAATACATCCTATTACACTATTATAAGGGAATAGGAAATAGGTTATATAGATAAGGTTTTAAAGGATAAACATCAATTTTTCAAGATGCTAAATCATATTTTCATAATTTAGAAAATTTCATATTTCAACTTTTACATTATATCATTATTTTGAAGAAATAAGGGTATATAGATGAAGTGTTAAAGGATAAACTGTCACGCCCCGTACTCTATACCGTCGAGGTATTGTCCGCTTTAGCCTAGCGGCCTCACGGTTTTATCCCTTTCTGATAGTGATCGGCTCCAGAATGGGGGACTTCCCGGGTAGGTCACCCATCCCAGTACTGCTCCCCATTAAGCACGCTTAACTTCGGAGTTCTTTACAAGAACTGAGCCGATACTTCAAAAGGCGCCTCGGTGATATAGAGTACAACTTAACTATATTTGAGGGTGTTACAATCTACCCCTTTTATATAGGCGACGTCCTCGTCGCTGGGCATATATAGCACGCAATCGCGCAATCAAGCCCCCAGGCAGGTAGGACTCTAGAGGTGGCCCCTACAGGCTCAAGAGGTGGCTCCCACTATGTAGCACTTTGCTCCATTACGGACTCAAGAGGTGGCTCCCATAGCGTAGCACTTTGCCCTGCATGGCACTTAGTTCCCACACTTCCGGCTGGGGTATGGCTCCCCGAGCGCGGAAGATACCCGGAGGTGCGCGACGTGTCTATATCAATCATGTCAATCAGAGTGGTCGTGTATTCGACACAAAGACAGAGATGCGCAAAATAGCAAGATAACCCAATCCTTTATTCCTTTATAATAGACTATTACAAATCCAATACTCTGTTTAATAAAAAGAAAAGTACATAGTTGACTCAAGAAAACTATAGAAACAACTAGACGACACTTGAGCAGCTCTATCACTTTCACTCTTGAATATTCCCATCCGATTGACTTCCGTCGTCGTCGGATTTACCTGAAAAGTACAAAGGGACAAACGGAATGAGCTAACGCTCAGTAGGAAATTATATCTCAAGCATTAGCAAGGGGTTTAAGTAATTACATCTTTCATGATTGCAATAAAGCTATGCATGCTCGCATAAAACGACAAGATAGAGAGAATGTAATATCAAAGAAATAAGATGAACTTAATAATGAACTTTCAACAAGATAACAAGTTATTCAAGATATTCAAGCAAGTACGTTTAACAAGCCATGTCAAGAACTTTGGCTATCATGTATCAAGCAAGTAAGTTACCCTTTTTCGGGCCACGCATTTCATGTCAAGCCAAGTACGATTCAAGTACAAGATGTGTGTGGAATGTCCAATCAAGCAAGTCAAGTACTCGGTATAATGCCAGATACCTTATCATTTTAACTCCCATGGGCACAAGTACTTTCGGGTGCTCCTCCCAGGACCAGATCGGGCCCTATATGCGCAGGCATTTATCATGTGTTTTGACATCCACTCTTGTTTATAGTCAACATAGAATTTCAATAGTCAAGCTGGTAGACACGTATGACAACTTTGATAGAATAGAGTCCAAAATATGACAAAGGACATAGAATGGCGATAAAAATGGTATAATCACGATATCGATAAAACTAGGTAGAATATGGTTCCTTTAACTTGGGTACCATGACAAATCAATATGGACATTCTTTATATAGAATTGAGGTCCACAAGAACAGTATATCAAAGGTAAGATACCCTCTTTCTTATCATAGAATTGAGGTTCACAAGAATGGCATGATATGGCATGATATCATCATCCAATTAAGGAATTTCTTATGATATACTCTTTGTATAATAATAAGGGCTGGTATACCATGTTTCTTTAGATTGACATGGCATTAATTGTGTAATAGGTTTTTAGGGTACAACCAGCTCAGTCGGCCTTGAGGGAATCCAAGGCTACGAGGAGTCTTACGGAGGTCTCTATGACTAACTCGCTAGTCCAAAGGAACGGAATGTCCAATGGAGAGCTTGTATGTCAATGAGAGTTGAGTGTGATCGATGAAACAACGTGAAAAGTGGGACTATACTCACGGAGTGGAGAATAGTGCCGATATATATATTATATAATATGAAACCATCGGTTAACAGAATCAGGATAAAAATCATTTTTACAGTAAAATAATGACTTATGCCAAGTCGTTTCTCAAGTAAATAACGCCTAACAGAAGGGCGTTTACATATGTTTCTATTTTGCAGAATTTTCAATAATTCAGTAATTTATCTAAAAAGCGCCCTGGGAAGGGGCGTTTCTTCATGATTTGACGACTATACCAGAAGGCGTCTTACTATTTATAATTTTGGACAGGATAAAATAAATTTCAAGAATTATCAAAAATGCGCCCTGTGCAGGGGCGTTACTATTTAATTCTATTTTTCAGAATAGATAAATTTCAGGATTTTAACTGATAAACGCCCTAGGAAGGGGCGTTACCTTTCAGATTCACGCCCTGATCGGAGGCGTTAACATATGGCAAACGACCTAGTCTAGGTCGTGAATTCAAGGAATTCAGGAATAAAATTTCAAGAGACATGATACATGGTCATGACAGGAAAATTAGCAGAATTTCATAGGTAGAGTCATGCAAGATATTAGAATCGATATCTCATATTTAATGAATTTTTAAACAGGATCAATTATTAATTACATGCGATTTCCATAAAAGTAACGCCTGCGTGCAGGGCGTCAAATATGAAATTGACGACCTGGACATGGTCATTTCTTGTAAATTAGCGCCCTTGACATGGGCGTTTCTTTCAATAATATTCCAGAAACGAAAATAAAACTGTATGCATGCTATGCTTATACATATATCTTGCGTTATTTTCATTTGGGCTACAATAACTTGAGAAAACCTACCTTTAATGGTTGATTTGGATATGACCGGTGAAGGGCTTTGATGAGAAGAACAAGATAGAACGTGAAGAACTTGAGAAGCCTAGCCTCCTAAGCCTCAACTTCAAACTAAATAATCGTAACAGCAGCAAGGTGGATGAACCCTACAGAGGATAGGTTGAAGATATTAGTTTTCTTGAAATCCCTGGACTGTAGGTAGAGGAAGGGGTACTTACACATGGATGAAGAACTCTTGTTCCTCAAAACGTAGAGCCTCTTAACCTGTTAATAGGAGGAGAAGAATAATCAATATTCTTCATGCATCGTGGAAGAGAACTATCAGAAAAACGCACTGTTCTTCAACTTACCGTAGCAGGCGACTGGTCAAATAGGTTTAGGGTTGTTCGATCAAGACTATTTATAGGATTTTGGAGTCCTAACAAAAGTAGTGTTTGATTGAGGGTAACATATCCCTAATAGAGTCCTTACTCTAATAGACACTTACTAGATTAGGTTAATCTTTCCCTGGATAAGCTCTGGGTCGAACGGTTCTCAAATGGAATTAACGCCTTTGGTCAGGTCGTCGATTCTTTAATTGACGACCTTGTGCAGGTCGTGTCTTAAGAAGCGCCTTGAGGAAGGGCGTTTCATGTTTCTAAAACACGCCCAAGATTGGGGCGTTTATTGGCTTACCGTCTTTGGCGTTGGAATTTGACGCCGTCAGGTGAGGGCGTCCTTTCTTTAGTCACGCCGTATATAGAGGCGTTTCTTTTTAAATTAACGTCTTACTAAGAGGCGTTATTTGTAATATGTTTTATTTCATCTAATTAACCCTATTCTTATTATCTATATTACTTCTGTAATATATATGTTTTAATTCATTTCAAATATTCATTTGTCAGGGTTGCTACATAAACATAATTTAAGAAGTGAGAAAGGGTATATAGATAATTTTGGTTAGTGTAGAGTGAATAGAAAAGTCTCCGTTCAAAATCACGACCGTTATTAGGCCGTTACTCACGAAATAACGACATGTAAAGTGTCGTTATTCAACTAAAGTAGATACATAATGATGGAAATGATATATATCCGATTTCGGTCCTTAGAGGGTGATAGAAAAATGCTCCAAAAGAAGTAACGACCAATGCATGGTCGTTATTCACTAAACAACGACATATGTTAGGTCGTTATTTCCTAAATGTGAATAGTGATGTGAATAGTGGCACTTTTTATTTAAAAAGAATTTTTTAAAAATAATTATATGTAAAACTAGAGAAAAATATAAGGATCTCACCCATGAAATTTCATAAACTAACTCCATCAATTTTTAAAGATAAAAATCATTGAAGTTAAGTGGGAAGATTAATATATAAAACTCAAGATTAAAAGAAGGAGTCTGAGCCTCATAGGCACCATTTTCGATCCGACAGATTTATGTGGTTTTAAGACAGGAACAGCCTGGCATCGCACTGATATGCTATTATTCCGGATCTGGTTTCCTATCCTGTCTATCAAAAATCCCCAGATCCCTATATTATACCCTCTATGACGCAAATCTCCGTTAGTTCGAAGGCTTGCTACAGAGAAGGGGGGAAACATTCTCTGAAGTTGCAGAGGTTGCAGAG
This sequence comes from Amorphophallus konjac, assembly GCA_022559845.1. Taxonomy (NCBI): domain Eukaryota; kingdom Viridiplantae; phylum Streptophyta; class Magnoliopsida; order Alismatales; family Araceae; genus Amorphophallus; species Amorphophallus konjac. Next base: position 340,383,438 of record CM040121.1, on the reverse strand, counting down.
GAGGGAAGAAAGTTGCCTTTTCTTCCACCAGTACCCTTCCTGTCATCTCAGAGGTAGGTGTTCTCAGGCTTTTAACCAAACATTAGCTAATCTAAGATAGCTAATCTAGGATAACAATTAGTATTAGCTCATCTCCATGCGATGTTCCATGCGATAAACCATGTTTACAGCAATTTCTATCATGCTTTCACATAGATCAAGTAAAATGTTAGCTAATCTGTTAGAATATGTTAGCTAATCAGTTAGATTATCTAATCTAATCACATGATAAACTAAATCTTCATGTTACTTGTTTTACGTACATGTTTTACGCTAAATGACTACACCATATTCTATATACACCATGTTAAAGATGTTATATTAGAGTTAAATTAATCTGTTAGCATACCTAGTTAATCTGTTAGCCTACCTAACCCAATAACATGTTAGGCTAAATCTCCATGTTATCTAATTTACCAACACGTCTTACGGTGAATGACCACATCAGATTTGATATAGTTCATGCTTTAGTAAAGGGCCTGTCATTATGTCAATTTCTGTGAAACTTAAATCACCATCTTAAAAATGTTATAATATTAGAGAAACTAAAACCTGGAAATAGTGAAAGAAGAAATTGTAGCCAAGAGGATGAAAAACGTCGACATTACCTCGCCGAGCCTTTGAGTGGATCACCCCGCCTTGGAAGCCGACGCCGTGAGAGGACCGGAAAATGAATAACTGCCTTTGGGCGTGTGAAGAAATAGAGGTGGATGGAGGAAGTAGGGAAAAGACCAAGTTGAAAGCACAATGAAATTATATTGAAAATAGGGGGTTCTACGAAGGAGAATAACTTAAAATCTAGAGAGAATGAGAATATGTGAAAGAAGAGAAAGTTGTAGATTGGAGGGTTAGAAAGAAGTTTTATGAAGAGTGTAGAGAGAGAAAAGGTGAAGAAGAAGGTGAAAAATATGAAAAATTGAGATCTATAGGCGCGGCTAAACAGTGACTGAGTAGAAAATAGAACCGTGGAAAATTAATTATAACGTAAACACGAAGAAGAATTGGAGGAAGTGTTAGAAGAATAAAATATAGATATAGAAGATAGGAACAACTTTTATGAAGAACTCAGAGACAAAAGAGGATTGGACGGGTTTCAAAACGGAAGAATGGCAGAGACTATCATCTCAGATGAACAGTAACGCTTCAGAATAGCAAGTTGTAAAATATGAAATATCTTAAAAGCGAGAGAGATTCAGAGGAAGTGATAGAAGAAGAAAACGTAGAACGCTTGAAGATGAAGAAGTTTTGTGAAGACAAAGAGTAGAATTGAAGATCATAACAGCAAGTAATGAGACTAAGAAAGAGCTAAATGCTCAAAAACATCCATTACAACAATATAAACCCCCAAAGATTGCACCAAAAACAAGGCAAACAATCTCTCAAACCCTCCTCACATAGCTCTACAAAGGCCCAGAAGAAGTCTTGGTCAGGGGCGCCCTTCACATAAGGTGGATTGGCGTTATTCTACATGAAACGAGACGAAATGACCCCCTTAAAATTGGCACCCAACCCTAGGGCGCCTCTTAACTTGAACATTCATCTTCAACAGTTAACCCTTTATCTTAATCAGTTAGCTCTGAACCAATTATCTTAATCAGTTCAGTTAACACTAAACCAATTATCTTAATCTAACCCTCAGCCATTATCTTAGCCCGACCAACAATGGAACTGAACCCAAAAATCTAGGCGCCCTATACCTAGGCGCCTCTTACTAAAAGATGGCAGTGACCTAGGCACCTCTTATTGAAAGATGGCAGGGGTATGGGCACCAATTCTGAAGACCATGAGTTTTGGTTTTTCTGAGACCTTAAACCCCTGAATGACGCGCCCTTGTGTCAGGATGCCACTGATAGATGGCTGCCTGAGAGACGCCATTTAACCTCTGACAGGGTTCTCTAGACCCTGTATAGTTCACAGAAGCGGCACCCCTATGTAAGGGTGTCATTTCTGAACATGTCAGGTAGCCTATAAGGTACCGATCTCACCCAATTTTTCCGTGTATCAAACGTTACTGATTTTCACTCCCAGTTCGTCCCTACACAACAATATGCCCTTGGATTCCATTCTATAAAATCCACCTTATATATCCTACATGGTCAATCCTTGAAAATTTCATATTGGCTATAAATGAGAGTGGATGTCGACAAACATGACTAATGCTGTGCATATAGGGCCCGGTCGGGTCCTGGGAGGAGCACCCGAAGGTACTTGTGCCCATGAGAGTTTATTGACTGTGGTGTTTGGCATTGCACCGGAGTACTTGCTTGCTAGATTTTAGACATTCCACTCATTCACGTGATATTACTTGACTGATTTGACTTGAGGCCCGTAGAAGGGTAAAAGTATTTGCTTGATTGAAATTGATAAATAGCCAATTCCAGTTATATTTGCTTGAATTGCATTTGCTTACTATTGCTTGCTTGGCATGAGTTCTTACCTTCTTGGAAAAATTATCGTCATTGCCAGTTATAATTGCTTGATATCACTTGCTAGTGCTATATTGGAATTAAAATCTATATACTCTCTCTTGCTATGTCCTCTTTATACTGCTCTTGTCGTTTTATACAGTCCTTGATATCTATTTGTCTACATGCATAGCTTTACCTACATTAAATGAACTTGTAAACCACTTAAAGCATGTTAGAACTTGAGATGTAATTCCTACTGAGCAATTCGCTCATCCGGTTGTTTTCTAACATTTCAGGTAATTTGGATAACAACCAACAGTCGGAAGGGAATGAGACTGAGTGATGAGTGTTAGAACCGAGTTATCAAATTGTCATGTCAATTATGTTATTTGTAATCCCAGTTATGTCAGTTGTATTAGTCCACTTAATTAGAACTGTAATAAGGGCTTGAAGCCTAGTAGTTGGACTCTGGGAATGTATGTAATTTGTCATTTGGTTAGTTGCAATAAATATCATCTCGTATTATTCGTATTAATTTCAAGTTTAAATGTTAGTTATTTACACACTCTATTAATTGTCAAAGGAAGAATTCCACTGAATGTCTAGATCGCGTTGGTTCTATATAAAGGCTCGTCGCGCCACGGGTAATCTTCTGCGTTCGTGGCATGACAGCTCTTTCTTGGTATTAGAGCCTAGGATTATAATTTCCTAGGTAAAACCTAAAGTCTAAGGATAGATTTGTACCTTACCTGGTGAGATCGGTAGAGACACGGGTTAAGTTCTATAATGGCATTTAACCTCATAATAAAACATGATATTTATTAAACCTTAATTCTTTTGTAGGATTATAGCCGCTGAAAGAGCACAATGGCGTGAGATGCAGCACACTGTGCAAGGACTTACGCAGCGCTATAGAAAGTGGCGCAAGGCGGTGCTGGCGGTGCTCACCGTGGAGCTGGTGACCTCACCGGGATTTTTGTAACATGAACTCGCCAAGATTCACGGGTTCGGTGGACCCCGATGATGCCGAGAATTGGCTGAAGGAAATTGAGAGGATCTTCCGTGTAATGCAATGCACGGATGCAGAGAAGGTTCTATTGGCTACGTTATGCACCTCACTTGGTGTGTACAGAAAAGATGAAGGCAAGGAGATTCCTCAACGGGCTACGGCCCCAATATATTACACAGCTTGCGCCGATAGACATCCAAGTCTATTCGGAAATGGTTCGACGTGCTCAATTGTTGGAAGACGCCACTAAGTTCTCCGAAAGGATTCGAGGCAAGGACAAGAAGGAACCCTTCATAAGTCCGAGAAACTTCAAACCACCATTTGGCAAGAAGCGATTCTTCAATGGAGGAGAATTTTCCAAAGAGAAGAGGTTCCAGAAAAGCAACAAGCCCTTCTCCACTATCGGCAATAAGCCTTCCTCCGCCATCACACCTTCCAAGGAAATATGCAAGTATTGTGACAAGGCTGGTCATAAGACTGAGGAATGTTGGAGGAAATTGGGAGCGTGTCTCCGATGTGCGAGTCGAGAGCATCGAATCCCTGACTGCCCCTTAATGAAGGAACAAGCCAACAAAGATGAGAAGCGTATGGTAAAAAAACAAAGCCGTCTACAAGCTCGTCAAGGGATGGAACCCATGGAAGGAGGAATCGTGGAAGGTATATTAGCTGTTTGCTCTAAACCTGCTAAAGTTCTATTTGATACTGGAGTAACTCATTCATTTGTTTCCAAGAGATTTACTGCCTCATTTTCTAAAGAACCTGAATGGTTAGATTTAGTAATATCTACACCTCTCGGAAACAAGTCTGATATCATGCATCACTACCCAAGTTGTGAGGTTATGGTCCAAGGTAACAGTCTGTCGGTCGACCTTATATGCCTTGATATGAAGGATTATGATGTCATACTAGGCGCTTACTGGTTATCCACCTACCAAGCAACGGTAGATTGCCGACACGGTAAGGTAACTTTTACGGATTATCCCAAGTTGGTTTATGTTAGCCCTTGGAATAGACCCCCACTCATCTCAGCCCTTCGAGCAAGAAAATTTGTGAGTAAAGGATGTGTGGCTTACATAGCTTTTGTGACTGCCACGGAAGTCGAGAAGACTGAAATTGAAGACATCCGAGTAATTCGGGACTTTCCCAATGTATTTCCAGAAGAATTGTCTGGTTTACCCCCGAAAAGGGAAGTGTCATTCACAATCGACATCGTTCCTGGTGCCGGTCTTGTTTCTAAGGCACCCTACAGGATGTCTCCCGCTAAACTGAAGGAGCTAAAGGAACAACTGATGGATTTATTAAAAAGGGTTTCATTAGGCCGAGTACTTTCCCCTGGGGAGCACCCGTGCTCTTTCTTAAAAAGAAGGATGGAACATTGAGGCTATGCATTGATTATCGACAGTTGAACCATCTTACAATTAAGAACAAGTACCCGCTGCCGAGAATTGATGAGCTGTTCGACCAATTATCTGGAGCTAATTACATCTCCAAAATTGATCTTCGATCTGGTTACCACCAATTGAGGATTAACGAAGAAGACATTTATAAAACTACGTTTCGAAGTAGGTATGGGTATTATGAATTTACTGTTATGCCTTTTGGACTAACAAATGCCCCCGCAGCTTTTATGCAGTTAATGAACAACATCTACAGGCCTTATTTAGACCAATTTATTGTGGTCTTTATCGATGATATATTGATCTATTGAAAAACTAAAGAAGATCATGAAGTGCATCTCAAGAAGGCATTACAGATATTGCGAGACAACAAGCTATATGCCAAATTTAACAAATGCCAGTTCTGGCTTGAAGAAGTGTCCTTCTTAGGCCATGTCATATCAAAGAATGGAATTTCTATTGATTCTGCGAAGGTTGAAGCCATACAAAATTGGAGATGACCAACGAATGCAACAGAGATTCGTAGCTTCTTGGGTCTAGCTGGTTACTACCAGTGTTTTATTAAGGACTTCTCCAAGATTGCTGTCCCTCTTACCAGATTGACTCGCAAGGAAGTGTCTTATGAATGGAGTGAAGACTGTGAGAAGAGTTTCCTAACTTTGAAGGATCTCTTGACTACTGTCCCAGTCTTATCTCTACCAATTGAAGGAGAGAAATACGAGATATATACCGATGCATCTGGTATCGGCCTCGGATGTGTATTGATGCGGAATGGAAGAGTCATTGCATACTCTTCCCTGCAATTAAAGAAGCATGAAGAAAACTACCATGTGCATGATTTGGAACTAGCCGCAGTGGTATTGACTTTAAAGATCTGGAGGCACTATCTCTACGGAGAGCAATTCACCGTATACTCCAATCATAAAAGCCTTAAATATCTATTCTCTCAGAATGAGCTGAACATGCGACAAAGGCGTTGGCTCAAGTATCTCAAGGATTTCAACTTCACTATACAATATCATCTTGGTAAAGGTAATTTCATAGCAGATGCCCTTAGTCGGAAGCCGAGAGCCCTAGTAGCCAACTGTATGGTTCAAGAATGGAAGCTGCTAGAAAATTCTCTGAACTCAATATAAGCATGGATGAGAATGATGGGTGTATTACTCTATCTCTCTTAAGTGTGCATCCGGATTTGCTAGCTGAAATCAAGAGGTTACAAGAAGAAGATCCTACCCTAGTGAAAATAAAAGAGAAGCTGGACGAGAAATCTGATCTTAAGTTGGCACTCGATGGTAGATTATTATACCATGAACGAACATGTGTACCAGACAGTCCTGAGCTGAAGAAGAGGATTCTTGAAGAAGCTCACCGATCAAGGTATACGATCCACCCTGGAGCCACTAAGATGTACCAAGACATAAAAAGAATATTTTGGTGGCCCAACATGAAAAGGGAGATAGCAGACTTCATATCTAGATGCTTGACACCAACAGGTGAAGGCGCGAAACATCAGAAACCCACTGGAAGACTGCATCCGCTGGATATCCCCAAGTGGAAATGGGAAGACATCGGCATGGACTTTATCATGGGTTTGCCCAAGTCTAGGGGCGGATATGATGGAATATGGGTAATCATCGATCACCTTACCAAATCTGCTCATTTCTAGCCTATCAAGAGCCGATGGTCGGTTGATGTACTTGCTGCCCTGTATATCAAGGAGGTTACTAGATTGCATGGAATTCCTGTGTCTATCATTTCTGATCGAGACCCGCGCTTCACTTCTCATTTTTGGAAGGGTCTACAACACTCTCTGGGGACAAAACTTAATTTCAGCACTGCTTTCCATCCCCAGACAGGTGGTCAGACTGAAAGGACAAATCAGGTTGTTGAAGATATGTTAAGAGCATGAATTATAGATTTCGGCGGAAGCTGGCACGACCACTTACCCCTAGCCGAATTTGCCTACAATAATAGCTATCAAGCCAGTATTCAAATGGCACCTTTCGAGGCGCTTTATGGCAGGAGTTGTCGTTCTCCAATATGCTGGGAAGAAGTCAGTGAAAGACAAATTCTAGGCCTAGATATGGTTAGAGATTCGACTGAGAAGATACACCTTATTAGAGAGAGACTCAAGATAGCACAGTGTAGGCAAAAATTATATGCTGATAACAGAAGGAGAGATTTGGAGTTCGAAGTTGGTGACTATATATTTCTCAAGCTATCTCCTGGCCGAGGTATTAGAAGATTAGGTGTTAAGGGTAAGCTTACATCGAGGTTTATCGATCCATTTGAAGTATTGGAAAGAGTGGGCGAGGTGGCTTACCGTATTACCTTACCTCCTCAACTCTCAGAAGTGCACAATGTATTTCATATATCTATGCTGAAGAAATATGTACACGACCCTTCTCACGTCATCAACCATACTGATTTGGTGATTCAAAGGCATCTTACTTATGAGCAAAGGCCGATGCGGAGTCTCAACCGGGAAGTCCGAGTTCTAAAGAGCAAGACGATCCCTATAGTGAAAATCCAATGGAATCGATACTCGGAGCAGGAAGCAACATGGGAGACCGAGAAATCTATGAAAAGAAGATACTCAGAACTATTTTAGACTATAAGTATCCTATACTTTCGATTATACTCTTAGGGTGACTTTGGTATGGAGTTAGGTTAAAGGTGGGCTAAGTCAACCCGATTAAAATAGCCCGGAGTTAACCCATTTTTAATTTGGTAGGAGGGTAGTTAATCTGGGAGTAAGAATATGGGCTAACCTACTTTTAATTTAGTATGATTTGATAAATAGTAGGTTAACCTGGTAATGATGATAATTAAAATATTATATTTATATATTTTTTGATTTGTTTAATATATCTCTCATTCTCTCTCTCTACCTCTCTCCTCTTCTCTCTCTCTCTCTCTCGCACGCACACATTAATTACTAATTTAGGGTATTGTTCATCTATATTTTTTATTTTATTTTTATTTTTAATTATTTTTAATATATTCTAAAAATTGAATATATCATAAAAATAAAAATATTTTTGATATAAAATATAATTAATCTCACTAATTAAAATTTAAAACACAGAAACGTCATTAATTATAGGCCAAGGTTACTATTCATCTTAAATAATTATTTTATTTTAATTTTTAAAATATTTTATTATATTTTATAAATTGAATATACAATGAAAATAAACTTTTTTTGATAAATAACAACAATAATCTCACTAATTAAAATTCAAAAGTCAAAAACGACATTAATTAAATAGCTTTAGGTTACTGATCATCTTAAAATAATTTTATTTTACTTTAATTTTGAAATATTTTTATTATATTCTATAAATTGAATATACCATAGAAATAATTTTTTTTGATGAACAACATCAATCGTCTCATTAATTAAATGTAAACGTCAAAAATGACATTACTTCGGTTTTAGATTACTATTCGTCTTCAAAAAATTATTTTATTTTAATTTTTAAATATTCTTAATCTATTCTATAAATTGAATATATCATGAAAATAAATTTTTGATAAAACATAATTAATCTCACTAATTAAAATTTAAAAGTCACAAATATTTTTAAAAGTTACTATTTATTTTAATATCTTTATTTTTAACTCATAAAAATATTTTTAATAAGTTATATATGATAAATATACCAGTATAATAATAGTTTTTTTGATAAAATATCATTAATATTACTAACTAAAAATTTAAAGATGATGACAGTTAAAACAATTTTATGTTAAACATAGTTTAACAAATAAATAAGAGAGTGTATAATGAGAGAGAGACGGAGAGAGCGAGAGAGAGAGAGACGGAGAGAGAGGAGAGAGAGCACGGGAGAGGAGAGAGAGTGCGGGAGAGAGAGCGCGAGAGAGAGAGACGGAGAGAGCGTGCGGGAGAGAGTGCGAGAGAGAGGAGAGAGAGCACGGGAGAGGAGAGAGAGTGCGGGAGAGAGAGCACGAGAGAGAGACAGAGAGAGAGACAGAGAGAGACATAAAGCGGATTTAATGCGCATTTAATGAAGTTAGCCCATTATAAAGCCAACCATATAGATGGGTTTCATAATCCGGGGATAGCCAGTGGTTAGCCCAGACATTAACCCGATTAACGTAAACTATCAACCAAAGCATAAAATTGATTAGCCGTGAGTTAACTTTGGGTTAAACCAATGCTAACCCAATACCAAAGTGGGGCATAGAGTTGAATTTACCCTTACCCTTATACAGTTGAAATTGGGGACCAAATTCTTTTAAGTAGGGGAGAGTGTAACACCCGGGAATTTTAAAATAGAAATGTACGAATATATATATATATATATATATATAACTATTGAACTCATATTCTAATTCTATTTGATTAACCATTTAAACCATTTAATTAATAATTCAAAAACTAATAGATACTTTAGAAGATGCCAAATTATATTTTAGGAAAGGCCAATTCATATTTTCAATCGCTTAGGAAACTAATAATACATCGTATTACACTATTATAAGGGAATAGGAAATAGGTTATATAGATAGGGTTTTAAAGGATAAACATCAATTTTTCAAGATGCTAAATCATATTTTCATAATTTAGAAATTTTCATATTTCAACTTTTACATTATTTCATTATTTTGAAGAAATAAGGGTATATAGATGAAGTGTTAAAGGATAAACATAATTTAAGAAGTGAGAAAGGGTATATAGATAATTTTGGTTAGTGTAGAGTGAATAGAAAAGTCTCCGTTCAAAATCACGACCGTTATTAGGCCGTTACTCACGAAATAACGACATGTAAAGTGTCGTTATTCAACTAAAGTAGATACATAATGATGGAAAGGATATATATCCAATTTTGGTCCTTAGAGGGTGATAAGAAAATGCTCCAAAAGAAGTAACGGCCAATGCATGGTTGTTATTCACTAAACAACGACATATGTTAGGTCGTTATTTCCTAAATGTGAATAGTGATGTGAATAGTGCCACTTTTTATTTAAAAAGAATTTTTTGAAAAAAATTATATGTAAAAATAGAAAAAAATGTAAGGATTTCACCCATGAAATTTCATAAACTAACTCCATCAATTGTTAAATATAAAAATCATTGAAGTTAAGTGGGAAGATTAATATATAAAACTCAGGATTAAAAGAAGGAGTCTGAGCCTCATAGGCACCATTTTTAATCCGACAGATTTATGTGGTTTTAAGACACGAACAGCCTGGCATCGCACTGATATGCTATTATTCCGGATCTGGTTTCGTATCCTATCTATCAAAAATCCCAAATCCCTATATGATACTCTCTAGTGAAGCAAATCTTCGTTAGTTCGAAGGCTTGCTGCAGAGAAGGGGGGAAACATTATCTGAAGTTGCAAAGGTTGCAGAGGAGGGAAGAAAGTTACCTTTTCTTCCACCAGTCTCCTTCCTGTCATCTCAGAGGTAGGTGTTCTCAGGCTTTTAACCAAACATTAGCTAATCTAAGATAGCTAATCTAGGATAAAAATTAGTATTAGCTCATCTCCATGCGATGTTCCATGCGATAAACCATGTTTATAGTAATTTCTATCATGCTTTCACATAGATCAAGTAAAATGTTAGTTAATCTGTTAGAATATGTTAGCTAATCAGTTAGATTACCTAATCTAATCACATGATAAACTAAATCTTCATGTTACTTGTTTTACGGACATGCTTTACGCTAAATGACTACACCATTTTCTATATACACCATGTTAAAGATGTTATATTAGAGTTAAATTAATATGTTAGCATACCTAGTTAATCTGTTAGCCTACCTAACCTAATAACATGTTAGGCTAAATCTCTATGTTACTTGATTTACCAACACGTCTTACGTTGAATGACCACATCAGATTTGATATAGTTCATGCTTTAGTAAAGAGCCTGTCATTATGCCAATTTCTGTGAAACTTAAATCACCATGTTAAAAATGTTATAATATTAGAGAAATTAAAACCTGAAAATAATGAAAGAAGAAATTGTAGCCAAGAGGATGAAAAACGTCACCGTCTCCTCGCCGAGCCTTTGAGTGGATCACCCCGCCTTGGAAGCCGACGCCGTGAGAGGACCAAAAAATGAATAACTGCCTTGGGGTGTGTGAAGAAATAGAGGTGGATGGGGGAAGTAGGGAAAAGACCAAGTTGAAAGCACAATGAAATTATATTAAAAATAGGGGGTTCTACGAAGGAGAATAACTTAAAATCTAGAGTGAATGAGAATATATGAAAGAAGAGAAAGTTGTAGATTGGAGGGTTAGGAAGAAGTTTTATGAAGAGTGCAGATAGAGAAAATGAGAGGAAGAAGGTGAAAAATGTGAAAAATCGAGATCTATAGGCGCGGGTGAACAATGACTGAGTAGAAAATAGAACTGTAAAAAATTAATTATAACGTAAACACGAAGAAGAATTGGAGGAAGTGGTAGAAGAATAAAATATAGATCTATAAGAGAGGAACAACTTTTATGAAGAACTCAGAAACAAAAGATGATTGGACGGTTTTTAAAACGGAAGAATGGCAGAGACTATCATCTCGGATGAACAGTAACGCTTCAGAACAGCAAGTTGCAAAATGTGAAATATCTTAAAAACGAGAGAGATTCAGAGGAAGTGATAGAAGAAAAAAATGTAGAACACTTGAAGATAAAGACGTTTTGTGAAGACAAGATGTGGAATTGAAGATCATAATAGCAAGTAATGAGACTAAGAACGAGCTAAATGCTCAAAAACATCCATTACAACAATATAAACACACAAACATTACACCAAAAACAAGGCAAACAATCTCTCAAACCCTCCTCACGTAGCTCTACAAAGGCCCAGAAGAAGTCTTGGTCAGGGGCGCCCTTCACTTAAGGTAGATTGGCGTTATTCTGCATGAAACGGGACAAAATGACCCCCTTGAAATTGGCACCCAACCCTAGGGCGCCCTCTTAACTTGAACATTCATCTTCAACAGTTAACCCTTTATCTTAATCAGTTAGCTCTGAATCAATTATCTTAATCAATTCAATTAACACTAAACCAATTATCTTAATGTAACCCTCAGCCATTATCTTAGCCCGACCAACACCAACAATGGAACTGAACCCGAAAATCTAGGCGCCCTGTACCCAGGCGCCTCTTTCTGAAAGATGGCAGTGACCTGGGCGCCTCCTTATTGAAAGATGGCAGGGGTATGGGTGCCAATTCTGAAGACCCTGAGTTTTGGTTTTTTTGAGACCTTAAACCCCTGAATGAGGGACGCCACTGATAGATGGTAACCTGAGAGGTGCCATTTAACCCCTGAAGGGTTCTCTAGACCCTATATAGTTCAGAGAAGGGGCACCCCTATGTAAGGGTGTCATTTCTGAACATGTCAGGTAGCCTACAAGGCACGATCTCACCCAATTTTCCCGTGTATCAAACGTTATTGATTTTCACTCCCAGTTCATCCCTACACAACAATATGCCCTTGGATTCCATTCTATAAAATCCACCTTATATATCCTACATGGTCAATCCTTGAAAATTTCATATTGGCTATAAATGAGAGTGGATGTCGATAAACATGACTAATGTTGTGCATATAGGGCCCGGTCGGGTCCTTGGAGGAGCACTCGAAGGTACTTGTGCCCATGGGAGTTTATTGACCGCGGTGTTTGGCATTGCACCGGAGTACTTGTTTGCTAGATTTTAGACATTCCACTCATTCAAGTGATATTACTTGACTGATTTGACTTGAAGCCCGTAGAAGGGTAAAAGTATTTGCTTGATTGAAATTGATAAATAGCTAATTCCAGTTATATTTGCTTGAATTACATTTGCTTACTATTACTTGCTTGACATGAGTTCTTACCTTTGTTGACCCAGAGAGATGGCAGACAAGAATGGGGGGTTGAATTATCCCCTTTGACGAGATGGCGGATTTTAAATACTTTCTAAACTAAACACAGCAGAATTAAAATCAACTACGTTAAAAAGCCTAAACAAACATGAGATTAAAATCTTCTCTCAAGCTTTTCGATCTCACTCGAATAAACTAGACAATGGATAAAAGAACCTATGCCAAACACGGATTATCGATGCAAGGAACAATTAAAATTAATCCTAACATGGATAGCAGATGAAGCAATGTGCGATGATGTAGTGAGTAAAGACCTACTAAATTGACTTGTGAAATGAGATAGAAGAAATGAACAATCACACAGGCAATCACAATAGACACAGAGATTTGTAGGTGGTTCGGGACCACGACGGGCTCCCTACGTCCACCCCTCACCGAACCCCGGTGAGGCTTCACTACACGCTACAAAATATAGCAACACGGGGACGAACCCCAACACCACATACGCTACTTCCGCAGCAATCCACACACACGGGGCCTGGCCCCAAAACGCTGCCACTGCAGCACACTCACACACGACGTCGGGGAACACACCCCGGACACTAAAACCACACGGAGACGCAGCTCTGTCCACACACACAATAATATTAAGAGTTTGGCAATATACAAGGATTTACAACATATGCTCACAATAGTATGTAAATGGAGAAAAACTACCATCAAGAGATGGATTAAGAATGTAGAATGTTTTCCCTTTGTTTTCCAATGGCCGTTTGTAGATTTTCCTTGAAACTTCAGTTGGAGAGAATCGAATCTGCAGTAGGATAGAGCACCCGGTCATCTTCCTCGAAGATCCGAGATCGTCTGCAACTTCAGCAACTCGTACTGAGTATATCATTCAAATCCTAGCTCCTGTCAAACCTGCATATATCATAAAAATGATTAACTTCATAAACCCCTCTCCTCTCAACCTTGTAGCCGCACTCCTCCTTCTTCTTCTGCAAGAGAATAGAAAGCCTTAGCTCATCTTGTTGCTCAGGATGAAAATCGCAGCACTAATAAGAGGGCAACAAGTAGATAGACAAAAGAACATGTATATGTATATTGCACCTCTTAGATAACCATTCAAAATCTTGAGCAATCTCAAACAAAAGCATAGAAGTGAAAGATCAAAACAAGTCCCTTGGATTTTTAATGAAATGCTTTGATAGGGAGGTAGGGTGTGCTGGAAAACTGATTCACGGAGTGGGAAGCGGCCAGGCTTGAAAAATAAAACGCCGAAGACATCCGACCGTGAAGAGCAGCAACAGCAGCTTCTTGATCGAACCTCGGGCTCGTGGATGACGTCTTCAGGAGCGTCTTCTTCCTCCTCCTACTATGTGCATCTCCCTGCCTCTAGCTTTTACACCTAGATCATTGTTGAAGAAGCCTTAGAGCTGCAGCCGTCCACCTGCACACACAAGGGTTAGGAACAACCCGAAATTTCAGATCTAGCTTGGTTCATTAGGGTTTACAACCCAATAAGATGTATTTATGTGTTTAGGACTGTCAAGAGACAGCCTAGGGACCAGATCCACATTTCCTAGAGTGATTTGGGGCATTTGGACAGGAGTTAGAAGACTTTTGGCACGCCTATACGAAGGTCATTTTTGATGGCGCCGCCCCGGACCGGAAAAGGTCGACCCTTGGGGTCGACCCTCGTGGGGTTTTTCAAAAACCAGAAGCAATGGGTCAACCCTTGGGGTTGACCCTCACGTGAGTAGGTCGACCCTTGGGGTCGACTCTTTCAGTTATGGTGAAAGGACCCGTCGGGAGTAAAATTCAAGCCATCAGGGGTCGACCCAAGCAGGCAGACTGCGAGAGAAACACTAAGGGTCGACCCCTGGGGTTGACCCATGTCAGTTTGGGTTATAAAAACCTATTAAACCTCCATGAATTCAATGGAAAATAAATGATTAAATATTACCATAATCCCATGATGATCAACCATGAATATTATCCCTGAAACACATGATAAAACAAGAGGTTAGATCGAAATAAAAATATCTAGATCAAGCATTAATATATGGAGCTAGTTTTGAGACCAAGATCCAAATGACATGAAATATGATTATGATAGCATTAGCATGAGGCTCATTAAATGCTTTGAACACACTTTCATCTCAAGAATATGCATAAGACACTTTGAAACCATTCAGTCCTCAACTAACAAATGAAGTCAATTGAGAGCACGATTAATGAATCAATCCCAATCTAGGCATATGGAAATTCACTTCCAACTCATGGATACTTACCATGGATTCAAGGGTAACCAAGAGTTGAGATTTACCATTGACTCTAAAGAAGTTTTGGCAAAGTGGAACCTGTATATTATATCAAAGTATTGATCATGCATTTGAAAGGGCATTTTCAATACAAATCAATCAAACCTCATATGAGTTCCAACTTCAGTCTAGAGCAACATTTACCCAGTCATCTGAGAGCATTTAGATCCATGGAGCCATGATCTTGCATGAGTGAAGGGAAGATGATGATCCGTTCAATAAAGATAAATAATGAAATGGAAATGATTTTACACAATGCCATGGAACCAATTCATATTAGTGAATACTCAATGAATCCACACTAGTATGGGCAAAAGAACAAGAAAATTAGTCTCAACATTCTCACACTAAAAAATGCATGAAGGCGCATGCATTCTAGCCCTGTAGCAGTACCTGCAAAGCAAGATATTAACATGTGAGTTTGTTTATCATGAAGACGTTTTCCACTGATCAAGCACACACAACATGTGAGTTCGTTTATCATGAAGACGTTTTCCACTGATCAAGCACACAATATTTCACACAATATATTGTGATCATCAAAACCATTATCAAAGACAAAGAGGGAGAGAGACGAACCCAAAAATTTCCCCCTTTTTGATGATGACAATATATTGTGGTCGTCCAAAACTCTCTCCCCCTTTGACATTATCAAAAAGTGGGGAACTAAAGAGAATAGATGTGAAAGTTTAACCAGAAGTAGATGGATATAGAAAGCATGTGGTGCACGAACCCAGTAGTGAACCTCCCATGAAGGGGAGGTGTGTGAACCATGAACTCTAAGCAAGATTATGGAATTTGAAGTGCAATATGCAAGATGACAAAAGGCATATGCAAATGCTCATCATTCTTTTTTAAATTTTGTGCCAAGTTGATGAACAAAGAGATGTCATTTGACGTGCAATATGCAATATGCAATTATGAAATATGCACTAAGATGGAATGAAATAAGGCATGAACACAAATGATCAAGCAGTCAGGCACTCAAGCATGCATAGTTAAGTATGGAATCAAGCAAGTAGTAGATAAGATCATAAGAAAATCTCCCCCTTTACAATGCAAGAAATGTAGTCTAGACAAGACTATTCTCTCCCTTAAAATAATACTATGCTCCTTGTTTAGAAAGAAACAAGACTTTCAAGGGTGTAGGTGAGAGGTATGTCAAAAATAAATTTAGGAGGGTTGACATGGCAACATGTAGAATACATGATCTTTCAAAGATAGTTCAGCAAATAGAGTGAGCATGATCTGAGCAGATGTGATCGAATTTTCAAAACATAATGTTTGAGAAGAAAATATTTTCAGTGAGGTACCCATTCCATATATCCATGGTTAAGTTTCAGACTCTTCTATTATAAAAACTTATGAAGTGGCTTTAATTGACAGGCATGGTTTAAGAGTGATGTATACAAGGTTTGTTAATGAGATTCAATACTCATATCTGAAACAATGTTTTAATAAAAATGAACCAATAGCTCATATAACTTTCTAGTTCAGCCTCCTTCCATCTTACTCAATTAATTTTAATGACTCCTTTAGGAGTTACACAAAATAGTATTGAGATTAAACAATTGTGAATGCATCTGAATTTGACATTGCTTCCAAATTTTTTTTTGATACACACATATTTTTCAGATTTTTGCTTTTGAACATCAAATTGTTTTTCAATGAACAAGTTTAGTTAATCAACACCTTTTTACGTGAGGCACAACACATCTCAGGTGAAATGACCCAGTTACTTAATGTAATAACCATATTGCTTCTCAATTAAGAGAACAAAGTTAGCATTAGAAGTATCTTTTACGTGAGGAGACACCTTGGTTAGAGGCAGGAATCCCCAATTACTCAATACGGTCATGCCATTGCTCTGTCAAATTTTCATACAATTTTCAGCAGAGGTAACTATGGCACTTCATGACATGGGTTTACTCCATTTCTTGATAGAGGACCCAGTTTCTTGGTGACCAAAATCATTGCTCTGTCCATAACTTTCTTTAAGAAAAACTCAGGCAGATTAAATGTTTAAGAACAATACGAACATTATGTATCTCAACCAAAGAAGAACATGGTGTTAACTTTTCAGATTTCAAGAAGGTCTTGCATGAATTTACATGAGACAGTCAGTAAAGATTTATTAAAAAGCTGATTCAGATATTTTCAAGTCCTTCAAATTCAAACTTAGGAATACATTAGACTTAAACCAATTCAAATCAACAACATTCTTAAACCTGTATAATAGAAGATTCTTCATAAGAGATGATTTCAAATTTATGAAAGGGTGCATAAACTCATATCTCTTCAATTCTCAGTTCAATCAACATCTTGACAGTGACAATCAGCAGCAGAGACATTAACAAGCATGCATAGAAAGTGAATGAATTTGAACTTATGCTTGTGACAGATATGATCAACATGCATCAGATAGATTTTCAGAAAAACCAATGGCAGTGAATCAATGTAGTTCAGGAATCAATAACAAAGTTTGGAATCCAGTCAGACCAACTTGACAGTTGTGGCAGGGATGAGTTTCAAAGATAAGCTGGCAAAAGAAGTTGCAGCTACCTAGACAGAGGAATTTGAGTCAATAAGAGGTTAGATCGAAATCAAAATATCTAGATCAAGCATTAATATATGGAGCTAGTTTTGAGACCAAGACCCAAATGACATGAAATATGATTGTGATAGCATTAGCATGAGGCTCATTAAATACTTTGAACACACTTTCATCTCAAGAATATGCATAAGACACTTTGAAACCATTCAGTCTTCAACTAACAAATGAAGTCAATTGAGAGCACGATTAATGAATCAATCCCAATCTAGGCACATGGAAATTCACTTCCAACTCATGGATACTTACCATGGATTCAAGGGTAGTAACCAAGAGTTGAGGCTTACCATTGACTCCAAAGAAGTTTTGGAAAAGTGGAACCTGTATATTATATCAAAGTATTGATCATGCATTTGAAAGGGCATTTTCAATACAAATCAATCAAATCTCATCTGAGTTCCAACTTCAGTCCAGAGCAACATTTACCCAGTCATCTAAGAGCATTTAGATCCATTGAGCCATGATCTTGTATGAGTGAAGGGAAGATGATGATCCGTTCAATAAAGACAAACAATGAAATGGAAATGATTTTACACAATGCCATGCAACCAATTCATATAAATTAATACTCAATGAATCCACACTAGTATGGGCAAAAGAACAAGAACATTAGTCTCAACATTCCCACACTAAAACATGCATGAAGGCGCATGCATTCTAGCCCTGTAGCAGTACCTACAAAGTAAGATATTAACATGTGAGTTCATTTATCATGAAGACGTTTTCCAGTGATCAAGCACACACAACATGTGAGTTCGTTTATTATGAAGACGTTTTCCACTGATCAAGCACACAATATTTCACATAATATAACCACAATATATTGTCATCATCAAAACCATTATCAAAGACAAAGAGGGAGAGACACGAACCCAACAACCTTCTTGCAAAAATTATCGTTATTGCCAGTTATACTTGCTTGATATCACTTGCTAGTGTTGTATTGGAATTAAAATCTATATACTCTCTCTTGCTATGTCCTCTTTATACTGCTCTTGTCATTTTATACAGTCCTTGATATCTATTTGTCTACATGCATAGCTTTACCTACATTAAATGAACTTGTAAACCACTTAAAGCATGTTAGAACTTGAGATGTAAATCCTACTGAGCGATTCGCTCATCCCGTTGCTTTCTAACATTTCAGATAATTTGGATAACGACCAACACTCGGAAGAGAATGAGACTGAGTGATGAGTGTTAGAACTGAGTTATCAAATTGTCATGTCAATTGTGTTATTTGTAATCCCAGTTATGTCAGTTGTATTAGTCCACTTGATTAGAACTATAATAAGGGCTTGAAGCCTAGTAGTTGGACTCTGGGAATGTATGTAATTTGTCATTTGGTTAGTTGTAATAAATATCAGCTCGTATTAGTCGTATTAATTTCAAGTTTAAATGTTAGTTATTTACGCACTCTATTAATTGTCAAAGAAAGAATTCCACTGAATGTCTAGATCGCGTTGGTTCTATATAAAGGCTTGCCGCGCCACGGGTAATCTTTCGCGCTCGGGACATGACAGATACGAAGAATATGAATGGACAACAGAGCATGATCAAGCAAGATTTATAAGGTAAAGTGGCCTTTCATTAATGTACTTCATAACCATAAAGGCTATGCACTAGAAAGTCATGAACAAGAAAGTACTAGCAAGCATGTCAATTATCACAAGTTGCCTCATGGTTTTCACCCATCTATAAAAAATGTGCTCCCGGCACAATGCGACACCAGTACTCATCATACCCTATGGTTTTCAGCACGTTTTCGACTATATGTCGGGGGGGCTAGCATGGAGCCCTTGGACACTATCCGTGCCCGCTCTTGCATCTTCAAGTTTCAGATCAAGCTACTTCTATGAGAATATAGTAAAGTTTTAGCCAATAATGTTCAATTCAACAATAATTTCATGATAATGTAGCCAAGGTAGCGAACGCACCAATGTTAGATTAAGAGAAGTCAAAGATGAATTTAAGACCAGGTCATACTACCGAAGGAATCCGGCAACATAACGGTACATTCTTTACCTTCCATAATTTATTAGATAGCTTTGGAATAAAGTGTTAGGTTCTAGATAATCAATAGACCATCTACAATTATAGGAAAATCAACCCTTAGGTCAAACCTCGGGTTAAGAACACTTGAGATAATTGACGTAGTGAATGAACTGGAAAAATGCGATCATGGCAGGGCCGCTAGATGTCATTGGCGGTCAAGGAAAGGGCCGCTACTAGACAATTTCGGTCTACTGGATGGCCACTAAGATCCAGAACACAGAAAACTCCGGTAAAGTGCTTTCTAGACAATTGGGTTTTGAGGGTACAACTAGCTTGACATCTTAGTGGGAATCCCAGGCTCGCGGAGACTTACGGAGGTCTTGAAACATGATCACCTAGTCCGGTGGAAGGAATATCCAACTGAGAGGATCACGAGTCCAAGAGGTGTGCTTATAAGTGAAAAAGTGTATCTAATGATCACGCACCGGGGTACGCACCATGTACTTAAAAAAAGACTCTAGATGAGAGTGAATCGAGATAAACAACGATCAAATATCATCAACAACACAAGTCTCATAAGCACATGAACTTAAACCTTAATACAAGAGTATATGGTTTTGGCATGAAATTAACATAAGTTAAAATAGGTGTTTTAATCATCTAAGACATGCAACCTATAAAGGATAATGCACAATATAACCAATATTATGAATGTGAAATCAAAACTAGAAATAAAACCTATTTACTTAGGCTTAACATACAGTTAATGGGATCAATCTGCAATATGTTTATGGTTAACAGGTTGTAGAGAATAGCGGTCAGGAAAGGACCACATGCAGGTTTTTAGCGGTGAAGAGGGATGATCTCACGCTGGTCCTGAGCTGGGGAGATGATCACCGATCAGTGAACTGCAAGAAAGGGAAATGGATCAGGGGGCCCAGGGGTGGTTCCCTGGGGTAAACTCTCCGATGTCTAAGTCAGTAGAGCAGTGGTGGAAGCTATGAAAAGAGGAGTGGGGAGATGTACGAGATCCCTCTCCACCAAGGTGGTGAAGTGGTTCCTGCTCAGGAAGTTTTAGGCATATGTAGGCCTTACCGTTTGCTGGAGGGAGTCCCCGGTTTAAATAGTGCGCTATCCTCATGAGTCCCGTAAGCTGAGGAGTTCCAGGCGGGGGTTACGTCCTCGACGTGGGCTCTTTACGTCTTCATCGTGGGCTCTTTATAACCTTGAGGACTTGTGGGTCCCTTATCTTTGTGAACTCTTGCTCATAAAGGGCTCTCAGCGGCTGCGTGGATAAGAAATCGTCGGTCGACCCAAGCATGAAGAGTGCCAGCCGTATCCGGGTGATAAGCATAGCTCGGATGAAGCTCGGTCGGAGTGGGCGTGGGACGCTAGCCTTTATCCCGGTGAGGGGGATAGGTCGGGCTTGGATCTTCCTCTGACCGGACCGACGCTCGGGCCTTCCGAGCCTAATGGCCGCCGAGGAAGGGCTTGACCCTGAGTGATCTTATTGGGATTTTATGCTAAGTGGGCCCTGCGGGGCTGTCACTTAGATGAGCTGGGCCTCATTTGGTCTTGTTGGACCTCATTCGGCCGCTCTTAGATGGGCCACAGAAATCTCCCTCTCCACTTGTCCCCCTCCTACTCCCGAGCCTTGGTAGGCTCAGAAGAGTAGCCGTTAGGGTTTTGGACCAGCGTGGCTCTGGTGGGTGGAGATCTGGCGGTGTTAAGAAGCCACGTGCCGTGGTCACCTGGGCCCGTAATAATGATAATCCTGACGGATTTGAAATGAAGGGGCCCCTTTTTCTCGGAGGTCGGAACGACGCGCCACCTTTCGCGTGGGAATATAGGCGTTGTGCGCTTGTTGTCGTTCCAGACTCCCTCTGTTTTTAGGGTTTTTGCTCTCCTTTGTGCTTGCTTTTGGGGCTCTTTGATGCATCGTGAGGACACGACGGAAGAGCAGAGGCTTGCAGCGGCATTCGTAGAGTTGGCGGAGATAACCGCGGAGGCGGTTCAACGGCTACCTCTTCCTCCAGAATCTTCAGAGTCTCGGGAGCATTTCTCTTCAAGTTCTTCTTCGGATCCCATGGCGAGCCAGCGTCCGGAGGTCGAAGAGTGGGAGGGTGAGCCTGAGGCGAGGGTGACAGTGGTACCGCCGACTCCAAACTGCAGCGAGCTGGGGGAGGCGGAGGTGAAACGGCTGGAGCACCAGTTTCGCCTGCCCTATAAGTTTTTCTTTACCGCGGCTGCCCCACACGAGATGAGCTTGGATTCTCGTACGGGCCATATCTGCTCCTTCCTTCTATCGTGGAAGAATGGTTTCCGCCTTCCCTTCGAGCCCTTTGTTCTGAAGCTTGTTGATTTTTTTAAGTTGGCTCCCATACAGTTGGTGGCCAACTCTTATCTTCTTCTCTCCGCCTTTCGCATCCTCTGCCGCCAATGCGGGGTTCTTCCTTCTTTGGATCTCTTCCATTATTTTTTCGAGTTGAAGGTGCATTCCTCAGTCGGGAAGGGCTTCTATTTCATCCAGGTGAGATGGAATAGGAGCTATGTCTCCTTAGCCGCGAAGGACTCTTCCCACAAGGGATGGAAGACTCAGTTCTTCTGGATGGGGATTTTTTCGATGGAGGAGACTTGGAGGTGTCCCGTAATCCCCAATTTCCATCTGAAAATCCCTCCGAGGCAGGACGAGTTCTCCCCAGATGTGGAGAAGTATGCGGCCATCTTGCTGAAGCATCGCCAGTCCACGGAGGAGCTGGTTACTCCGGAGAACATCGAGTGGTGCCTTCACACGAGGCTACATCCGATAGGTTCAGAGGCTACGAATCAGCTTCTTCATCAGATGGCAAGAACATTTTATTTTCCTAACCATATCCTCTTCTGCGCAGACACCAGGCGGCCAGCTGTGGTGGAGGAGCCAGCAGCCGAGCGGGAGGTGATCGATCTCGGCGATGATTCGGCTGCCGACGAGTTGCGAGCTCCCGAGGGGCGCCCCCCAGCCTGAGATAGGGGCAAGGGGATGGCCCAGGATGGGTCTTCCAGGCCGCGGGGGGCCAAGCGCAAAGATCCCATGGAGGGCATGGTACGGGACGCCGTGAAGGCCAAGAAGCGGGCCAAGAAGGCTGGGTCCGTCCCCGCTGTCGAAGATGACTCTGGCTCGTTGGCTCTCCCCTCTTCCGAGCGAGATAGGGCCGACCATATTTGGCCGGCTCCCCCATCTGCTGAGCAAGAGGGAGCCGAGGAGGCCAGGGCCGCTTCTGGTGGCGGCGGCGCTGGATCGGCCCTCCCCTCAGCAGGAACCGAGGGGGCCAGAGCCGCTTCTGTTGGTGGCGGTGGCGCTGGATCGGCTCTCCCCCCAGTAGGAACCGAGCGGGCCGGAGTTGAAGTGGGCGACTCTGGGACCGCGGCCGAGACTAGGGCGTCGATCGAGGTGGGCGATGCTCTGGGTGGCGGAGCAGGGGCCGAGCCGGTTGAGGCCGGGGGGTGGCGAGGAGCGGCAACATAGCCCCGACCGACCGAGGCAAGAGGGGCGGATGAAGCAACAGCTCGATCCGGGCCAGCCCATGGGGCTCCCGAGGGGATATCGCTCCGAGGGGGGGGCCCTTTATCGGTGGTTTTGGAGAGACCGGGCATCCAGGGCCCTCTGTATCGGGCGTGTTACAGCATAGCAGCGAAGGTGGTGAATGGAGGAAACATGCAAAACTCTCTGCCCGCGGCCCTCGAGCTGGTTATGGAGGGCGGCTTGGTCTTGGCCCAGATGGGGGCTACTCTGGCTGAAGCTTACGCTCAGTCGGAGTAGGAGCGGGCGACCCTTGCCTAGACCCTTGGTGGGTCCGACAGGAAGGTGGCTCAACTCACCAGGAGCATGACGGGCTTCGACAGGAGCTCTCCGTAGTCAAGGAGCTGGCGAGGGTGAGCTAGGCGGATGCCCGGTTGTTGTCTGAACAGCTGACTCAAGCCTGCGAGTCGGTCGAGAGGAAGAGTCGGCTTTTGGAGGAGGAGCGCGTGGCCCGTACCGAACTAGACGGCCAGTGGGAGGCCGAGCGCGTTGGGCTATTGGGACGGGCGGAGGAAGCTATGCACCTTCAGCGGGAGGCTGAGGCTGATCGGGCCGAAGCGGAGAAGCGATCAGCCGAGGCAGAGTGGAGATTGGCCGAGGCGGAGCGGGAGAAGGCCGAACTCGCTGGTAGGGTGGAATCAGCCGGGGTGGAGGCACTCGAGCAATACAAACGCTTAGAGGCCTACTGGGTCGGCCTCAAGGAGGCTGCCCTCCCCTACTATGAGTCAGCACTTCGTCTGGGCATCCGCAAGAGATTCAAGCAAGGCTACGACCGGGCCATCTCTTATGCGGAGGAGCAGGCGTCCGAGACAATTAAATTTCCATCTGGGCAATGCTATGACTCAGATTTGTCATCTTCCGGTTCCTCTGGTTCGGCGTCAGAGGAAGGAGAACAGGGGGACTATTCGTCCGAATGGTCGCCAACTCCGGATGCCTCGGGAGGGTGCGCAACCGAGGCAGTTCCCACGTCGGTGGGGTCGGAGCCAGGGTCGGCCGTCACTGAGGGTGCCGGGGGCAGACCATCCGATCCTTCCACTTCCGAGCCTCAGGTGGGCCAGAGGCCTAATGTATTTATTTTTCTTTTTCTCTTTGTATGTTTTTCCTTTTTCTGAAGAAAAAACTTCTCTTGTTGTGTAAAGGAAAAAATGTAAGGCAGTAGCGTCATGATGACAACTTAACTCTTTTGTATCGCCATTGCCGTAGTTTGACCAGCGTATCTGCAGTAGTTGGAAAGTGCTGATACTTTCTGCGTGGATCTCGCATGATGGTTGGGCGGGCGTCTGACAGGGTGTCTTTCCATTTTATCATGCTTTAATTGCCCGGCCGTTTCGTGTGTCCCGCTGGGATGGAACCGAGGAGTCTGAGGTGACCGTTCCGAGGGAGAAGTTCCTTTAGCGTGTTTTCGAGGGGAGAATCATTTAAGGCAAGTAACCTCCCTTCACCTATAAAAGGTCTGAAGGGCGTCTCTCCCTCTCCCTCGCTTAGGGTTTTCTCTGACAGTTTTTCCTCTCTCCTTCTTCACGAAGCGCTGTACCGTCGAATTTGAAGCATGGAAGATGTTTTGGAAGACGAAGCTGCCGATGATGGAGGGTAGAGAGTCCTTGCTGCTTCAGGTTTGAAGGGGGTTCGACAGCCGGCGGGCAGATTTGAAGGGGGTTCGACGTGTGGAAGCACGTCACCCTCTTTTATCAACTCCGGCCGGCGCTTGCGGGGAGGGGTGTGACGGCGGACAGATGGGGGAATCAGGCATCCCCTTCGTCGTCCCTTCCCGCTCACTCTCTGGAAGGGATTTCTCAAGATCCCTCTCCACTTCCTGCTTCTCCTTCTTTCTCCCTACAGCTTCTTTCTCTCTCTTCTGCCGTTCTCATCATTTCTTTCACTCTTCGGAGGGTGCCTCTCGACATCGTCTTTTATTAGTTGGCTTTCTCTTCCCCTTCATCTTCCTCGTTCAACTTGGAAGGTAGCCTTCTTCTTCCTAATCCCTCTGGCACCTTTGTTCTGAGTTACCCGAGCCAACGGGGTCGACTACCCTTAATCTGAGCCAGTTTCTGCACGAAGCAGAGTCAGTGGCTGGACGAGGGAGGGTTAACCAAGTCAGCGGAGCGATGGGCTCGAACGGTGGCGCCATATGGATTTTTGCTTTTCTGACATGTATCATCTTGGCTTCGGCCTTTCTGATGTACAAGCAAGTTATTTGAATAAAAGAGGAAAAGAAACTTTTGTTCTATTTCATACTACTTACACAATGCTCGGCGTTCAGAAATAGAACTTGCGTAGTGTAGTCGCATTCCACGTCCGTGTTGCATCCCTACGATTTTGATGATGTCTCACACTATAAATCAGTCTGTTCTTATCTCTAGATCAATTCATGCTTCATCACTTAGGACAGTGCAGTTCATCTGGTTGTCATATAGACATGCATTACTTGATCTAGTCTATACACTGCCAGCATACACTTTCAAAGTCTCTGCATTGAAGTCTGTACATTGGCCTTCAAGATTCTCAAGTCTGTACAGCCTACATTGTTGCTACAAAGTCTGCACATCCTGTTTGCACTAATTCTGTACATTGTCTGTGCCTTCACGTGTCTGGTTGCATGAGTCATTGAAGTCTGTACATCGCTTGGCGCTCACAAAGTCTGTACATCGCTTGGCGTTCACCAAGTCTATACATCGCCTTCAAGCTTTTCAAGTCTGTACATCCACCGTCTCATGCAGTGTCTCATCCAAAGTCTATACATTCACATGTAGGCAAAGTCTGCACATTGGCCAAGTCTCTACATCCATCGTCTCACTCAGCGTCTCACTCAAGTCTATACGTTGCAGCGTGTCTGTGCTTCAAGCGTTCCAAAGTCTATACATCGCTTGCATCGTTAAGTCCATACAATGCACTGTAGCTTGCTTAGTTGAAGTCTATACATTGCATGCTACAAAGTCTGCACATCCAGTTTGCATCATGTCTATACAGAGCTTTTTGCATCGTTCATCAAGTCCATACATTGCACTGTAGCTTGCATAGTTGAACTCTATACATTGCATTGTTATGTTTGTGCTCAAAGTCTGTACATTGGACTGTTCATGCATCACTCCATTTGGCAAGTCTGTACATTGGACTGTTCATGCATCACTCCATTGGGCAAGTCTGTACATCGGACTGTTCATGCATTCATCTCAAGTATATACATCCGACTGTGCATTGTTCATGAGTAAGTCTATACAGCCTCTGCATTGCATCAAGTCTAAACATTACACTGTAGCTTGCACGAACCAAGTCTGTACATTGGGCTATCAGGTAAAGTCTGTACATCATATGCTTTCATAAAGTCTATACATTGTTTGTCTAACTCAAGCCTTTACATCAAAGTCTATACATTGGTTATAGCTTGTTGATGCATCGTTATTCTCAAGTCTGTACACTGCCTTCCCATGCACGCATTCATCAAGTCTATACACTCCCTTGTTTGCAAGTCTACACATTAGATTGCTTCATGCATTACACAGAAGTCTACACATTCCCCTCTGTTATGTTAATGCTTCATTCTGCAAGTCTGTACATTGAGGTCGCATGAAGGTTTTCAAGTCTATACATTCTCACGTTGTACACACTTGCCTATTTACTGCATCTAATGTCTATACATTCGATAGCTTCATGCTTTACACAGAAGTCTACACATTTCTCTCTGTTATGTTAATGCTTCATTATGCAAGTCTGTACATTGAGGTCGCATGAAGGCTTTCAAGTCTATACATTCTCACGTTGTACACACTTGCTTATTTGCTGCTTCTAAAGTCTATACACGCTGTGTTAAAAGCCTGAACTAATTCGATACATTCTTTTGTCTCTGCCTGCAGATGATTCAGGTTGATGATTGGGCACGTGATCCGAGAATGCTTTGGAAAAGGAGGGAACGAGCCTCACTCACGCCACTCGTGTGAAGTCATGGAATTCAGGTCGGATGCCATATAAAAGGAAGTCTTCTACGAACAGGAGGACTGAACTGGAGGAAAAAAGGCTGAGAAGAAGAATCCCTGAGCAGAAGAAGAAAAGAGAGAGCCTCCACGTTCCAGATAGAAGATAGAGAGAAATGATTTGAGAGTTTTTGTTCTGAGAGAAAAGTCTGAGTGAGAGAGAAGTGTCTAATTTGCTTCTTCGGAAGCTACATTGTTTTAGTTTTCAGATTCGATGGTCTTCATCGATTGTCCTATTTTTCAATTTCTTTCTTCATATTTCTGATTCCGAATTGTTACCCTCCAGTGTTTGGAGGAAGGGAGAGATACTCCGGTTTCCCTCTGGGCTGTAGAGGAAGAGAGATCTATGATCTCTGGTTTTGCCAATGACCGGCTGTCACTAGCATGTTCCCTCCGGGTTGGAGGAAGGGAGATTAGTCTCCGATTCTGGTCTTACGGGTAGCAGGTCTAGGTCTCAAGCTCTGTGGGTAGCAGAGTTTGGGTTGAGGGATTTGTTTCCCTTGGTTGGTCAAGCTGTGTGGCAGCATTTTGTTCGCAGACTGAGTCTGCTGTTTCTAGCCGTGGCTAGTGGAAGCCTCACTCTAGTTGGAGTGAGGGGTGGATGTAGATTGTGGACTACAATCGAACCACCTTAAAAATTCTTGTCTCTTCTGTGGTTTGCTGTTATCGTTTGTGCTCTCCATCTGCTTGGCATTTTGCTTGTCTGTGAATAGCCTTTTCAATCGCACTTACTTATTCTATCTTGGTTATTCACTGCGTTAGCAATACTCTTTCGCTGTATCTGAAGGGTTGAAATTCAAAGTAGTGATTTTTCCGCTGAAGTTTTTAAATCGGGAGTGATCTATTCATCCCCCCCCTTCTATATCACTCTTCGCTACGCATAACATTTGGTATCAGAGCAGGTTTGCATCATGTGGACCAACGGTCAGGGTAATCCTAATGGTCCTCGAAGTTTCATGCCTGAGGGTCAATCCATTAGTCGCCCTCCATTCTTTGATGGTAATAACTATCTCTTCTGAAAAAATAGGATGGAGGTGTTCATCAGGGCACAGAGCCACAAGCTTTGGAGGGTAATCACTACTGGGCCGTATGATCTACCACCGAACGAGGACGCGTGGACAGATGATCATGTCAAGCTATCTTCACTTAACTGGACGGCGCTGAACATCATCCAGTGTGCTGTTCACCCAGATGAATACGCCCGCATATCAGCCTACAAGACGGCCAAGCGAATGTGGGACGAGCTGCAACTAATCTACGAAGGTACAGCTCAAGTGAGAGCCTCGAAGGTAAATCTCTACACCTTTGAATATGAATTGTTTAAGATGAAACCAGAGGAGAACATCACTGAAATGTATGCCAGATTGTCTTTGATCACGAATACTCTTAAGGAGATAGGGAAAGAGATGGCTGAAGCAGATGTAGTCAGGAAGATACTTAGGTCTCTTACCCCAGCATGGCACACTAAGGCCATCGTGATAGAAGAGTCAAAGGATTTGACGACTATGACAGTGACTGAACTCATAGGATCCCTCATGACCTATGAGATGAACTTTAAAAGAGGTGGTGAAGGAAGTGACAGGAAGGGCAAGAATATTGCTCTCAAGGCATCCCGCAACAAGGGTAGCAGCAGCAGTAGCAGTAGCCCCGAGTCCGATGGTTTTTCCGATCTCGATCAGGAGGAGCAGGCAATGCTCACTCGACAGTTCAGTAAATTTTTAAGAAATAAGGGGAAGATCTTTAGGAGGAAGAAGCCATACTCCTTCAGTAAGAATGTTGAATACAGTAATGATAAGAACAGAAATACTAAGAGAGTGACTTATTTTCATTGCAACAAACAGGGACACATGAAAGGGACTGCTCAGATCTCCAGAAGAAGGGTCCCTACCTTCAGAAGAAGAGCTCAAAGGTGCAGAAAAAAAAGAAGCCACAGGCAATGGTCTGCACATGGAGCAATGAGGAAGAAGATCCGGAAAGCACTTCCTCGGAGGAATATGAAGAAGGAATTTGCCTAATGGCAAACAGCGAAGAGGAGGTAACAAATATTTTTGAAATTTTTTCTATTGATGACTGGGAAGATGCCTATGCTGAATTACTAGATAAGTTCAATTTTCTTAGTAAAGAGCATAGGGTTCTGAAGAGAAAATTCAATACCAATGTTGAAGAACAAACCCAAGTCTGTGAGGAAAATCTGAAACTAAAAGAAGAGTTAGAAGAAATAACTTCCCTAAGAAAAGAAAATGAAAAGCTCAAGGGAGAAAACCAGGAGAGTCAAACCCAACTCAACGAACTCAAAATCAAAATTGAAGAAAGCCTGAATGAAAGTAGAGTGAACTCAGAAAAATATGAAGCTGTTAAGAAAGTCAATGCTGAACTTCTAAAAAATTCTGAGTCTCTTCAAAAAGAGCTGGAAGATAAACAGAAAGTTTTGGAAAAATTTGTCCAAGGAAAAACTAGTCTGGATGCTATACTAGGGACTAGGGTTAACTTCAATAAGGAGGGTCTAGGCTATGACCCAACTAACAAGAGACCATTACAATTCAAAACCATCACCTTCTGTCCAGAGAAGGGAAAAGAGAAGCTGGACACACCATCCAGCTCAAATAGCAGTCAAGGAGCTCAATGCCAGAAAGAAAGTTCAACAAACAATGCTGGTCGACCATTTAAAATAGGAATGAATTCTGTAAAGAACTTCACTAAGCCCACTCACCAGAACATAAATGGTAGATGGACCAAGCAAGTGGTTGAGAACAAAAGTTGGAATTACTACCAACAGATGGGTCCAAACAGGATGTACTGGAGAAATAACTATCATCCTCAAAAAGCTACTAATCAACAAGCTCACAGAAGATATCCTAGAAATGGGAAGCCTAATGACTGGAATAGAGCTTATTTCTCCAGACCAGCAGGACAGAACCCCGACTATAATTTCAATAAACCAGAAGTAAAGGTGCCAGAGAAAACCATGTTGAAGCAAATCTGGATTCCTAAACATTTGCTTAGAGATTTGAATAATGTCTTTGGACCCAACTCATCTTGGGTTCCAAATCACTTTGCTTGATGTTGTTTGTGTAGGTCGGCCTAGCAGCTGAAGACAACAAGTGGCACCTCGACAGTGACTGCTCCAGGCACATGACAGGAGACCAATCCAAGTTCAGCAAGATAGAGATGAAGGTAGGGGGTCTGGTCAAGTTTAGAGGAAAGAACAGAGGTAAGATAATTAGAGTTGGCACAGTAGGTAAGTCTTCCACAAACTCCATTGAAAAAGTTCTACTTGTGGAAGGTCTACAACACAACCTGATTAGCATTAGTCAATTATGTGACAAGGGTCACAGGTTGTGTTTGATGATAATTCATGCAAAATTATTGAATTAAATTCCGATGTGGTTAAATTTGTAGCCAACAGGATTAATAATGTCTACATGGTAGACTTGGATGCTGAATCTGAACCTAATCATTATTTATCTGCTAATTCTGAAAATGATGCTTTTGAATGGCATAGACGTCTAGGCCATGCTTGCTTCTCTACTTTAAATAAATTGGTCAAGCTTGATTTAGTTAGAGGCATGCCTAGAATTAAGTTCAATTCTATTTCAAAATCATGTGATGCCTGTGCTCTTAGCAAACAGACCAGGAATTCTTTCAAGCTAAGATCTGAGCCATTGTCCTTTAGACCAATGGAACTTCTCCATATGGACCTCTTTGGTCCTACTAGGACTCAGAGTCTTAATGGGAACAGGTATGGCTATGTGATCATTGATGACTTCTCTAGATTTTTATGGATATTTTTCTTAGCCAATAAAAGTGATGCTTTTCAAAAGTTTAATCAATTTTTCAATAAGGTCAAACAAGAAGGAAAACACAAGATTTGCTTTATTCAATCTGACCATGGAGGACACCTGAACAGAATGGAATAATGGAGAGAAGAAATAGAACTATTGTGGAGATGGTCCGAACCATGCTGATTAAGAGTCAATTACCAAGGAGGTTTTGGGCAGAGGCGGCCAATACAGCAACTTACATAATCAACAGGGCCATGGTAAGACCTACTCACAAGAAAACCCCCTATGAGCTACTAAAAGGTAAGAAACCAAACTTGTTTCACTTCAGAATTTTTGGAGCTAAATGCTTTATTCATAACAATGACAAGAAAGATTTAGATAAGTTTGAAGCTAAAAGATCCCCTGGAATATTTTTAGGATACTCTGAAGTGTCAAGGGCATATAGGGTCTTTAACATAACAGACCAGAAAGTTGAAGAGTCTCCACACATCATTTTTAGTGAAAAGAAGGGTGTTACTAACATTGAAGATATTGACAGGGACTCCAATCACGATGGGGAATTCCTAGTAGACCAAGAAGAAGAGAAGACTCAGCCGAGTGGAACATCAAATCCTCCCAACCAGGAAGGGCCAAGAGAAACAGGTGAGTCTTCAATAAATGTTAGAATTCTTAAAGATCATCCGATAGATAATGTCATAGGCAATCCTGAAGATCCTCTTCGGACTAGGTCTCATTTTAGAAATGTTAATAATGAAGACCTAATTGCTTTGGTCTCTCAAATCGAACCCAAATCTGTAGAAGAGGCCTTGGCTGATCAATCTTGGACCAATGCTATGTGTGAGGAATTAGGTCAGTTCGAAAGAAATAATGTCTGGGAGCTTGTTCCAAGACCAGAAAATGTTAATATCATAGGAACTAAGTGGGTGTTCAAAAATAAAATGAATGAAGATGGAATCATTTCTAAGAATAAGGCCAGACTAGTAGCCAAGGGCTACTGTCAGGAATTTGGTGTTGACTTTGATGAATCCTATGCACCTGTTGCTAGGATGGAAGTAATAAGAATGTTGCTAGCTTTTGCATGTTCCAAAAACATTAAACTCCAACAAATGGATGTTAAAGTGCCTTCTTAAATGGAGTCATTAAGGAAGAGGTTTTTGTTGAACAACCCCCTGGATTTCAATTCTCTCCTCAACCTAACCAAGTTTTCAGGTTAAACAAAGCCCTGTATGGTCTAAAGCAGGCTCCTCGAGCATGGTATGAAAGACTGACTGAATTTCTGATCAGCAAGGGCTACAAAAGAGGTAAAGTTGATCAAACCTTATTTACCAAGGGTACAAATAAAGATCTCATCATAGTTCAGGTATATGTAGATGACATTGTGTTTGGATCAACTAAGTATGAACTATGTGATGAATTCTCTAAAATGATGTCTGCTGAATTTGAGATGAGTTTGATTAGTGAACTAAAGTACTTTCTTATCTTGCAGGTACAACAGTCAGAGGATGGATGCTTCATCAACCAGACCAAATACACAATGGAGCTATTCAAGAGGTTTGGTATGAATAACCTAAAGCACATTACAACACCCATGGGTACCAATACCTCACTGGATGCAGATGAGATAGGTAAAGAGGTAGATGCCAAGCTCTATCGAGGTATGATTAGATCTCTTCTTTACTTGACAGCCTCTAGACCTGATATACAGTTCAGTGTATGTATGTGTGCAAGGTATCAGTCTAGACCCACTGAATTACATTTAGCTGCAGTGAAAAGAATTTTCAGATATTTGTCAGCCACATACTCTCTTGGACTTTGGTTTCCTACATCACACACACTTGATTTAGTTGCATACACAGATGCTGATTATGCAGGGTGTAAACTAGACAGTAAAAGCACTAGTGGTCACTGTGAATTTTTAGGTGGGTATTTAGTGTCTTGGGGTTCCAAGAAATAACATTCTGTGGCCCTCTCCACTGCAGAAGCTGAATATGTGGCTGCAGGGAGTTGTGGTACACAAGTCATTTGGATTAAACACCAGCTTCAGGACTACCAAGTAGACTTGGGGTGCACACCTATCTATTGTGATAATACCAGTGCCATTAATCTTGCCAAGAATCCTGTTTTGCATTCACGCACCAAACACATAGAGATAATGCATCATTTCATAAGAGATGAGGTTTCTAAGAACAATTTTGAACTGATTCATGTAGGCATTGATAATCAGATTGCTGACATCTTCACTAAACCTCTGGATAATGAAAAATTCACTACATTGAGAAGAGAATTAGGCTTATTCAAGCTGTCTTAATTGTGAAGTCTGT
The DNA here is from genome assembly GCA_022559845.1 of Amorphophallus konjac. Taxonomy (NCBI): domain Eukaryota; kingdom Viridiplantae; phylum Streptophyta; class Magnoliopsida; order Alismatales; family Araceae; genus Amorphophallus; species Amorphophallus konjac. Next base: position 340,350,186 of record CM040121.1, on the reverse strand, counting down.
TCTTTTTGTGAGGGGGAGTTCTGTATGTCTGATGGTTAGCTTTCTGTACTGCTTTGAGTAAGGGGGAGCTGGTTGAGCTATAAGAGGGAGAGTTCTTTGACAGATTCAAAAAGATTGACTAGATTTGTGTCATTGCTGGCTTTCGTGACTGAACTAGTGCGGTTCTCTCAGATAGTAGAATCTCACTCTTCTCTTAAGTCTATAAGTCTGTGATACTAAAGTCCAGCTAGAATCTTTCCTCTGGTAGTCTTTTAGAGATCTGGATTAATTGTATACAGTATATCTTCCTACATTGTCAAGTGATTCTGGTTCAGGCAAAAACCTGTATGTCTTGATATCTGACCAAAACAACTTGAAATCTAGACTTCAAGATTCACTTCAAGAAATAGTCCTTCTGGTATTGTTTTCAATCATTTCATCTTCTCTACACAAGGGATAATCTGAATTAACAAAGGTCTTGATTTGTTCACTGAGAAACTGGGAGCTTCATCATCGAAATAAAGTTTTCTCCTATGTCATGAGGTGTCAAATGCTTAATAAAAAAAAAATCATGACATTAATATTCTGACCTTCACAGAGCAATGGTGGCTAGCTGTTGAGTAACTGGGGACTCTGGCCTCTGATCAAGGTGTTTCCTCATGTCAAAAGCCACAGTTACTAACTCTGTTCCTTTAAAAAAAAGAGGAGGTAATGAGGTACTCACACTGAGTAACTGGGGATTCAAGCCTCTAATCAAGGTGTCTCCCTAATGTCAAAAGAGTGAATTACCAACTTACTCATTGGTCTTCTTGAAAATCATCTCAAACATCTCTTGTTGTTATGCACTAATGGATTGCTTGTCCTCAATACCTTGAGAACACCTTATCTGACTTTATCTCTTGTTGTCTTTTGGGATAGTTGCCTGTTTAGCTAAATCATGCCATACTTGTTAACTCCTGCTCTAAATCATACACTATGTATGCTGATAAACTTTTCTATCATTCTATTTCTCTATTGTTTACTGGAGTTCAAGAATCTTCACTTGAGTTTAGCACCTCACTTATTCTCTTAAGATTTGCTCATGCCTTTCTGCACTAAGATGTTTACTGTACTTCCTCCTCATGTCTCCAACACTTTCATATATTCTGCATTTTCTTTTGCTGATGTCAAACGGGGAGAGAGGTTTTGCAATATCAGTAGATCATGAGTTGTCATGAGTTATGGGAGAGAATAGCTTGTCATGGAAATTTCTGAGAGTGAGTTGTGGGGGAGCTGAGAGTGAGTTGTGGGGGAGTGGTTTTGGAGAAAGAAGTGTTTCAACAGTAGTGTTTAATGTGGCTCTGCATGCACTTGCTTTGAATTTACCTTTTCTTGTGAAGCCTTGATATTGCTTGATTCATAGTGTTGCCATCATCAAAAAGGGGGAGATTGTTGCATCCCTACGGTTTTGATGATGTCTCACACTATAAATCAGTCTGTTCCTATCTCTAGATCAATTCATGCTTCATCACTTAGGACAGTGCAGTTCATCTGGTTGTCATATAGACATGCATTACTTGATCTAGTCTATACACTGCCAGCATACATGTTCAAAGTCTCTGCATTGAAGTCTGTACATTGGCCTTCAAGATTCTCAAGTCTGTACAGCCTACATTGTTGCTACAAAGTCTGCACATTCTGTTTGCACTAAGTCTATACATTGTCTGTGCCTTCACGTGTCTGGTTGCATGAGTCATTGAAGTCTGTACATCGCTTGGCGCTCACCAAGTCTGTACATCGCTTGGCGTTCACCAAGTCTATACATCGCCTTCAAGCTTTTCAAGTTTGTACATCCACCGTCTCATGCAGTGTCTCATCCAAAGTCTATACATTCACATGTAGGCAAAGTCTGCACATTGGCCAAGTCTGTACATCCATCGTCTCACTCAGCGTCTCACTGAAGTCTATACATTGCAGCGTGTCTGTGCTTCAAGAGTTCCAAAGTCTATACATCGCTTGCATCGTTAAGTCCATACAATGCACTATAGCTTGCTTAGTTGAAGTCTATACATTACATGCTACAAAGTCTACACATCCAGTTTGCATCATGTCTATACAGAGCTTTTTGCATCGTTCATCAAGTCCATACATTGCACTGTAGCTTGCTTAGTTGAAGTCTATACATTGCATTGTTGTGTTTGTGCTCAAAGTCTGTACATTGGACTGTTCATGCATCACTCCATTTGGCAAGTCTGTACATTGGACTGTTCATGCATCACTCCATTGGGCAAGTCTGTACAGTGGACTGTTCATGCATTCATCTCAAGTATATACATCCGACTGTGCATTGTTCATGAGTAAGTCTTTACAGCCTCTGCATTGCATCAAGTCTAAACATTGCACTGTAGCTTGCTCGAACCAAGTCTGTACATTGGGCTATCAGGTAAAGTCTGTACATCATATGCTTTCATAAAGTCTATACATTGTTTGTCTAACTCAAGCCTTTACATCAAAGTCTATACATTGGTTATAGCTTGTTGATGCATCGTTCTTCTCAAGTCTGTACATTGCCTTCCCATGCACGCATTCATCAAGTCTATACACTCCCTTGTTTGCAAGTCTACACATTAGATTGCTTCATGCATTACACAGAAGTCTACACATTCCCCTCTGTTATGTTAATGCTTCATTCTACAAGTCTGTACATTGAGGTCGCATGAAGGCTTTCAAGTCTATACATTCTCACGTTGTACACACTTGCCTATTTACTGCATCTAATGTCTATACATTCGATTGCTTCATGCTTTACACAGAAGTCTACACATTCCTCTCTGTTATGTTATTGCTTCATTATGCAAGTCTGTACATTGAGGTCGCATGAAGACTTTCAAGTCTATACATTCTCACGTTGTACACACTTGCTTATTTGCTGCTTCTAAAGTCTATACACGCTGTGTTAAAAGCCTGAACTAATTCGATACATTCTTTTGTCTCTGCCTGCAGATGATTCAGGTTGATGATTGGGCACGTGATCCGAGGATGATGCTTGGCACGTGATCCGAGAATACTCTGGAAAAGGAGGGAACGAGCCTCACTCACGCCACACGTGTGAAGTCATGGAATTCAGGTCGGATGCCATATAAAAGGAAGTCTTCTGCGAACACGAGGACTGAACTGGAGGAAAAAAGGCTGAGAAGAAGAATCCCTGAGCAGAAGAAGAAAAGAGAGAGCCTCCACGTTCCAGAGAGAAGATAGAGAGAAATGATTTGAGAGTTTTTGTTCTGAGAGAAAAGTCTGAGTGAGAGAGAAGTGTCTAATTTGCTTCTTCGGAAGCTACATTGTTTTAGTTTAGAAACGATGGTCTTCATCGATTGTCCTGTTTTTCAGTTTCTTTCTTCATATTTCTGATTCTGAATTGTTACCCTCCAGTGTTTGGAGGAAGGGAGAGATACTCTAGTTTCCCTCTGGGCTACAGAGGAAGAGAGATCTGTGATCTCTGGTTTTGCCAGTGACTGGCTGTCACTAGCAGGTTCCCTCCGTGTTGGAGGAAGGGAGATTAGTCTCCGGTTCTGGTCTTGCGGGTAGCAGGTCCAGGTCTCAAGCTCTGTGGGTAGCAGAGTTTGGGTTGAGGGATTTGTTTCCCTTGGTTGGTCAAGCTGTGTGGCAGCATTTTGTTCGCAGACTGAGTCTGCTGTTTCTAGCCGTGGCTAGTGGAAGCCTCACTCTAGTTGGAGTGAGGGGTGGATGTAGATTGTGGACTACAATCGAACCACATTAAAAATTCTTGTCTCTTCTGTGGTTTGCTGTTATCGTTTGTGCTCTCCATCTGCTTGGCATTTTGCTTGTCTGTGAACAGCCTTTTCAATTGCACTTACTTATTCTGTCTTGGTTATTCACTGCGTTAGCAATACTCTGTCGCTGTATCTGAAGGGTTGAAATTCGAAGTAGTGATTTTTCCGCTGAAGTTTTTAAATCGGGAGTGATCTATTCATCCCCCCCCTTCTATATCACTCTTCGCTGCGCATAACAGTCCGAGGGATGGGTTCTCTTTCCATAGTAGATAGCCAGTATGCTCCTTTCCCGAGCGTCTCAACCACTCGGTAGGGGCCTTCCCAATTAGAGGATAACTTGCCCGCCACCTCGAGTGGTCGATAGGCTTCGACTTTCCTGAGAACGAAGTCTCCCGATTGAAAGTGTCTATCTCAGACATTGGAGTTGTAGTATCGAGTGAGGCGGCATTGATATTCCGTTGCTCGGACGCTGGCAATCTCTCAGAGTTCATCCGCTAGGTCGAAGTTTTCGAGCAGTTTCTGGTCGTTTGCCTCGGGCGAGAAACAGATGACTCAGAGGGAGGGATTGGCAACCTCCAATGGGATCACGGCCTAGGTGCCGTACACCAGCTGAAAGGGACATTCACCGGTTACTGTTCTGGGAGTCGTTATGTGCGACCAAAGTATGCTTGGCAATTCCTCGAGCCAGCTGCCCTTGGCTTTGCCGTGCCTGGTCTTGATGCCTTTCAAGATAGTCTTATTGGCATTTTTGACCAGCCCGTTAGCCTGAGGGTGGGCGACAGAAGTGAAGTGATTGCGAATGCTTAGGTCAGCACATCTATCTCGGAAATAACGAGAATCAAATTGCCGGCCATTATCGCTCACTATCACCCGGGGGCCATAGCGACTGATGATCGATTTCCAGATGAAACTCCAGACGACTGTCTCGGTGATCCTAGCTGTCGCTTCGGCCTCGATCCACTTGGTGAAGTAGTCAATGGCGACGATGATGAACTTCTTCTGGGCCTGAGCCGTAGGGAACGGCCCAAGGATGTCGATCCTGCACCGAGCGAAGGGATAAGGCTCGGCTAGGGTGACGAGCTCCATTGCCGGCTGATGGACCAAGTGATCAAATCGTTGGCATCGGTCACACTGTTGCACGTAGGTTGAGCAGTCGAGCTACAGAGTGGGCCACCAGTAACCCTGCCGAAGCAAGATTCTTACGAGCGACCTTCCTCCTAGATGCGCTCTGCATAGGCCTTCGTGAACCTCTTGGATCGCTCGATTGGCTTCTTCAGCACTGATGCACGTCAGGAGGGGACCGGAGAGGGATCTACAGTATAAAGTGTCGTCCAGAATGGCGAATCACCGAGCTTGGTACTTCAATCTCCAGGCTTCCCCAGGGTCAGGAGGCTCCTGAGAGTCTTGGAGCCACGATAGATAGGGGGTACGCCAGTCGCTTGGGGAGGCCGAGTCAACAGCCATGAGCTCCAAATCAATGCTCAGTCACTCTAGCTCTTCGAGAAGGACCGATCGAGTACCTTCGGGGTCAAGAGAGGACGCCAGCCGAGAGAGTGCGTCCGCTCGAAAGTTTTCCTCCCGAGCTATTCAGACTACCTCAAAACTCTCGAACTGTTGTGCCACGGTTCTGACCAGCTGGAGGTATTTGACCATCAGTGCTTCCCGGGCTTCGTAATCACCGTTGACCTGGCTAGCGACCAGTTGGGAGTCAGTGTGAATTCTGACTCGCTCAGCCCCCAACCGTCGGGCCATGCAGGTTCCCGAGATAAGGACTTCATACTCGGAGGCGTTGTTGGATGCCTGGAAGTTGAACTTCAGGGCGTATTGCAGCTCTGCTCCTTCGGCGGACTTCAAGAGGATCCCAGCGTCGCACTCGGCCGAGTTGGAGGATCCGTCGACGAACAATTCCCAGGTTGGCCCAGGTACGGAAGGAGATTTTTCTTCGGCCGGGATGGTGCTCTCGGCGATGAAGTCGGCGAGCGCCTGTCCTTTGATAGCCGAGCGAGGTCGATACGATATATCGTAGGCCCCGAGCATGATGGCCGACTTGACGAGGGGTCTCGAGACTTCAGGGTGAGCGAGGATCCTCTTCAGTGGTTCGCCGGTCAGCACGATGATGGAGTGCCCTTGGAAGTAGGGTCGAAGGCGCTTGGCCGAGGTAACTAACTCTAGCACGAGTTTCTCGATTGCAGGATACCTTCTTTTAGCCTCATTGAGCACCTTGCTAGTGTAGTAGACCGGTCTCTCGACTCCCGAATCATTTCTGACCAGGACTGAGCTAACTGTGGATGGAGTTGCCAAAAGGTAGAGACGCAAGGCTTCGCCTGGGACAGGCTTGGACAGCACCAGGGGCGAAGTCAGGAACTCCTTAAGCTCGGCGAACGCTCTTTGGCATTCCTCATCCCATGCGAACGTAGCAGATGCCATTTTGGGCCCCCTCAACTTTTTGAAGAAGGGTAGGCATCGTTCGGTCGCACGGGACAGGAATCTGCAGAGCGCGACAATGCGCCTGGTCAGGCGTTGAACGTCCTTGGTACAGGTGGGCGGGCGCATGTCTAGGATAGCCTGGACCTTGTCGGGGTTGGCCTCGATCCCACGCTGGGTGACTAAGAAGCCCAGGAATTTCCCGGACCTTACTCCGAAGGCACACTTGGTGGGGTTGAGCTTCATATTGTACCTCAGGAGGGTGTCGAAGGTCTCTGCTAGGTCGGCGAAGTGGTCCTCGGCCTTGGGGGTCTTGATGAGCATGTCATCAATATAGGACTCGACGTTCCGGCTGAGCTGTCCCTCGAACAAATGATTGACCAGCCTCTGGTACGTGGCTCCAGTGTTCTTCAACCTGAAAGGCATCCGGGTGTAGCAGTATACACCAAAGTCGGTGATGAAGGTGGTCATCTCGATGTCTTCTGGATTCATTCTGATATGGTGGTAACCTGAATAGGCACCCAAGAAGCTGAGTATCTCGTTGCTCGAGGTTGAATCAACCAGTTGGTTGATGCTCGGCAATGGATATCAGTCCTTTGGTGTGGCTTTGTTCAGGTCGGTGAAGTCCACGCACATTCGCCACTTTCCTGAAGCTTTTGGTACTAGGACGACGTTAGCCAGCCATGTAGGGTACAGGACCGGTCTAAAAAGACCAGTCTTTTGCCCCTTGGTGACTTGTTCCTTGATGATCACCTACTTTTCTGGCACGTGCTTCCTTCTGCGTTGTTGCACGGGCTTCACAGTTGGGTCGAGGTTGAGTTTGTGCATCACCGTCTTCTCCGGTATTCCGGGGAGTTGATCATCAGACCAAGCAAAGACTCAGATGTACACGGAAAGAAACTCTTTGTATTACTGCTGAATCTCAGATGGTAGGTCGGCTCCAATCTTTACTCCCAGGGTCGGGTCATCGTTTAGGAAAATCGTTAGCAACTCGCCTCCAGGCTCAGAGGTTGTGGGTTTTTCCTCGACTTCTCGGGGGCCCTTGTTCTTCCCGTCCGGCCTTGTGGCCTCAACCGAGATATTATAGCACCTTCTGGCCATCGCCTGGTTGCCCCGGACTTCCCCCACCCCATTTTTAGTGGGGAACTTCATCTTTTGGTGATAGGTAGAGGGCACCGCTTTCGTTCGGCTAAGGATTCCTCGGCCGAAGATTGCGTTGTATGCTATCATACCCTTGATCACTATGAAGTCCACAATAACCGTAACGATTTTGGGTGGGGTGCCGAGAGTAACCGGCAGGCTTAGGGCTCCCTCGGGATAAGTGTCCTGGCCATTGAACCTGCAAACGGGGGTTCGGATCGGGCGGAGTTTAGACGATTCTCCCCCATCTTAAGGAAACACACGTAAGATAAAACATCAGGGGCACTTCCATTGTCAACTAGAATCCTGTCTACGTTACAATGGTTTATCGTGGCCGATATGACTAGGGCGTCATCATGCGGGGTGGTCAGCCCTTCCAGGTCTTGGTCGGAGAAGACTATGACATGGGGCTCACTTGGCGGGGCCTTGGGAGGCTCAATGGCTCGACTCGCCCGCTCAGCTTGACGCTTCCTTCCTCGGCCACTGTCTCCTCCTGATGCAGCTCCTCCAACGATGGCGTTGATGTGGAACCCATGAGGGGCGTTGTCGATTTCCTCTGGGGCGCCTCGGTCTTCCTTATGCCCGGCCACGAACCGGGACAGGTGTCCCTGGTGAACGAGGCGCTCGATCTCATCCTGGAGCTGGTGGCAATCACCGGTGTGGTGCCTGTGGTCGTTGTGGAACAGGCAATGTTTGATGCGATTGCGACTTTTTGACTTCATTGGCTCGGGATGGCGGAGGAGGCCCGAGCCTTTGATGTCTTCATATATCTCGTACACTGGAGCGGTTAAGGGAGTGTACCACTCGTACTTCCGGGACGGTTCTTTGTGCTCTTCGTCTCGGTTCCACCTTTTTCCTTGGTCGGAGCTTGACTCGGGTGCTCACTTCTTGTCCCCCTCCCGACCCGAGCCGGTTACGCCTCGGCATGCGCTAAGAACTTCTTCGCACTCAGCATGGCATAAGGCCAGAGTCACTAGCTCAGCAAGGGTCGAGGGAGGGTGGAGGACAAGTTTGCGACAGAGGTTTTTATCCCAGGTGCTTCCGGTCAGCGCGGTTATGGCCGAGGCTACATCGGGGAGGGGGATTCTCAGGGCTTCTGACTTAAATCGGGTGATGTAGGCCCAGAGTTTCTCCCCTTGCGCCCGTTTGAGAGCCAATAGCCCCGCTACCGACCTTGGGGGGCCGCTACCGGTAAAACTCTCCTTAAATACTCGCCCAAACTGCTTGAAGTCTCGGATGGATCCGGGGGCGAGGGCTCGGAACCATGCTTGGGCGCCTTGGACCAGGGTGGTCACGAAGGCTCGGCATTTGATGGCGTCGAACGCCCCGTGAAGAGTCATCAGGGCATCGAAGCTGTCGAAGTGGTCGGCCGGGTCGCCCTGGCCGTCGTAAGACTTGAAGGCTGGAAGGGGGATTCTGAGAGATACCTCTGCCTTCAAGATATAGTCGGAGAATGGGGATTTCTCCTCATCCTCTACTGAGGAGGTCTTCTGCAAGGTGCGTAAGGAGCGCTCCTACTCTGCGAAGCGCATCTCGAACTCTCGTAGATGGAGGGATAACTCCGGCTGCCGTTGTGCTGTGGGGCTAGGGGGACACGATGGAAGGCTATCCTGGAGCTCCCTGGGGACTTCGGTCTCTGGGTGCGGACGGCGTGCCCCAGGTTTTCCCCGCTTCGGCGTGGAGGAGGCCTCTTGCTCCGGAGGAGGGCCTTGTGAAGGTCCTCCTGGCCTGTTGCGAGTAAGCTGCCGTCCTTGGAGGGTGAAGCGACCTCCGGTAGTGTGTTGGGACGCGTCTCCGCGGGGAGGGCTTTCCGGAGGGATGCGTGACCTTCCTTCCCTGGCCGCCTGGGTCCTCATGAGTTCCACGCGGACATCCAATTTTACGTTGAGGGCTTGGAAAGCATCAGCGCCCTCGTTTGATGGTTTCCCTATTGCCGCGGGCGGAGGTGGTTCGTCGACTGGGGTGCTGGCGTTGGAGGGGGGGGGGGTCTTGCGCAGCCTGAGAAGGGCCTTCACCCCCCGCCACCATGGCCTTCCCCCTATCACCGGTGGATCTCCTCCCTGTACTTCTTCGCACCATGCTGGCTCTTTGATCGTTTCCCACAGAGATCGTTAGATGAAGAGGGGCGATCTCGCGCTGGTCCTGAGCTGGGGAGATGATCACCGATCAGTGAACTGTAAGAAAGCGAAACAGATCAGGGGGCCCAGGGGTGATTCCCTGGGGTAAACCCTCCGATGCCTAAGTCAGTAGAGCAGTGGTGGAAGCTATGAAAAGAGGAGTGGGGAGATGCACGAGATCCCTCTCCACCAAGGTGGTGAAGTGGTTCTTGCTCAGGAAGTTTTAGGCATATGTAGGCCTTACCGTTTGCTAGAGGGAGTCCCCGGTTTAAATAGTGCGCTAGCCTCATGAGTCCCGTAAGCTGAGGAGTTCTAGGCGGGGGTTACGTCCTCGATGTGGGCTCTTTACGTCTTCATCGTGGGCTCTTTATAACCGTGAGGACTTGTGGGTCCCTTATCTTTGTGAACTCTTGTAAAAAAACTCATAAAGGGCTCTCAGCGGCTGCGTGGATAAGCAATCGTCGGTCGACCCAAGCATGAAGAGTGCCAGCCCTATCCGGGCGATAAGCATAGCTCGGATGAAGCTCGGTCAGAGTGGGCGCGGGACGCTAGCCTTTATCCTGGTGAGGGGGATAGGTCGGGCTTGGATCTTCCTCTGACCGGACCGACGCTCTGGCCTTCCGAGCCTAATGGCCGCCGAGGAAGGGCTTGACCCCGAGTGATCTTATTGGGCTTTTATGCTAAGTGGGCCCTACGGGGCTGTCACTTAGATGAGATGGGCCTCGTTTGGTCTTGCTGGACTTGGTTCGGCCGCTCTTAGATGGGCTACAGAAATCCCCCTCTCCAAGCGGTCTATCGCAGGGCCGCTAAATACCTCTCGCGGTCATAGGAAGATCGTTTCCTCCTGTCTGTGGCAAACAACATTAAAACCAAAGTACACACTAATCTTTGGCACTAATTCATATAAAACATGCTAGACAAAGACTTAAAACGTTTCTACAATGAAGATAACTCATGGAGATGCATAGGTTGCCATGAATTAAGCCCATATTATCACTTTCTCATTAAAGGGTACGATTCATGCATGCTATGATAACCTAGTTGCGTAGTGATAGAAAAATGCAAAATGCTCCATGTAGAAAGCATGAAAATTCATGAAATCAAAGGGCTTTTATTCCTAACTTGGTATTTTAGCCATCCACGAGATAACCTACCTCTGTGATAAGATTTAGACTTCAAATTTCTAACTGGAAGATCATTTAGGTTCCTGCACGTCCTGTGCCAAACCAGCAACTTCCCGCCCCTCTATATTCTGATTCTCTTGACCTAAAACCATGAAAATTATAGGGTAGGTAGAAGATGGAAAGGTGAACAAAAAGTTCTAAAGACGCTACGTGAACTAACCTCGTTTAGGGCTTCTAATCTCCAGATCTTCACTGGACCGGCACATTGGTTCTTGTGCAGCATGTAGCAAACCAGCGACTTGTGGAGCCCTAATTCTTCAACAGAGGTCTTCTAGCATGAAAATTTGAGGGGAGTTAGATAAAACTAAGGAGAACAAATTATTCTAAAGAACTAACATGAGAAGATGTCTCCTTACCTTCGAAATACGCGATCCTACATTAGGGTTCGCGTGGGTTGAAGCTCGGGTTTATTTATAGGGTTTTGAGTTAGGGCTGAGGATTTGATCGAGTTGGGAGTCCTAATTAGGGGTAGGATCGATCCCTAAGAGTCCTAGAGAGTCTCTCAGGCCAGATAGCTTCGATCCAAGGCGATTTGGTTGATAAAAATCCAAGCTTTTCACGTGTCTTCCATTCACAGAATCAGAAGGGCTTTAGCGGTCATGGAGGGACCGCTAGGATAGTTTGGCGGTCGTGCGATAGACCGCCAATTGGCCATTTTCCCAAATTTTTTAGATTTTTGAATTTATCCCCTATTTGTCCCTTATTTGTTCTATTTACCCCCTTTTTAATTCTAATTATATTTCTATAATTAGGCTTGGGCCTAAAAGAATTTGATTTGGGTCTTGTGGGCCTATTTATGTGGATTTAAACTTATCATAATATATGGGCCTTTAAACAATTATTAAATAGACATATATTTATTAAATAGCCCATTTAGTCTACTTAAATGCTTTAATAAATATGTTAAATCCCAAAAAATTTCTAGAAAATTCTTAGAAAATTCTCGGGTGTTACACCAAACGACTCGACTCTCTATACGGAACTCCCCGACGAGGAGTCCCTTGCCTCCCAGTCACCAGTACCAGTTGAACAGACTGGAGATGTCTTGCATTACCAGCAGCAAGACGCCCTCATAGCCAATGTACCTTATTGGGAGCTCTACTATGATGGCGCTTCCCAAAGGGTCACCCGGAACAGCCAAAGTTCAGCCATCACAGTGGGTGCCAACTGTTGAGTTGGAATGGCGAATCTAGAAGGGGGGTGAATAGATCAGGCCCTCTTTTTCGAATGAGCAAAACAAAGCACCAACGGAATAAAAACTAAGTGACGGCAAAGACAAACTAGAGGAAGAGTTTATACGCAAGATGATATGATAGAAAATAGAAGCGAGCCTAAGCAAACATCTAGCATAATGCAAACACACAAACAACCAATCGAGATAAATATTTTTAAGGTGGTTCAGACTTTGACTAGAGTCCTACGTCCACCCCTCACTCAAATGAGTGAGGCTTCCCTAGTGCACCTGCATAAAACCGTTGTCACACAGCTAGAAGGCACATACGGCCAGACCACAGATCAGGGCACACCCTCTATCTGTCTTCCTACTATCACTGGTAGGGACGGCTCACCACAGATCAGAACACAACCTCTGTCTGTCTTCCTACAACACCCGGTAGCGACGGTTCACAGTTCCAACAGGGAGATGTTCAAAATGAAAAAGGTAACAAAACACAAACCTCAGACAGGATGTAGGAAACTTAAGCAAGATGACAAATGTTCCTGTCTGAATATCTGGGTGGTGCTCTTGGCTTCTCCCAGATTAGTTGCTTCCTTGGAGAGTGGATTCTCCTTTGACACATGAAGCTGGAGATAGAGGTTCTTCTTCTCCTTGGAGGACGAAGAGGAGTGGATGTAGAAGAGCAGCTTGTATATCTTCTGCAGAACTTCAGAAGGTGTCCCTCTTGCTCTTTTCCTCCTTCTTTCTTCTTCTCTTCCACTTCTCTTCTATCGCTCTTCTCCTTCTATTCAAACCTTCTATTCTTTTTGCTTGTCTTCTCAGAGTGTGTTCCCCACGCGCTGCTTTTATTCCAGCATATCTTCTCCTTTCGCATTCAAGGTACATGGTATGTAGTCCCTGATCTGGTAGAAAGAAATCTGGACCATCCAGATCCACAGAATACTTCTAGATCCTGAGAAGAGTGGCCACTGATTGGCCCAGAAGTGATAAGGTGTGTTGGCTTACCATTGGCTTGCCAATCCTGTTCATGCAGTACACACCGATTTAAGCTTCTTCTTCCTCAAGGCACAACCGATTTTTAGATGAAACCCATTCTAGGAGGTTTGCGATTGGTCCAACTGGAAAGTGGGAATATCTCTTGCCTAAAGGTCTTCTAGAACCTTGAACCATCGAAGCACATCCCTTTCAATCATTTGGACTTGGACTATTACGCCCAAATCTTTCTCACGTGCAAGTTTGCAAAGGATGCTTTAGGAGTTCACAATGTGTGCGTCGACGCATCGAAGGTGTAGCATCGATGCAGCCTTCTTTGAGGACACCATATAACGTGTTCTGTCTACAGAGTGTGCATTGACGCACTATAAATGTCACGTCGATGCATCCTTCTTCGCACTGGCCTCTACTGCTACTGAAGTCATTACTGCATTGACGCAATTGCTCCACTGCGTCAACGCCTCCTTCATGACTTTTCGTGTTTACACGGCTGCAACATATTTTTCACCCTTGGTGAGCTATTTGTCACTATTAGTTGGGTATTTTACACCCATACTAAGCTATTTGTCACCCATGTGTCACTATTTGTCACCCTTATCTGCCCTTCCCGTGTGCTTCATCTTTGAACCTTGCAGAAGCCATTTGTCACCGTTGTCCAACTGAGCCGTCACCCTTGTTGTTTTCCTCTTTAGCCTTGGCCGTCGCCAATAGCTATTTGTCACCCTTGATCTTGTATTTGTCACCCTTGTGTGACTGTATTTCATCGTTAAAGGCTTATTTGTCATCACCGTTCGCTTTGGTGTTTGAACTGCCTAGAGTTGAGTTTGACTGTGGTCAACTTCATTGGAACACTGTAGCTGACTAGTCTGACCATTGACCTTGACTTTGACTGGGTCTTCATGATTTGAGTCAACAGAGAGTTGAGCTTGGCTAGAGTCTTCTTTGACTGAATTGACTTTGACAAAGTCAACTTTGACTTAACTGGCTTGACTGTGGTCAACACCTTTTTGGCAAACGAAGTCCAACTTCTTCTTCTCCTTCAGCTTCTCAGCCTTACTTTCATATCCATCTATTTGTTACCACTATCTACCTATTTGTCACCGTTGAGAAGCTATTTTTCACCCTTAACGAGTCATTTGTCACCCTTAATCTTCTTCAGCTGGCTAAGGCTTCTGGCGTACTCTTGCGTTGACTCATCAATAGTGCTGCGTCGACATAGCTAGCTCATTTCTTCATACCTTTAGCCAGTTATCTATTTTTCACCGTTGACAAGCTATTTGTCACCCTTAGGTACCTATTTGTCACCCTTAGCTGAACAGTTGTTAGCGATAGCTTGCAGGCAGATTCTTCTTGTTGAAGTCGACTCAAGTTGCATTTGGAGTCGACTCTTCTTCATGATTTTCATATTCCTGGCCATTCTTTGATCAAGAGTCGAAGCTATCTTCATAAAACTCATAGATATTCATGAATTAACATTAACAGAAATATTTGACAGCATCAAAAACATATGAACCTGAACATGAAATCAAAACACATGGTCCTCAGTAACAGATGAGTCATAGTGTTCACATCATCAAAACACAGGGGCACAACAATCTCCCCCTTTTTGACAATGGCAATACTGTGAGTCATAAAAATCAATATAGCATAAAGATCAATATGTCACAAGACAACCACATCCAAAATATGCAACATCTCCCACACCTAATGACAATGAATGACAATGACTCATAAACTATTCTCCCCCTTTGACATCATCAAATGAAATAGTTTGAGAGCATAGTTGGAATTTTGGAGATGAGTGAAATAGAATGTCTCTCAAGGAATTCATAAGGGACTTTCTCCCTTGGTGACACAAAAGGAGAATCACAACAAATAGCAGGCAGAGTTGACACTAATTCAAATGGACAAGGATGTTCTAAGTAGGTCAAGATAAATTTCAATCTGATACAAATCTCATAAATCAAACATGGCTTAAATGCAGAGTCTTCCATTATAACGAATTTATGAATTGTTCCTTATTTGTTGCATGGTTCAAATCTAATGAGGTCTGAGTTTAGCAATGAAATTTCATTGAAAAAAAATGCAATCAAGTTTAATAGAAATGAACCAAATCTGCATATTATAACCTTGTTAATTGACCTCAGTCTTATCCTAAATCAATGACACCACTAGGAGCTATTAAGATAAGTATTTAGGTTAAGCATGCAAGAAATTCTGAATTTCACTCAAGGGTTTAAACAAATTTCTCATTCTCAATTCTTTACATTAATTTTCAGATTTTTCTAGTGTTCATCAACAATTATCTTTTTAAGAGAAATTAAGTCTAGTATAACTTTGTATCTAGAGGACACACATTGTTTAGATGCCAGTGTCCCTAAGGACTCAGTATAACTGACTATCATGCCTCAACCTGAACAGAGATAGCTTTATCACCTCATGACATATCTTCACTCAGTTCATTGATGAGTGAGACATATTTCTCAGTGAACCTGCCATTGCTCTGTTGGATCTTTTAAAAAAATTCCTACACAGTCAACAGTGGCACTTCATGACACAGTCCACACAATTTCAAGGTCAAGGGACATGGTTTCTCAATGGACCATTGTCATTGCTCTGACAAATTTTAACCCTTAGAATTTTTTCAGATTCTCTGATGTTTAAGAATAATACTGAATCTAAGCACTTCAACCAAAGTTGCCATGTCATTAGAACTTTCAGATTTTAGAAAATTAATCGGGGCACAATCATGCAAGCAATGGTTAAGATCTATTAAGACTGAACAGAGATTCTTTTCAAGACCTTTATTTTCTAAACTCAATGAAGCCATTAAATTCAAGCCAGCAAATTATTATGGATAATCCTAAGACATCATAAAAGAAGATTCCTCATCTAAAAAGTGATTCAGATTTATGATCATGGTACACATATTGGAATCTTACTGAATTTTGGGTGACTTACCAACAGAACTGTTTCAAGGATGTTCAAGAATTATTAGCAGGCAAATTGATTTCCAGACATGACAATAGGGCAACAGGAATAAAGCTTAGCAGCAAGCAAACAGCGACTCCATATAGAAATGGGCACAAAAATGAGCAGACAACAAATGAAGTTGACTTGGAAGGCTGTTTAAGTCGGCTTGAGTTTCAAACATAAGATGTTATTTTAAGAATACAGCTGGGAAGCCAACTTGAGCAATCTACAAGTCGACTTGAGAATTTTCAGATAAGACTCCCTCTTAGCAAATGTAGGAATTTAATAATGATATGCAACCAAATCTAAATGCATGATATGCATATGAGTAACCAGATGTGTGCATTTACTCCCCCTCACTAAATGCCCCAAAACGGAATATTGACCTATGGTACAGGGAGGAGGTATGTCCTCACACATAGTGAAAGCTTCCAGGCAAGCCTACCATGCCTGTCCACAAGTCACCATTTTATATACCATAGTCGTGCATGAAGATGCATCTACCAATGCAGTGCAATACAATATAAAAAATGGGCACTCACATTATTCATGACAATACAAACTGATAAATACAAAAATAAAATAAGATATGCATGAGATTTTCAATTTTTCTTTAGAAGCAAACATTTTATTACAGATCAAAAACCATCAAACCTCCTTTGAGGGTGATTATCATCAAAAGATTTAGAGATTCAACAAAGCATTTTAAGAATATGTATTATTGCCGCCATCATACCATGAACAAAAGAGATAGACAATAAGAGAGTTAGGAAACATCTCAAACCTGATTAGATTGAGGTCTACACAGACCTAACTCTCTTCTTAGAGTAGAAAACCTATTATTGCACAATGGCTTGGTGAAAATATTAGCAATCTGATTTTTTGATTCGATAAAGAGCAATTCAAAGTTTTTCTTGAGAACTTCATCTCTAATAAAGTGATGCCTTATATCAATGTGCTTTGTCCTAGAGTGCAAGATTGAATTTTTAGCAAGGTTAATTGCACTTGTGTTATCACACAAGATCGAGACACATCCAAGATCCACCGAGTAGTCTTGGAGTTGGTGCTTAATCCACAACACTTGAGTGCCACAACTCCTTGCAGCGACATATTCTGCCTCTGCAGTAGAGAGGGCAACCGAGTGTTGTTTCTTGGAGGCCCAAGAGACTAAACACCCGCCCAGAAATTGGCAATATCCACTCGTGCTCATGCGATCCAACTTGCATCCAGCATAGTCCGCATCTGAATAAGAAGTGAGAGAAAGATCACAAGATGACAGATACCATAATCTCAATTCTTGAGTCCCAGCAAGGTATCTAAAGATACGCTTAACGGCAGTGAGATTCTCTAGGACTGGCCTGAAATCGAGCACAAAGGTAAACAGTAAACTGGATATCTGGTCTAGATGCAATTAAATAGAGTAATGAGCTAATCATACCTCTATAGTTCTTTGCATCCACCAATTTACCTTTTTCATTAGCATCCAGTGACGTAGTTGTCCCCATAGAAGTTGCAATCGTCTTACAGTTTGTCATGTCAAACCTTTTCAGCAGCTCCTTGATATATTTGGCTTGACTTATAAAGCATCCTTCATCAATTTGATTGACCTGCAAGCCAAGAAAGAATTGAAGCTCACCCATTAAGCTCATCTCAAACTCACTAGTCATAAGATCAGCAAAATCCTCACACATTTTAGATTTTGTAGAGCCAAACACAATATCATCAACATAGATCTGAACTAACAAGATATCCTTACCTTGCCTTTAGTGAAGAGTGTTTGATCTACTTTACCTCTAGTGTAGCCTTTTTCGATGAGGAAGGAGCTTAGCCTATCATACCAAGCTCTGGGTGCTTGCTTCAACCGATATAGAGCCCTGTCCAACTTATACACAAAACATTCATGATGAGAGCATTCAAAACCGGGGGGCTGTTCCACATAAACTTTATCTTTTATTAACCCATTTAAAAAAGCACTTTCACATCCATTTGTGCAATTTAATTTTATGTGAACAGGCAAAAGCAAGTAAAATTATAATGGCTTCTAATCTGGCTACAGCGGCAAAAGACTCTTTAAAATCTACACCAAACTCTTGGTTGTAACCCTAAGCCACCAGTCTAGCTTTATTTCAGATTATTTTACCATCTTCACTAAGTTTGTTCCTATAACAGATTTTGTTGAGGGTCTAGAAACAAGATGCCAAATATTATTTCTTTCAAACTGGTTTAATTCATCCTGCATAGAATTTATCCAGTTTTCATCTTTTAAAACTTCTTCAACATTTTTTGGTACTATTTGTGATACAAGAGCAAGTTGATCTAATTCTTCAACTATTCTAAAGTGTGACCTTGTTCTAGGTGGATCAAGCAGGCTACCAATGACATTTTCTATAGGATGGTCTTTATGCACTCTAATATCGGAAGCATTGTTACCTTCACCAGTAGCTGTGATCTTTGTATTGCTTGATTCTCCGTGGTCATCGTTTCCTCTTGTCTCCTCATGTGGAAGATCATATTTTTCCTTTGTATCGAAGAACTCCCCATCGTCCTCTTTCCTATAAGACATGTCATCATTAGTTTCATCAAATGTGACATGGGGTGATTCTTCCACACTTAGACTCTTAGAATTGTAAACTCTATAAGCCCTAGATCTAGCAGAAAAACCAAGAAAGATACCTTCATCACTTTTGGGCTCAAACTTATCCAACTCTCTTTTGTCATTGTTATGAATAAAATACTTTGATCCAAACACTTTCATGTGAGTGAGAGAGGGCTTTTTACCTTTGAGCAACTCATAAGGAGTCTTTTTGGTTAATGGTCTTACCATTGAGCGGTTGATGATATAACATGTTGTGTTTACCGCTTCTGCCCAAAATCTCCTTGGAAGTTATCTTTCAACAAGCATTGTTCTAGCCATATGAGTGTTCTATTTCTTCTCTCAACCACCCCATTTTGTTCAGGGGTCCTTGGTGATGAAAACCTATGAGTGATTCCTTCAGCCCTACAAAGATCATCAAATTCAGCATTATCGAATTCACCACCATGGTCAGAAAGAATGTTGGAAATTTTAAACTCACCATCTTGCTTGATCTTCAAGTAAAGTGCCTGAAACTCACCAAAGGCATCATTCTTGTGTGCAAGAAAGAACACCCATGTGAACCTAGAGAAATCATCTACTAACACATAGCCATATCTTCTACCACTTAAGCTAGCAGTTCTTGTTGGCCCAAACAAGTCCATATGAATTAGTTCAAGTGGTTTAGATGATAAACTTTCAGTTCTATTTTTGAATGATTTCCTAGTCTGTTTGCCTAGGGTGCAAGCATCACAGATTTTATTATTCTGTTTGAAGGAGAGTTCAGGCAAGCCTTTTACCATAGAATGTTTCAAGAGTTTATGCAAGACATTGTAGCTAACATGTCCGAGTCTACGATGCCATAGCCAAGCTAAATCAGATTTAGGTGCAGCAAGATAGAAATTCAAAAGAGTTAGATCATCTAAGTCAATCATGTACACATTATTGACGCTCTTACCAGAAAATTTAGTTTTATCTGATTTTGGTTCCAAACTTCTACATTCATGAGAGTGAAATATTACTTTATGTCCTTTGTCACACAATTGACTTGTACTTAACAAATTATATTCCAAGTCATCAAGTAACAACACATTTTTAATAGAATTGGAGGGACTCTTACCTACATTACCTGAAACAATAATCTTGCCCTTGTTGTTCCCACCAAAAGTGACATGTCCGCCTTCTTTTTCCACCAAAGGATAGAATTTAGCTCTGTCTCCCATCATGTGTCTTGAACAGTCGCTATCAAGGTACCATCGGTTGTGTACGGCTGCAAGACACTCCTGTACAGTAAATTAAGTAATAATTTTTGAAACCCAAACACAATTGGGTCCCATCAAACCATTCATATCTACAACACATGATAACATAGACTTAGGAATCCACATTTCCTTCTCATTTTTCATTTCATTGATTGATGGAGAGTTTCTATTCTTGTTTTCCATTTTTACATTGCCTTTTTGTTTCAGAATGTTTTTAGCCTTTGATCTTTTGTAGAAGCTTGAAAATGGTTTATTTTGGTTCCAATTCATTGTTTTCAGTTGGTAGAAGTTATGGTAGTTCATAGGGAAGTAAGTTTGAACAGGTCTGTGTGTGTATGAGGTATAATAGGGCCCACCATATGACTTCGTCGACCTGTCCACCTGACTGCGTCGACCTGCACCCTAAAAACCATAGTGATAACTGCTTCTATTTGAAGGGTGCATCGAAGCCTTGTACCTTGTGCGTTGATGCATAGGTGGGTTTCTACCCGCCTGACTATGTGGTTACCAGGAATGCTTCGACCCTTGCTTAGGATAGTGTCGACCTGTACTCCGTTTTTGACCATTTCACCCTGAGTAGTTTTCTTAGGGACATCCGGATTTTTCTTCTAAGGTATTTCCATTTTTTCTTTTCCTTTATCATTCAATTTTCCTTGTTTTTTGGATGGGCCTTGTGTTTGAATTAGATGCACCAGCAGAGGACACAAAAGTGATAGTTTTCATTCCAATTTCTTTCTTTTTAGTGGGATTGTAGCCCAGCCCGTCCTTATTGAAGTTCATTCTAGTTCTTAACAAGGCATCTAAATTTTCTCTTCCATCCACAAATTTCTCCAGAGATTGTTGTTTATCTTTCAATTCCTTTTGGAGTTTTTCAACATTTTATTTTAGTTGTGTGTTAACTTATTTGACAGCTTCATACTTTTCATTAGACAGTTTGCTGTCATTTTCATAACTTTGCATTTTCAGTTTCAAATCGTCAATTTTATTTCTTAAGCTCTCATTTTCAACTTCTAAGTCAATCATTTCACTCCTTCCATATTCCAGATCTTCAATGACTTTCTTCAGATCTTGAATTTCAGATTCCAGAGAGACATTCTTTTCATTCATGCTGTTATAATGCACAGTGGAGTTGATTTTCTTTTTTAAGGCCCTATTTTCTTGCTTGTTCATGATTTCAAAATAAGCCTCTTCCCAATCACTTGTAGAGAAATGTGTTGAGTTATGGTTTTGATGATTGTTGTAATTGTTAAGTTATGGTTTTGATGATAACTAAGCTTAATGTGTGATTACGTGATGATAACTAAACTTATGGTTGATTACACATGTTCTTGATGATTGTGTTCATTCATCTTGTTATTTATGTTGGTTGCATATGCTGGTTTTACAAGAGGCAAGAGGTTTCATAACATCTTTAATGTCAACAAGCATACAATTAACCCTGACTATCTTGCATGCAGGATCAAACTGATGGTAGTCACCTGGTGAACCAAAACTTTGCTTCTCTACAACCCAAAACAGGTGGTATATGTCATTTACTGTCAAGGACGATTGGTGAGACTCTCACCTTGTCTTAGCATCGATCTTACCTTGTGTATCTCATATATACACCTCATTCATGCACACTCAACAGAAACCATTCTGGCTATCGTGCGCCCTCGCCCGCGGATCGACCTGCGCACACTCAACATGAAATGCTCAAATGGTCTAATGCATAAACTAAGTTGAATTCAATCTCAAAATGCATGGATTTGATATGGACTTGAAGCTCTTGACTTATGTACATAGTTTTCTGGGCTTATCTACTCATTTTTCAGGTTTACTAAAGTCCGGTCGATCTCCGGACCAATCGCGGTCGACCTGAAATAACAGCTCCCCATAGTCTATAGGCTCTGCCTCTAGCGGTCGACCGCCCATGGGCGTCCGGTCGACCGCCCCTTCCAGAATGAACCGAGCTACAATCTAAAACTTCTAGGTCGACCGCCAGCTTACTCCGGTCGACCGCTAACCCCGAGCCCCCTTTTGTTGACTTCGTGTTTCAAGCTCGAGGAGAGGTCTTTCTACCCATTTGTTTAATCCCAATGACCCCAATCTCACCATGTTTTGTGGATCTGGTCTGAGGCTTGTTTATGGACCATTCAAGGGCTATAAAACATATCATTTGGAGCCATAAACCCTAAGAAACCAAGAGAGCTTCAAGGGAGATCAAGGTGGCTCAAGGGAGAAGAAGAAGAGGAGTGCTACTGTAGCATGAACAGTAGTTCGTGAATCAAAACTCCATCCAACAGCTGAAGATCCAAGGTCCATTTTGAAGCCTTCATCCTCCAATGAATTGAAGAAGCAAGCAACCAACAAGAGAGATCAAGGGGGAGGCTATCAAGGCAAGAAGAAGGCTACTACAACTCTCATAAGCATACTTCATCTAGTAAGTTCTTCATCCAACTGGAGTCATTCTAGCACCATCTGAAGCCAAGGAACTTCCGATCAAGAGAAGAAGCAATTCAAGAGTTTCAAGAAGAGATCAAAGGAAGGTTGTTCAAGTGAAGAAGGAAGAGTACTGTAGCCGTGAACAATACTCTGTGCAAGAAGATCTACATCAAATACAAGGCCATACAAGCTGAGTCTCAAGTCATTCAAGTGAAGAAGGAATCAACGCAAACATCCGGAGCATACACTCAGGGGGAGCCTAAATCAGGAGCATTCTAAACTATGCCTTATTATGTTTCAAGTTCATATTTGTGTTGTGTATAAACTGTGAACTTGTGTGTGTGTGGATCGTTGTTAGATCCATGGTCGTGTGTGGTCGTCGTATTCCTCTCGTCTGTGCGTAGGTCTTCTTAGATCTGCGAGTGTGTGGTTTTATCCAGATCTTAGTGTTTGTGTGTGTGGAGTGCTACACTTGTCGCAGCGTGTGTGTGTCTTGTTGATCCACGTGTTGGATCGTGTTGGAGACCTCGTCTCCATGTGTGTGTGTGTGTGTTGGGGTGTGTCCCCGTGTGTGTGGGCAGGCGTCATCCTGCGTGTGTGGTTGGAGCGTTGTCCCCGTTTGGGGATTTATCCCCTAGTGTAGCATCATCGGGTTTGGTGAGGGGTGGACGTAGGATTACCGTCGTTGCATCCGAACCACCTTAAAACCGCTGTGCATTGTGCTTGTTTTGTGTGGCTTGCTCCATTTCCTCTATCTCCATTCTACATAAACGTTAGTTTAAATTATTGTTCTGGATTTATCTTCGTATATCTTGCATAATCTATATCTTATCATATAAAGTTTGATAAATCTAATTTGTGTTCAAATACCTTTGAATCTCTTAACTAGCTTTGTATTACATATTTTATAAAAGGCCAAAAGTTTTCTTAAAATTGGTAAACACCTAATTCACCCCCCTCTTTGGTGTCATTGATCGTGGGACTTCAATTGGTATCAGTGCCAAGGCTCTAATTTCATAGATCTAACGATCTAGAGTGATTCAGATCAATGACTACTAATATGTACACTTTGAATTCTCCACCGGTGTTTGATGGTTGTAATTTTGATTTGTGGTTAGGAAGGATGTGCAGTCTAGTCAACTCATATGATCCTAAGCTATGGAAGCTTATCTCATGGTCCTTATGAGTTGCCTAAAGATAAATCTGTCTGGACTGCAGATTCCAAGCTTAAACATGATCAAAATTGTTTCATTCTAAAATTGCTTATTGCAGCAGTTGATTCTAATCATTTCCCTTTTGTCTCCCATTGCAGATCCGCGAAGGATATCTTGGTTGGCTTAACCAAAGTCCGGAAAGGGCATGAAGATCAATATCTTGTGGCAGGCACGAGTGATCAAGGGAGTGATCAGTAAGTTGACTCAAGCTCAAAGGTAAATTCTGATTCTGATAATGAAGATGAATTTAGCTATGAGGAGTTATTGATTGCATATGATGTGCTTGCTGATAAATATGAGAATGTTAAGTCTGAAAATAAAAAATTAAAAAAGAATGTTGGACAAAATAAATGTGATTCTCCATGTAAAGAATGCTCGCACTTGAAGGAATTGATTGATGGTCATGTGTTTGACATTGGAATTCATAAAGATCAAATTTCTTCTTTGAGAAATGAAAATAAAGAGCTGAGAGAGAGAGAGTAAGTCTTATGAACAATGGTCAAAATGAGTTTGCTCATGATAAAAATCTTGAAATAGAAAATGAGAAACTGAAGGAATTGAATAGAACCATTTCTGAAAGATTGCTTACTTTTGAAAAAGGAAAATCTACGAATATTGATCAATTTGAAAAAGTACATGCTTTGTTGCAAGAAATTGAAAGTCACAAAACCATCAATGCTACTTTACATGAACAAGTCAACTCCTGTGAAAATAAACTTCCTTCCTATGAATTGCACATTGCATCTCTTGAGAAAAAAATTATTGACTTGAATGCTTCATTGTCTAGATTTGTGAATGGTCAAGAAAATTTGGACAAATTATTGGGGACGAAAGTGAATTTTCAAAGGGAAGGGCTGGGTTTTAATCCTGTGAACAAAAAGAAGTTTGAAAATAAAGTTTTTACATCTTTTGCGCACAGTTCAAACATAGCCAGTACATCAAATGGGTCCCCAAATCAATCTTCTTCACAGATAATAAAAAGATCAAATGAAAATCTAAAAAAGAACAATCATGTTGCACACACACATGCATCCATAAAGAAAATGAATTTGCATCAAAACTCTAAAAATGTTGCTTGCACCTCCATGCATGTTGAATATACTTCTTCCACACACACAACCAATTAGAAAGAAACTCACATGTTTTTATTGTGGAAAACATGGACATGCTATGCATAATTATTTCATTATGAAGAATGATGATTTGAGAGCATGTAGAAACCAAGCTGTTTTAAAAAATGCAAAGAAAGCCTTCACCACAAAATCTTCCATGCATTGCAATCACTGTGGTAAAAGGAGTCATACAACTTCACACTGCTGGTTATTGTTGAAGAGAAAAAACTCCTACTTAACACATCATGGTCACACACACAAATTAGTAGAACCCATGAGAAGAAAGAAGATTATGCCACGTGCCGTCTACCATCACTTTGGCAAATCTAGAAATGTTAAGCATGATTATTTTCTTGTGAAAGATGATGATTTGAATGTTGTTAAGGAGTGGAAGCCACGTGCCAAGAATGCTGCTAACCCACAAGGATCCAAGATGAGTTGGGTACCTAAGAATGCAAATTGAGAAATCTATTTTGCAGGAGTACCATGGAAATGGAAAGTATGACATCTATTTTCATCAAGAAGGTAAGGCATACGAGTCAAGTGACTCAAGCAAGGTTGGAAGAAAAATCAAAAACTGAATTTGATTTCTCAGGTGATATCTCTCTCACTCTCTCCACTAAAAGTGTTATGTCGTGTTTTACCATGTGCTGTATAGTTATGTGATCATGCATGAGTCTGTACATGCATTCCATCCATAGATAGTTGCATACCCTTGTGCATATCATCCTCATATAGCATCTTGTTGAAGTGGAGTTTTTTGAAACCGTCAATAAATCTCGCTGCATATACTGAGTTTGCATAAGCCTTCACGTACTGTCATGCATAAATTGAATATTGTGAACTCATGTCATAATGCATATCAATCCTCCTACCTTCACCACCATTGACTACATAGTATATCAAATGGTGACATGTGGAGGGGCAGGTTACGCCTGTCTGAAAGCTATCACTACGAGTGAGGTGATATTCAGATCTAAATTCTCCGCCCGGTACTATGAGTCAATCAGTCACAGGCTGCACATGGCATTAGATTTTTTACTGAGCATATCACAGTCATCCATTGAGGGGCTAGTCATGAGGGGGAGTCATTAGATTTTTTACCTGATTTTTTACTGCACACATTGAGGGGGAGTCATTAGATTCGTCATATGGGCTTAACATTTAGGTTCACACATGAGTCATGCATTGCATCTAGAACTATCTAGGGGTGTTGGTTGTTAAAATTATTTGGCATGTCATTATAAATAAATTTGAATCGAAACTGATAAATCAAATATTCTTGTCCTTAGATGCAGATCATACTCCCAAAAGCCAAATGATAATGGGCTAGTCATGACCAGGCTTGAATCAATTAAGGAACACCTTGAAAGGATAAAAATGTTAAGAAATTTCCTCCACCATCACCCGGAGATAGGAAATGATTTTGATGAGTACCCAAGACATGGTATGAAAGGCGCACATCTCTTTTGACTGAGAATTGGTTGAATGGGTAAGGTTGATTAAACACATCTCATGAGGTAAATCAGGTAAAAGACACTTTAGTGGTTCAAGCATATGTGGATGATATCACTCTTTAAACTACTAATAATGCCTTTTCTGAACAATGTGCAGGGATTTTATGCAAGGAGATTTTGCTATAAGCCTCGTGAATGAACTGAATTTTATTCATCTTTGGATTGCAGGTGGAAGGCTTGGATCAAAATGGATTCTCAAGGCAAAGGTATGAAAAGTAAAATCTGAAGTACTAACCGTTGTGGGGTTAGCAATCTTAGTGCATGAAGGTTTTCGATCTTGTCATCTAAATTAAGGTAATTCAACCTCGTCAATTCATGCAATGGTATTTTGTCACTTGTTGACACTTTAGGAAGACAGGTATTGTTTCAAAACTTGAATTGTCATTCACTAGTCTTCTGTGATGAACTTGTCTAACTGGCTTGAGAAGTGTGTATTGAATATTTCTCATTTTGAATTACACAACCACACATGAATTTAACTGCATATCTGGTATATCAAATGGCATTTGTGAAAGAGTGGATTATGTCCACTTGGAAGCATTCTCTATGCGTTGAGCTGGGTCTTCGGACTAAAATCTCCGTCTCGTACCAGATTTTGAAAATCGTGACTGGCTTGTGATTGGTGGAGTTATAAATGAATCCTTGAGCTGAGTTCTTTAAATTAAAAATATGTTTCTAATCAAATGATTCAAACATGTAGCTTCTTGATGATTTCTAATTTCAAAACTTGTGAAATGCTCTTGAATATCTGATTTTGAACAATTCTGTAAATTAGGTTGCATTGCTTAATTTTGATCATTTATGCACCCTTATTCATAAAGGCCATGTCATGAAAAATGTTGTTGACACATTAATATAATGTGAATGCTCTAATGTCAAATTTGCCTCAAGGTTTTAAGATCAAGCCCTCCTATACTACATTTGCATCTTGCATCACATGCTCATCTAGGCATAGGTTGCACGCATTAGGATGAATTCATGCATTAGCTAAAGTTAGTTCATTCATTTGGTATCAGAAGTTTTGCACCACATTACATTCTGTCTTGGCATGTTACATTTCGTTACTATGTGATCAAGTTGCATTGCATCAATACTCAAGCATTAGCTGCATTCACTTCATTCAATTGATATCCATTTGTTTGGCATCAATTGCACTTTTGCATTGCATGTTGCATACATTCCCTCTGTGTGCTTGCTTGATATTATATGCTATTCACCCCATCCCTTAGCATGTCTATGGCCTTATGTCTTCTTGATAAATAATACTGCATTTGAGTTATTATTGGAGTGTTTCATGTCGTACACTCTGGGAGAGTTTATATTTCATAAGTGCATCTATTTAGGGGGAGTTCCATTGTTATGTATTCATGATATTTTCGGTATACATGCTGAATCAAATTCGCACACTTCATGCACAAAAGGTGAAAATGAGTGTTAAAAATAAGGATATATGAATTTCTTTTTAACACTCTCGAGATGTTAAACTTACTGCATGTATGTTAAAGAGACAGTTGAGGAAAAAGCTGCCTACCTATCTTTGTTGAAAAATCTCGAATGAAAATGAACGGCAGAGCAATGCTAAGTCTCACTGAGTAAACTGGGCACATGTCACCTGACACGTGATGTGGTTCATATCTGAAAAGTGTTGACTAGTATCTCTATTTAAAATGAGGTGAAATGGTTCAGTATTCTGAGTAACCGGGGATTCTGGCATGAGCTCCATGCGTCTACTCGCGTAAAAAGGGATTATTTTGAACCTGATCACTCTTGAAAAATTCTGATTGTCATGTGATATTGGTTGAGTTGAAAAATGATGGTAAAAACTCATTGTGGTAGAGCATAGCCTCCAATACGCTGTTCTCCAAATAAAAGTGCAGTCCGTAAAATGTCTCCTTGTGTTAATCTGAAAATATGAATATCCATATTGCAACTATCATCCTTCATGTTTCTCACTTACACATCTGGAAATTTGATTTAATATGTATTCAAAAAATTGATTGAATGCTTTAACAATTGCATGAATCTCTTATATGATTGCACAACTTCCCATGTGCTACACATGTGCATTCCGGTTGTCATGACTCTCTTGCATCTTTCTTATACCCATTCCCTTCTTATATAAGTACGGGGGAGCCGTGTTACATGTATATATACGTATTGGTTTGATAGCTCTTAATCATCTCACATGTCATCCCTTGCATATGTTGCATTTCATGCATTTCAAACCAAAATACAAAAATCAGAAATTTGAAAACCAACGACAATTCTTTTGGTATGCCCTCCTGCTGTTGCTTGTTGTGAAAATCTGCCATGGGATCTAGATTTTGAATGCTATCATGCTGAACACCTCATGATCTTGTAAACATCTTGCTCCACTGGTTCATATCCCTGAGACCAATCACCACCTTCAAGTGATTGTTTTTACTTTGGTTTGTATCATATTGATTGGTGAGACTAATTACCCATTGGTCTCCTCTGATTTGAATCATATTGCCTTGTTCGCCCATGATCTGCCCTTGCTTCTTCTGAATTGATAAGATGGGCTTTTGTTGCTTCAAAGGGAGATAGGTTTGTTCTTCCTCATTTGGCTGCTTCCAGCTTGTTGATATTGTTGATCATGTTACAGGGGGAGAAAGACTTGCATTATCCCGCTTTTTGATTATGTCAAATGGGGAGAAAAATTGATGATTATGTGTGACAAGGGGATTGTGTGTAACAAGGGGAGAAGAATATTTTGTGCCATTCTGTTATATCATCATAAGTTTATCATTAAGTTTGTCATCATCACTAAGTTTTTCATCATCAAAAAGGGGGAGATTGTTGAGTTATGGTTTTGATGATTGTTGTAATTGTTAAGTTATGGTTTTGATGATAACTAAGCTTAATGTGTGATTATGTGATGATAACTAAACTTATGGTTGATTACACATGTTCTTGATGATTGTGTTCATTCATCTTGTTATTTATGCTGGTTGCATATGCTGGTTTTACAAGAGGCAAGAGGTTTCATAACATCTTTAATGTTAACAAGCATACAATTAACCCTGACTATCTTGCATGCAGGATCAAACTGATGGTAGTCACCTGGTGAACCAAAACTTTGCTCCTCTACAACCCAAAACAGGTGGTATATGTCATTTACTGTCAAGGACGATTGGTGAGACTCTCACCTTGTCTTAGCATCGATCTTACCTTGTGTATCTCATATATACACCTCATTCATGCACACTCAACATGAAACTATTCTGGCTATCGTGCGCCCTCGCCCGCGGATCGACCTGCGCACACTCAACATGAAATGCTCAAATGGTCTAATGCATAAACTAAGTTGAATTCAATCTCAAAATGCATGGATTTGATATGGACTTGAAGCTCTTGACTTATGTACATAGTTTTCTGGGCTTATCTACTCATTTTTCAGGTTTACTAAAGTCCGGTCGATCTCCGGACCAATCGCGGTCGACCTGAAATAACAGCTCCCCATAGTCTACAGGCTCTGCCTCTAGCGGTCGACCGCCCATGGGCGTCCGGTCGACCGCCCTGCCAGAATGAACCGAGCTACAATCTAAAACTTCTAGGTCGACCGCCAGCTTACTCCGGTCGACCGCCAACCCCGAGCCCCCTTTTGTTGACTTCGTGTTTCAAGCTCGAGGAGAGGTCTTTCTACCCATTTGTTTAATCCCAATGACCCCAATCTCACCATGTTTTGTGGATCTGGTCTGAGGCTTGTTTATGGACCATTCAAGGGCTATAAAACATATCATTTGGAGCCATAAAACCTAAGAAACCAAGAGAGCTTCAAGGGAGATCAAGGTGGCTCAAGGGAGAAGAAGAAGAGGAGTGCTACTGTAGCATGAACAGTAGTTCGTGAATCAAAACTCCATCCAACAGCTGAAGATCCAAGGTCCATTTTGAAGCCTTCATCCTCCAATGAATTGAAGAAGCAAGCAACCAACAAGAGAGATCAAGGGGGAGGCTATCAAGGCAAGATAAAGGCTACTACAACTTTCATAAGCATACTCCATCTAGTAAGTTCTTCATCCAACTGGAGTCATTCTAGCACCATCTGAAGCCAAGGAACTTCCGATCAAGAGAAGAAGCAATTCAAGAGTTTCAAGAAGAGATCAAAGGAAGGTTGTTCAAGTGAAGAAGGAAGAGTACTGTAGCCGTGAACAGTACTCCGTGCAAGAAGATCTACATCAAATACAAGGCCATACAAGCTGAGTCTCAAGTCATTCAAGTGAAGAAGGAATCAACACAAACATCCGGAGCATACACTCAGGGGGAGCCTAAATCAGGAGCATTCTAAACTATGCCTTATTATGTTTCAAGTTCATATTTATGTTTTGTATAAACTGCGAACTTGTGTGTGTGTGGATCATTGTTAGATCCGTGGTCGTGTGTGGTCGTCATGTTCCTCTCGTCTGTGCGTAGGTCTTCTTAGATCTGCGAGTGTGTGGTTTTATCCAGATCTTAGTGTTTGTGTGTGTGGAGTGCTGCACTTGTCGCAGTGTGTGTGTGTCTTGTTGATCTGCTTGTTGGATGGTGTTGGAGACCTCGTCTCTCTGTGTGTGTGTGTGTGTTGGGGTGCATCCCTATGTGTATGGCCAGGCGTCATCTTGCGTGTGTGGTTGGAGCGTAGTCTCTGTTTGGGGATTTATCCCCAAGTGTAGCATCACCGGGTTTGGTGAGGGGTGGACGTAGGATTGCCATCGTTGCATCCGAACCACCTTAAAAACCGCTGTGCATTGTGCTTGTTTTGTGTGGCTTGCTCCATTTCCTCTATCTCCATTCTACATAAACGTTAGTTTAAATTGTTGTTCTAGATTTATCTTCGTATATCTTGCATAATCTATATCTTATCATATAAAGTTTGATAAATCTAATTTGTGTTCAAATACCTTTGAATCTCTTAACTAGCTTTGTATTACATATTTTATAAAAGGCGAAAAGTTTTCTTAAAATTGGTAAACACCCAATTCACCCCCCTCTTGGGTGTCATTGATCACGGGACTTCAATTGGTATCAGTGCCAAGGCTCTAATTTCATAGATCTAACGATCTAGAGTGATTCAGATCAATGACTACTATTATGTACACTTTGAATTCTCCACCGGTGTTTGATGGTTGTAATTTTGATTTGTGATTAGGAAGGATGTGCAGTCTAGTCAACTCATATGATCCTAAGCTATGGAAGCTTATCTCACATGGTCCTTATGAGTTGCCTAAAGATAAATCTATCTGGACCGCAGATTCCAAGCTTAAACATGATCAAAATTGTTTCGTTCTAAAATTGCTTATTGCTGTAGTTGATTCTAATCATTTCCCTTTTATCTCCCATTGCAGATCCGCGAAGGATATCTTGGTTGGCTTAACCAAAGTCCGGAAAGGGCATGAAGATCAATGTCTTGTGGCAGGCACGAGTGATCAAGGGAGTGATCAGCAAGTTGACTCAAGCTCAAAGGTAAATTCTGATTCGGATAATGAAGATGAATTTAGCTATGAGGAGTTATTGATTGCATATGATGAGCTTGCTGATAAATATGAGAAGGTTAAGTCTGAAAATAAAAAATTAAAAAAGAATGTTGGACAAAATAAATGTGATTCTCCATGTAAAGAATGCTCGCACTTGAAGGAATTGATTGATGGTCATGTGTTTGACATTGGAATTCATAAATATCAAATTTCTTCTTTGAGAAATGAAAATAAAGAGCTGAGAGAGAGAGAGTAAGTCTTATGAACAATGGTCAAAATGAGTTTGCTCATGATAAAAATCTTGAAATAGAAAATGAGAAACTGAAGGAATTGAATAGAACCATTTCTGAAAGATTGCTTACTTTTGAAAAAGGAAAATCTACGAATATTGATCAATCTGAAAAAGTACATGCTTTGTTGCAAGAAATTGAAAGTCACAAAACCATCAATGCTACTTTACATGAACAAGTCAACTCCTGTGAAAATAAACTTCCTTCCTATGAATTGCACATTGCATCTCTTGAGAAAGAAATTATTGACTTGAATGTTTCATTGTCTAGATTTGTGAATGGTCAAGAAAATTTGGACAAATTATTGGGGACGAAAGTGAATTTTCAAAGGGAAGGGCTGGGTTTTAATCTTGTGAACAAAAAGAAGTTTGAAAATAAAGTTTTTACATCTTTTGCGCACAGTTCAAACATAGCCAGTACATCAAATGGGTCCCCAAATCAATCTTCTTCACAGACAATAAAAAGATCAAATGAAAATCTAAAAAAGAAAAATCATGTTGCACACACACATGCATCCATAAAGAAAATGAATTTGCATCAAAAATCTAAAAATGTTGCTTGCACCTCCATGCATGTTGAATATACTTCTTCCACACACACACAACCAATTAGAAAGAAACTCACATGTTTTTATTGTGGAAAACATGGACATGCTATGCATAATTGTTTCATTATGAAGAATGATGATTTGAGAGCACGTAGAAACCAAGCTGTTTTAAAAAATGCAAAGAAAGCCTTTACCACAAAATCTTCCATGCATTGCAATCACTGTGGTAAAAGGAGTCATACAACTTCACACTGCTGGTTATTGTTGAAGAGAAAGAACTCCTACTTAACACATCATGGTCACACACACAAATTAGTAGAACCCATGAGAAGAAAGAAGATGATGTCACGTGCCGTCTACCATCACTTTGGCAAATCTGGAAATGTTAAGCATGATTATTTTCTTGTGAAAGATGATGATTTGAATGTTGTTAAGGAGTGGAAGCCACGTGCCAAGAATGCTGCTAACCCACAAGGACCCAAGATGAGTTGGGTACCTAAGAATGCAAATTGAGAAATCTATTTTACAGGAGTACCATGGAAATGGAAAGTATGACATCTATTTTCATCAAGAAGGTAAGGCATACGAGTCAAGTGACTCAAGCAAGGTTGGAAGAAAAATCAAAAATTCAATTTGATTTCTCAGGTGATATCCCTCTCACTCTCTCCACTAAAAGTGTTATGTCATGTTTTACCATGTGCTGTATAGTTATGTGATCATGCATGAGTCTGTACATGCATTCCATCCATAGATAGTTGCATACCTTTGTGCATATCATCCTCATATAGCATCTTGTTGAAGTGGAGTTTTTTGAAACCGTCAATAAATCTCGCTGCATATACTGAGTTTGCATAAGCCTTCACGTACTGTCATGCATAAATTGAATATTGTGAACTCATGTCATAATGCATAGCAATCCTCCTACCTTCACCACCCTTGACTACATAGTATATCAAATGGTGACATGTGGAGGGGCAGGTTACGCCTGTCTGAAAGCTATCACTACGAGTGAGGTGATCTTCAGATCTAAATTCTCCGCCCGGTACTATGAGTTAATCAGTCACAGGCTGCACATGGCATTAGATTTTTTACTGAGCATATCACAGTCATGCACACATTGAGGGGGAGTCATTAGATTCGTCATATGGGCTTAACATTTAGGTTCACACATGAGTCATGCATTGCATCTAGAACTATCTAGGGGTGTTGGTTGTTAAAATTATTTGGCATGTCATTATAAATAAATTTGAATCGAAACTGATAAATCAAATCTTCTTGTCCTTAGATGCAGATCATACTCCCAAAAGCCAAATGATAATGGGCTAGTCATGACCAGGCTTGAATCAATTAAGGAACATCTTGCAAGGATAAAAATGTTAAGAAATTTCCTCCACCATCACCTGAGATAGGAAATGATTTTGATGAGTACCCAAGGCATGGTATGAAAGGCGCACATCTCTTTTGACTGAGAATTGGTTGAATGGGTAAGGTTGATTAAACACATCTCATGAGATAAATCAGGTAAAAGACACTTTAGTGGTTCAAGCATATGTGGATGATATCACTCTTTAAACTACTAATAATGCCTTTTCTGAACAATGTGCAGGGATTTTTTGCAAGGAGATTTTGCTATAAGCCTCATGAGTGAACTGAATTTTATTCATCTTTGGATTACAGGTGGAAGGCTTGGATCAAAATGGATTCTCAAGGCAAAGGTATGAAAAGTAAAATCTGAAGTACTAACCATTGTGGGGTTAGCAATCTTAGTGCATGAAGGTTTTCGATCTTGTCATCTAAATTAAGGTAATTCAACCTCGTCAATTCATGCAATGGTATTTTGTCACTTGTTGACACTTTAGGAAGACATGTATTGTTTCAAAACTTGAATTGTCATTCACTAGTCTGCTGTGATGAACTTCTCTAACTGGCTTGAGAAGTGTGTATTGAATATTTCTCATTTTGAATTACACAACCACACATGAATTTAACTGCATATCTGGTATATCAAATGGCATTTGTGAAAGAGTGGATTGTGTCCACTTGGAAGCATTCTCTATGTGTTGAGCTGGGTCTTCGGACTAAAATCTCCGTCTCGTACCAGATTTTGAAAATCGTGACTGGCTTGTGATTGGTGGAGTTATGAATGAATCCTTGAGCTGAGTTCTTTAAATTGAAAATATGTTTCTGATCAAATGATTCAAACATGTAGCTTCTTGATGATTTCTAATTTCAAAAATTGTGAAATGCTCTTGAATATCTGATTTTGAACAATTCTATAAATTAGGTTGCATTGCTTAATTTTGATCATTTATGCACCCTTATTCATAAAGGCCATGTCATGAAAAATGTTGTTGACACATTAATATAATGTGAATGCTCTAATGACAAATTTGCCTCAAGGTTTTAAGATCAAGCCCTCCTATACTACATTTGCATCTTGCATCACATGCTCATCTAGGCATAGGTTGCACGCATTAGGATGAATTCATGCATTAGCTAAAGTTAGTTCATTCATTTGATATCAGAAGTTTTGCACCACATTACATTCTGTCTTGGCATGTTACATTTCATTACTATATGATCAAGTTGCATTGCATCAATACTCAAGCATTAGCTGCATTCACTTCATTCAATTGATATCCATTTGTTTGGCATCAATTGCACATTTGCATTGCATGTTGCATACATTCCCTCTGTGTGCTTGCTTGATATTATATGCTATTCACCCCATCCCTTGGCATGTCTATGGCCTTATGTCTTCTTGATAAATAATACTGCATTTGAGTTATTATTGGAGTGTTTCATGTCGTACACTCTGGGAGAGTTTATATTTCATAAGTGCATCTATTTAGGGGGAGTTGCACTGTTATGTATTCATGATATTTTCGGTATACATGCTGAATCAAATTCGCACACTTCATGCACAAAAGGTGAAAATGAGTGTTAAAAATAAGGATATATGAATTTCTTTTTAACACTATCGAGATGTTAAACTTACTGCATGTATGTTAAAGAGACAGTTGAGAAAAAAGCTGCTTACCTATCTTTGTTGAAAAATCTCGAATGAAAATGAACGGTAGAGCAATGCTAAGTCCCACTGAGTAAACTGGGCACATGTCACCTGAGACGTGATGTGGTTCATATCTGAAAAGTGTTGACTAGTATCTCTATTCAAAATGAGGTGAAATGGTTCAGTATTCTGAGTAACCGGGGATTCTAGCATGAGCTCCATGCGTCTACTCACGTAAAAAGGGATTATTTTGAACCTGATCACTCTTCAAAAATTCTGATTGTTATGTGATATTGGTTGAGTTGAAAAATGATGGTGAAAACTCATTGTGGTTGAGCGTAGCCTCTAATACGCTGTTCTCCAAATAAAAGTGCAGTCTGTAAAATGTCTCCTTGTGTTAATCTGAAAATCTGAATATCCATATTGCAACTATCATCCTTCATGTTTCTCACTTACACATCTGGAAATTTAATTTAATATGTATTCAAAAAATTGATTGAATGCTTTAACAATTGTATGAATCTCTTATATGATTGCACAACTTCCCATGTGCTACACATGTGCATTCCGGTTGTCATGACTCTCTTGCATCTTTCTTATACCTATTCCCTTCTTATATAAGTACGGGGGAGCTGTGTTGCATGTATATATACGTATTGGTTTGATAGCTCTTAATCATCCCACATGTCATCCCTTGCATATGTTGCATTTCATGCATTTCAAACCAAAATACAAAAATCAGAAATTTGAAAACCAACGATAATTCTTTTGGTATGCCCTCCTGCTGTTGCTTGTTGTGAAAATCTGCCATGGGATCTAGATTTTGAATGCTATCATGCTGAACACCTCATGATCTTGTAAACATCTTGCTCCACTGGTTCATATCCCTGAGACCAATCACCACCTTCAAGTGGCTGTTTTTACTTTGGTTTGTATCATATTGATTGGTGAGACTAATTACCCATTGGTCTCCTCTGATTTGAATCATATTGCCTTGTTCGCCCATGATCTGCCCTTGCTTCTTCTGAATTGATAAGATGGGCTTTTGCTGCTTCAAAGGGAGATAGGTTTGTTCTTCCTCATTTGGCTTCTTCCAGCTTGTTGATATTGTTGATCATGTTACAGGGGGAGAAAGACTTGCATTATCCCGCTTTTTGATTATGTCAAAGGGGGAGAAAAATTGATGATTGTGTGTGACAAGGGGATTGTGTGTAACAAGGGGAGAAGAATATTTTGTGCCATTCTGTTATATCATCATAAGTTTATCATTAAGTTTGTCATCATCACTAAGTTTGTCATCATCAAAAAGGGGGAGATTGTTGAGTTATGGTTTTGATGATTGTTGTAATTGTTAAGTTATGGTTTTGATGATAACTAAGCTTAATGTGTGATTACGTGATGATAACTAAACTTATGGTTGATTACACATGTTCTTGATGATTGTGTTCATTCATCTTGTTATTTATGCTGGTTGCATATGCTGGTTTTACAAGAGGCAAGAGGTTTCATAACATCTTTAATGTCAACAAGTATACAATTAACCCTGACTATCTTGCATGCAGGATCAAACTGATGGTAGTCACCTGGTGAACCAAAACTTTGCTCCTCTACAACCCAAAACAGGTGGTATATGTCATTTACTGTCAAGGACGATTGGTGAGACTCTCACCTTATCTTAGCATCGATCTTACCTTGTGTATCTCATATATACACCTCATTCATGCACACTCAACATGAAACCATTCTGGCCATCGTGCGCCCTCGCCCGCGGATCGACTTGCGCACACTCAACATGAAATGCTCAAATGGTCTAATGCATAAACTAAGTTGAATTCAATCTCAAAATGCATGGATTTGATATGGACTTGAAGCTCTTGACTTATGTACATAGTTTTCTGGGCTTAACTACTCATTTTTCAGGTTTACTAAAGTCCGGTCGATCTCCGGACCAATCCCGGTCGACCTGAAATAACAGCTCCCCATAGTCTACAGGCTCTGCCTCTAGCGGTCGACCGCCCATGGGCTTCCGGTCGACCGCCCCTGCTAGAATGAACCGAGCTACAGTCTGAAACTTCTAGGTCGACCGCCAGCTTACTCCGGTCGACCGCCAACCCCGAGCCCCCTTTTGTTGACTTCGTGTTTCAAGCTCGAGGAGAGGTCTTTCTACCCATTTGTTTAATCCCAATGACCCCAATCTCACCATGTTTTGTGGATCTGGTCTGGGGCTTGTTTATGGACCATTCAAGGGCTATAAAACATATCATTTGGAGCCATAAACCCTAAGAAACCAAGAGAGCTTCAAGGGAGATCAAGGTGGCTCAAGGGAGAGGAAGAAGAGGAGTGCTACTGTAGCATGAACAGTAGTTCATGAATCAAAACTCCATCCAACAGCTGAAGATCCAAGGTCCATTTTGTAGCCTTCATCCTCTAATGAATTGAAGAAGCAAACAACCAACAAGAGAGATCAAGGGGGAGGCTATCAAGGCAAGATAAAGGCTACTACAACTCTCATAAGCATACTCCATCTAGTAAGTTCTTCATCCAACTGGAGTCATTCTAGCACCATCTGAAGTCAAGGAACTTCCGATCAAGAGAAGAAGCAATTCAAGAGTTTCAAGAAGAGATCAAAGGAAGGTTGTTCAAGTGAAGAAGGAAGAGTACTATAGCCGTGAACAGTACTCCGTGCAAGAAGATCTACATCAAATACAAGGCCATACAAGCTGAGTCTCAAGTCATTCAAGTGAAGAAGGAATCAACGCAAACATCCGGACCATACACTCAGGGGGAGCCTAAATCAGGAGCATTCTAAACTATGCCTTATTATGTTTCAAGTTCATATTTGTGTTTTGTATAAACTGCGAACTTGTGTGTGTGTGGATCGTTGTTAGATCCGAGGTCGTGTGTGGTCGTCGTGTTCCTCTCGTCTGTGCGTAGGTCTTCTTAGATCTGCGAGTGTGTGGTTTTATCTAGATCTTAGTGTTTGTGTGTGTGGAGTGCTGCACTTGTCGCAGCGTGTGTGTGTCTTGTTGATCTGCTTATTGGATCATGTTGGAGACCTCGTCTCCGTGTGTGTGTGTGTGTGTTGGGGTGCGTCCCTGCGTGTATGGGCAGGCGTCATCTTGCGTGTGTGGTTGGAGCGTCGTCTCTGTTTGGGGATTTATCCCCAAGTGTAGCATCACCGGGTTTGGTGAGGGGTGGACGTAGGATTACCGTCGTTGCATCTGAACCACCTTAAAAACCGTTGTGCGTTGTGCTTGTTTTGTGTGGCTTGCTCCATTTCCTCTATCTCCATTCTACATAAACGTTAGTTTAAATTGTTGTTCTGGATTTATCTTCGTATATCTTGCATAATCTATATCTTATCATATAAAGTTTGATAAATCTAATTTATGTTCAAATACCTTTGAATCTCTTAACTAGCTTTGTATTACATATTTTATAAAAGGCCAAAAGTTTTCTTAAAATTGGTAAACACCCAATTCACCCCCCTCTTGGGTGTCATTGATCGCGGGACTTCAATTGGTATCAATGCCAAGGCTCTAATTTCATAGATCTAACGATCTAGAGTGATTCAGATCAATGACTACCAATATGTACACTTTGAATTCTCCACCGGTTTTTGATGGTTGTAATTTTGATTTGTGGTTAGGAAGGATGTGCAGTCTAGTCAACTCATATGATCCTAAGCTATGGAAGCTTATCTCACAAGGTCCTTATGAGTTGCCTAAAGATAAATCTGTCTGGACCGCAGATTCCAAGCTTAAACATGATCAAAATTGTTTCGTTCTAAAATTGCTTATTGCTGCAGTTGATTCTAATCATTTCCCTTTTGTCTCCCATTGCAGATCAGCGAAGGATATCTTGGTTGGCTTAACCAAAGTCCGGAGAGGGCATGAAGATCAATGTCTTGTGGCAGGTACGAGTGATCAAGGGAGTGATCAGCAAGTTGACTCAAGCTCAAAGGTAAATTCTGATTCTGATAATGAAGATGAATTTAGCTATGAGGAGTTATTGATTGCATATGATGAGCTTGCTGATAAATATGAGAAGGTTAAGTCTGAAAACAAAAAATTAAAAAAGAATGTTGGACAAAATAAATGTGATTCTCCATGTAAAGAATGCTCGCACTTGAAGGAATTGATTGATGGTCATGTGTTTGACATTGGAATTCATAAAGATCAAATTTCTTCTTTGAGAAAGGAAAACAAAGAGCTGAGAGAGAGAGTAAGTCTTATGAACAATGGTCAAAATGAGTTTGCTCATGATAAAAATCTTGAAATAGAAAATGAGAAACTGAAGGAATTGAATAGAACCATTTCTGAAAGATTGCTTACTTTTGAAAAAGGAAAATCTACGAATATTGATCAATTTGAAAAAGTACATGCTTTGTTGTAAGAAATTGAAAGTCACAAAACCGTCAATGCTACTTTACATGAACAAGTCAACTCCTGTGAAAATAAACTTCCTTCCTATGAATTGCACATTGCATCTCTTGAGAAAGAAATTATTGACTTGAATGCTTCATTGTCTAGATTTGTGAATGGTCAAGAAAATTTGGACAAATTATTGGGGACGAAAGTGAATTTTCAAAGGGAAGGGCTGGGTTTTAATCCTGTGAATAAAAAGAAGTTTGAAAATAAAGTTTTTACATCTTTTGTGCACGGTTCAAACATAGCCAGTACATCAAATGGGTCCCCAAATCAATCTTCTTCACAGACAATAAAAAGATCAAATGAAAATCTGAAAAAGAAAAATCATGTTGCACACACACATGCATCCATAAAGAAAATGAATTTACATCAAAAATCTAAAAATGTTGCTTGCACCTCCATGCATGTTGAATATACTTCTTCCACACACACACAACCAATTAGAAAGAAACTCACATGTTTTTATTGTGGAAAACATGGACATGCTATGCATAATTATTTCATTATGAAGAATGATGATTTGAGAGCATGTAGAAACCAAGCTGTTTTAAAAAATGTAAAGAAAGCCTTCACCACAAAATCTTCCATGCATTACAATCACTATGGTAAAAGGAGTCATACAACTTCACACTGCTGGTTATTGTTGAAGAGAAAGAACTCCTACTTAACACATCATGGTCACACACACAAATCAGTAGAACCCATGAGAAGAAAGAAGATGATGCCACGTGCCGTCTACCATCACTTTGGCAAATCTGGAAATGTTAAGCATGATTATTTTCTTGTGAAAGATGATGATTTGAATGTTGTTAAGGAGTGGAAGCCACGGGCCAAGAATGCTGCTAACCCACAAGGACCCAAGATGAGTTGGGTACCTAAGAATGCAAATTGAGAAATCTATTTTGTAGGAGTACCATGGAAATGGAAAGTATGACATCTATTTTCATCAAGAAGGTAAGGCATACGAGTCAAGTGACTCAAGCAAGGTTGGAAGCAAAATCAAAAACTGAATTTGATTTCCCAGGTGATATCCCTCTCACTCTCTCCACTAAAAGTGTTATGTCATGTTTTACCATGTGCTGTATAGTTATGTGATCATGCATGAGTCTCTACATGCATTCCATCCATAGATAGTTGCATACCCTTGTGCATATCATCCTCATATAGCATCTTGTTGAAGTGGAGTTTTTTAAAAACGTCAATAAATCTCGCTGCATATACTGAGTTTGCATAAGCCTTCACGTACTGTCATGCATAAATTGAATATTGTGAACTCATGTCATAATGCATAGCAATCCTCCTACCTTCACCACCCTTGACTACATAGTATATCAAATGGTGACATGTGGAGGGGCAGGTTACGCCTGTCTGAAAGCTATCACTACGAGTGAGGTGATCTTCAGATCTAAATTCTCCGCCCGGTACTATGAGTCAATCAGTCACAGGCTGCACATGGCATTAGATTTTTTACTGAGCATATCACAGTCATGCACACATTGAGGGGGAGTCATTAGATTCGTCATATGGGCTTAACATTTAGGTTCACACATGAGTCATGCATTGCATCTAGAACTATCTAGGGGTGTTGGTTGTTAAAATTATTTGGCATGTCATTATAAATAAATTTGAATCGAAACTGATAAATCAAATCTTCTTGTCCTTAGATGCAGATCATACTCCCAAAAGCCAAATGATAATGGGCTAGTCATGACCAGGCTTGAATCAATTAAGGAACACCTTGCAAGGATAAAAATGTTAAGAAATTTCCTCCACCATCACCCGGAGATAGGAAATGATTTTGATGAGTACCCAAGGCATGGTATGAAAGGCGCACATCTCTTTTGACTGAGAATTGGTTGAATGGGTAAGGTTGATTAAACACATCTCATGAGGTAAATCAGGTAAAAGACACTTTAGTGGTTCAAGCATATGTGGATGATATCACTCTTTAAACTACTAATAATGCCTTTTCTGAACAATGTGCAGGGATTTTTTGCAAGGAGATTTTGCTATAAGCCTCGTGAATGAACTGAATTTTATTCGTCTTTGGATTACAGGTGGAAGGC
Source organism: Amorphophallus konjac (assembly GCA_022559845.1). Lineage (NCBI taxonomy): Eukaryota > Viridiplantae > Streptophyta > Magnoliopsida > Alismatales > Araceae > Amorphophallus > Amorphophallus konjac. The sequence goes on along the minus strand of CM040121.1, from coordinate 340,308,511 downwards.
TTGGATCAAAATGGATTCTCAAGGCAAAGGTATGAAAAGTAAAATCTGAAGTACTAACCGTTGTGGGGTTAGCAATCTTAGTGCATGAAGGTTTTCGATCTTGTCATCTAAATTAAGGTAATTCAACCTCGTCAATTCATGCAATGGTATTTTGTCACTTGTTGACACTTTAGGAAGACAGGTATTGTTTCAAAACTTGAATTGTCATTCACTAGTCTGCTGTGATGAACTTGTCTAACTGGCTTGAGAAGTGTGTATTGAATATTTCTCATTTTGAATTACACAACCACACATGAATTTAACAGCATATCTGGTATATCAAATGGCATTTGTGAAAGAGTGGATTGTGTCCACTTGGAAGCATTCTCTATGCGTTGAGCTAGGTCTTCGGACTAAAATCTCTGTCTCGTACCAGATTTTGAAAATCGTGACTGGCTTGTGATTGGTGGAGTTATGAATGAATCCTTGAGCTGAGTTCTTTAAATTAAAAATATGTTTCTGATCAAATGATTCAAACATGTAGCTTCTTGATGATTTCTAATTTCAAAACTTGTGAAATGCTCTTGAATATCTGATTTTGAACAATTATGTAAATTAGGTTGCATTGCTTAATTTTGATCATTTATGCACCCTTATTCATAAAGGCCATGTCATGAAAAATGTTGTTGACACATTAATATAATGTGAATGCTCTAATGTCAAATTTGTCTCAAGGTTTTAAGATCAAGCCCTCCTATACTACATTTGCATCTTGCATCACATGCTCATCTAGGCATAGGTTGCACGCATTAGGATGAATTCATGTATTAGCTAAAGTTAGTTCATTCATTTGGTATCAGAAGTTTTGCACCACATTACATTCTGTCTTGGCATGTTACATTTCATTACTATATGATCAAGTTGCATTGCATCAATACTCAAGCATTAGCTGCATTCACTTCATTCAATTGATATCCATTTGTTTGGCACCAATTACACATTTGCATTGCATGTACATTCCCTCTGTGTGCTTCTTGATATTATATGCTATTCACCCCATCCCTTGGCATGTCTATGGCCTTATGTCATCTTGATAAATAATACTGCATTTGAGTTATTATTGGAGTGTTTCATGTCGTACACTCTGGGAGAGTTTATATTTCATAAGTGCATCTATTTAGGGGGAGTTGCACTGTTATGTATTCATGATATTTTCGGTATACATGCTGAATCAAATTCGGACACTTCATGCACAAAAGGTGAAAATGACTGTTATAAATAAGGATATATGAATTTCTTTTTAACACTCTCGAGATGTTAAACTTACTGCATGTATGTTAAAGAGACAGTTGAGGAAAAAGCTGCCTACCTATCTTTGTTGAAAAATCTCGAATGAAAATGAACGGCAGAGCAATGCTAAGTCTCACTGAGTAAACTGAGCACATGTCACCTGAGACGATGTGGTTCATATCTGAAAAGTGTTGACTAGTATCTCTATTCAAAATGAGGTGAAATGGTTCAGTATTCTGAGTAACTGGGGATTCTGGCATGAGCTCCATGCGTCTACTCGCGTAAAAAGGGATTATTTTGAACCTGATCACTCTTGAAAAATTCTGATTGTCATGTGATATTGGTTGAGTTGAAAAATGATGGTGAAAACTCATTGTGGTAGTGCGTAGCCTCCAATATGCTGTTCTCCAAATAAAAGTGCAGTCTGTAAAATGTCTCCTTGTGTTAATCTGAAAATCTGAATATCCATATTGCAACTATCATCCTTCATGTTTCTCACTTACACATCTGGAAATTTGATTTAATATGTATTCAAAAAATTGATTGAATGCTTTAACAATTGCATGAATTTCTTATATGATTGCACAACTTCCCATGTGCTACACATGTGCATTCCGGTTGTCATGACTCTCTTGCATCTTTCTTATACATATTCCCTTCTTATATAAGTACGGGGGAGCTGTGTTGCATGTATATATACGTATTGGTTTGATAGCTCTTAATCATCCCACATGTCATCCCTTGCATATGTTGCATTTCATGCATTTCAAACCAAAATATAAAAATCAGAAATTTGAAAACCAACGACAATTCTTTTGGTATGCCCTCCTGCTGTTGCTTGTTGTGAAAATCTGCCATGGGATCTAGATTTTGAATGCTATCATGCTGAACACCTCATGATCTTGTAAACATCTTGCTCCACTGGTTCATATCCCTGAGACCAATCACCACCTTCAAGTGACTGTTTTTACTTTGGTTTGTATCATATTGATTGGTGAGACTAATTACCCATTGGTCTTCTCTGATTTGAATCATATTGCCTTGTTCGCCCATGATCTGCCCTTGCTTCTTCTGAATTGATAAGATGGGCTTTTGTTGCTTTAAAGGGAGATAGGTTTGTTCTTCCTCATTTGGGTTCTTCCAGCTTGTTGATATTGTTGATCATGTTACAGGGGGAGAAAGACTTGCATTATCCTGCTTTTTGATTATGTCAAAGGGGGAGAAAAATTGATGATTGTGTGTGACAAGGGGATTGTGTGTAACAAGGGGAGAAGAATATTTTGTGCCATTCTGTTATATCATCATAAGTTTATCATTAAGTTTGTCATCATCACTAAGTTTGTCATCATCAAAATGGGGGAGATTGTTGAGTTATGGTTTTGATGATTGTTGTAATTGTTAAGTTATGGTTTTGATGATAACTAAGCTTAATGTGTGATTACGTGATGATAACTAAACTTATGGTTGATTACACATGTTCTTGATGATTGTGTTCATTCATCTTGTTATTTATGCTGGTTGCATATGCTGGTTTTACAAGAGGCAAGAGGTTTCATAACATCTTTAATGTCAACAAGCATACAATTAACCCTGACTATCTTGCATGCAGGATCAAACTCATGGTAGTCACCTGGTGAACCAAAACTTTGCTCCTCTACAACCCAAAATAGGTGGTATATGTCATTTACTGTCAAGGACGATTGGTGAGACTCTCACCTTGTCTTAGCATCGATCTTACCTTGTGTATCTCATATATACACCTCATTCATGCACACTCAACATGAAACCATTCTGGCCATCGTGCGCCCTCGCCCGCGGATCGACTTGCGCACACTCAACATGAAATGCTCAAATGGTCTAATGCATAAACTAAGTTGAATTCAATCTCAAAATGCATGGATTTGATATGGACTTGAAGCTCTTGACTTATGGACATAGTTTTCTGGGCTTAACTACTCATTTTTTAGGTTTACCAAAGTCCGGTCGATCTCCGGACCAATCCTGGTCGACCTGAAATAACAGCACCCCATAGTCTACAGGCTCTGCCTCTAGCGGTCGACCGCCCATGGGCGTCCGGTCGACCGCCCCTGCCAGAATGAACCGAGCTACAGTCTGAAACTTCTAGGTCGACTGCCAGCTTACTCCGGTCGACCGCCAACCCTGAGCCCCCTTTTGTTGACTTCGTGTTTCAAGCTCGAGGAGAGGCCTTTCTACCCATTTGTTTAATCCCAATGACCCCAATCTCACCATGTTTTGTGGATCTGGTCTGGGGCTTGTTTATGGACCATTCAAGGGCTATAAAACATATCATTTGGAGCCATAAATCCTAAGAAACCAAGAGAGCTTCAAGGGAGATCAAGGTGGCTCAAGGGAGAAGAAGAAGAGGAGTGCTACTGTAGCATGAACAGTAGTTCGTGAATCAAAACTCCATCCAACAGCTGAAGATCCAAGGTCCATTTTGAAGCCTTCATCCTCCAATGAATTGAAGAAGCAAGCAACCAACAAGAGAGATCAAGGGGGAGGCTATCAAGGCAAGATAAAGGCTACTACAACTTTCATAAGCATACTCCATCTAGTAAGTTCTTCATCCAACTGGAGTCATTCTAGCACCATCTGAAGCCAAGGAACTTCCGATCAAGAGAAGAAGCAATTCAAGAGTTTCAAGAAGAGATCAAAGGAAGGTTGTTCAAGTGAAGAAGGAAGAGTACTGTAGCCGTGAACAGTACTCCGTGCAAGAAGATCTACATCAAATACAAGGCCATACAAGCTGAGTCTCAAGTCATTCAAGTGAAGAAGGAATCAACGCAAACATCCAGAGCATACACTCAGGGGGAGCCTAAATCAGGAGCATTCTAAACTATGCCTTATTATGTTTCAAGTTCATATTTGTGTTTTGTATAAACTGTGAACTTGTGTGTGTGTGGATCGTTGTTAGATCCATGGTCGTGTGTGGTCGTCGTGTTCCTCTCGTCTGTGCGTAGGTCTTCTTAGATCTGCGAGTGTGTGGTTTTATCCAGATCTTAGTGTTTGTGTGTGTGGAGTGCTGCACTTGTCGCAGCGTGTGTGTGTCTTGTTGATCTGCTTATTGGATCGTGTTGGAGACCTCGTCTCCGTGTGTGTGTGTGTTGGGGTGCGTCCCTGTGTGTATGGGCAGGCGTCATCTTGCGTGTGTGGTTGGAGCGTCGTCTCTGTTTGGGGATTTATCCCCAAGTGTAGCATCACCGGGTTTGGTGAGGGGTGGACGTAGGATTGCCGTCGTTGCATCCGAACCACCTTAAAAACCGCTGTGCATTGTGCTTGTTTTGTGTGGCTTGCTCCATTTCCTCTATCTCCATTCTGCATAAACGTTAGTTTAAATTGTTGTTCTGGATTTATCTTCGTATATCTTGCATAATCTATATCTTATCATATAAAGTTTGATAAATCTAATTTGTGTTCAAATACCTTTGAATCTCTTAACTAGCTTTGTATTACATATTTTATAAAAGGCCAAAAGTTTTTTTAAAATTGGTAAACACCCAATTCACCCCCCTCTTGGGTGTCATTGATCGCGGGACTTCAAAATGTTCAAAGGGAGAGTGTACCTTAGATTCTTCATCCCCCTTAGCCATAAGACAGATGTCTTCCTTTTCTTCCTTCGGGGAGCTAGCTTCTTCCTCATCTTCTTCTTCATCACTCCACGTAGACGCTTTGTTCTTTTTCTTTTTTCACCTTGTGGAAACTTTCTTCACTCCTTCAAGGCACTCAGATTTGACATGCCCTAGTCTTGCATGAGTAAAACAATTTTATCAGTTTTCTTCAAGTTTTCAGACTTTGATATGAAGGATTTCTTTACCTGAGGCCTCCTGTAATACCACAAGATTTTGTAAATAGTATTTTGAATTTTCTAGAATATATTCGAATTTTCTAAGATTTTTTTCTAGAAATAAATAGAAGTTAATTCAAGGGTAATGGGCTATTAAATGAATTATAGTTAATTAAATCAAGCCCAATATTTAATTAAATAAATCTAATCTTTTTAGGCCCAAAAGACCCAAAACCAAGCCCATACTCTAGAAGCTTAAAATATCTATTTACGGAATTTAAGTAGATAATAGGAGATAATATCAAAAGAGTTTGAAAACTGTTCAAATTCGGCGCCCAACAGTAGAAATGGTCTATCGGGCGACCGCATGGGGCATAAAACGGTCTAAGACTAGACCGCTAGGCATTGCAGATTCCGTGAATGGAAGAAGGCATGAAAAAAATGGGAACTTTGGCATCCTAATCACCTAGGATCGATGCTATCCCTTAGTTAGAAGAGTCTAGAATGTTAGATGATCAAATTGAAAACCTAAGTTGGACTCTAGGTTCGTTCTAATCCTCAAAACCCAAGCTAACCCTATAAATAGACCTAAGGTTTCACATGCACGACCCTTACATTTGGCTCGTGTGGAACTACGGCAGGGAAGCATTATCTGAGGTATGTTCTTTAGAAGTTTTTATTCATAATACTAAGGTCTAACTACCCTCAAAATTGAGTTTTAGGAGATCAAGCTTACAAGGAGTTAGAGGTCTGCAAAGTCACTGGTTCGGTACAAGCGACCCAGGAACCTGTGTGACCGGGCCAGATTAAACAGCAAATTAGAAGCCCTAAACGAGGTAATTATATAGGGCTTCTTTAGAGTTATTTGTTCCTGTTAGTACCCTCTTCTTACCCTCCAAATCTTGTGATCATACATGAAGAGGATCAGAAGTTAGAAGGACACGAAGTTGCTGGTTTGGTTCTGAACGAGTAGAAACTAGGGTCTACTTCCAGCACTAAATTCAAAGTCTAAAGCCCAGATCAAAGGTAGGTTATCTCATGAACGGCTTAAACATGATCTTAGGAAGAAAAGCCCTCTTCTTGCAGTCAATTTCATGTTTTCTACACGGAGTATTTGATGTTTTATCTCGACTATGCATCTAGGATTACATAGCATGCATGAACCTTACCTTTAAAATAAGAAAATGGTAATTCCAGTTTACTTTACTCAAACCCATGCATCTCCATATCTTAGTATGGTGTTATTAGGCCATATTTATCTATTGCCATGTTTTATTATACATGTAAAGGCCATAGATTAGTATATATTTCGGTGTTATTTCTGTTTGCAGTAGACAGAAAGAAACGGTCTTCCACAGACCACATGTGTTTCATTAGCGGCCCCGCAATAGACTGCTAATCCCAGTGAAACAGTCATCATGAGACCGTTTGGTTTACTGAGTTATGTATAGATATGTTAACTCAAAACATATTGCAAAATAGCCTTAATTATCATATAGTAAGCCTAGCTAATGAGATTTTACTCCTATTTTAAGTATTATATCATATACTTGGTTACATTTATTGTTCATCTTAGTTGATTTCATGTTCTTTTTGCACTTGGGACTTATTTTAAACTTATGTTAATTTCATGCCAAAACATTATAATTTTGTAATTAAATGGGTTCTATGTTGTGCATATAGTACATATGGAATTTTGAGCGTATGTTTCACTGTTTCACTCTATCTCTTGAGTCATTTTCTTAAGCATATGGCACATATTCCGGTATGATGTCATTAGTTACACTTTGCACTTATAGGCACACTCTCTTGAACTTATGAACCTCTCCGCCGGATATTCCTTCTGTCGGACTAGGGGATTATGTTCGAAGGCCTCCGTAAGATTCCGCGAGCCTGGGATTCCCACTAGGACGCCGAGCTGGTTGTACCATCAAAGCCAATTATCTAGAAAGTACTTTACCGGTGTTTTATGTATTCTAGACCCTAGTGGCCCTATGGATGACCGCTAAAAGCCACCAAGCAGCCATTCACTAGACCGCATAGCTCCAAAAAGTTTTCCTCCATCGACACTTCTTTTTTTCATGTGTCGACTCTATTTATGAAACGGTCTAGACTCTAACCGCTTTCTGCATGAAACGGTCTAGTAAACGACCGCTTTATCTCTGAGCCTGTCTAACCCGAGGTTTGACCTTTAGGGTTGGTTTTCTTGAGTTCCTAGATGGTCTTCAGATTATCTAGAGTCTCAACACATGTTTAACAAGTCAATATTAAGATATGAACTTAATGAATGTACCGTAATGCTACCGGAATGCCGCCGGAGTATAATATTCTTTTAATTCTTCTTTGATATCTCATAATTAAATTTTGGTACGTTCTATGCCTTGGTTGCTTGGTCATGAAACTTATTATTTGGAACTAAATTATGGGTCAAAATTATTATTATATCTCATGAAAGTAGCTGGATTTATAACTTGAAGATGCAAGATCGGGCACAGATTGTGTCTAAGGGCTCCATGCTAGTCCCCACGGTCGATGGTCAGAAACGTGCTATAAACCATGGGGTACGATGATACTGGCGTCGCATTGCGCTGGGAGTACTTTCTCTTATAAATGAGTGAAATTCACGAGGCCCATTATGAAAATTTACATGCTTGTTAATGCATAGCCTTTACAAGGTTGTGTAAAGTACTTTCTAGTTACATGCTCGTACATTTACATGATTAATCTTGCTTATTCGTGGTCTATACTCACATCTACTTGTTCAGTTCATTGGTTATCTTGGTTTATATCGCTTGTTTATCACATTCTTATTTTTATCTTAATTCTGGAGCTAAGACATTAATCACTTAAATATTACCTTCATGTTGATGCGAAGATACCTACTGGACAAGTGTGCTGATACCCATTTTCTTGTCTATTTCAGAAAGTACTAGTGAATCGGATTCAGATTATGCTAGTAGCAGGTCCGAGAGTGAATGAAGGTTTTCAAGATGAGTTAAGCCTTAGATGATCAAAGTGTCTTGTCTAGTCATATTAAAAAATTGATTTTGCTTAAGTCATAGTGATGAAAGTTGTCAAGAAGTGATCTTATGTAAATTGATTATGGTTATAAAATAAAGTTAGGAATTTGAGAAAAAATTACTTGTGCAATTACTTTTGTGTGATTGTCTTGCGGTCTGATTTTCTTGCTTGGGAGAGGCTTACCATCCCGGTTGTTCACGTTCCGATATTCCTTCCGCTGTATTAAAAGCTCGGGACGTGATAGTTAAAGTGGTATCAGAGCCCAGCTCTAAGGATTTTACTTATTCCTAGGAAAAAGAAGTCAAGTCATAGGATTAAGTCCAAGGTTTAAGGACCCATGCCTATGAACCTAAGGAAAGAAATACCAACCCATGCGAGAAATTGGGTAGAACCGGGTTGAGATAGTTATTTAGAAATTCCTGTAAGATTAAACCCACCAATTCTATTAGAATTAACACACTTATTACTCTTCTCAGGTACCTTATTCTTGCAATGGCCCATCGTGTCGATTGGAATGGAATGCAACAAACTGTTGCAGGTCTCACACAAGCTTTACAAACTATGGCCCAAGCTGGCGTGAGGGCAGGAGCTGGTGATCTGCACCGTAATTTCTGGAGTTTGAATCTTCAGCGATTTAATGGTTCTTCCAATCCAGACGAAGCGAAAAACTGGATTGACGAGATGAATCGTATCTTCGAGGTCATGCAATGTGCCGACCAAGAGAAGGTTCATCTTGCTACATTCCAGCTCAACAAAGACGCCCGTACCTGGTGGAAGTCTATTCCAACACCACATGCAGACGCACCACACACATGGGATGGATTTCATACTCTTTCTCGAGCCAAGTATTTCTCCGAGCATGTCAAGGAGAGGAAGGCGGCAGAGTTCGCTTCATTGCGTCAATGTATGATGACGGTGGCCGAGTACAAATTACAATTTTCTCGCCTGACACCTTATGCTCAACATCTAGTGAGCACGGATCTTCTTAAAGTAAATCTCTTTATGGATGGGTTACGACCCATTTTCATCTAGCAACTTGGCCCATAAAACATTCAGACCTTGTTGGGTCTCCTCTGGAGTTAATCAACAGTGTGGAGACGGCTATGTATTGATTGTGTTTTGAATGATTGGCAACAGTAGAGTTGACTTGGTTGACTGTAGAAGTTGACTTTGGTGACTTTATCTTGACCATGGTAATATTGTGTATTTTGATGAATCTCTTATATGTCAGACATTTGCATAAAACAATTCTGCACTTTCATACTGAATTCAGCTATAGTCGGTGCATGCATCAGATATGGTTCACTGAGGTCGGTGCTAGTCATCTTGATTGAATAGTCGGGTCGGTGCTAGTTACTGTATCTGCGTAAGTCAGGTCGGGTGCTAGCTACCAGTTTGCATATATCAAGGTCGGTGCACATATGCCTCAGTCAATCATATAGGTCAGTGCTAGTTACTGTATCTGCGTAAGTCAGGTCGGTGCTAGCTACCAGTTTGCATATATCAAGGTCGGTGTACATATGCCTCAGTCAGTCATATAAGTCGGTGCTAGTTATTGTATCTGCATAAGTTAGGTCGGTGCTAGCTACCAGTTTGGATATATCAAGGTCGGTGCACATATGCCTCAGTCAGTCATATCAATCGGTGCTAGTTACTGTATCTGCGTCAGTCAGGTTGGTGCACATATGCCTTAGTCAGTCATGTAGGTCGGTGCACATTCTGCTTGTGCAAGACCAAGGTCGATGCACAATTGCCATATGCATATAAGGGTCAATGCACATTGTTACCTTATGCATGTGCAGGTCAGCGCATATTGGTTATAGGCATGACTTAGGTCGATTCTAGTTGTTCCTTAAACATACTAGGGTCGATGCTAGCTACTGAGGTCGGTGCCAACTGAACTCAAGTCTATGCTAGTTGCACTTTGTGCATACTAAGGTCAGTGCAAGTCGCATGTAAGGTCGGTGCTAGCAGCATTCCATGCACAACTAAGTTCGATGCAAGTTGTGTATCTTGCATACAACGTCGGTGCTAGTACTTAGCTGGCTGCATCTAAAGTCGATGCTAGTCTTTGTCTTTGAGCATTTAAGGTCGGTGCAAGCGTCATGTTCACTGCATTAAAGGTCGGTGCAAGCACCATGTCTCTTGCACCTAAAGTCGATGCTAGTCCTTGCCATGTGCATACAGTCGATGCTATTGTGCATTGTCTTGTGTTCAAGGTCGAAGCTAGTAGTCTGGTTTCATACTGAGGTCTGTGCATGTTCATATTGAGGTCGATGCATCTTCATATTAAGTGCGCGCATTTAAGTCATGTTATCTGGTCTATGTATATACATATAGACTTGTGAATTCTCTAAGTCCATAACACGTGACTGATATTCTTGTTCATTATACTGACAGGTAAGAACACCTGACGCGTGTTCCAACTACCTACGAACCTTAAGTCACGAGCAACTAATGTACCAGGATAAATGGTACGTGATCCAAGGAAAAAGATGAAGCGCTGTGTTCGTGACATGTGGAAAGCAACCAAATCAAGATGCTGCCACGTGGCCTTTTCAAATCAGATCTGAACGAACTCTTGGGCGGGAAATGTGCTTTCCACACGCCCATCATCTATTGCATTATAAAAGGGGCAGATCACTCATTATTAAAGAACACCTGAAAACAAGATAGAATATCGAGCATACACAGAAGCATATCTAGAGAGGATAGCAGCAGCCAAGTAAAGAGGAATTCCCAGCAAGATTCAGAGAGAGCCTTGAGAGAGTTTTATGAAGCTTTGAGAGGAGTGCTTAGAGCTATTTGAAGGGTGTGAGTCAGAGAGTCTGTAAGTCATTGTTTCCGGCTTCTTGGTACAATGCCAGAGCCGATCTGCTCTTTGTAAGAGCTACAAATTGTTTTACTGTTTCTAGTTCTTCTGTTTGCTTTTGTTTTTCTATTTCATACTCTTGTTATAGCAAGCTGTGAGTCAGCGGTGGGTAAGCTATAATCCCCAGCGATAGAGGAGGATTCCTCTGGTAGCTTAAGCTGTAAGGCTCAGCGTGTGTTGGGAAGTTTTCCCCGGAGCTGTGGATCAGCGGATTAGAAGCTGTGAATCAGCAGTGAAGCCACACTTGGTTTAAGTGTGGGGTGGACGTAGATCTCTGCAAGAGATCGAACCACCTAAAAATCGTGTGTTCATTCTTGATGGTTTGTGATTGCTCCATTTACATTTCTGGCAGTTATCTTGTTTCGTTTGATTGATATTTTGGTTATTCTGGAGAGTGGAGAAGGTATATCAAAAGGTAATGCTTGAAGGATAAGTTAGACTTATCTGAAAAGTGGTTTATCTTGCGTGAGGACACTCATTGAGCTCTACCTCCGCCAAGTACCTCTTCACACTCCATCTCTCTAGAATTTAGCTTTGTTGTTGTTGTGTTTCACCTGTCTAATTGAATTTACTCATTCTCTCTGTTCATATCACTAGACTAAGTCTTTTGTTAATTCAGTGACTCTAGTGATTCTGTGTCTACATTGGTTGTTCTGATTAAGCAACTTTTAATTCTACATTTTATCTGCTTAATATTGGTTTAAGATTTAGGGTAGATCTATTCACCCCCCTCTAGATCCATATCACGTGGTATCAGAGCCTAACTCTTCTGCAGGGACTAACATCCTGAAGAGATAGAAATCAGGAATGCTAAAGGTATGACAGCTGAAAGACAATCTACGACCAAGCCTTCATAGTTTGATGGTTCAAACTACACATACTGGAAGAACCGTATGCAAGTTTTGTTGAGGGCAAAAGATTTTGAACTCTGGAAAGTTGTTAGCAAAGGCCCATTCGAATTGTCTGAGGATGAGGATGTATGGACACGAGAGTAGATCCGAAGATCAACCCTTAACTGGAGCGCTATCAACGCCATCCAGTGTGCCCTTCATCCCACGGAGTTCTCCAGGATCTCATCCTGTTCATCAGCTAAGGAGATGTGGGATAAATTGGAGGTCATATACGAAGGGACATCCCAAGTGAGAGAGACCAAAGCCAACATGCTGGTCTCTGAGTATGAGACTTTTAGGATGATGCCGAATGTGACTATCATACAGATGTATGCTCGCCTCATGATTATCACCAATGGACTCAGGAGCCTTGGCAAAGTGTACTTTTAATATGAGGTGGTGAGAAAGATTCTGCGATCCCTAACTCCGATCTGGCACACAAAGGCTACCATCATTGAGGAGTCCAGGGATTTAAAGACCACCAAGGTTGATGAGTTAATTTGTTCACTCATGACATATGAGATAAACTTGCCAAAGGTAGATGAGCTGGAGAAGAGAAAGAGACCCATTGCATTGAAGGCCAACTCTTGTAAAAGTGGGTCATCCAGCGACCACAGCTCCTCAGGGTCAGATATTGAAGGGGATCAACTCGTTATGCTGGCTCGACAGTTCAAGAGGTTTCTGAGAAAAGAGGGAAGAAATTTTGGAAGAAGACAGCACAATGACAAAAGGCAGACAAGGTATAAAACTAATCCTACCAAAAAGACTGACACAACTGTTTGCTATTATTGTAGGAAAGCTGGCCACATGAAGGTAGAATGCTCGGAGCTCAAGAAACTGAAGGAGAAAGGAAAGAAGAGAAACACGAAAGGCAAAGCTATGATTAGTACCTGAAGCGATGAGGATGAAGGCAATCTCAGCTGCACCTCGGAGAGTGAAGGAGAAGGGAGTCAAGTATGCCTGATGGCCAGGGACTACGACAGAGAAGAAGAAAATGATGAGGTAACATCTCCCTTCAAAAATTACACTCTTACTAATTGGGAAGATGCTTAGGGTGAATTGTTAGATAAAGTTGATGATATTAGAAAAGAAAATAGATAGTTAAAAAGAAAAGTTAATTCACTAGTTAATGATACTACCATGATTGACAGAATTGCATATCTTGAAACTAAAAATAACTATCTAAAACAATCTGCTACTGAATTTGATGAGATGAAATCTATTTTAATTGATGCTAGGAAGGAGAATGATATGTTGAAAAATGTGATTGATGACTTAAAGCTGAAATTTCAAAATTGTGAAACTGAAATGAAAATTGTTAATGAAAAGTATGAAGCTGTGTTGAATGTTAATATTGAATTGAAGAAATCAATAGAAAATCTTGAAAAAGAAAATGATGATAAACAGAAAACCATTGAGAGCATGACCCAAGGCACTGAAAATTTAAATGCTCTTATGGGAACAAGGGTGAATATCAGAAAAGAGGGTCTTGGTTTTAATCCCACTGCTAAAAGAAGCTTTGAATTCGAAACTTGTTCATTTGTAGCAGAAAAGGGAAAGAACACCCCTCTTATTAAAATGTATAGTGGAAACAATGCTGAAATTTTTTTGTAAAAATTGTTAATCAGAAAAAGCCCAATGCTCAGGACAAGGGCAAACAAAAAGTGGAGGTGTCCAGCAGTTCACGCACACACAAGTTTACACCTCAGGGCAGACACCAGTATAGGGGTAAACCTTCTGCAATATTAAAACCCCAGAATAATTCTAGTAGGTCTCCACAGAAAGGTAACTTGAAAACACAAACCACTCCCTTGCATATTCCAGGTGGACCCACCATTGTCGGGAGATCAGAGAGTAACAGAAACTATGCCAGAGCTCAGACCTATCATACATACCATTATGCCCAACCATATCAGTTTAGTAGGTCTGAAAAGGATAGAGTTTATGGAAGGTCTACATACCATTCAAATCCCACTCAGAAGAATAGACCTCAGGTTAGAAACTGGTTTGGACAATCCAGGATATGGAACCCAAGGAAACACACTTCCTATGGTCAGCCTAGAACCAACTCAGGGTACACTTCACCCAATGTTGTCCACACAATGAATGACAACAAACATAGGAACAACAACAAGAAAATAAACAAATCCACAAGGTAATCTGCTCCAAAACAAATGTGGATACCTAAATGTTTGTTATCTTGTTTTGATGATTCATCTGTTGTTTTGGGGCCCAAACATTTTTGGATTCCAAACTTTTCTACTTGATCCTTGATGCAGGTATGCCTGGTAGTCAAGCAAAATCTGTGGTACTTGGACAGTGGCTGCTCCAGGCATATGACGGGGGACAAGGCTAAATTTTGTATGCTGGTTGAAAAGAATGGAGGCCTTGTCACCTTTGGAGGCAACACCAAGGGTAAGATTGTCGGATCAGGAAAGGTAGGTAAGTAAGTGCTCTACCTATTGTATTGATGAAGTTATGCTGGTAGAAGGTCTTGCATATAACTTGTTAAGTATTAGCCATCTTTGTGATAAGGGTCATAGGGTAGTTTTTGACTCTACTGGTTGCAACATTTATGAGTCTAATTCTGATAATGTTAAATTTTCTGGTAAAAGAGTCAATAACATTTACCGAGTTGACCTAGATGATGTAGCAGATTCAAACATGTGCCTTACTGCTAACAAGGATGACCTAGCCTATCTTTGGCATCGTAGGCTAGGTTAATCTAGTTATACAGTGCTACACAAATTGAATAAGCATTCCATGGTTAGAGGACATCCCGAAATATCTTTTAAGATTGATAATGTTGTATGTGAGGTATGCACTCAGTCCAAACAGACTAGGAAGTCATTCAAGTCTCGAATAGAAAACTTATCTTCTAAACCATATGAGCCAGCTCATATGGATCTCTTTGGACCCACTAGATCAGCTAGTTTATCTAATAGAAGATATGATTTTGTATTAGTTGATGATTTCTCTAGATTTACTTGGGTGTTTTTCCTCACACACAAAAATGAAGCATTTAATGAATTTCATGAGTTCTATTTAAAAATAAAACAAAATAATGATAATTCTATTCAGAATATCTTGTCTGATCATGGTGGTGAGTTTGATAACTCACAGTTTGATGACTTCTGCAAGGACAATGGTATAACACACATGTTCTCCTCTCCAAGAACTCTAGAGCAAAATGGCGTAGTAGAAAGGAGGAACCGAACCCTTGTGGAGATGGCTCGAACATTACTGGTGGAAGGTAACCTACCAAGGAAAATTTGGGCTGAGGCAGTCAACACTGCATGCCATGTAGTCAACAGAGCCATGGTAAGGTAATTTATCCAGAAAACTCCTTATGAAATTCTCAAGGGTAAGAAACCTTCACTAGCTTATTTTAAGGTCTTTGGTTGTAAGTGTTTTGTGCATGTTAATGCTAAAAGAGACCTTGATAAATTTGAACCCAAAAGTGATCCCGGAATCTTTCTAGGATATTCAGAAACATCTAGAGCCTATAAGGTATACAATTTAAACTCTAAGACAGTAGAAGAATCTCCACATGTGGTCTTTGATGAAACAATGACTAAGATTGAAAATAGTTTGTACATGGAATAGAATAATGGAGAAATTCTGAAAGATGAAGATCCTGAAGATCAATCTGAAGATAATGATGCAGTGGATCTTGGTTCTCAGGGGGGAGGTAAATGAATTTCAAGGTAATCAAATTATCAATGTCAGATTTCGTAGAGATCATCCTATAGATAACATAATTGGTAATTTGCACGAACCCCCTAGGACCAGATCTTATCTCAGAGCTCAAAAGGAATTAAATTCCTTTGCATTAGTATCACACATAGAACCCAAAAACATTGATAGTGCCCTTAGTGACGTGCATTGGATCAATGCCATGCACGAGGAATTAAATCAATTTTATAGGAACAAGGTATGGCATTTAGTTCCATCTCTTGATCATGTGACTGTCATTGGGACTAAATAGGTTTTCAAGAATAAAACCGATGAGTAGGGCAATGTTGTTAGGAATAAGGCCAGATTGGTAGCTCAGGGGTACAATCAAGAATATGGTATTGACTTTGAAGAGTCTTTTGCCCCTGTGACTAGGATAGAGGCTATAAGAATTCTGTTAGCATATGCATGCTCATTAGGATTCACCCTTTAGCAGATGGATGTGAAATCTACATTTCTGAATGGAGAAATTAAAGAGGATGTCTTCGTAAGACAGCCTCCTGGTTTTGAATGTATAGATTTTCTTAATCATGTTTATAAGTTGAATAAAGCTCTATATGGATTGAAACAAGCTCCTAGAGCTTGGTATGACAGGCTCAGTAAATTCCTCACAGATAAGAAGATCACAAGAGGTGAAATTGACCAAACCTTGTTCACAAAGGTATGTCATCCAGACATTCTCATTGTTCAAATATTTGTGGATGATATAGTTTTTGGTTCAACTAACCCAACAATGTGTAAAGAATTTTCTGATTTAATGACACATGAGTTTGAGATGAGCTCTATGGGTGAGTTAAAATTATTTCTTGGACTGCAGGTGACACAGAACAAAGAAAGAACCTTTATCACTCAGTCCAAGTATATAAGGGATCTATTGAAGAAGTTCAAATTAGAAAACCTCAAGGAGATAATAGCACCAATGGGTACATCAATTAGCCTTAATGATGACCCAAAAGGTAAATTGGTTGACACCAAAATGTGTAGAGGTATGATCGGATCCCTTCTTTATCTTACTGCATCTAGGCCTGATATATAATTTGCTGTGTGTTTATGTGCTAGATTTCAGGCTAGTCCTAAAGAGTCACATCTGAGTGCTGTTAAGAGGATTTTTAGATATCTGACAGGCACCCAAGAACTAGGTATTTGGTATCCTGCTAGGTGTGAGCTAGACCTAATAACTTACACTGATGCAGATTATGCTGGGTATCGGATTGATAGGAAAAGTACTAGTGGGTACTGCCAGTTCTTAGGTGGTTGTCTAGTGTCTTGGGCATCCAAGAAGCAACACACTGTTGTTCCATCCACTGCTGAGGCAGAATATGTCGCAGTAGGGAATTGTGCAGCCCAGGTACTCTAGATCAAGCACCAACTCACTGGTTATCAGATAAAATTGGGATATATTCTAATTTTATGTGATAATACTAGTGTTATATGTTTGACTAAAAATCTTGTTTATCACTCTAGGACTAAGCACATAGAAATTAAACACCATTTTCTTAGAGATGAAGTAAGCATGAAATTGTCGGGAGAACATAGAGTAACATGAAATTGAACTGAATTTTGTTGAAACTGAAAAACAGATTATTGACATATTTACCAAACCTTTGGGAAATGAAAGATTTAAATTCTTAAGAAGAGACTTAGGTTTATTTAAATTTTAGCATGATGAATAATCTTGATTTCATTCTTGAATAAATGTTCTGATTGGTCTTGAGTTGTTTCAAGCATGTTTGCTAATAGCTCTATCAGTGTCATAGTTGAGTCATCTTGATTTCATAGGTATATCAAATGATATGTGGTGGAAGGACAGATTTTGTTTGTCTGAAAGCCCATACCATGTGTAGAGGACTATCCTTTGCCTGGTACCATGAATCAAGACAGTCTATGCATTGCACTGCATCTCTTAAATGTTGGGTCTAGTGTTTTGTGAATAAGTGTGTCTGAGTGTTTGAATAAATATGCATATAGACAGGGGGAGTTTTGGCTTAGCACAAGTTTGCCTGTCCATACTTGTAACGTCCCGAGCGCGGAAGATACTCGGATGCGTGACGCATCTATATAGATCGTGCCATTAGAGCAATAAAATTTGACATATATAATTACTAAGTGTGCAAAAGACTAATAATAAATCTAAATGAACCCAATAGTCCAAAGTGATAATTATTTGATTAACAAAGAAGATAAAGATAGTCCATGACAATTCCAAATTAAAATCCAACACTAGGCTACATGCCTTAACACGGTTTAGATGACTAAACTGACATACTGGAAATACAAGGTAGGACTCAATAAATTCAAAGGATGCAACTAGCTAATGATAGGTGATTGGCATTGTAGCACTCTTCACTCGGTCTAAAACCCATTCTTGTGGACGTCGCTATCCGAACCACCTAAAAATGTTAGGAAGCAACTGGATGAGCGAATCGCTCAGTAGGAATTACATCTCAAGTTCGAGCAATCTTTAAGTGATTTACAGGTTACATGTATTGCCAGTATAGTTATAGTGAGAAAAATCAGGTATATATGTAAATCTATGTATGATGAACAATAAGAGATCAAGAACTATATAAAGAGAGTATCACATGAATTCAAGTAATTGACAAGCAGTATTTCAAGAACTTATAGCTGTAGATGCCACTTTTGGGCAAGCAGGGACTCATGTACAAGTATGAACTCAGGTACAAGTAAATCTCATGTACGAGCAAGTAAATTTCATGTTCAAGTAAGTAATATCAAGTACGTGTCAATAGAATTGGCTATTTCAATCAAGCAAGTAATCTGCCCTTTGTCGTGCCACAAGTCAAGTACTGCCCATTCCGGGCCACGCAAGTCAAGTCAAGCAAGTAAAGAGAGTAAGTGTGAAGTGTCTCCAGTCAAGCAAGTACTTCGGTGCAATGCTAAACACCATGGTCAATAAACTCCCATGGGCACAAGTATCTTCGGGTTCTCCTCCCAGAATCAGATCGGGCCCTATACGCACAGCATTTCATGTATTACTTTTGACATCCACTCTCATTTATAGCCAATATGGAATTTCAAGAAAAATTAAGAAACGTAGTATTACAGGCATCTGTGCCATTTGGTTATGGAGGACTCTAGAGGTGGCCCCTATAGGCTCAAGAGGCGGCTCCCATCGTGTAGCACTTTACGCCGTACGGCCTCAAGAGGTGGCTCCCACAACGTAGCACTTTGCCCCGCATGGCACTTAGCTCCCACACCCTCAAATGATAGTTTTAAGAGGTTCAAGGTTTAACCATGCAGGATATATAAGGTAGATTTCATGAATGGAGTTCAAAAATATATGATGCAGGGACATGTACTAGGGTAATATCAGTATGAATTTCGAGACAAATAAGGAATCGGAATAGATGCCTCTTTCACTGCAATTGGCGCCTGAGGGTCAGCCCCTCTTTAAGTCAATTGGCGCCTGGCAGTTGGCAGGTCTTTCAGTCAATTGGCGCCTGGGGTACAGGGGGTGTTTCAGTCAATTGGCGCCTGGGGTACAAGGGGTCTTTCAGTTAATTGGTGCCTGGGGTACAGGGGGTCTTTCATGTAAATGGCGCCTGGGGGTTGGCCAGTCTTTCAAAACTTTCATTTTTTAGAAATTATTTATATAGAATGGAATTGCCGCCTGCTCAGGGAGTCTTCAATTAATCGAAGACCACCTGGCTACCTCTATTCAAGGAATTGGCGCCCTGGCTTGGGGCGCCAATTTCATTGGGTGATTTTCACCCAGCAGGTACGTCTATGACTCAAAACACTGTTCATTTCGAAAAAGTTTCTCGAAAACGGGAAGGACATGAACAGGTAGTGAAAATTCTCGGGAGTTCAGAAATATGTCCATGAAAAATTATTGTGGACTAGTATCATTTATATTAAATTTTCTATCTCGGTGTTAAAAAAATATACAGAAAAGGAATTGGCGCCTGCATAGTGGGTCTTCAATTAATTGACGACCATGCACGTTGTCTTCAATTGGGAAATTGGCACCCTGGTCAGGGGCGCCATTTACATTTGGGTAGTTCACTATTCATCAGTGGAAAACTTCTCTGAATTAGGAAGTAAGGGTACGGGCAGGTAGAGAAAAATGTCAGGATCACAGAAACATATTCATGTAGAATTTTCGTGGTTTAGTTTAATAGATATCAATTTTTGAATGTGTTGAATTAATAATTACTGGAAATTGCTTGAATGGAATTGACGACATTGCATGAGTCTTCAATTAAATGGCGCCCTGGCAGGGGGCGCCCCTTCAGTGAATGGCGCCCTAGCTGGGGGCGCTATTCACCTGAGGGCTGGGCTTTTCTGGGTTTTCAAAAGATGTATGTATCTCATATAATAGAGGTTATATACTAGGGTTAAAATAGGATTATTTAAGGCTGTAAAACTAGTATAATAAGATATGTTCAAAACTCATAAAATCATGGTAACATATGGTGTATAAAATCATATACGACAGGTGTAACAGGTAATTTAAAATCTTTGTAACATGGTATATACTTGGTCATTTTTTATCACGATAAAGTCGGGTAAGATAGCATGGAAGATGAGTTAATCTAACTCTAAGCATGCATGTTAAGTAACCTATTTAGCTACTAGTTTGGCAAGATCTTGAGAACACCTACCTTTTGACGTGATTACGAGGTATAGATGACAGAATAGAAATCCAAGGATGAAGCCACACGTTCTCCGTCGCCGTAAAGCTCCAACAGCAGGACGTAGACTTCACATTTTTCGAGGGAACGAAGGGAAATATTCCCTTCTGCAAGCAGCACTGATGATGGCAGTAGCCTCTGCCAGTGCTACATAGGGAATTAGTTATAGGAGATCGCAAAGCATGGGTTTATTACCTTACGGGTCCGGTTGAGTAGACAAGATCTAGACATGGTGCTTTACCAGCTAAATGGGGTTGTTGGTGCCTCAACCTTCTAGAAACACAGATTAAATGACGCCCTTGTAAGGGGTCGTCCATTAATGTAGGTGGTACTATTCATGAGAATGACGCCCTTGCAAGAGGGCATCCATTTTAGACAAGATTGCAACTTTCACGTGTTGGCCTTCATGGTGTATAGTGGGATGGCGGCCCCAAGGGAAATGGCGCATGTTCAGAAAGTCTTCAATTTGTTGAATGGCGCCCTAGTAAGGGGCCCCCATTCTCTTGGTGTTTTGAAAAGAACACCCACTTACGTACTACCCATGTGCATAAAGTTGGCTTGTACATTTATATGCTAGTCCTCTTATAGTTTGATTCTTTATATAAGAACTCCATGTGGAATTCTTTAGGAAAAAGTTCACTACGTACTTCCCATGATGGCATAAAGTGGTGTTGGGTTGTACATTTACATACTAGTCCTCACAAGATATGGTTCTTTATATAAGGCATTCAGGTAGGATTTTTTTAGGAAGAAGTTTGATTTCTCCATTACTTCTTCATTGGGGGTGCTACACCCTCCCCCACTTAAAAGAATTTGGTCCCCAAATTCAACTATATATATATGGAGATAAGAAGGATGCGAAGTACTTACAACTAGAATAACTCCAAAAATCTTCTCTTCATAGACTCTTGAGTCTCCCATGTAGCTTCTTGTTCTAAGCATCGATTCCATTGGATTTTCACCATAGGGATCGCCTTGTTCCTTAGAACTCAAACTTCTCGGTCGAGGATCTTCATTGACTTCTGCTCATAAGTAAGGTTCTTTTGTATCACTAAGTCATTGTGGTTAGTGACATGAAAAGGATCGTGCACGTATTTCTTCAGCATAGAAACATGAAATACGTTGTGCACTTCTGATAGTTGCGGAGGTAGGGCGATGTGATAAGCCACCTCAACTACTCTTTCCAGCACTTCGAATGGAGCAATAAATATTGGTGTTAGTTTGCCCTTAACACCAAATCTTCTAATGCCTCGGCCGGGAGATACCTTGAGAAAAACATGATCTCCGACTTGAAATTCCAGATCTTGTCTTCTGTTGTCAGCATAAGATTTCTGCCTAGACTGTGTTAACTTTAGCCTTTCTCTAATGAGGTGTATCTTCTTGGTAGAATCTCTTACCATATCTGGGCCTAGAATTTATTTTTCACCAACTTCATCCCAGCATATTGGAGATCGGCAACTCCTGCCATACAATGCCTCAAAAGGTGTCATTTATAATGGCTTGATAGCTGTTATTATATGCAAATTCGGCTAGGGGTAAGTGGTCATGCCAGCTTCCGCTGAAGTCTATAATGCATGCTCTCAACATATCTTCCACAACTTGATTTGTCCTTTCGGTCTGTCCATCTGTCTAGGGATGGAAAGCAGTGCTGTAATTGAGTTTCGTCCCCAAAGAGTGTTTTAGACTTTTCCAGAAATGAGAGGTAAAGCGTGGGTCTTGGTCGGATACAATCGACACGGGAACTCCATGTAATCTACCCATCTCATTAATATATAGGGCAGCAAGTACATCGACTGACCATCGGCTTTTGATAGGCAAGAAATGAGCCGATTTTGTTAGGCGATCGATGATTACCCAAATTCCATCGTGTCTGCCCCTAGACTTGGGCAAACCCACGATAAAGTCCATGCCAATATCTTCCCACTTCAACTTGGGAATATCTAGTGGATGCAATTTTTCGGCAGGTTTCTGATGTTCTGCCTTCACTTGTTGGCATGTGAGGCAACGAGATACAAAGTCTGTTACGTCCCTTTTCATGTTAGGCCACCAGAAAGTTCTTTTCAAATATTGGTACATCTTAGTGGCTCCAGGGTGGATCGTGTACCTCGATCGATGTGCTTCCTCAAGAATCTTCTTCTTCAATTCAGGACAGTCGGGCACACATGTCCGTTCATGAAATAGTAATCTGCCATCAGGTGCCAGCTTAAAATCAAGTCTATTATCCAGCTTACTTTTTATCTACACTAGTGCAGGATCTTCTTCTTGAAGCTTCTTAATTTCGGGTAGCAAATCTGGATGTAGACTCATATGAGATAAAATAATACACCCGTTCTTCTCATCTGTATTGATATCAAGATCAGAGAATTTCTCTCGTAACTTTCTTTCTTGTATCATACTGTTGGCCAATATTACTCTCGGCTTTCGACTAAGGGCATCAGCTACGGAATTAGCCTTGCCAGGATGGTATTGTATAGTGAAGTCAAAATCCTTAAGATACTCGAGCCAATGCCTTGCCGCATGTTCAGCTCCTTTTGGGAGAATAAATATTTGAGGCTTTTATGATCGGAGTATACAGTGAATTATTCTTCGTAGAGATAGTGTCTCTAGATCTTCAAGGCAAATACTACCGCGGCCAGTTCTAAGTCATGCATCGGGTAGTTCTCTTCATGTTTCTTCAATTGTCGAGAAGAGTATGCAATGACTCTTTCATTTTGCATCAATACAATACCAGAAGCATCAGTATATACCTCGTATTTTTCTCCTTCAATTGGTAATGATAAGACTGGAACAGTGGTCAAGAGATCCTTCAAAGCTTGGAAACTCTTTTCACAGTCTTCATTCCACTCATAAGGCACTTCCTTGCGGGTTAACCTGGTCAGAGAAACAGTAATCTTGGAGAAATCCTTAATAAAACGCCAGTAGTAACCAACTAGACCCAAGAAGCTTCGAATCTTCGTTGCATTTGTGGGTCGTTCCCAGTTCTTCATGGCTTCGACCTTTGATGGGTCAATAGCAATTCCGTTCTTCGAAATTATATGGCCCAAGAAGGACACTTCCTCGAGCCAGAACTCGCATTTGCTAAATTTGGCATATAATTTGTTTTCCCTCAATATCTGTAACGCCTTCTTCAGATGTTCTTCATGATCCTCTTCGGTCCTTGAATAAATCAGAATATCATCAATAAAGACCACAATAAATTGGTCTAAGTAGGGCCTGAATATGTTGTTCATTAACTGTATAAAAGCTGCAGGGGCATTCGTTAGTCTGAAAGGCATAACAGTAAATTCGTAATGCCCATACCTGCTTCGGAATGCAGTTTTATGAATATCTTCTTCTTTGATCTTCAGTTGGTGATAACCAGAACGAAGATCGATCTTGGAGAAATATGTAGCTCCAGATAATTGATCGAACAGCTCTCATTATTATATGATTAGGCTGGCCATAATTCTACTTTTGAAAGAACTCTTAGTCTTTTCTAATATCAATTTCATTACTGATTACATTAACTTTTCTCTATCCACTGGTGCCTCTAACCTTTGCCTCAGTGACGCAGATAGGTTAAGGTCTCTTGTACCATATAATTCGATCGACCAACCATTTCAAGTGGACATTTCAGCTTCGGGGAGATTTTATTTTAGCTGCATTATAGGTTCTCTTTTGGCATAGTCCATGACTTGTGTGGCCATGCACGTATTAGCATCATGAGTGCATAGTCCATGACTTGTGTGGTCATGCACGGCCCTATTAGCATTCTATCCTCAGAATGCTAAGCTTTGTATTTAGTTCCTTTATTAATATATCTGCTCACTTAAAAAAAAATTGATCGAACAGCTCGTCAATTCTTGACAGCGGGTACTTGTTCATGATTGTAAGGTGATTTAGCTGCTGATAATAGATGCATAGTCTCATCGATCCGTCCTTCTTTTTGACAAAAAGCACGGGTGCTCCCCATGGGGAAGTACTTGGCCTGATGAAACCCTTTTTTAATAACTCCATTAGCTGCTATTTTATCTCTTTCAGCGCAGCGGGGGACATTCTGTACGGTGCCTTGGAAATAGGACCAGCACCAGGGACAAGGTCGAATGTGAACGACACTTCCCTTTACGGGGGTAAGTCGGGCAATTCTTCTGGAAACACGTCGCGAAAATCCCGAATTACACAAATGTCTTCAAGTTTAATCTTTTCGACTTCCGTGGTAGTGACGAATGCTATGAAAGCCATACATCCCTTATTCATAAGCTTACTAGCTTCGAGGGCTGATATAAGAGGTGATCTACTCCGAGGGCTAGTGTAAACTAGCTCTGGGAAATCCACAAAAGTTACCTTGCCATGCCAGCAGTCTACAGTTACTTGGTATGTGGATAACCAATCAGCACCTAGTATGACATCATAACCCTTCAATCTAGGCATATCAGGTCAGTAGATAAATTGTTTCCTTTAATCATCACTTCACAGTTTGGATAGTGATAAGTGATATCCGGACTCATTCCCAAGAGGTGTAGATATGACCAAATCTAACAGTTCATGTTTCTTAGAAAATGAAGCAGCAAATTTCTTGGAAACGAATGAATGAGTTGCTCCGGTATCAAATAAAACTTGAGCAGTTTTAGAACAAATAGTAAGAGTACCTTCCACAATTCCACCTTCTGTGGGTTCCGTATCGTGGAGAGCTTGCAGACGGCCTTGTTTCTTTACCGGACGCTTCTCGTCTTTGGTGACTTGCTCCTTCATCAATGGGCAGTCTGGGATTCGATGCTCTCGGCTCCCACATCGAAGACAAGCTCCTATCTTCCTCCAGCATTCCTCGGTCTTATGACCAGCTTTATCACAATACTTGCAAATCTCCTTAGAGGGTGTGACGGTGGAGAATGGCATGTCATTCTTCTGGAATTTCTTTTCCCTAGAGGGCTCCCCTCCCATGAAGAACCGCTTCTTATTGAATGATTGTTTGAATTTTCTTGGGCTTGTGATGGGTTCCTTCTTGTCCCTTCCTCGAATCCTTTCAGATAATTCGGTGGCGTCTTCTAGCAATTGAGCACGCCGAATCATCTCCGAGTAGACTTAGATGTCCATCGGTGCAAGTTGTGTAATATAGTGGGGCCGAAGCTCGTTGAGGAACCTTCTAGCCTTCATCTTTTTTGTACACACCAAGTGGGGTGCATACTTTGATAGTCTCAAAAATTGAGCCTCATACTCGGCCACTTTCAAGCCCTGTTGTTTTAGAATGGTGAATTCCGCGGCCTTATTTTTCTGGATATGGTCGGAGAAATACTTGTTGTTGAAATGCTCCGTGAATTCATCCCATGTGACATGGCCTTCTGGAAGTGTTGCTTCTATGGATTCCCACCAGCATCGAGCGTCCCACTACAGTTGGAATACGGCCAGTAGAACCTTCTCCTCGTCCGTGCATTGCATCAGACGAAAAATTTACTCCATCTCCTTTAACCAATTCTCGGCATCCTCGGGGTCGGACGAACCCGTGTACCTTGGTGGGTTCATGTTATGGAAACTCCTATGGAGATCACCAGCTCCACGGTTAGCATCGCCTTGCACGGTACGTTGCATCTCGCGCCATTGTGCTCTTTCAACAGCCATGATCTTACAAAAGGGTTTAAGCATAATAAAGATCGGGTTTAATTACAAGGTCAAAAGTCATTATAGAACTTAACCCATGGCTCTATCCATCTCACCGGGTAAGGTACAACTATCCTTGGACTAGGGTTTTACCTATCCTTGGACTCGGGTTTTACCAAGGAAGCTAAAATCCTAGGCTCTGATACCACGAAGACTGTCACGTCCCGAGCGTGGAAGATACTCAGATGCGTGACGCGTCTATATAGATCATGTCATTAGAGCAATAAAATTTGACATACATAATTACTGAGTGTACAAAAGACTAATAATAAATCTAAATGAACCCAATAGTCCAAAGTGATAATTATTTGATTAAAAAAGAAGATAAAGATAGTCCATGATAATTCCAAATTAAAATCCAACACTAGGCTACATGCCTTAACATAGTTTAGACAACTAAAATGACATACTGGAAATACAAGGTAGGACTCAATAAATTCAAAGGACGCGACTAGCTAATGATAGGCGATTGACGTTCTAGCACTCTTCATTCGGTCTCAAACCCATTCTTGTGGACGTCGCTATCCGAATCACCTGAAAATGTTAGGAAGCAACTGGATAAGCGAATCGCTTAGTAGGAATTACATCTCAAGTTCGAGCAATCTTTAAGTGATTTACAGGTTACATGTATTGCCAGTATAGCTATGCATGATGTACGAGTGAGAAAAATCAGGTATATAGGTAAATCTATGCATGATGAATAATAAGAGATCAAGAACTATATAAAGAGAGTATCACATGAATTCAAGTAATTGACAAGCAGTATTTCAAGAACTTATAGCTGTAGATGCCACTTTTGGGCAAGCAGGGACTTATGTACAAGTATGAACTCAGGTAGAAGTAAATCTCATGTACGAGAAAGTAAAATTCATGTTAAAGCATATAATATCAAGTACGTGCCAATCGATTTGGCTATTTCAATCAAGCAAGTAATCTACCCTTTCTCGGGCCACAAGTCAAGTATTGCCCGTTCCGGGCCACGCAAGTCAAGTCAAGCAAGTAAAGAGAGTAAGTGTGGAGTGTCTCCAGTCAAACAAGTACTTCGGTGTAATGCTAAACACCATGGTCAATAAACTCCCATGGGCACAAGTACCTTCGAGTGCTCCTCTTAGGACCAGACCGTGCCCTATACACACAACATTTCATGTATTACTTTTGACATCCACTCTCATTTATAACCAACATGGAATTTCAAGAAAATTAAGAAATGTAGTATTACAGACAAAGATTAACTAGTCATTTGGTTATGGAGGACTCTAGAGGTGGCCCCTACAGGCTCAAGAGGTGGCTCCCGTCGTGTAGCACTTTACGCCGTACGGCCTCAAGAGGTGGCTCCCACAACATAGCACTTTGCCCCGCATGGCACTTAGCTCCCACACTCCCAAATGGTAGTTTTAAGAGGTTCAAGGTTTAACCTTGCAGGATATATAAGGTAGATTTCATGAATGGAGTTCAAAAATATATGATGCAGGGACATGTACTAGGGTAATATTAGTACAAATTTTGAGACAAATAATGAATCGGAACAGATGCCTCTTTCACTGCAATTGGCGCCTGAGGGTCAGCCCCTCTTTCAGTCAATTGGCGCCTGGCGGTTGGCAGGTCTTTCAGTCAATTGGTGCCTGGGGTACAGGGGGTCTTTCAGTCAATTGGCGCCTGGGGTACAAGGGGTCTTTCAGTCAATTGGCGCCTGGGGTACAGGGGGTCTTTCATGTAAATGGCGCCTGGGGGTTGGCCAGTCTTTCAGAATTTTCATTTTTTAGAATTATTTATATAGAATGGAATTGGTGCATGCTTAGGGAGTCTTCAATTAATCGAAGATGACCTGGCTGCCTCTATTCAATGAATTGGCACCCTAGCTTGGGGTGCCAATTTCATTGGGTGATTTTCACCCAGCAGGTACGTCTGTGACTCAAAACACTGTTCATTTCAAAAAAAATTCTCGAAAACGGGAAGGACATGAATAGGTAGTGAAAATTCTCGGGAGTTCAGAAATATGTTCATGAAAAATTATTATGGACTAGTATCATTTATATTAAATTTTCAATCTCGGTGTTAAAAAAATATATAGAAAAGGAATTGGCGCCTACACAGTGGGTCTTCAATTAATTGACGACCATGCACGGAGTCTTCAATTGGGTAATTGGCGCCCTGGTTAGGGGCGCAATTTACATTTGGGTGGTTCACTATTCATCAGTGGAAACGTTCTCTGAATCAGGAAGTAAGGGTACGAGCAGGTAGAGAAAAATGTCAGGATCACAGAAACATATTCATGCAGAATTTTCGTGGTTTAGTTCAATAGATATCGATTTTTGAATGTGTTGAATTAATAATTACTGGAAAAAATCTAGAATGGAATTGACGACATTGCATGCAGTCTTCAATTAAATGGCGCCCAGGCTGGGGGCGTCAGTGAATGGCACCCTAGCTGGGGGCGTTATTCACCTGAGGGCTGGGCCTTTCCAAGTTTTCAAAAGATGTATGTATCTCATATAACAGAGGTTATATACTAGGGTTAAAACATGATTATTTAAGGCTGTAGAACTAGTATAATAAGATATGTTGAAAACTCAAAAAGCATGGTAACAGATGGTGTATAAAATCATATATGACAGGTGTAATAGGCTATTTAAAATCTGTGTAACATCGTATATACTTGGTCATTTTTGATCACGATAAAGTCGGGTAATATAGCATAGAAGATTAGTTAATCTAACTCTAAGCATGCATGTTACGTAACCTATTTAGCTACTAGTTTGACAAGATCTTGAGAACACCTACCTTTTGACGTGATTACGAGGTACAGATGGCAGAATAGAAATCCAAGGATGAAGCCACACGTTCTCCGTCACCGTAAAGCTCCAGCAGCAAGACGTAGACTTCACGTTTTCTGAGAGAACGAAGGGAAATATTCCCTTCTGCAAGTAGCACTGATGATGGCAGTAGCCTTTGCCAGTGCTACGGAGGGAATTAGTTATAGGAGATCGCAAAGCATGGGTTTATTGCCTTGCGGGTCTGGTTGAGTAGACAAAATCTAGACATGGTGCTTTGCCAGCTAAATGGGGTTGTTGGTGCCTCAACCTTCTAGAAACACAGATTAAATGACGCCCTTGTAAGGGGTCATCAATTAATCTAGGTGGTACTATTCATGAGAATGACGCCCTTGCAAGAGGGCATCCATTTTAGACAAGATTGCAACTTTCACGTGTTGGCCTTCATGGTGTATATATATATATTAATACTATAGTGGGATGGCGGCCCCAAGGGAAATGGCGCATGCTCTGACAGTGTTCAATTTGTTTAATGGCACCCTGGTAAGGGGCACCCATTCTCTTGGTGTTTGGAAAAGAACACCCACTTACGTACTACCCATGTGCATAAAGTTGGCTTGTACACTTATATGCTTGTCCTCTTATGGTTTGATTCTTTATATAAGAACTCCATGTGAAATTCTTTAGAAAAAAGTTCACTACGTACTTTTCATGATGGCATAAAGTGGTGTTGGGTTGTACATTTACATACTAGTCCTTACAAGATATGGTTCTTTATATAAAGCATTCATGTAGGATTTTTTTAGGAAGAAGTTTGATTTCTCCATTGCTTCATTGGGGGTGCTACACCCTCCCCCACTTAAAAGAATTTGGTCCCCAAATTCAACTGTATATATATAGAGATAGGAAGGATGCGAAGTACTTCCAACTAGAATAACTCCGGAAATCTTCTCTTCATAGACTCTTGAGTCTCCCATGTCGCTTCTTGTTCTAAGCAACGATTCCATTGGATTTTCACCATAGGGATCGCCTTGTTCCTTAGAACTCAAACTTCTCGGTCGAGGATCTTCATTGGCTTCTGCTCATAAGTAAGGTCCTTTTGTATCACTAAGTCATTGTGGTTAGTGACATGAAAAGGATCGTGCACGTATTTCTTCAGCATAGAAACATGAAATACGTTGTGCACTTCTGATAGTTGCGGAGGTAGGGCGATGCGATAAGCCACCTCGCCTACTCTTTCCAGCACTTTGAATGGACCAATAAACATTGGTGTTAGTTTGCCCTTAACACCGAATCTTCTAATGCCTCGACTAGGAGATACCTTGAGAAAAACACGATCTCCGACTTGAAATTCCAGATCTCGTCTTCTGTTGTTAGCATAAGATTTCTGCCTAGACTGTGCTACCTTTAGCCTTTCTCTAATGAGGTGTATCTTCTCGGTAGAATCTCTTACCATATCTGGGCCTAAAATTTATTTTTCACCAACTTCATCCCAGCATATTGGAGATCGGCAACTCCTTCCATACAATACCTCAAAAGGTGCCATTTGTATACTGGCTTGATAGCTGTTATTATATGCAAATTCGGCTAGGGGTAAGTGGTCATGCCACCTTCCGCCGAAGTCTATAATGCATGCTCTCAACATATCTTCCACAACTTGATTTGTCCTTTCGGTCTGTCCATCTGTCTAGGGATGGAAAGTAGTACTGTAATTGAGTTTCATCCCCAGAGAGGGTTGTAGACTTTTTCAGAATTGAGAGGTAAAGCGTGGATCTCGGTCGGATACAATCGACATGGGAACTCCATGCAATCTACCCATCTCCTTAATATACAGGCCAGCATGTACATCGACTGACCATCGGCTTTTGATAGGCAAGAAATGAGCCAATTTAGTTAGGCGATCGATGATTACCCAAATTCCATCGTGTCCGCCCCTAGACTTGGGCAAACCCATGATAAAGTCCATGCCAATATCTTCCCACTTCCACTTGGGAATATCTAGTGGATGCAATCTTTCGGCAGGTTTCTGATGTTCTGCCTTCACTTGTTGGCATGTGAGGCAACGAGATACAAAGTCTGCTATGTCCCTTTTCATGTTAGGCCACCAGAAAGTTCTTTTCAAATCTTGGTACATCTTAGTGGCTCTAGGGTGGATCGTGTACCTCGATCGATGAGCTTCTTCAAGAATCTTCTTCTTCAAATCAGGACAGTCGAGCATGTTGGATCGAGAGGACGGTCAAGCTAGAGGGGGAGGGGGTGAATAGGTTGACCTTATAAAAATTATAGTAGAGCAATTCGCATTAGAAGCACCACACCTAGATGATTAATTGAAACACTGAACCAAGCCAATCAGAGAGCGTGCCTATCATGCATCTAGCGAGGAACAAATTGCGAAGATTAAACCAAACCACAAGAGACCACAATTTTAAGGTGGTTCGGTCACCCAATGGAGACCTACGTCCACCTCCCCACTCAACTAGTGAGGAACCCTGCTAAGCTTCTCAGCTTTGCTAAACCGAGGAAGTAATTCCTCTACACTGTTGACTACCCCAACAGAAGACAACGAGGAACAAATCCTCAGATCCGCTGTCAAACAGCTTGAAGGCGAACAGCCTTGACACCCCTGATCTCAGCACAGCCCGCTGAATCAGAATCACCCTCTCTTCACTAAATCCAGTGAAGGAGAGGAATACAATATTCAAAAATAATAGGAAAACTAAAAGATAAGAAATCAAACTTCAGCACTTGGACGCAGCGGAATTTAGATCACCAACAGAGAGATCCATGTCCATACGCATGAGCTTCGATCCTTGAATCTCCTCCGTCTGGAATGTAGAAGAGTCTTGGTAGCGCGATGATCTTCTAATCTGATTTTTCAGCAGCCTTCGTCCAGTTCTGCTCTCAGCCTTTCTCGTTCTGCTATTCGCCTCACTCGTTCTGGTCTTGCCCTCTCGTCCTTTTTTTTCTTCTCGGGTGAACCTATTTTATGGTCTTCCCGCGCACAAAAGAGTTCACGTGAGGCAGGTGGGCCACCACCCTGATTTTCTTGTTATCCTCATGATTGCTCACGTGGGGAACCTTCTGGAGTGGTAGAAGCTACGAAACCTTATCCGCTTGTGGCTGATGTGGCAGATAACGACTGAAGGTGGGATCCACTTATCGTGCTCTACAACTTGAATTAGATGGCGTCGACCCTCTTGCCCCAAGGAGTTGACGCATCCTTCTTCTAGCTTCAGGTTTCATGCTGAGTGCGTTGACGCAAGATGCAACTGCGTCCACTCATTAGTTGCGCTTTAGACAGTTGTGGCAATCCATCGTACTGTAGCGTCGACCCATCGAACTGCAGCGTTGACGCTGCCAAGGTACTCCAGAGGCTGCAACAAGGAATGCTTGAACTGCTACGTTCACGCTACTTGATCAAAGCGTTGACGCATCAGAGTATTCCAGTAAGCCATTGGCTCTCCCTTTGTAACTGCTGCGTCGACGCTGCTCTATTTTGGCGTTGACGCAGTGGAACAACTTGTGAAGATATTGGTGAAGGCTTCTTCAACTGATGCGTGGACGCTTTAAGCTCCCAGCGTCGACCCTGTTCTTTTCTAGCAAACAAGAATGAAATCAAGTGAAAGTATTATTGAATCAAACTTTAATTCATCATTGAATTGAATACATCATTCATATCTCATGGTTGTCATCATCAAAACCAGGGGCACAACAATCTCCCCCTTTTTGGTGATGGCAACTATGAGGTGAATGCCATTCATAACATTGCATCTAAACAATCAAGGTTATTCATATCAAGCAAGAAACTTCAGATTAACAGGAAATCAAATTAGTGACTAAATCAAACTATAATTTTGTCATTCATTCAAGTTCAAGATTTTACATTATAGAACCAGACAAAAAGAAAACATTCATTCAAGTTAGTCAATATGATTGATGCAGATGCAATGAACTCTGGTCAAGATTCCAGCTTGACTTCATGATTGATGCATTAAACATTCTCCCCCTTTGACATCATCAGGAGGGGGAGGAAATATGGAAGAGCTATCTCAAGAGTGGAAGAAGTGATTGTATCTTCTAGCAGAAGTAGGTTGTTGTTGCTGACGAGAGGATTGCCCTTGAGTAGACTGATATCCTTGAGGTGGCTGGCGAGGCTGCTGCTGTCCTGAGGCAGATGGATCTCTGGCCAGTAAATCTCGGATATCCTGAGAGAGTTCGCCCAGCTGATGACTTAGAGTGGAGCGTACACTGTCACTGGCAGAAGGAAGATCAGCTGTGATAGAGTCCTTGTTTTGAAACTTGTCCCCAATTGACCGAATTGCTGCAGTCACTTTGTCAATCTTTTCTAACATTGCTTTGAGGCATTGGGGAACTGCATTGACAGGACCTTTGATGGTTTCAACGGCTATCCTCACATCAAAGCATAAATCAGTAATCTTGGCAAGGGATTGAAAAAATGAAGCTTGATTGCTGTGCATATCATTCACCAGTGTGGATAACTTGTCAAGAAGAGATGATATGTTCTGCAAGACTTTCCTTGTAGCTTGGTCAGATAACATCTTGGTGAGTAAGAATTTTTGCCACTCGGATAAGACAGAGACTTCAAATTGGATAATCCGAGAAGTCAGTTTGTTGAGATGATAATTTGTAAACTCCATTAACTTGTCCATTTTTGCATCCTGACGTTGCAGCATCATAGTCATGTGTGCGAACATCTCTTCAATAGTGGCTGGAGGTGGAGCTTCATCAGAAGTTGGAAAAGGTCTTCTATAAATTCTAATGGCTCCAGTCATAAGGGGTTCCAATGTAGGTGCAGTGCCACTGGGTTGCCCAGTTTCCAGCTGAGGGCTTGATGATCGAGCAAACGTGTCCTCAAACTCATGCTCTCCTCTTGCTGAACTACCCTATTGTCTTTCTTCTCTCACCACAGGAGGAATTGGTACCTCTGTCCTGTTTACGTGACTAGCATCCGCAGTGCCTGTTCTTGATGCCTGACCTGTTTCTAATGGGGCTGTTTGCTGACTAGGAAGAATTCAAACTGGCTTACCATCAATGACTTTAAAACCCATAAAGTTCTGAATATAAGAAAGTGTGTAAACATTCCCTTGAGGGATGATTATTTTCTTCTCAGAACCAAAGTCTACTCCAACTTTTCGAAAAATAGCAGTCAAGGGAGCAGCATATGGAAGTGTTCTGGATTGTGTCAAGCATGACCCCATAGTTTGAATAACTACATCAGGCAGGGAAATATGTATTCTCTTCAGCATACAGTAAAGTAGAAATCTCTGCATCTCAGTCACCCTTTCCCTACCACTGCTCTGTGGTGTGATCATTGATGTGCAAATGTGGTGGAGCAGTCTATTCAATGGAGGGAATTGATTTGCTTTGAGACTGGATAAATAAGTTTCCCTGACATCGGAAGGATCACTCGGTTTATCAGTCAGGAGAGCATAAGCTTCATGCTCATCATACTCAAAGCTATGTAGTTGAACTCCATTCTTGGGGATTTGCCAGGCTCTGGCAAACAATTTATTTGATAATTCAAAACTAACATTCCGGACAGTTGATGTGAGTTTTGGAACGTGAGGTTCATACTTCAAATTTTTGTAGAACTCTCTGACCAGGGTGGGGTAATATACCTTGTGGGTTGTAACAAAAGACCACCATCCCTGATAGTCCAAGGTAGGAAAAAGTTCCGGAAACACGTCAAGCATTTTATGATCGGTAGCAGCAATATACCGGGAAATAAGAACCTTCAGAGGTTCTTCCACGGTGACGGTAAGAGAGCTGTCCGCACCTTTCTGTCCCGTTGCAGCACTTGAAGATGAACCCTTCTTGTCTGACCTGACATCAGATTCCCTTCTCTTTTTGGTTGGCGGGCTCGGAGCGCGTGGACGCATCTCTTTCCTCTTCCCTTTATCGTGATCAGCTTTGGAGCGGGGCTCCATATTGTCTTCGGCCGATGCTGAGCTTCTTGGATGATCCTCTGCCTTCTTCTTCCCCTTGTGAGTGGATGTTGGAGGAGCCATGGCAGCGGGATGAGGAAGAATGAAATAGGAAAGGGTTTTGGAGAGCACGGAAGATAGAACGACAAAGGCTTTCAAAAGAGATGAAGACGAACGGCGATCATGTTCCGCTTTTAAAGGAGCTTCGAAACCCTTTTCAGTGAGCGGTTCAGCCGGTTCAAGTCCGCGAACCGGAAAAAGAAGGAAATGGTTCTGGAATCATTACGTTGACGCCAAGGGATACAGCGTCGATGCAGTGAAGCAGAAACAAACGAATATATGCAAGAAGAGTAGCAAGAAAGTCATATGTACAAGGAATTTTCTTAAGATACTGAGATAGGGAGTAGAGATGCTCATATTCAAGGATTTTTAAGTATTACAGATCGAGTTCCCATGAGAGAGATGTGTAAATAGGCTCCAATTTAATTAATGATAAAGAGAAGAAATAATCTTAAAGCATTGAATTAAAAACCATGAACCACCAAAGGCACCTGCCTGGAGAAAAAGAGGAACTCTTTTCACACTAGAACCATTTTCATTTCTGTTCCTTATATCTGTCAATTTCAAGTTGCCTTTTGAAGAGAGAGAAATTTAACTGGCATTGATAACAGACTCAGTTGAATAACGAGCTTCAGATCAATCACACTCACATGGTTTTATTATTTTTCACATTTGCAGCATTTTCAACTTATTTTTACGTTTCCATTTGCAGTCAAGTATAACTAGCCTTTTGACACGGGTACACATGTTTATTAGACACCCGAGTCCCCGGTTACTCAGCATAGCAAACTATTCTGCATAGACGGACCAGAGTTGGCAACTTACGTCATGACATGCCTATCAGCACTTCATAGGTGCTTGAAGGTAGTTTCTCAGTTAATGGTTACCATTGCTCTATAATGATTTATTTTTCACTTGAAGACAGAGATAGTGGCGCACCTCATGACTTGCTCTTTAGCACTTCTTTGGTGCATAGGGCTAGTTTCTCAATGAATAGCTACCATTGCTCTGCATTTTATAACATATGTAAGAGATTGTTTCTTCAGCGTTTATACTCAATATCTGCGTTTATTACCAATACAAATATTAAATTCCTCTACACACAGTGGTTTCTTTACTGTTGAACAATATAAGGTTTGAGAGATGATAAGGTCCTGGTTTTATTAAATTGTTCAGCTTTTATTCCATACATAGTGCATTATTGGGTTCAAGAGTTCTTGAATTCAAACACCATAAGAATTATAGAACTCCTATCATTAGCTTTTCATAGAGCTATTCAGAACATATCTCATACTCAAAAGGAATTTTCACTGTAACTCCCCCTAAATTTAAGACATCGTCTACATATCTCAGTGCTCTAGAGTTTTTCCCTCATACAAGAATGTCAAGGAGGCTTTATTGAGGGATAAGAATGGAGGGACGAGATAAATGAACAGAGCAAGTTGATTTGAGATAGGAAAGTCTCCAAAAGAAGAATATATAACACTGCTGCATTGACCCAGCCTTATTATTGCGTCAACTCATCCATCAAGGCCGCTCATAGAATGGTTTTGTTTCCGAAAATAACTGCCCACAGCATCAACTCAGTCTCATTGCTGCGTCAACTCATTCAACCAGCCAGAGACACTTCACACCAGGTTCTCAAAGAGTAAGCTGTCTGGTGCGTTAACCCTATTTCCACACTGCGTTAACTCAAACAACCAACCAGCAATAACAACTCTGCACTTTATTCATCATTTTGACACCGAGAAGGTAATCTGAAGCTAACTCCCCCTCAGACCATGCATGAATGAAATTATAACAGCCAATAAAATGAGTATCATGCTGAAACTATATTCATTGTGAATTTATTGATGGAAAGATAGACACACCAAGCACAGAAGACTAAGCTCCCCCTGAGTTTATGACAGATACATTTCAAACTAAGACAAGTTTAATCATTCATATTCTAGAAGATAAGTCAGGCACACAAATCAGGCATCCATATTATAATTGCACAGACCAAGCTCTCTTCTAAGATAAGAGAATCTATCATTGTTCAGAGGCTTGGTAAAAATATCGGCCAATGGAGATTGTGATTCAACAAATATGAGTTTAAAGTTTCCTTTTATCACTTCATCTCTTAAGAAATGGTGTCTAATTTCTATGTGTTTGGTCCTAGAGTGCTGGATAGGATTTTTGGCCAGGTTTATGGCACTTGTGTTATCACACAATATGGGGACACACCCAAGATCAGTTTGATAATCTTGGAGTTGGTGTTTGATCCACAACACTTGAGTACCACAACTCCCTGCAGCGACATATTCTGCCTCTGCAGTGGATAGTGCCACTGAGTGTTGTTTCTTGGAAGCCCAAGAAATCAAACATCCTCCCAAAAATTGGCAATAGCCACTCGTGCTTTTCCTGTCCAGTTTGCTTCCAGCATAGTCTGCATCTGAATAGGATACAAGATCAAAAGAATAAGATGCAGGGTACCAAATCCCTAAATCTCGAGTTCCAGCAAGGTATCGAAAGATACGCTTGACAGAACTTAAGTGGGATTCTCTAGGATCAGATTGAAAACGAGCACACATGCATACACAAAATTGAATGTCTGGCCTAGATGCAGTAAGATAGAGGAGTGATCCAATCATACCCCGATATGTTTTTGCATCAACCTGTTTACCTGTCAGATCTGCATCCAAGTTTGTAGTGGTGCTCATAGGTGTGCTGATTGCTTTCAGATTTTCCATTTTGTATTTCTTAAGCAACTCAGAGATGTACTTTGCCTGGTTGATGAAACATCCTTCCTTGCTCTGAGTGATTTGCAGACCTAGAAAGAATTTAAGCTCACCCATTAGACTCATTTCAAATTCAGTGGTCATTAAGCTAGCAAACTCCTCACACATGCTGGTTTTAGTGGAACCAAAAACTATATCATCAACATAAATTTGAACCAGAATAATATCTGAATTTTTTACCTTGGTGAACAGAGTTTGGTCCACTTTACCTATAGAGTAGCCTTTCTCTGTGAGGTACGAGCTGAGTCTATCATACCACGCTCGAGGTGCCTGTTTGAGTCCATAAAGAGCTTTGTCCAATCTGTACACATGGTTAGGATTTTCTGTGCATTCAAAACTAGGGGGTTGTTCAACATAAACTTCTTCCTTTATTGACCCATTTAGAAAAGCACTCTTAACATCCATTTGATGTAACAATATTCCATGATAGCAAGCATAAGCAAGTAATAATCTAATGGCTTCTAATCTAGCTACTGGAGCAAAGGATTTCTCAAAGTCAATGCCAAATTCTTGATTATAACCCTGTGCTACCAGCCTAGCT
Source organism: Amorphophallus konjac (assembly GCA_022559845.1). NCBI lineage: Eukaryota > Viridiplantae > Streptophyta > Magnoliopsida > Alismatales > Araceae > Amorphophallus > Amorphophallus konjac. The sequence goes on along the minus strand of CM040121.1, from coordinate 340,270,533 downwards.
TTATTCCTAACTACCATTCCATTTTCATTTTGTTTATTTCTGAAGACCCATTTAGTTCCAATTATAGAAAGATCTTTGGGTCTTGGCACAAGATACCACACCTTTTTTCTTTTGAATTGATGTAATTCTTCATGCATTGTGTTTATCCAATTACTATTTTTCAATGCTTCAGCAACATTTTTTGGTTCAATTTGAGAGACAAGGGCTAGATTATCCATTTCCTCAACACCTCTAAAATGAAATCTAGTTCTAACAGGTTCATGCAAGTTACCAATGACATTGGATAAAGAATGATCCCTTAGCATCCTGACATCGGTTAGAGAGTTACCTTCATTTATACCTGAATCACCATGGTGGGTTGATTCTGCATGATTATCATTTGGCCTTGTCTCTTCATCTTGGAGATTCTATTCTTCCTTTTCTTTAAGGAAATTCCCTTCATCTTCATCCCTACATAATTCCTCAATCTTAGAATTTTCATTCATTTCATCAAACACAATATGAGGTGATTCTTCAACAGCATGTGTTTTTAGATTTAGGACTCTGTAGGCCCTAGAGTTACTAGAATATCCTAGAAGGATGGCAGGTTCACTTTTAGGTTCAAATTTGTCCAACGTCCGTTTGTCATTATTTTCAACAAAGCATTTTGATCCAAAGGCTCTAAAATAAGCAACAGAAGGTTTCTTACCCTTCATTAATTCATATGGAGTCTTTTTGGACTGAGGTCTTACCATTGCCCTATTCACAATATAGCAAGCTGTATTTACCGCCTCTGCCCAGAACTTCCTTGGGAGTTGTCCTTCAATCAGTATAGTTCTTGCCATCTCCACAAGGGTTCTATTTCTTCTTTCCACAATCCCATTTTGTTCAGGAGTTCTTGGAGATGAGAACTTGTGTGAAATTCCTGTGACTCTGCAAAAATCATCAAATTCAGAATTGTCAAATTCTCCTCCATGATCTGACAAGATAGATGAAATGGCAAACTTACCATCCTGTTGCACATTCTTGAAGAATGCTTGAAATTCTTCAAATGCATCATTCTTGTGAGTTAGAAAGAACACCCAAGTAAACCTAGAGAAATCATCCACTAGAACAAATCCATATTTATTTCCACTCACACTAGCTGTTCTAGTTGGTCCAAACAAATCCATATGAATGAGTTCAAAAGGTTTAGATGATTGAGTTTCAAGTCTGGACTTAAAATGATTTTCTGGTGTGTTTACCTTGAGTGCATGCGCTACAAACTTTGTCATTTCGTTTAAATGATACATCTGGCAGACCTTTCACCATGTTAAACTTTGCTAACTTATGCAAGACACTATAGCTAGCATGCCCTAGTCTGCGGTGCCACAGCCAAGCAAGTTCACTTTTATTCACAACAAGACACAGATTGTTATGTGCAGGGTCATCTAAATCTACCACGTACATGTTGTTTATTCTTTTTCCAATGAATTTAACTTTATCAAAACTCATCTCTTAAATGGTGCAAGTGTGATCATCAAACACAACTTTATTTCCTTTATCGCACAGCTGGCTTATGCTAAGTAGATTATATTCTAAGCCATCAACAAGTAACACATCATTAATGAAATTTGAAGGATTTTTACCTACCTTACCTTTTCCAATAATTTTCCCTTTATTGTTTCCTCCAAATGTAACATGACCCCCGTCTTTCTCCATCAAGACACAGAAGTTTGCTTTATCCCCCGTCATGTGCCTTGAGCAGCCGCTGTCGAGATATCACCTATTATGTACAGCTGCAAGACACTCCTGCAAAACACATTAAACAAGAGATTTTGGAACCCAGATATACTTGGGTCCCTTCAAACCATAGGACATGTTCATGTAGGATATCAAGCTCTTGGGGATCCATAGTTGCTGTTGTGAGGGTCTTTGATATGGTAAGTTCAATGATTTGACATACTTGTGATTATTCCTGTGCCATTGATAGTTATGACTCCATGAAGTATTAGGGAAATTTGACTTAAGGACTCTAGATGAATGCATGCTTTTTGGTTGATTGAGAGTTGAATGCGTAGACCCTTTAGTGTTGCTGTGTTGACTCATCCACCTACCATATCTATCATGGGGGTTCTGGTACATGTACTGCGTTGACTCATGGTAGTGACTGCGTCGACGCATCTGAGTATTTCTGACCGAATGCCCTTTCTGGAAGGCTAGGTGCGTTGACGCCATGTAAGCAGTGCGTTGACGCGGTTGACTTCTACCACGCCTTAAGCCTTCTGATCTTCTATAAAATTGCTATTGGGTTGATGAATCAAATCTAGGATTCCTATATTGACCTGAAGAGGCATATTTGAACATAAATGTGCTTTTCTGTTTTTTAAAATTCAATGTTGCCTTCCCTTTCTCATTTCCTTTTTCTTTTCTTATTTCATTAGATTGTTTTGATCCTTCCTCATTCTTCTCATCCTTTTTGTTTTCATTCATTTGCCTCTCTTCAGATGTGTCCTTCCCAGAAACAAATGTCACCAATCTAGTTCCCAGTTCTTTCTTTTTAGTAGGATTGAATCCAAGCCCTTCTTTTCCAAAGTTACACTTAATTCCCATAACAGCATCAAGGTTGTTTTTACCCTGTGTCATTTTTTCGAGGGATGCTTGCTTGCTTAGGTTCTCTTCCTCTAATTTCTTCAGATTTTCTTGAAGTTTTGCATTGACTCCACAAATGGCCTCATATTTCTCTTCAGCAATTTTTACTTCTTTCTCTAATTTCTGCATTCTTAATTTTAATTCATCATGCATCTTCAATAGAAAATCATTTTCTCTCTTTATTTCAATTAGCTGTTTCTTATACTCATCTTTTTCCTCCAAGTCCCTTTTTAGACACACGATTTCAGCATCTAGCGTTTTGACTCTTTCATTCAAATCATCTTCTTGACTGGTTTGAGTTTTCTTTTTCTTTAGATATTTATTTTCCTTTTTAACACCTTCATACTTATCCAGCAACTCGTTAAAAGCTTCTTCCCAATCATCACAAGAGAAATCTGCAAAGGGAGAGGTTACCTCGACTTGATCATCACCATTTGCCATGAAGCACATTTTCACCTCGCTTTCTTCTTCAGAGGTGCTTTCTTCATCTTCATCTTTTTCTTCATCACTCCAAGTGCTTAGCATGGCCTTGGGCTTTTTGTTTCTCCACTTTGACTGTGTCTTTTTCACATTCTCAGGACACTCCGACTTGATGTGTCCTTGTTTCCTGCATTTGTAGCAAACAACTTTATCAGATTTCTTAGGATTTTCTGGCTTGAGTTTTGAGCTAGTTCTTACCTGATATCCTTTATATCTATCAGTCTTACCTCCCTTTCTTAATAATTTTCTGAATTTTCTAGTAAGCATGGCTATTTCACTTGAGTCATCATCAGATGAAGGTGACTGACTATCATCTGAGCTTTCCTTGCTGCTGGAACCAGCCTTCAATGCAAGGGGTTTTTTCTTCTTCATGTCCTCATCTGTTCTTTTTAAGTTCAGTTCATAAACCATAAGAGAACCTATTAGCTCATCTGGTTTGGTGGTGGGAAGGTTCCTTGATTCCTCAACGACCGTGGCTTTGGTATGCCAGATTGGAGTTAGGGATCTAAGAATCTTCCTAACTACCTCATAGTCACTATAGGTCTTTCCCAAACCTTTAAGACCATTCACAAGAAGAGTTAGTCTGGCATACATTTCAGATACACTTTCCACAGGTTTCATCCGAAAAGAATCATATTCTGAAATTAACATGTTAGCTTTTGTCTCTCTTACCTCTGAGGTACCTTCGTAGATTACCTCGAGTCTATCCCACATTTCTTTTGCACTGGAGCATGAGGATACACGCGAGAATTCCTTGGGATGGAGTGAGCACTGCATAATGTTCATGGCTTGCCAATTTACGTTTGACTTTCAAATTTGCTCCTTCACCCATAGTTCTTCATCGCCTTCAACTTGGTATGGCCCTTTGCTCACTACTCTCCAGATTTCATGATCCTGCGCTGTAGCAACCCTGATAAAAATAAGATTTTTAAATAAATCAAATTAAAATAAAAGATAAGTAAAGAGATGACAAAGAGCCTAAATGAGTAAATCATTGATCAAGAGGAAAATAACGCCTTTTATCAAGGCGCTGATTCAAAAGGAAACGCCTCTGTATAAGGCGTCAATTTAAGAGGGACGCCTAGACAATAGGGCGTCAAATTTCAAACGACGGGAAAAATAAAATTAAGGAAAGGAAATGAAACGCCCTCTACATGGGCGCGTTTACATAAGTAACGACGCTCGACAAGGCGTCAATTTAAATTCGACGCCCTCGCTTAAGACGTTAATTCAGTTCGAGTTTCGTTCGACCCAGGAGTCTATCTAGGGCAAGTTATGGATAACTACGTCGAAGGTGGAGTATGGTAAGGACTCTATCATGGAAGTATTGTTGGACTATTGTGACTTCCCTAGTGTTTTGATGATGAGCATCACTATGTGAAATATTATCATTTTAATCAGATGTCTTGAGTAATGTTATGCATTTGAAATTTCCATGATTAACAGGAAAACTGCCATGAGTTAATACCTTGCATGTCCGTAATGTTCCCTTCATACTCCGTGTTGTCCTTTTTGTACGTCGTGTTGTTCCAATTATGTTTGTTGGTTGTCTGCGTGTCGTTATTTGTTCCATCGCGTGCTGTACACTGCAGTACCTCATGCTGCTTTCTGTGCCACTTCGTGTCGTTCCATCTGTGTCACCCCTTTGTCTTTGAGTCTCTTGTTCTGGTCAAGTCTATACAGCCTCATCTTTACCTTCGTTTCAAGCCAATGTCTACACCTTGGCTTAGCGTCATGCATCAGTCTTCAAAGTCCATACAATGCACTATAGCATGTTCGAAGCTAAGTCCATACATTGGTTTAAGCTTCCAAGTCTGTACATTGGCCATCAAGCTTTCCAAGTCTATTCATTGGCAGCTGAACTTTGAAGTCTATACATTGGTCTTCACTTCAAGTATGTACAGCCATTGTCTTGCCAAAGTATATACGTTGTGAACCCTCAAGTCTGTACAGACTTTGCCTTGTCCAAGTCTATACATCGTCCAGTTCTTTGGCAAGTCTATACCTTGTTTCAGTCCATGTTGTTTTTGTGTCATTTTCGTCTTCGAGTTGGTTTCAGTCCAAGTTGTTTTCGTGTGTATTCAAGTCTTTTTTTTAGTAAAGTGTCGTTTCACCTCGTGCCGTTCTCTTTGCTGTGTGTTATGTCGTGTTATTTTTGTATTCATGTCTTCGTGTTGCTTTTGTATTCGTGTCTTCGTGTTATTCTTGTGTTTTTGTCCTCGTGTTGTTTCTTTCTATCTTCGTCCAGGTTCCTTCTGATCGCGTGTTTATCTACCTTTTCACTCCGTGAGACTTCCTTCTCACCTCGTGCTGTTCTCTTCTGACTTCGTGTCGTTTTCTTTGTAGTGTTAAGCTTTATTATTGTGTATCTCGTGTCGTTCTCTTCGTAGTGTTTGTTTTGTTACAGTGATACTTCGTGTCGTTCTCTTTGTAGTGTTAGCCTTATTAGTATGTATCTCGTGTCGTTCTCTTTTTACCTCGTGTTGTTTTCATCTGACCTCGTGTCATTCTCTCCTTGTCTTGTACTGTAATAATCTTGTGTATCTCGTGTCGTTCTCAGTAAAGTGCATCTCGTATTGCTATCACATACCTCATGCAGTTTTAGTTCTTGTGGCCCTCAGTGTTAATGGTTTTTATCTCCTTGCAGGTCCGAGGAAGAACATTCACCGGTGTCTGGGCTGCACGTGATCCAATGCTAAAGGAACCAATGCTATAAAGGCACGTGGCAAGAAGGTTCTGGATGAAGTGTGGGAGGCACACGCATTCTACACCTCATCCACCTGCTGCTACTGCTATATATTGAAGCCTTCGTCCACAGATGAAGGTTGATCGAAAGGAAAAAGTAAAAAGCAGAAGTGCAGAGAGTTCGATCCAGAAAAAGAAGAGAAGAAATTTGAGTGAGAGCAGAAGAGAAAGAGCCTCCCTGAGAAACTAGAGTGTTCCAGTTGAGAGAGAAGAGAGAGCAGGAGAGTGATCAGAAGATGGGTTTTGACTTACGGATCAAATCCAAAGTCTGCTGCTCAGTTTGAGCTACATTGTTTCCAGTTTCTGAACTTCGGATTCTTTCTTTCTTGTTTTCGTTTCTTATATGTTTTCCATTCTTGATTGAGAGTTCTCTGTGTTACCTCCTGGTGTTCTGGGGAAGAGAGAGACGTGTTCTCTCTGGTTTACTTGCAACAGAGGTTGCAGTAGTGTTCCCTCTCGTAGAAGAGGTGTTCCCTCTGGGAGTCAGAGGAAGAGAGACCTTGGTCTCTGGTTCTAGTGACTGTAGATCACTAGTGTTCCCTTCGGTTGGAGGAATAGGAAATTGTTTTCCTGGTTTCTAGGGACTTGACGTCCTTAGGGTTCCCTCCGGGTGTGGAGGAAGAGGGGAGGATGTTCCCCTGGTGAAGCTGTGAATCAGCAGTTGTCGCAGACTGAGTCTGCTTTACTAGCTGTGCTAGTGGAATCCTCACTTCGATTTGAAGTGAGGGGTGAACGTAGGTAGACTGGAGATCTGGCCGAACCACCTTAAAAACCTCTGTGCCCTTGTGTGATTGTCTGTGGTGGTTCTTGTGGTGTGCCTTCTATCTACTCGGGTTATTGTTCGCACTGCGGTTTTTGTGGGTTCATCTGCGAGATTGCTTGTTTTCAGTGAATCACTCTTCAGTAATTTTTAATCGGTTTAAAACAGTGATCTATTCATCCCCTCCCCTTCTAGATCACTTCATATTTCTCGTATCACTTGGTATCAGAGCGGGTATTAACCAATATGTGGTCCAACGGCCAGGGAAACGGATCTGCTGGTCCTCGCAGCTACATTGCTGAAGGGCAGTCAATCACCCGTCCCCCTTTCTTCGATGATAATAACTATTTCTTTTGGAAGAACAGGATGGAAGTCTTTATCAGGGCCCAAAGTCACAAGCTCTGGAGAGTAATTACAGATGGTCCGTACCAACTTCCACCGAATGAAGACATATGGAGAGAGGAACAGGTAAAACTCTCCGCACTGAATTGGACGGCTCTTAGCATCATACAGTGCGCCGTCCACCCGGAAGAGTACTTGAGGATTTCAGCGTGCAAGACTGCAAAGAAAATGTGGGATGAATTGCAGTTAATTTATGAGGGCACATCTCAAGTGAAAGCTACCAAGATCAATATGCTTACAACTCAGTATGAGTTGTTTAAGATGAAGCCAGAGGAGTCGATCACAGAAATGTATGCTAGATTGTCTGTGATCATCAATAGTCTAAGAGGATTTGGAAAGGAGATTCAGCAAGAAGACATTGTCAGGAAGATCCTTAGGTCCCTAACTCCCATCTAGGATACTAAGGTGACCGTCATAGAGGAATCAAGAGATTTATCCACCATGTCAGTAACCCAGCTGATTGGGTCTCTCATGACCCATGAAATGAACTTCAGACAAGGGAATGATGGACATGACAGAAAGGGAAAGAATGTTGCTCTGAAGGTCTCACGACATACTAAGAAGAGCAACAGCAGCAGCAACAGTGGTGGTAGCAGCGAAGACTCTGACGGATTCTCAGACCTGGACAAGAGCGAGCAGGCCATGCTCACCAGGCAATTCAGAAAGTTCCTGAGGAGTAAAGGGAAATTCTACAGGAGAAAGAGATTCAATGCTGCAAGGAAGTCTCCTGAACGAGAACTTGAGAAGAACCGGTTTGTTAAGAAGGTTACATGCTACCATTGTCAGAAACCTGGTCACATGAAAAGTGAATGTCCAGAGCTGCAAGCTAAGGCTCCCGGATACCAGAAGAAGATGGTGCACAAGAAGAAGAAAGCCATGCTGTGCACATGGAGCGACGAGGAGGAGGATCCAGAAGCCACCTCTTCTAGTGAAGATGAAGAGAAGACTTGCCTCATGGCCAACCATGAGGAAGAGGTAACGAACTTATTTGAGAATTTTACCTTGGATGATTGGGAGGACGCTTATGGCGACCTGTTAGTTAAATATAATTTTATAACCCAGGAGCACAGAATGCTTAAACAAAAGTTTCACTCTGTTTCTGAAGAAACACTCTATTACTGTTACGGACAACATGAAAACCAAGGAGATGGCCATTGAGCTAGATCAGGCTAGAAGTGAGATCGAGAAGTTTAGAATGGAAAGAGAGGAAAATCTAGCTAGGATGAATGAGCTGAAGAGTAAAACTGAAGAGAGTAAAAAGGAGTTTAGACTGATTGCAGAAAAATATGAGACGGTTAGAAAAGTTAATCAGGAACTCCTGGACCAATGTAATGAACTTCAGAAGGAGATTGAGGACAAAGGAAAAATACTAGAAAAATTTACAGAGGGGAGAAACAATCTGGATGTCCTTCTGGGGTTGAGGGTAAACTTCAACAGGGAGGGATTAGGATATAATCCCACAAGTAAAAAACCCTTTGAATTCAAAACTGTCACGTTCTGCCCCGCCAAGGGCAAAGAAACACTGGAAACCCCATCAAGTTCCAAATCTGTCTCTACATTGAAGGTTTCGACCAGCAAATCTATTCAATCCACTGGTCAGTAGACTAAGTCAGGAAATCCTGAGACTAGAACTGTTCCTGTGCAACAGGTGTGGAACAAGGGTTTTCACACGACCATTCCTATTGATGTCACTAGAAAGGTGAACAGTTTCGCTAAGAAAATTCAGCATGATAGTTATCAAGGAAAGCATGCGAACATGCATCACCTTCAGCACAATTTTCATTTGAATAAAAATGGCTACATGAATTATGCTCAACACACACATGTTTCCTCTAAGAGGCCAAACAACAATTTCTCTGCTCGGAAACAGCATAATTTTAATAGGAATAGGCTCATTCAACACCCACTGAGAAATGCGAAGAAGGAAGAATCAATCTACATGAAATCTCTGAAAAGAACAGTAAAACAAATGTGGGTTCCTAAGTGTGTTTTGGATAAATTGAAAACTATCTTTGGACCCAATTTGAATTGGGTCCCACATTACTTTGTCTGAACTTTCCAGGTTAGCCTGACAGCCAAGCATAACAAGTGGTATCTTGACAGCGGCTGTAGCAGGCACATGACAGGAGACCGGTCCAAATTTAGCAAACTGAAAATGAAGTTTGGGGGCCTGGTCAAATTCGGTGGAAATAACAGAGGAAGAATAATTGGAATTGGTACAGTTGGTAAGTCCTCTACTAACTCCATTGAAGATGTGTATCTTGTAGAAGGACTTCAGCACAACTTGATAAGTATAAGTCAACTCTACGACAAAGGACACAAGGTACTCTTTGACCACAATTCCTGTACTATTTTTGAGCTGAATTATGATAACGTCATGTTCAAAGGTCATCGAGTAAACAATGTATACATCGTAGACCTGGATGATAATCCTGAAACTCACTTGTGTATGTCAGCTAATTCTGAACAGGTTGCGTTTGACTGGCATAGGCGTCTAGGCCATGCTAGCTTTTCTACAATGAATAAACTGTCTAAACATAACCTAGTTAGAGGTTTGCCCCGAATAAGATTTCAGTTAGGGTCCAAGCTATGTGATGCTTGTGCACTAGGTAAACAGACTCGTGCAATTTTTAAGTTGAGAACTGAGAATCTTTGATCTAAATCGCTGCAGCACTTGCACATGGATCTTTTAGGTCCTACCCGCATACAAAGTTTGTCAGGTAAGAGATATGGATTAGTCATAGTTGATGACTTCACTAGATTTTCTTGGTTGTTTTGTTTAGCAAATAAAAATGATGCCTTTGTTCACTTTGAAGAACTTTTCAATAAAATCAAATTGCAAGGTGAACATAACATCATTACAATTCAGTCTGACCATGGAGGAGAGTTTGAGAATTCTTCATTTTCTGATTTTTGCTCAAGAGAGGGAGTGACTCACAAATTCTCTTCTCCCAGGACACCGGAGCAGAACGGAATTGTTGAGAGAAGAAACAGGTCAATAATTGAAATGGCCAGGACTATGCTGATTGAGAGTGGACTTCCAAGGAGATTTTGGGCTGAAGCTGCGAATACTGCATGCTACATTCTAAACCGAGCCTTGGTAAGACCTACTCATAGGAAAACTCCTTATGAACTTCTCAAGGGTAAGCAGCCAAACATTTCTTACTTTAAAGTTTTTGGCTCAAAATGTTTTATCCATAATAATGGTAAGAATGGTTTGGAAAAATTTGAAGCTAGAAGCTCTCCTGGAATTTTTCTCGAATATTCAGAAACCTCAAGGGCTTACAGAGTTTTCAATAAAGCTGATCAAACTATTGAAGAAACACCGCATGTAGTGTTTGATGAAAATGATTTCTCTAACAAAGTGATGGATGATGACAGGGAGCCATCTAATGAGGGAGATTTCTTGGAGAGAATTAAAGAAGAAGAAAGGCAGCCAGCTGCTCAACCAGAAAACTCACAGCAAGAAGGAGCAGCTGAGGTAGGTGAACCCTCAGGTGAGATAATATTTCACAAAGACCACCCTAGTGAAAATGTCATAGGCAATTTGCATGATCCTCCTAGGACTAGGTCTCATTTTAGAATTGTCCAACAATAGGACTTAGCTGCATTGGTATCTTAGGTGGAACCCAAATCTGTGGAAGAAGCCTTAAAACATGATTCTTGGGTATCCGCCATGTGTGAGGAATTAAATCAATTTGAGAAAAATATTGTATGGGAACTTGTTCCCAGACCTGATAACACTCATGTCATTGGCACTAAATGGATTTTCAAGAATAAAGTTGATGAGAATGGAGCTATTTCTAGAAACAAAGCAAGACTTGTAGCTCAAGGCTACAGTCAGGAATTTGGTGTGGATTTTGATGAATCCTATGCCCCAGTGGCTAAGATGGAAGCTATACGAATTCTGCTTGCATTTGCATGCTCTAGGAACATTCGGCTGCAGCAGATGGATGTCAAAAGTGCATTCTTAAATGGGGTATTGAAGGAAGAGGTATATGTTGAACAACCTCCAGGTTTTAATTTCTCTGTTCAGCATAACATGGTTTTTAGGTTGAATAAAGCCCTCTATGGATTGAAGCAGGCTCCCCGAGCCTGGTATGAGAGACTTTCTGAATTCCTCTTGAGCAAGGGCTACACTCGAGGTAAGGTTGACCAAACCCTCTTCATCAAAAATCTCGGAAAGGATTTAATAGTGGTCCAGGTTTATGTTGATGACATCATCTTCGGATCTAACAATTCAAAATTGTGTGAAGAACTTTCTGAATCTATGTCTCATGAATTTGAAATGAGTTTAGTTGGCGAACTAAAGTATTTTCTTGGGCTGCAGGTCAAACAAATGGAGGATGGTTGTTTCATAAATCAAACCAAGTATACTCTGGAGATGCTGAAAAGGTTTGGAATGACCAACCTCAAGACTATCTCAACACCCATGGGCACCAACTCCTCACTGGATTCAGACGAAAAAGGTAAAGAGGTGGATGCTAAATTATATAGAGGTATGATCGGTTCACTCCTCTACTTAACAGCATCCAGGCCTGACATTCAATTTAGTGTAGGGATGTGTGCCAAATACCAGTCTAGGCCTACTGAATTGCATTTGGCAGTTGTAAAAAGAATCTTTAGATACTTATCTGCTACCTATGATCTAGGTCTTTGGTATCCTGCATCATGTAGTTTAGATCTCATTGCATATACAGATGCAGATTATGTAGGATGTAAATTGGACAGGAAAAGTACTAGTGGTCACTGCGAATTTTTAGGAGGATGCCTAGTCTCTTGGGGATCCAAGAAGCAACACTCTGTGGCTCTTTCTACTGCTGAAGCTGAGTATGTGGCAGCAGGGAGCTGTGGCACACAGGTTATATGGATAAAACACCAGCTTCTGGATTACTCAGTTGAGCTAGGTTGCACTTCCATCTTTTGTGACAATACTAGTGCAATAAACATTGCAAAGAATCCTGTACTTCATTCTCGAACTAAACACATCGAAATCAGGCATCATTTTATTCGTGATGAAGTAGCTAGGAAGACCTTTGAATTGATCCATGTTGGCACTAACTCACAAATTGCAGATATTTTCACTAAGCCACTGGATACTGAAAAATTTAGCACATTGCGCAGAGAATTAGGTATTTACAGAATTTCATGATTGAATAATTGATTTCTAAATAATCTGTCATGTGCTCTTATGCTTATCTTTGCTCATTATCTGTTACTGAAAATAACCTCATTATGGGTGTTTGCTGATTCACTCGTACTGATTGATACCACTTTGTTTTCTTTGAGGTGTTTTGAGGGTTGTCTTGGTTAAGTCTGAGTTGGTGTCAAGGTCTCAGGGGGAGCTAGATTAATAATTGGTGTCATGCTCTTTTGGCCAAATCTGAACATACTTTGAACGGACTTTTGCTGACCTTATAAGAGAATCAGTTTGAGTAGGTGGATAAAAGAAATTTTTGAATGTTTTATCCGTTAAGACTGTTCATCTAATTTCTTGTTGGAATTTCAGCTGTTAGTCCCACTGAGATCAAAATCTGAATTCAAGACTATCTTCCTACACTGTAACTGACTTCTGATCTAGCCAGTACAGCATACCTACTTAGTCTAGTTAAGTCCAAAATGAGGTATATAGTGCTTTTGTCTGAAGAACTTTGGAGCTGGTGTATTGTTCTCAAACTGAATCTAGACTAATTTACAAGGTTTCAAGTGCAGTTTAATGAAAAAATCATGAAAGAAGTTTTAACAACCTTGTTTACTGTTCATTGAGAAACTGGGACTTTCATCAATGAAGTGAAAGTATCCCATGTCATGAGATGGCAGTATAAATCAGGCTTAATTAGCTGTCTTGATCATACAGAGCAATGGTACATATCTGGTTAGTAACTGGGGTGTCTGGCCTCTGGTAAAGGTGTCACCTTAATGTCAACACCAGTTAGAATACTATCTCTGTCCTCTTGTCAGAAGGGGTAATGTGGTCTTGCCACCAAGTAACTGGGGATTCCTGCCTCTAAACAAGGTGTCTCCCTAATGTCAAAGGTGTACTTGACAGATTTATCTTTGATCTTGACCATATGTGAAAATTTTTCTCCCTCTTGGTATCCAGATTCTGTTCACTTGGCATTTAGGTCTTGGTTTGTTTGTTTTCAATACCACAGGTCTTTGTTTTTCCTGACTTCCTTGCTTTATACTCTCTGAGTAAAGACTTACTCTAACAATACTGGTATCTTGTACCTTACTTGCTTAGAATCTGGTTCTGTGTATGGAGCAAATCTTCATTCACCATTTTGCACGCAGTCTGACTAACTGATCCTCAAAATCCTCACATAAAATTAATGGCTTTCTTAATTGTTTAAACATCTCAATAACTCTCCTTTATCAGCCATACTCTCTATTGTTTTCTCTCCAATGTCAGCAATTTTCTTTTTGTGATATCTTCAGACCTGCCCCTAGTTTTTGATGATGTCAAAGGGGGAGAGTGTCTTGCTTGTGCTTTTGTGCTTTGCTGAGGGGGAGCGAAAGATAAGTGCCCTGAGTTATCTTGTCAGAAGAAAGTGGATGTTGTGTTCAGGGGGAGCTCTTGGGAGTCGTCAGAGGAGGCGAGTGTGTTGTGTGTCTGCATTGCTTATTTTCACAGCTTATCTTCATGCACTTCATCTCTGTTATTTAATATAGTGTTGCCATCATCAAAAAGGGGGAGATTGTTGGACTTTTGTGACTTCCCTAGTGTTTTGATGATGAGCATCACTATGTTAAATATTGTCATTTTAATCAGATATCTTGAGTAATGTTATGCATTTGAAATTTCCATGATTAACAGGAAAACTGCCATGAGTTAATACCTTGCATGTCCGTAATGTTTCCTTCATACTCCGTGTTGTCCTTTTTGTACGTCGTGTTGTTCCAATTATGTTTGTTGGTTGTCTTCGTGTCGTTATTTGTTCCAACGCGTGCTGTACACTGCAGTACCTCGTGCTGCTTTCTATGCCACTTTGTGTCGTTCCATTTGTGTCACCCCTTTGTCTTCGAGTCTCTTGTTCTGGCCAAGTCTATACAGCCTCATCTTTACCTTCGTTTCAAGCCAAAGTCTACACATTAGCTTAGCGTCATGCATCAGTCTTCAAAGTCCATACAATGCACTGTAGCATGTTCGAAGCTAAGTCCATACATTGGTTTAAGCTTCCAAGTCTGTACATTGGCCTTCAAGCTTTCCAAGTCTATTCATTGGCAGCTGAACTTTGAAGTCTATACATTGGTCTTCACTTCAAGTATGTACAACCATTGTCTTGCCAAAGTATATACGTTGTGAACCCTCAAGTCTGTACAGACTTTGCCTTGTCCAAGTCTATACATCGTCTAGTTCTTTGGCAAGTCTATACCTTGTTTCAGTCCATGTTGTTTTTGTGTCGTTTTCATCTTCGAGTTGGTTTCAGTCCAAGTTGTTTTCGTGTGTATTCAAGTCTTTTTTAGTAAAGTGTCGTTTCACCTCGTGCCGTTCTCTTTGCTGTGTGTTATGTCGTGTTGTTTTTGTATTCATGTCTTCGTGTTGCTTTTGTATTCGTGTCTTCGTGTTATTCTTGTGTTTATGTCCTCGTGTTGTTTCTTTCTATCTTCGTCCAGGTTCCTTCTGATCGCATGTTTGTCTACCTTTTCACTCCGTGAGACTTCCTTCTCACCTCGTGCTGTTCTCTTCTGACTTCGTGTCGTTTTCTTTGTAGTGTTAAGCTTTATTATTGTGTATCTCGTGTCGTTCTCTTCGTAGTGTTTGTTTTGTTACAGTGATACTTCGTGTCGTTCTCTTTATAGTGTTAGCCTTATTAGTATGTATCTCGTGTCGTTCTCTTTTTACCTCGTGCTATTTTCATCTGACCTCGTGTCATTCTCTCCTTGTCTTGTACTGTAATAATCTTGTGTATCTCGTGTCGTTCTCAGTAAAGTGCATCTCGTATTGCTATCACATACCTCATGCAGTTTTAGTTCTTGTGGCCCTCAGTGTTAATGGTTTTTATCTCCTTGCAGGTCCGAGGAAGAACATTCACCGGTGTCTGGGTTGCACGTGATCCAATGCTAAAGGAACCAATGCTATAAAGGCATGTGGCAAGAAGGTTCTGGATGAAGTGTGGGAGGCACACGCATTCTGCACCTCATCCACCTGCTGCTGCTGCTATATATTGAAGCCTTCGTCCACAGATGAAGGTTGATCGAAAGGAAAAAGCAAAAAGCAGAAGTGCAGAGAGTTCGATCTAGAAAAAGAAGAGAAGAAATTTGAGTGAGAGCAGAAGAGAAAGTGCCTCCCTGAGAAACTAGAGTGTTCCAGTTGAGAGAGAAGAGAGAGCAGGAGAGTGATCAGAAGATGGGTTTTGACTTACGAATCAAATCCGAAGTCTGCTGCTCAGTTTGAGCTACATTGTTTCCAGTTTCTGAACTTCGGATTCTTTCTTTCTTATTTTCATTTCTTATATGTTTTCCATTCTTGATTGAGAGTTCTCTGTGTTACCTCCTGGGGTTCAGGGGAAGAGAGAGACGTGTTCTCTCTGGTTTACTTGCAACAGAGGTTGCAGTAGTGTTCCCTCTCGTAGAAGAGGTGTTCCCTCTGAGAGTCAGAGGAAGAGAGACCTTGGTCTCTGGTTCTAGTGACTGTAGATCACTAGTGTTCCCTCTGGTTGGAGGAAGAGGAAATTATTTTCCTGGTTTCTAGGGACTTGACGTCCTTAGGGTTCCCTCCGGGTGTGGAGGAAGAGGGGCGGATGTTCCCCTGGTGAAGCTGTGAATCAACAGTTGTCGCAGACTGAGTCTGCTTTGCTAGCTGTGCTAGTGGAATCCTCACTTCGATTTGAAGTGAGGGGTGGACGTAGGCAGACTGGAGATCTGGCCGAACCACCTTAAAAACCTATGTGCCCTTGTGTGATTGTCTGTGGTGGTTCTTGTGGTGTGCCTTCTATCTACTCGAGTTATTGTTCGCACTGCGGTTTTTGTGGGTTCATCTGCGAGATTGCTTGTTTTCAGTGAATCACTCTTCAGTAATTTTTAATCGGTTGAAAACAGTGATCTATTCATCCCCTCCCCTTCTAGATCACTTCATATTTCTCGTATCACTTTACTTCCAATACAACTCTAACCCTCTTAGGATTCCCAAAATCCTATAAATACCCTCCTGATCGACCCAGATCGCTATTTGGCGATTTGAGTTATCGTTCTGCTGAAAGGAGAGGTTTTGCTCTTCTTATTGTTTCCTTCATACCACAGGAGCATGAGGATTCTATCTTCGTTTTCTTCTATCACAGATTGAGGAGCTCCTGTCTTCCTTAAAGAACGAGGGTTCTTCATTCGTGGGTAGATTACCTGTCAAGTTTTCCTATCAAACGTGAAGAACCAGTAAGTTCTTCTTCATCCTTTGACATCAACCGTATACTATAAAGGCTAATTAATCATCTTCTCGTTTTTTTTTCTTTTACAGCCCAACACCCGTGAAAGGAGGAAGTTTTCTTCTATTTTTGCAACGGCTGTTTCTTCTCTGTTGCTGTCTCTGCTTCTGCATTAGAAACAGAGCATCGGATTCTCATCAAGTCCTTCACGTTACTTTAACAGATCACCAGTTGATAATCATCAGGTAGGTTTTCTCAAGAACGTAGCCCAAACTAACTCCAGTTGCTAGTAATACCTTCTATCATACATGCATAAAGTTTTATTATGGTTTCAGATGTTTTCCACGTAATTTCAAAAAGAAACACCCTTGACAAGGACGCTAATTTAAAGAAGCGACCCACACTAGGGCGCTAATTATTGTTTTGACGCCCTGCCTAGAAGTCGTCAATTGCATGTAATTAATAAATAACCACGTTAAAAATTTAATATCTATGTAACCATGAATCTAATATATTGCATGAGTATACCTGTGAAATCTTGCTATTTTTCCTGTCATGATCATGTACCCTTTTTTCCTGAAATTTTATTATCTGAAAATTGATAAATTGTTGAATTAACGACCTGCACAAGGTCGTCTCTTATTGAACTGACGCCCCAGACCAGGGCGCTAATTGAAAAGTAACGCCCCTGTCCAGGACGCGTTTTTGTTAAAATTCCAGAATATTGAGTTTCTGCAGAATAGAAATATTGAAGGGACGACTAATGTATAAGTCGTCAGATTGTGAATAAACGCCCCTATAGAAGGCGTTAATTTGATAAGTAATGACTTAGATTAAGTCGCTATTTTCCTGTGACACTATTTTACAATGTTACTGTTAACCGAGGGTTTCGTATGTATATATATATGTATATCTATATATATATATATATATATGCACTATGTTCCAGTCCGTGAATATAGTCCCACGTTTCATGATGTTTTAACATTACCCCCTTAACTCTCATTGACATACAAGCTCTCCATTAGACATTTCGTTCCTTTGGACTAGCGAGTTAGTCATAGAGACCTCCATAAGACTCCTCGAGCCTTGGATTCCCTCAAGGCCGACTGAGCTGGTTGTACCATAAAAACCCATTACACTATTTTGCCATGTCACTCTATGGAAACATGGTATACCGGCCCTCATGTTATGCAAAGTGTGTATCATGAGAATTCTCTTAATGGGATGAGGTTATCATGCCATTTGATGTTGTTCTTGTAAACCCCAATTCTATATCAACATTGTTATGATGTTCTTGTAAACCCCAATTCTATATTCAACATGACATTCTTGTGGACCTCAATTCTATATTAAGAATGAGGACGTCTTGCCATTGATATGCTGTTCATGTGGACCTCAATTCTATATAAAGAGTGTCCATACTTGTTTGTCATGGTACCCAAGTTAGGGAACCAATTCCACCTAGTTTTATCGATAATCGTGATTGTACCGTTATTATCGTCATTCTATGTCAAGTGTCATATTTTTGGACTCTATTCTTTCAAAGTCTATCCTACATGTCTACAAGCTTTATCCTTGAAATTCCATATTGGCTATATACAAAAGTGGATGTTAAAATAAATGATTAATGCCTGCGCATATAGGGCCCGATCTAGTCCTGGGAGGAGCACCCGAAAGTACTTGTGCCCATGGGAGTTGATTGATCACGGTATTGGCATTATACCGAAGTGCATGACTAGCTTGATTGAACATTCCACAAATCTTGTACTTGTACTTGACTTGATATTACATGACTTGCGTGGCCCGAAAAGGGTAATTGTATACTTGCTTGACTTGAAACAAAATAGCCAAATTCCAACGTGACATGATGAGTTTACTTGCTTGAATATCTTGATATCTTTTTGATATAAGTTCTTGAAAGCTCATGACTAGTTCCTCTTGCTATCGTTTGTTATACACTCTCTCTATCTTGTCGTTTTATGGGAGCATGCATAACTATAGTGTATTCATGAAAGATGTAATCACTTAAACCCCTTGCTAGATCTTGAGATATAATTTCCTACTGAGCGTTTGCTCACCTAGTGTTTCCCTACTTTTCAGGTAAGTCCGACGATGAGGGAACTCAAACGGATGGGGAAAATCAATAGTGAAAGAGATAGAGCTTCTTCCGTGTTATCTAGTCTTTTTCATATTTTCTTGAGTCAACCTTGTATTTTTTCTAGTACTTCAAGGTTTGTAATAGACATATTCTTATGAAGGAATAAAGGACCGGGTTATCTTTACTTTCGCACATCTCTGATTTTTGGTGTCGAATACACTAATACTCTGATTGACATGATTAATATAAACTCGTCGCGCATCTCCAGGTACCTTCCGCGCTCGGGGCGTGACAGTTTTTGTGGTATCAGAGCCTAGGGTATTCAATTCCTAGGAAAACCCATGTCCAAGGATAGGTTTAACCTTTAACCGGTGAGATTGGGTAGAACAAAGGGTTAAAGTTAACATAGAAATGCTAGCTTCTAAATGAGATCACGTATTGATCTAGTTATGGTAATTGTAGGACGATGGCTGCCGAACGTGCCCAGTGGCGCAACATGCAACGTACACTTCAAGGCATGACTCAAGTGCTGCAACAAGTAGCACAGGGAGATGCACAACGAGCCGGAAGTCTCCACCAAGTCTTTAAAAACCTGAACCCGCCTAAATTCACAGGTTCTACCGATCCGGACGACGCAGAGCACTGGGTCAGGGAGACGGAGCGTATATTCCGTGTTATGCAGTGCACGGATCAAGATAAAGTCTTATTAGCTATCTTTCAGTTAGAAAGGGATGCCCGATGCTGGTGGGAATCAATAGAAGCTACTTTAAATCAAGACCAAATTACTTGGGAGGAATTTGTTGAACATTTCAACAATAAATATTTTTCAGACCGAGTCCAAGAAAAGAAAGCTACCGAATTTGCCGCACTCAAGCAACGGTCATTATCGGTGGCGGAGTACAAGGCACAATTCTCTAGATTGTCTAGGTATGCTAAGCACTTAGTTAGCACCGAAAAGATGAAAGCTAGGAGGTTCCTAAACGGGCTCAGGCCCCAATATATTACCCAGCTGGCACTAATGGATATTCAGGTCTACTCAGAGATAGTACGCCGAGCTCAATTGTTAGAAGATGCCACGGAGCTATCAGATAGAATCCGTGAGAAGGATAAGAAGGAACAAGTTACAAGTTCGGGTTCCTTTAAACCCAACTTCAAGAAGAGGCCTAGCACTGGAGGTACTTCTTCTCAAGACCAAAAATTTAAGAAGACCAAGCCCTTCTCTATCACTACTACACCTTCGAATATAATATGCAAGCATTGTGACAAGGCTGGTCATAAAGCCGAAGAGTGCTGGAGGAAACTTGGAGCATGTCTCTGTTGCGGGAGCCGTGAGCATCGGATTCCCGATTGCCCATTACTTAATGATCAAACCGGTGACGGAAAGCGCCCGGTAACCAAGAACGCTCGTCTTCACGCAATTAAGGAGACCCAAGAAGAAGAAGGCGAACTAGTAGAAGGTACACTGAAAGTTTGTTCCAAATATGCACATGTCTTATTTGATACGGGTGCATCACATTCTTTTATTTCCAAGAAGTTTGCTAACCCACTACCTATGGAACCGGAATGGATGAAAATAATTTTATCTACTCCTCTCGGAAACGAAACCGATATTACTCACCATTATCAAAACTGTGAAGTCTTGGTAAAAAGAAGAAATTTTCCTATCGGTCTCATAAGTTTAGATCTAAAGGAGTATGATGTCATACTGGGAGCGGATTGGTTATCCAAATACCAGGCAACAGTCGATTGCCGCAATAGCAAGGTTACTTTCAAGGACTTTCCAGAACTAGTCTATTCTAGCCCTAAGAGTCGGAGCGAGTCACCTTTTATTTCGGCTCTCCGAGCTAGCAAGCTAATAAGGAAAGGATGTGTATCTTTCCTTGCATTTGTCACGATTAAGGAGGCTCAGGAAACTAAGATAGAAGATATCCCAGTTGTGCAAGAATTTTCGGATGTGTTTCCGGAGGACTTGCCTGGATTACCCCCACAAAGAGAAGTGGCCTTCACCATCGACTTAGTCCCTGGTGCTGGACCTGTTTCTAAGACACCTTATAGAATGTCCCCTGCTGAACTCAAGGAGTTAAAGGAGCAATTAATGGAACTTCTTAAGAAGGGATTCATTAGACCGAGTACTTTCCCGTGGGGAGCGCCTGTGCTATTTGTAAAGAAGAAGGATGGATCCATGAGACATCGACCATCGACAGTTGAATCATCTCACTATCAAGAACAAGTATCCACTACCGAAAATCGATGAGTTATTTGATCAAATATCTGGATCCAAGTATTTTTCAAAGATTGATCTCAGGTCAGGATATCACCAACTAAGGATCAAGGATGATGACATTCATAAAGCCGCATTCAGAAGCAGGTATGGCCATTATGAGTTTGTTGTTATGCCTTTTGGACTAACAAATGCCCCTGCTGCCTTTATGCAGTTAATGAATAGTATATTCAGGCCTTATTTAGATCAATTCGTGGTGGTCTTCATCGATGATATATTAATTTATTCCAAGACTAAGGAAGAGCATGAGGAGCATTTGAGGATTGCATTACAAATATTAAGGACAAACCGATTATATGCCAAACTCAGCAAGTGTGAGTTCTGGCTTGAGAAAGTGACTTTTCTCGGACATGTTATATCAAAGGATGACTTATCAGTAGATCCATCAAAAGTTGAAGCTGTAAAGAATTGGGAAAGACTGACCAATGCTAGCGAGATCCGAAGTTTCTTAGGTCTTGCGGGCTACAATCGGCGATTCATCAAGGATTTCTCCAAGATAGCCGTACCACTCACTAGGCTAACTCGCAAGGAGATCCGTTATGAATGGAGTGAGGAATGTGAAAGAAGCTTCCAAAATCTCAAGGATCATCTAACTACAGCTCCGGTCTTAGCATTACCAATGGAAGGAGAGAAATTCGAGGTATACACTGATGCTTCTGGCATTGGCCTCAGATGTGTTCTAATGCAACAAGGAAAGGTTATAGCTTATTCTTCTCGTCAATTGAAGAAGCATGAAGAGAACTACCCCGTCCATGACTTAGAATTGGCCGCGGTGGTATTTGCACTCAAAATATGGAGACATTATCTTTATGGAGTACAGTTTACTGTATACTCTGATCACAAGAGTCTCAAGTATCTCTTTTCACAAAAGGAACTAAATATGAGGCAAAGACGTTGGCTAGAATATCTCAAGGACTTCGACTTCAATATACAATATCATCCCGGAAAGGGTAACCATGTAGCAGATGCCCTTAGTCGAAAGCCGAGAGCACTGTTAGCCAATTGTATGATTCAAGAATGGAAATTGCTGGAGCAATTCTCTGAACTCAATATAAGCATGGACACAGACTTCAAAAGTGTCACATTGTCTCACATAAGCATTCGTCCAGACCTATTATCTGAAATACAAGCACTTCAGGATAATGACCCAATATTAGTGGAAATCAAGGGCAAACTAGAAGGACAATCTGATTTCCAAATAACTTGTGAAGGAAGATTAATGTTCAGGAATAGAACTTGCATACCGGATTGTCCCGAGTTAAAGAAAAAGATATTAGATGAAGCTCATAGATCAAGGTACACGATTCATCCTGGATCTACCAAAATGTACCAAGATGTGAAGAGGAATTTTTGGTGGCCCAACATGAAAAGGGAAATAGCAGACTATGTATCACGCTGTCTCACTTGCCAACAGGTCAAGGCGGAACACCAAAAGCCTGCTGGAAAATTACATCCTCTAGATATTCCCAAATGGAAGTGGGAGAATATTAACATGGATTTCATTATGGGTTTATCTAAATCAAAAGGAGGACATGATGGAATATGGGTTATTATTGACCGATTGACTAAATCGGCGCATTTCTTGCCAATAAAGAGCCGATGGTCAGTTGATGTTTTGGCTGCATTATACATCAAGGACATAGTCAGATTACATGGTATTCCTGTTTCAATCGTGTCTGACAGAGATCCCCGTTTTACTTCTCATTTTTGGAAGGGACTACACCATTCGTTGGGAACAAGGCTTAACTTTATTACAGCTTTTCATCCTCAAATGGATGGTCAGACCGAGAGAACTAATCAGGTAGTTGAAGATACGCTCAGAGCTTGCATCATTGATTTCGATGGAAGCTGGCATGATCACTTGCCGTTGGTGGAATTTGCATACAATAATAGCTACCAGGAAAGTATACAAATGGCACCTTTCGAAGCTTTATACGGAAGGAGTTGCCGATCACCCTTATGCTGGGACGAAGTTGGAGAGAAACAACTATTATGTCACGCCCCGGGCCGATAGCAGCGGAACGTGTCGTTTGCTCGGAACGTGGCAGTTAAACAGTCGTGAATGATCAAGTGCAATCGCATAAGACCAAGATAATTTCGAATAACAATAGAAATTTATATTTCTATTATAAATCTCTTACAAGAACTTGTTGTCCAGCTTAGAGACTCCAACATAATGGTAAGGAATGAAACGACATACCACAGACTTAGACAAGATAACTGAATAAGAGACGATAAGCTAACTTAGCTAGACAATACTATCTAGACTCAAGAAAATAAAAGACTCGGGTTCACTAGTTTCCACAGCTCGCTTGCACACTTGTCCCGCCCGTGTGGGTCTCGGTCTTGCTAGCTACCTGCTTACCTGAAAATGTTGGAATAAAACGGAGTGAGCGAACGCTCAGTAGAAAATTATATCTCAAGAACTAGCAATGGGTTTAAGTAATTACAATTTCTCATATGTAAATGCAATAAGGCTATGCATGTAGAAATAACTGAACAAGTAACTAATCAAGAGAATAACACATCGGGCAAAACCTTCAAGCGAATATTAAACAAGAAACTTTCATGAGAGACTTTATAGATTATTGGCTATTTCACGCAAGTACCTTGCCCTAGTCGGGCCACGCAAGTCAAGTCACGCAAGTCAAGTCACGCACGCAAGAAAAGAGAGATCGTGGAATGCCAAAGATCAAGATGAAGAGTACTCCGGTGCAATGCTAGACACCGTTATCATTAAAATTCCCATGGGCACTAGTACTTTCGGGCGCTACTCCCAGGACCAGATCGGGCCCTATATGCACAGCATTCATGATAGATCTGGACATCCACGATAGTTTATAGCCAATAAGGAGTTCCAAGAACAAGCTTTAATTAGGATGATAAGATAAGATTTTCATGGAATTCAAGGGCAAGACCCTTGAGTAAGGACATACTGGCGATAAAATCCACTCAAAGCATATAAATCATGACATGTCGATAAACTGGGTGGAATTGGTTCCCTAACCGGGTACCATGACAAATAAGTGCCCATATGTAGATGGTCACTCCTTTATATAGAATTGTGATCTACAAGAACATCATGTTAATAACATGAGGTCCACAAGAATCATCATAACAAAATTGATATAGAATTGGGGTCTACAATAACATCTCATTGATGGCATGTTTTCCCCCATTCCTGAAGATAGTTCTCATATCATATATATAGTATAACATGAGGGCCGGTATACCATGTTTCATTAGAGTGACATGGTAAGGATTGTGTAATGGGTTTTTAGGGTACAACCAGCTCAGTCGACCTTGAGGGAATCCAAGGTACGAGGAGTCTTACGGAGGTCTCTATGACTAACTCGCTAGTCCAAAGGAACGGAATGTCCAATGGAGAGCTTGTATGTCAATGAGAGTTGAGGGTGATCGATAGAACAACATGAAAACGTGGGACTATACTCACGGAGTGGAGATATAGTGCCGATATACATATATATAAATATAATGAAAACCCTCGGTTAGCAGTAACAGGTAAAAACATTTTTACAGAAAATAACGACTTTGATTAAGTCACTACTTAAGTAAATAACGCCTTAAATAAGGGCGTTTACATGCATTTCCAATTTCACAGAAATTTCTATAATTCTGTGTTTTATCAAAAACACGCCCTTTACAGGGGCGTTTTATTTCAATGTGACGACATGCACAATGGTCGTCCATTCTTTAATCCTATTTTTTTGCAGGATATACATATTCTGGGATTTATCAAAGACACGCCCTGAACGGGGGCGTTATTTGAAAATTCACGCCCTCGATCGTGGCATGGGTTTCACAAGAAACGACTTGGTTCGGGTCGTGAATTCATGCTTTTCAAGAATTTTTATAAATTTCAAGATAATAAATTTCAGGAGACAAGATATATAGTCATGACAAGAAAAATAGTAGGATTTCACGGTATACTCATGCATTACATTAGTTTCAAGATTTCATAGCTATTAAATTTTAAACGTGAACAATTATTAATTGCATGTAATTTCATGGAATTAACGCCTTTGTATAGGGCGTCGAATTTAGAAATTGACGACCTGGTCAGGGTCGTGTCTTGTAAAATAGCGCCCTTGACAGGGGCGTCTCTTTCAAAAATATTCCAGAAAACGCGTAGAAGCTATATTAAAACTTATATTCATGCATGTGATGATGTATATTCATTGAATTAACTTGTTTGGGCTATAGTGCCTTGAGAAAACCTACCTTTTAGTTGATCTAGATGTTGGTTTTGATAAAACGTTGCTCTGCCGTAACAGGGACTTCTGACAGCAGCAGGGCAGGGTTGATTTTGAGGAGTCAAGGAGAAGGCACGAAGAACTCTCGTTCTTTAGTTGACGCTTTCTTTCTACAGGCAACCTGTAGAGAGAAATAAGAAGAAGAAAACGAAGATATCAACCTCCGTACGCATCCCAGGAAGTAAGAACGGAAAGAACTTACCCGTTCTTTGGCAATGAAGGTGATGAAATCGATGATGATGAAGACCCTTCGTCTTCAACGCTAGATACAGTAGCCTATAGCAAAGCGATGAAGGATGATTAGGACCTCTTCATGTGTTGACAGAAAGCAAGGGAAGGAAGAGAACATAACCTGTTTGTATGCAGCAGCAGCTTCGATCAAAATAGATTTAGGGTTCGAATATTTAGGGTATTTATAGAATCCGGGGGAACCTAATAGGGTTAGTGTTCTAATGGAAGTAACACTTCCATGATCGAGTTATTACTACATTCGAACTCTTTCCCATAGTTATCACTTACCCTGGATAAGTCCCTGGGTCGAACGGAAGACGAATTGAATTAACGACCTAGGTCAAGGCGTCGATTTGAAATTGACGCCTTGTCCAGCGTCGTTTCTTATAAAATGCGCCCATGTGTAGGGCGTTACGTTAACTTGCCATTTATATTTATTTTAGCCGTTTGAGAATTGACGCCTTGATATTTGGGCGTCCTTTCTTTAATTCGCGCCTTCCCTGATTATGCTTTAAGTAGCGCCTTCTGTCAGGGCGCTTATTAGGTAGCGCCTGTACTAGAGGCGTTATTTCCATTTCACTCTATTATTTGTTCATTCGTATATAATATATACTTTCCTTCTAATAAAAGTATAATGTAATAAATGTGAATATTAATTTTTTTTAAATTATTAATAAAATACTAATTGATGTTTTCTTCAAGATTTAATGATTCTCAATTCAAATAAAATGGTATTATGCATTAAATGCCTTACTTAAAAATAACATGTTATTCTTAAAATTATTATAATACAATGGTAGGGTTCATGAGTTCTTTTTGTGAGATTTCTCAGGATGTCAGGGGGTCGTGTACCGAGTCTGGCCTTGATTATTTACGTTGTATTATATTTATTTATATTACATTATATATTCATAAACATATTTGTTACTTTCTAACCCTCATATACCTATTAATAATTTGCATGTATATAGGGATTTTATTCCTCATAATTTGTTTAACTTTTATTAGTCTTTGTCCTAGGTATCAGAGGCAGGTTCGATCTGAGCAACCATATAGGAATATCGCTTGACCATTTATTTATTTGAATAAATTTTTAATTAACATTATATACTTATAAGAGTAGGTATATCATTATGTATATTTTTATTCCTGTTCCAAAAATTACCGGGCGTTACACCCTCCCCCACTTAAGAGAATTTGGTCCCCAAATTCTCATCAACTTCCATTCCTAATAGAGAACTAGCTATAACTTATTAAAAGAAATCTTCAGAATGAAAAAGGGCTAGTTTAGGATTACGGTTGAGGGATACCTTCCGCATCTTTCCCTTTGGCAAGTTTGGTTAAATCTTGAACTCCTTTTGGAGGCTTCTTGGGGCATTCCGCTATCTTGTGATCTAACTTCCCGCAACGCAGACATGCTCCCAAACTCCACCAACACTCCTTCGATTTGTGACCATATCTTCCACAAGATTTACACTTATCTTGCGATTGATCCGCCTGAGTTTTTCTCTTATTACACTTCTTACATTTCTGGCATTTCTCACACCTTTGTGAAATATCCCCCTCATTTACCCTTTTCTTGGTAGCGGTGAACTTTTCAGAGTTATCTGGTTGATCTTTCCCTTCAACTCTTTCCTTTTCTCCCACTACTTTCTCTAGTTCTTGAACTCTCTTGACAAGACTCGCGTAAGCTTGGACATCCACTAAGATCATTTTATGATCAAAGCTTGGCTGAGAGGCTTCCATTTTATCTAAGTTCCTACAAAGATGGGTGGGGAGATAATTTATTGACTCAAGAATTAACGCAAATGTATATCTATATATATATATATATATATATATATATATATATTCTTTTATAACCTTAACCCCAAGTTCTACCCATCTCTCACGGAATTCCTATAGGATGACTGACAAGGATACTCGACCTATAACCTGGATTTAACAATCTAAGGATTTTGAAAGCGGAAACTCTAATATAACTGACAAGGATACTTGACCTATCATTGAAACTTTAATGATTGTGAAAGTTGAAGCTATGATATGACCCACAAGGATAACCTATCCTTAGGACCAAATTACTGGAGGATATGAAAGCTGAAGTTCTGATATGACAGACAAGGATACTTAACCTGGAGGATATAAAAGCCGAAGCTCTGATATGACAGACAAGGATACTTAACCTGGAGGATATGAAAGCTGAAGCTCTGATATGACAGACAAGGATACTTAACCTGGAGGATATGAAAGCCGAAGCTCTGATACCACCTCTATCACGCCCCGGGCCGATAGCAGCGGAACGTGTCGTTTGCTCGGAACGTGGTAGTTAAACAGTCGTGAATGATCAAGAGCAATCGCATAAGACCAAGATAATTTCGAACAACAATAGAAATTTATATTTCTATTGTAAATCTCTTACAAGAACTTGTTGTCCAGCTTAGAGACTCCAACATAATGGTAAGGAATGAAATGACATACCACAGACTTAGACAAGATAACTGAATAAGAGACGATAAGCTAACTTAGCTAGACAATACTATCTAGACTCAAGAAAATAAAAGACTCGGGTTCACTAGTTTCCACAGCTCGCTTGCACACTTGTCCCGCCCGTGTGGGTCTCGGTCTTGCTAGCTACCTGCTTACCTGAAAATGTTGGAATAAAATGGAGTGAGCGAACGCTCAGTAGGAAATTATATCTCAAGAACTAGCAATGGGTTTAAGTAATTACAATTTCTCATATGTAAATGCAATAAGGCTATGCATGTAGAAATAATTGAACAAGTAACTAATCAAGAGAATAACACATCGGGCAAAACCTTCAAGCAAATATTAAACAAGAAACTTTCATGAGAGACTTTATAGATTATTGGCTATTTCACGCAAGTACCTTGCCCTAGTCGGGCCACGCAAGTCAAGTCACGCAAGTCAAGTCACGCACGCAAGAAAAGAGAGATCGTGGAATGCCAAAGATCAAGATAAAGAGTACTCCGGTGCAATGCTAGACACCGTTATCATTAAAACTCCCATGGGCACTAGTACTTTCGGGCGCTCCTCCCAGGACCAGATCGGGCCCTATATGCACAGCATTCATGATAGATCTGGACATCCACGATAGTTTATAGCCAATAAGGAGTTCCAAGAACAAGCTTTAATTAGGATGATAAGATAAGATTTTCATGGAATTCAAGGGCAAGACCCTTGAGTAAGGACATACTGGCGATAAAATCCACGCAAAGCATATAAATCATGACATGTCGATAAACTGGGTGGAATTGGTTCCCTAACCAGGTACCATGACAAATAAGTGCCCATATGTAGATGGTCACTCCTTTATATAGAATTGTGATCTACAAGAACAGCATGTTAATAACATGAGGTCCACAAGAATCATCATAACAAAATTGATATAGAATTGGGGTCTACAATAACATCTCATTGATGGCATGTTTTCCCCCATTCCTGAAGATAGTTCTCATATCATACATATAGTATAACATGAGGGCCGGTATACCATGTTTCATTAGAGTGACATGGTAAGGATTGTGTAATGGGTTTTTAGGGTACAACCAGCTCAGTCGACCTTGAGGGAATCTAAGGTACGAGGAGTCTTTCGGAGGTCTCTATGACTAACTCGCTAGTCCAAAGGAACGGAATGTCCAATGGAGAGCTTGTATGTCAATGAGAGTTGAGGGATCGATAGAACAACATGAAAATGTGGGACTATACTCACGGAGTGGAGATATAGTGCCGATATACATATATATAAATATAATGAAAACCCTCGGTTAGCAGTAACAGGTAAAAACATTTTTACAGAAAATAATGACTTTGATTAAGTCACTACTTAAGTAAATAACGCCTTAAATAAGGGCGTTTACATGCATTTCCAATTTTGCAGAAATTTCCATAATTCTGTGTTTTATCAAAAACACGCCCTTTACAGGGGCGTTTTTATTTCAATGTGACGACATGCACAATGGTCGTCCATTCTTTAATCCTATTTTTTTGCAGGATATACATATTCTGGGATTTATCAAAGACACGCCCTGAACGGGGGCGTTATTTTAAAATTCACGCCCTCGATCATGGCGTGGGTTTCACAAGAAACGACTTGGTTCAGGTCGTGAATTCATGCTTTTCAAGAATTTTTATAAATTTCAAGATAATAAATTTCAGGAGACAAGATATATAGTCATGACAAGAAAAATAGTAGGATTTCACGGTATACTCATGCATTTCATTAGTTTCAAGATTTTATAGCTATTAAATTTTAAACGTGAACAATTATTAATTGCATGTAATTTCATGGAATTAACGCCTTTGTACAGGGCGTCGAATTTAGGAATTGATGACCTGGTCAGGGTCGTGTCTTGTAAAATAGCACCCTTGACAAGGACGTCTCTTTCAAAAATATTCCAGAAAACGGGTAGAAGCTATATTAAAACTTATATTCATGCATGTGATGATGTATATTCATTGAATTAACTTGTTTGGGCTACAGTGCCTTGAGAAAACCTACCTTTTAGTTGATCTAGATGTTGGTTTTGATAAAACGTTGCTCTACCGTAACAGGGACTTCTGACAGCAGCAGGGCAGGGTTGATTTTGAGGAGTCAAGGAGAAGGCACGAAGAACTCTCGTTCTTTAGTTGACGCTTTCTTTCTACAGGCAACCTGTAGAGAGAAATAAGAAAAAGAAAACGAAGATATCAACCTCCGTACGCATCCCAGGAAGTAAGAACGGAAAGAACTTACCCGTTCTTTGGCAATGAGGGTGATGAAATCGATGATGATGAAGACCCTTCGTCTTCAACGCTAGATACAGTAGCCTATAGCAAAGTGATGAAGGATGATTAGGACCTCTTCATGTGTTGACAGAAAGCAAGGGAAGGAAGAGAACATAACCTGTTTGTATGCAGCAGCAGCTTCGATCAAAATAGATTTAGGGTTCGAATATTTAGGGTATTTATAGAATCCGGGGGAACCTAATAGGGTTAGTGTTCTAATGGAAGTAACACTTCCATGATCGAGTTATTACTACATTCGAACTCTTTCCCATAGTTATCACTTACCCTGGATAAGTCCCTGGGTCGAACGGAAGACGAATTGAATTAACGACCTAGGTCAGGGCGTTGATTTGAAATTGACGCCTTGTCCAGCGCCGTTTCTTATAAAACGCGCCCATGTGTAGGGCGTTACGTTAACTTGCCATTTATATTTATTTTAGCCGTTTAAGAATTGACGCCTTGATATTTGGGCGTCCTTTCTTTAATTCGCGCCTTCCCTGAGGGCGTGTATGCTTTAAGTAGCGCCTTCTGTCAGGGCGCTTATTAGGTAGCGCCTGTACTAGAGGCGTTATTTCCATTTCACTCTATTATTTGTTCATTCGTATATAATATATACTTTCCTTCTAATAAAAGTATAATGTAATAAATGTGAATATTAATTTTTTTAAATTATTAATAAAATACTAATTGATGTTTTCTTCAAGATTTAATGATTCTCAATTCAAATAAAATGGTATTATGTATTAAATGCCTTACTTAAAAATAACATGTTATTCTTAAAATTATTATAATACAATGGTAGGGTTCATGAGTTCTTTTTGTGAGATTTCTCAGGATGTCAGGGGGTCGTGTACCGAGTCTGGCCTTGATTATTTACATTGTATTATATTTATTTATATTGCATTATATATTCATAAACATATTTGTTACTTTCTAACCCTCATATACCTATTAATAATTTGTATGTATATAGGGATTTTATTCCTCATAATTTGTTTAACTTTTATTAGTCTTTGTCCTAGGTATCAGAGGCAGGTTCGATCTGAGCAACCATATAGGAATATCGCTTGACCATTTATTTATTTGAATAAATTTTTAATTAACATTATATACTTATAAGAGTAGGTATATCATTATGTATATTTTTATTCCTGTTCCAAAAATTACCGGGCGTTACATATTAGGTCCAGACATGGTAAGGGATACCATTGAGAAGATACAATTGATTAGAGAAAGACTGCGAGTTGCTCAGTCTAGGCAAAAGGCTTATGCCGATACAAGAAGGAGAGATCTTGAATTCCAAGTTGGAGATCATGTATTTCTCAAGATATCGCCTGGACATGGCATACGGAGATTTGGTGTTAAGGGCAAGATTACACCAAGATTCATCGGACCCTTCGAGATACTGGAACGAGTTGGCGAGGTTGTTTATCGCATCGCATTGCCTCCTCAACTGTCCGATGTACATAATGTATTCCACATATCTATGTTGAAGAAGTATGTACATGATCCATCACATATTATTGATCATGGAGACTTAGTGATCCAGAAGGATCTCACATATGAGTAGAAGCCTATGAAAATACTAGATCGTGAAGTACGTACCCTAAGGAATAAGGTTATTCTCATGCTTAAGGTACAATGGAATAAGAACTCCGAACATGAAGCTACATGGGAGACCGAGGAATCCATGAGGAAGCGATTTCCAGAATTATTTTAAGGTATATACTCTACACACTCCACTTATATATGCTATTGAATTTGGGGACCAAATTCTTTTAAGTGGGGGAGGGTGTAGCAACCCTGATAAAAATAAGATTTTTAAATAAATCAAATTAAAATAAAAGATAAGTAAAGAGATGACAAAGAGCCTAAATGAGTAAATCATTGATCAAGAGGAAAATAACGCCTTTTATCAAGGCACTGATTCAAAAGGAAACGCCTCTGTATAAGGCGTTAATTTAAAAGGGACGCCTAGACAATAGGGCGTCAAATTTCAAACGACGGGAAAAAAAAAATTAAGGAAAGGAAATGAAACGCCCTCTACATGGGCGCGTTTACATAAGTAACGACGCTCGACAAGGCGTCATTTTAAATTCGACGCCCTCGCTTAAGACGTCAATTCAGTTCGAGTTTCGTTCGACCCAGGAGTCTATCCAGGGCAAGTTATGGATAACTACGTCGAAGGTGGAGTATGGTAAGGACTCTATCATGGAAGTATTGTTGGACTATTGTGACTTCCCTAGTGTTTTGATGATGAGCATCACTATGTTAAATATTGTCATTTTAATCAGATGTCTTGAGTAATGTTATGCATTTGAAATTTCCATGATTAACAGGAAAACTGCCATGACGATAGATGGCCTTGCTGCGATACACTGAGTCCTTCAGACTATCTCGCTCGGCAAGGATGGCAGCTTCAACTACGCGAGCTATCCGATAATCTCGCAAGCCACCCATTGTGAAAGTCCGGATGAACGGCATCAAGTGGCGATCCTTCGGGAAGTCTGGCCGGTAGTTATTATCCCGCCTGAAGCATGTCTCGGTCACCGTGGAGTATACCCGGGCCGTCGACACTGTGTCAGTTTCAGAATCAGACGATTCGTCAACTGAAGCTATTCTATCATATCCGAAATCCAAGCTGTGCACGTTCAACCAATTTACTGTGGCCCGAGATATGTCTGGCTGGGCCGATGAACTAGCTCCAACAGCTCCGAAAGATGCAGCAGCAGAGCCAGAAGCCATTGCTATATCTGCAAACAAAAGAAGAAATATGGATTAAAAGTCAGTCTTATAGGGATTGCAACATGAGATTCTATAAAAATTTCGGCAGCATCTCCCCTTATTCGGGGTCTGCCCAAAAAGAATAGGGAGTCACCAACCAAGAGGGGGTGATCCCGGAAGCAAAGGGATTAAATCCCCAAAAGACGTCATACCCGGGACGGAAGAACTCGCGGCCACCGCCGAGAGGATGAAGACGGCTCGCGCCGAAGAGAAGAAATGGAGAGAAAAGCTGAAGAAAGAGAAAAAAAGGATGAAGAATGAGGGAAAACAAGCCATCGGCGCCTTAAGTAGGGCCCGGAGCGATGGGTTCTCGGCACGGCCGAATGCGCGCCGAGAACCTCCAGGCCGAGGGCTCCCGACGGCCAAAAGGCGCGCCGAGAACCCCAGGCCGAGGCCCCTGCGGCCAGGGCGCGCCGAGAAGACCCCCAGGCCGAGAACCCCAGGCCGAGGCCACCTGCGGCCAGGGCGCGCCGAGAAGACCCCCAGGCCGAGAGCCCAGCCAACCAGGCCGCGCCGAGAGACCCCCCACGCCGAGAAGCTTCGCGCCGGGAGGTCTTGCAGGCCGAGAAGGCCTCGCGCCGAGAAGGTCACGCCGAGAAGCCCATGGCCCCGTGCCGAGAAGCTTTAAAGGCTGAAAATAAAGGCAGAAAATATGAAAATGGGAAAGTATGAAAATGAAATATCCATATGCAGCATAGTGTTGCTACGAGATAATCAGGTCCGAAAACCGGATTGAAGACAAATGGAGGAAGATATCCTCAAATGATGAAAGACACCTGCAGGCCCCGTGCCGCTTATTCTGTGCTTACGCCGCCCGCAGGTGGGGGGCATTTGTTGACACCTGGAAAATGATCAAGGATGGAAGCGCAACTGAAAAGAGGTCAGACTAACAGTGAAAGACCATTGATGAAGCTCGTCAACCATTCACCCAGCTAAAACCCTTGTTGGCCAAGCTGATGTCCGGTGCCAATGTCACTCAGACGGCAACACTGATAAAGCAGCAGTCACTCAACTGATGAGACCTTCCAGCCCTTTAATGAGAGCTGTACTACCGTTTCGCCCAAGAATCCACAGATGATATGTCAAGATGAGTTAGATGTCGGCTTGCTGACAGATGTAATATGAGATGAAGATGAAGCCGGTACCGGCAGATGAAGATGGCAAACGCTTTGCAAAGTCAGAACAGAAGAAGAATGGTCTCCACAGATTACACACCCGGCTGAGGTCTTCCTAGACTAAAGCTGATGTCCGATCTCGTCACCATTCAAGTGACGATATCGATAAAATGATACTCGGCATTGTCACCATTCAAGTGGCAATATCGATGAAACCCCTGTCTACGGACAATGAAATCCCGGTCTACAGACTGATGAAAACCGTAATGATGATCTCGATACAAGATATGTCATGAATGAAAGGCCCTTTCGGGTGATGATGTCCTTGAAAGACCCAAATGGGTCTGTGAAAGTGGCCACAGAAAAGGCTTTAATTGGGCCTCAAAAGATGGCGCCGAGAGCCATTTGCCGAAGCCCAAGAGGGCACCGAGAGCCTGGTCAAATGCGCGCCGGGAAGCTCAAGCCGAAACCCAGCCGTGATGCTGCTGCCGAGAGGGAGAAAAGGGTTATAAAAACCCCCTTCCTTTGAAGAAAAAGGGGATCGATTGGAAAAGGGGATCGATCGGAAGAAAAAAAAGAAGAAAAAGATAGAGCAATAGAAAGATAGAGAGGGAATCCTACTCAGAGAGCGAGAGCCCCCCCTCAACCAAAAGAGAAGAGAAGAAATAGAAGAGAAGAAGAAGGAAGGTTCCAGGTGGGCACTGGGGAGGGAGAGGAGTCAATGCTCCGCCCTCCCCCATGCTTTCTTTTCTCTTTTTCTTCATGTAATCTTTAGAGTTTCATCTCGATTGATAGAGTGTAACCGGACAATCCCGGCCCCGATTTGTATCTCCCTGTGCCTCATTCCCTCTCTATGAGCAATGTAAGTCTGGGAAATGCATCGAAATAGAATATTACAGTGGCCTGTTTGGGTACTGATGGGTTGAAATTGCTGTTATCCTCTTCTGTTATTTCTTTTGCATCCGCTTGTCCATTGCTTAGATGCTTTTGATTTTTGGCCGGTGCTTCATATCCCGGAGTCGGTCCTCCTGTGAAGAATGAAGGTGGAACCCCAACCCTTGTTCAATGGGTTATTGGGCTCCGTCCCTCTCCTTTCTTCCATGGTACGATAGAACCTCCGGAGCATCGTGGATTTCTGTCGAGTTCACAGTTAGTTCAGGGTCAGAGACAACAATCTCTTGACCGGCTGAACATCAGATGATCAGAGAAAATCCTCTGCACAACCCTACGAGGCGACGGAGCCATGCCACTGCATAAGCTTCATGGACCTCTAAAGGAACATCAAAATGGTGCTGCAGGCATGTATATGGCCAGGGGTCCAGTACCCTTCTGTTTGGCTTTTACCCCGGCACTCCGTGGGTGATTGCCCATCATCTCCTGGCAAATGCTGACCGCAGGGGAAATGCTGCCAAAATTCTCAAAGTTCATTGAAGCCCCCCCCGACCGGCAACAGGAAGAAATGCATCCTTCAGAAGGCTATACGACGGCCTCATTTCCCCATCAATTCCACCCCCAGATTTCCTTGGTATCCTCCTAACAGAAGCATCCATGAAATCCCCTTGTTCGCATCCCAAGTTCAGCTTCAATCGCATCCAGAAACTCAAAAATCCCTGAAACAGAGCATCGTTCGAGCTCTGGAAAACGATGAAACCCTACAGCAAATCTACCTTCTCGGCGCACAAATTGCCCGCCGAAAACCCCTCTGCCGAGAGGTCTGTCCCCTTAGCTAAATGACAAACCAATCTGTTTTAACCCTTTTCACGTGAGTCTATGTGCAAGGCTCCCGGCGGCAGACTCCCGGCGTGGCCAGAAGCGCGCCGGGAAACCCTACGCCGAGAGCCCCTCCTCCTTGTCAGCCATTCACCCCCGGCGCCACCTTCCCGGCGCGCCCAGGAGCGCGCCGGGAAGCCCTATGCCGAGAGCCTTCCCCCTTTCATCTGGCCGCGCCGAGACCCTCCTTCGGCCTACTAAACCCACGCCGAGAGCTCCCTCTCCGGCCAATTGAAGCCACGCCGAGAACCTCCTTTTGGCCAATCAAAACCGTGCCGAGAGCCCCTCCTCCTTCAGCCGATAAAACCCAGTCAGAGGCCCTCTTCTACACTGATATCCTTCAATTTTGGTCTCCATACACACATGCCCTGGGGATGTTCATAGATCGTCATGAGTGCCCTGAGAAGATATAGTAATGGGGAAGTCCTCCCCTACAGTATTCATTCCCGATCCGGATTTCACCCTTATGAACCCAAAGGGCCATGTCATTACATGAGTTCCGAGGGATTTCAAGGGGATATTAAACGATGGAATAAAGATAAGCAATGTCCCGGGGCCCAACGCCCATCCCCGTTCGGTTGTCATCCCGGCACTCCGTGGATGATAACCTATCCTCCCTTGGCATAATCCAAGTTGAGGGGACATGCTGCCAAAATTTACACATACCTTGCCAGGTAGCTGTAATGTCCTACCTCTCAACCCCGTTGGCCCACGGAGCCATGTCCCTACATGCTCTCCGATGGTCCTTTGAAGGGGAGGATATAGATGCAACATCGCGTACGCACAGGGCGCGTCATGTCATGCCAGTGCTTACTCGGATTCTGGGTCAGTTATGCCCGATCTCTTACGGATCCCACCCTGCCACTGCATGGGTGGTTCCCTATTCCCCACTTGGCATGGTCCAAGATGGTGGGAATTTGCCGTCGGTTTTATCCCGAAAATAACCAACTCCAGCTCCGTCTAATCCATTTAACGTTTGCAAATGAACGACTTCTGTCTCTCTTGAGCATGTGGCTTTACCGCTGTCATCCTCCTACTTTTAGCGTTTAATCAAGGGTTGTCCTTCCTTAGAAGGACGTAATTAACGTCATAACGTTCATGGTATGACGGACTTCTAGTCCAGACACGATCACTCACAATCGACTGACCATGTCAGATCGAGCGCACAATAAAATTGTCACTTCGGTGACTGGCACGCCAATGAACCAATAAATAAATAAATCAATAAATAAATAAAAAATAAATAAATAAAGATAAGATAAAAATCTCGCATCCACAAGTCTGGCACGCCCGGTGGGACCGAGTCTCCCTTCATCTTTACGCTAAAGTAGGAGGCCCGGCGGGCCCCCCTGAAACTTCTGATTCTATGTACTTTCCTTATTTTCAGGAATCTACAATGACAGCTGGAATCATGTCCGTTTGCTTCGACCAACAGCCGATTGACATGCATGTGCGCGAAGGCTACCTGGCGGTACCCCTCGCGTTCGGATCACTGCCGCCTGCCGTTGGGCTGCCCAACTGCTTGGGCGTCGTCTTCACTGACCTTCTACAGGTCGATGACAATGAGCAAGGCGCTGCTGCAAGTGTCCCGGTGAAGATCACCGACCAGAAGAACATTTTACCGGAGAACACGGCCCTCACGGCCGTCGCCTGCTACGTCCATCATGTCCAGAAAAGGGACATGGTCCCCGCTGCTGCTCAGAAAGGGAGGAGGACCAACCGGAGGAGCCGGTATGTTACTGCTGACCGTCGTCTTTCCAACTCCGGAAAGACCATGATGATCGGAGGGATCCGGACGAACCTCAATGGCCGCCCGAGGGAGGTCAACCCAGATGTGGTCGTACCAGGGGTACCCACCCCCAACAGATTCCACACCTTGGCCACCAGGCAGGCCAATTGGGAGGCTAATGAAAAGAAGCCGCTGGCGCCCAAGCCAGCAAAATACAAACAGGTCTGGCGGCCGAAAAAGATCCAAAGCTGGGCCCCAGCTCAGGACAGGGAGAACCTTACTGATATCACTATTGCCCGCCTCGGAGCAGAGGGCAGAAGGGAAGTGAAGAAAGATGAAAGAAATGCTACTACCGTCTACCCCAGTACCCGGGGGAGGAGAGATGAGGTTGAGGGTCAGGAAAGAAATATGGCTGTTGTTCGCCCCATGATGAGGGGCAGAAAATACCATACAAGGGAAAGCTTCACTACTACCCATCCCATGGCCAGGGGCAGAAGATGGGAAAGGAAGATCTATGATGCTACTGCCGACTGCTACCAAGTTGGCGATGTGAGCGAACCAGTCGCTGGGGTCACTGCAAGGAGACCAAGAGCCTGTGCCAGACAGGCTGATATCTGCAGATACTCCAAAGCCGAGCATTTGAATGCTCGGGTGGCAAGACTGGCTTATCAGCAAAAGAGCCAGGACAGATTGATACTCCGACCTGAGCCACAGAGGCACAACTCTGAAGAGATGAAGCAGATAGTCCAAGACTACTTCCACTACCTAGGGAGCTCTGCCCTCGGTCAACAAAGACTATCCCGTGCCTTGGGCACCAGAGGTGAAGAAAAAGAAGAAACACTGCAAGAAATGATGATCGGGGCCTCTTCCTCCGATTCAAATCACTATGAAGAAGGTCTCAAGGCCGGATATGACAAAGAAGACTTGTACCGGGAAGAAGATAAAGAAAGAATATCGGTCTTTGACCGGCTCAGATATCCTAGCCAAATAAAAAGAAAGGTCTACAGGCGAAAAGGAAAGATGCAAATCTTCGCCTGCAACATGGCTGGACTGGCCAGGGGGCAAGATATACTACCAACTCAGCCAGATGAATTGCTCAGGCTGGCAACTAGACCTGGTCCTGTCACAAGAAGAGGCCAGGCCGCAAAGGATAAAATGAAAATTGATTATGAAGCCCGCAGGATTACCAATATGACAGTTAATGTGGTAACAACAGAAGATGTAGATAACCCCTTCGTTGATGATGCTGAAGGGACTTCTGAAGATATACAAATCCCATCAACCATGGATCCCATGATCCAGATGATGTTCAGAAGATACCAACAGGAGATCAATACTCTCCGAAGACAGCTCAATGAGAGACAGGAAGCTACATCAGTCTCAAAGCAAGCTGAACCTGTGGGGCAGACATCCAGCTCAGTAGAGACGGCTATTCCAGCTAACCCCCTCCTAGCTGATAAGGGCAAAGCACCAAGCCAACCTATTCCACAGCAGACAGTGACTCAGCCCTCCGTGTCCCAGACACAGCCTACCGCGCCCATCTTGCGCGCCACTTTGATGACAACTCCTCACAGCCAGCAACAAGCCCACTTCTTTCCAGAAGATATAGATCCAGCTGTAGCCTACAAGCAGATGATTGAAAGAATTGTGGAAATGAAGCTTTCAGAAAAGACTGGTGGTGATGCGGGTACTTATGATGTGTACAAAGTACCGTATCCTCCCCAGTATGCTACCAAGAAACTACCCCCAGGCGTCAGTAAGCCGCCGAAGTTTGAGAAATTTAATGGCCAAGGCTCCCCTAGGGAGCATATAGCCTACTACACTACAATCATGGGCGACCTACCAGTCGATGAAGCTTATCTGCTTAAGTTCTTTGGCTCATCCCTCACTGGGTTGGCTTTGAATGGTACTCAAGCTTGCCAGCTGGGTCAGTGGTTGATTGGCCTTATATGCAGAGGAAATTCCGCGACAGATTCCATGTCACGGAAAGGGAAATCACGATAGCAGAGCTATATGCAACCAAGCAGAAACAAGATGAAACTGCACTGGACTACATCAAAAGGTGGAGGAACTTGGCCATGAGATGCCGAAGACCTCCTCATCAGGAAGATGCAGTGCAGATATGCAAGCAGAGCCTCAGGAGGGAGGTGCTAGAAAAGATGATCGGTGCAGATGTCAGAACATTTGACCGACTAAACAATATAGTGGCAGAAGTTGAGACGTTCTTGTCCAAGCGTCCGACCGCCAATATCCTCACTATGCCGAAGGGAAAATCCAATGAACGACGGCCATCACACTCTGAGGCCAACACCGTCGATTTCAGAACCTTCGAGCAACAGAAGGGGAAGAAAGGGGCAGATGAAGCTCCCCCGCTGGCAGATACAGCAGAAAGAAAAGATAAAGTCTCTCTGAGAGACAAGATGAGAAAAGCATATTTCTTCCAAAAAGATAAGACGGCCGCACTGTTCAACTGGGCATACAAGTTCAATAAGGTAACATTGCCTGAACCCAAAAGACCAGCAGATGCAGCAAAGAAAGATGATCCGCTCTTCTGTCCATTTCACCGTGCGCTGGGGCACGCAATTGAAGATTGTTATGTCTTCAAAGATATCATGGAAGGAATGGTCAAGAAAGGTGAGCTGCAGCTGGGAGATTATCAGGTAAAACCGCCCCATCCACATGAGCCTCCACCCTGGAGAGTGGCTGCCAATATAATCTCAGTCTACCAACAGCTGCCCAAGGAGGCCGTTGAAGAATGCACCAAGCATACCTATGAAGCTTGCTTCCTCACCCCGCAGAAAGATCAGGAAAGATGGCAGATGATACCCATAAAAAGCAGAAAGAAGACTCCTGCAGCCAGTACCAGTGGAGCAGTTATTCGGGGTGTTACACCAAGGCCTGAGCCGCCTCCGATAAAGCCAATATGGCATACAACTGAGACTGGACCAGTCATCCGGATCCCTACTCACAACCGGAGGAGACAAACTCCCCTCCCTACACATAAAGAAGTAAGCCCTGCAGCCAGGCGTCTGCAGCAATATATTAATGAGCTTGATGAGTACGAGCAGAAGAAGCCCAAGCATCTGCTAATGAAGGACTGTATACTCTGGGAACAGCTTGAAGAATTGAAAATCAAAGAGCAGCCAGAGGCAGAACAAGAAAAAGTTGAAAATGAGCCCTTCTGGGGGCAAGGGTCAGCAAAACCAAATTCCCAAAAGAAGAAGAAACGGCCCAAATCCAAGTAAGGAAAGAAGGTCACGACAGTACAATGTAACACTCTGTCAGTACTCTTTTCCTTGCCTGGGGAGGATGATGAGCCGGGAACGTCCAACGCTCCGCTAGAAGCTAACCATACTGAAGCCTCAACCTCAGCTCATGCAACGCGTTCTGGGAGAAGATGGGGACGCCCACCACCAGCCAACCATAATATCATGTTCAGAGGGGAGCAACCCTATCAAATCCCAGAACCAGAGATACGAGGTGTCCAGGTTCCTCCCCCTGCCAGTCTGTACCAAGACAAAAAGAAGGCAGATGAAGCCCCTTCATTCCTGGAGTTCCTGTCCAGCTTAGAAAATGAGCAACCGGCTCATACTGCTCCAGATAAAAGCAATAAATGCCAGCAGACAGCGGCTGGAAAGCAGAAACAGCATGAAAAAAATGAAGAAGGTAACCCTCTAGCAAAACCAGGGGCAGTCGCTACAGAAGAAGCCTTCCGGGAGACCGATGAAGAAGATAAAATTGAAAATGGGCAGCAAAGGCCACAGGCACCACATGAACCTCCAAGACCCCGATGGGCAGAGGAGATGAGACTGTCTAATGTCCGGGTGGGCAGTCGAGTCATGAAAGTGCTGAAGAAGCTCCCTACCAGATTCTCCATCTGGGAAATTCTCTCTCTGAGTGAAGAAGCTCGCCAAGCAATTGTGGATGCCTTGCAGTCCCCGGCACAATGTGAAGCACTCTTGGCAGAAGTGAACACTGCACCGTCAGTCACATTCACGGAGGATGATATGCTAATCCCAAATTCCGGCCATAATAGACCGCTGTATATGAGGGGCTCCCTGAACTGTCAGCCGATAAGCAGAATACTGATAGATCCCGGGGCTGCTGTAAATATTCTCCCATATCGCACCTATCAGAAATACTACTTTGATCTGCAGCTCACCAAGGTCAGAGACATGAAGATTGCAGGATTCAACCAGAAATGTGAAACACCTCTCGGGATGGCTGATTTCAATCTCACACTGGGCGACCTCACTACAGTGGTACGATTCTATGTAATCGACTCCAACACCAAGTATAAGGCCCTACTGGGAAGACCGTGGCTGCACGAATATCAGATAGTGCCATCCACACTACACCAATGCATAAAATATTGCCATGAAGGAAAAGAAGAAAGGGTGTTTGCAGACCTACATCCCTTCGAAGTGTTCGAGTGCCATATGCTCGATGCATCCTACTACACCGAGGTGTCACAAAGAGATAAAGGAAAAGAAGCTGTGGTCAGCCAGGAAAAGCCGGTGACGAAAACAAGAAATTGGTCTCCGCCGCCGCCAAAGGGCTACATTAAAAAGCATGGGGTATCTCACATCTCTTATGCTGATGATTTTGCTCGGATCACTCCTCCTGGCATACACCCAGGTGATACTGAAGAAAAGATGAAAGAAAAATACACGCTGGTGGAAGTTCCTCAGGGTCTAGTCAAGCCCATAGCCAGCATAGAATACCAGACGGTGCTGCCATTGAAGACTATGAAAATCCCTCGCTTCTGCGAGCCTCCTATCATATTCTATACCGGGGGGGCAGTCGAAGAAGATGATCAAGACTGCATGGTCCCTGAAGAAACCGCAAACCGGATGGTGCCAATTGCAGGCCTAGAGTACACTACCCAACGGGTTTCGCAAATGTTCTCCAAGATGCAAATGCCTTCAATACAATCTGCAGCCCAGAAGAAAGCATTTAAGGAGCTATGGGACCCACCTCGAGATAATAAAGAACTGAGGAAGATCACACAGCACCCGGGACTGGGTTACACCCTGCAAGAACACTATGAAGCTGAGGTAGATGTCATCTCTGCCTTCTACCAGCATGAAGATTCCCCTGGGATGGACTATGATCAATACCCTTCGGAAGATGAAGAAATCATTTATCAGTCCGTAGTGGACAATGAAATCCCAGACAATCAGTCAGGGATAGGGGTACCTGACGATACAAGGAGAGATTGGTACTGGGAAGATCTATCTTGCAAGGAGGATCTGTTCCAGGATGAAGCGAAATTTGATACGGGAAACCCGGATGAAGATCAAGTAGCCAGAGAGCTGCAAGAGTGCCTGGAGTTTGGGCGCATTCTAGAAGAATTCTGAGTTCTACATAATGATGACCTCTCAGGGGAGTCCACATCAGAAGAGCCTCTAAACACGGAAGACTCCACTTCGAAGTTTTCCGCTGAGCCAGTCA
Organism: Amorphophallus konjac; assembly: GCA_022559845.1. Taxonomy (NCBI): domain Eukaryota; kingdom Viridiplantae; phylum Streptophyta; class Magnoliopsida; order Alismatales; family Araceae; genus Amorphophallus; species Amorphophallus konjac. The sequence continues at coordinate 340,227,650 of CM040121.1, read as the reverse complement.
CGTCCTCGGGGCAGACTGAACAGAATCCGGCCGTATTGGCCTTATACGATGCACCAGCATCCGCTGATGACCAATCTAATGAAACAGAAAATCATGAAAATGAAGAAGATTGTATCCCAAGAGGCTTTATTGATTTGCAAGAAGCCCCACCCGAAGTAGAAGACGGAGGCCAAGCCACCGTCGATGAGCTGATAGAAGTGAATCTGGGGTCAGCAGATGAGCCAAGGCCTACATTCCTCAGCGCACTGTTGGAGCCAGCTGTCAAAGAACAGTATATTCAGTTTTTGAAAGAATTCCGAGACTGCTTCGCATGGACATATGATGAAATGCCAGGACTGAGTTCTGATGTGGCACAGCACCGCTTGGCGATAAACCCAGAGGCAAGTCCTGTGAAGCAGCCTTCCAGGAGAATGCGTCCCGAACTGATAAATCAGATCAACAAAGAGGTCGACAAGCTGATCGATGTGGGCTTTGTTGAAGAGAACCAGTATACTACATGGCTGGCCAATATAGTGCCCGTGAAGAAGAAAAATGGGCAGATCAGAATATGTGTGGATTTCAGGGACCTGAATAAGGCTTGCCCGAAAGATGATTTCCCAGTGCCAATCACTGAAGTAATGATCGATGCAACCACTGGCCATGAAGCCCTGTCATTCATGGATGGGTCATCCGGATATAACCAGATCTGGATTGCTAAAGAAGACAGAGTGCACACTACATTCCGCACCCTGAAGGGGATATTTCACTACGAAAGGATGCCGTTCGGCCTCAAGAATGCCGGCGCTACTTACCAAAGAGCTATGACAAAGATCTTTGATGATTTGCTCTTCAAGAAGCTAGAGTGCTACATTGATGACCTGGTGGTGAAAATCAGCAGAAAAGAAGACCATTTGCAGGATCTGAGAGTAGTGTTCCAGAGGCTGCGCAAATATGAGCTCAAAATGAACCCTATGAAATGTGCCTTCGGCGTGTCCAGTGGAAAATTCCTTGGGTTCATCGTCCGTCATAGGGGCATTGAGATCGACCCATCCAAGATTAAAGCTATCTAGGAGCTCCCTCCACCAAGGAATCTCCACGAGCTGAGATCTCTACAAGGGCGTTTGGCCTACATCCGACGATTCATATCAAATCTGTCAGGGAGATGCCACCCTTTTCACAAGCTCATGATGAAAGATGTATCGTTCCTCTGGGACGATGGCTGTCAGGAAGCCTTTGAGAAGCTGAAAGAATATCTCAAGACCCCTCCAGTGCTGGGGGCACCTATTAAGGGCAAGCCCCTGATACTATACATTGCAGCCACACACTGTTCTTTGGGGGCAATGCTAGCACAGATAAATGAAGAAGGCAAAGAGTAGGCTCTATACTACCTGAGTCGGAGGCTGATTAGAACTGAAGAAAGCTACAGCTACATAGAAAAGACATGCTTGGCACTAGTCTTTGCCGTTAAGAAGCTCCGGCACTATATGCTGTCACATGAAATCAGATTGATATCTGCAGCAGATCCACTCAAATACATACTGACTCAGCCAGTACTGAAAGGCCGGTTGGGCAAATGGGCAGTAATTCTGATGGAATTCGATATCACATATATACCCCAGAGGGCAATAAAAGGACAGGCCGTGGCCGATTTCTTCGCCGAGCATCCTGTGCCAGAGAATGATATATTGGGGACTGAGTTACCCGATGATGAAACACTAGAAGCCTGTCAGGCTCAGTCAACTATGTGGCAGCTATTCTTTGATGGAGCGTCTAGAACAGAGACGGACTCCAATGGAAAGACCAGAATACGGGCCGGAGCCGGTATTGTGCTAAGATCGCCAGAGAGGGAGGTTGTGCATACTTCCTGTTCTATAAACAAGCCCTGCACTAATAATGAAGCCGAGTATGAAGCTCTGATAATCGGACTGCATATAAGTCTCAACATGGGTATCCAGATGCTTCAGGTATTCGGGGATTCAATGTTGATAATAAAACAAATCCAAGGGGAGTTCGAAGTGCGAAAGCCGGAGTTGAACCCCTACCACCAAAAAGCTGTGCGCCTCATGGCGAGATTCTATCATATTGAGCTCAAGCATGTGGGCCATGCACATAATGCCCAGGCTGATGCGTTGGCAAAGCTAGCCAGCTCAATAGCAGTCCCACCAGATGAGACACTGAACATTGTTGTTATAAACTGGCAGCAAGTCCCCAGCATGCTAGAAGGCTGCCCCGAAGAAAATGAAGTCGCCATGATCAGTACAGAACAGGCATCTGATTGGAGACAACACCTGCTACAATGGTTTTCACACCAACAGCTGCCGCAGAAAAGAGAAGAAAAGATGAAACTTCTAAGGATCAAAGATTCTTATGAATTCAGAAATGGAACTCTGTTCTGAATAATGGCAGATGCACGCAAGAAGATTTTGCTCCGCTGTCTGTCTACTAAGGAAGCTTGGCAAGCAATGAAAGAAATACATGCTGGGACGGCAGGTGCTCATCAAGCTGGCCCTAAGATGAAGATAGAAATCAAGAAGCTGGGCTACTATTGGCCCACTATGTTTGAAGATTGCTGCAAGTTTGCAAAGTCATGTCAGAAATGTCAGGAGCATGCTGTTGTGCCTAGAAGGCCACCTGCCGTTCTGCACCCTACAGTCCCTAGCTGGCCGTTTGTACAATGGGGAACTGATGTAGTCGGCCCACTACCGACCTCATCGGCCGGACATAAGTACATACTGGCAATAACAGATTACTTCTCCCGATGGGCGGAAGCTATAGTATTACGAGAAGTGACTGGTGAGCTGGTTGCCAGATTCATCAAGCAAAACATCATCTACCGGTTTGGGATCCCCAGCCGAATAATATCTGACAATGGGAGTCATTTCAGAAATCAGAAAATCTATCGGCTTGCCGAGAAATATAAGATCGAATGGAGGACTTCCACCCCTTCCAATCCACAGGCAAATGGATTGGCAGAAGCTTTCAATAAGACTTTGTGCACCCTGCTGGCCAAAGTCGTCAGTGCCAATAAGAAGGACTGGGAAGAAAAGATGTATGAAGCTCTGTGGGCATACCACACTGTCTTCAAGACACCTACAGGGTGCTCGCCATAGTCACTGGTATACGGCTCAGAGGCAGTACACTACCAAAAAAAGCAAGATTTCAGACGGATGTTTCAGACGGAAATTTTTCTATCTTAAAATCCGTCTGTATTTGTGATGGATTAGTTTCCGTCACAAATTCCGTTGTTATTAAGGACACACCAGACTCCCTCTGAAGATCCGTCTATAATTATAGACGGAATATATTCCATCTTTATATACGTCGCAAATTTGGGACGGATATTCCGACGGAAATAATCCGTCTGAAATTTCAGACGGAAATAAGTTCCGTTCGTATTTCCGTCATAAAATTCCGCCTTTCCCGCCCCTCCCTGCCGCCTCTTCCACCTGGCCCCATTTCCACCCCCCACTCTCCCTCTCACTCTCTCCTTCCTCTGCCCTCTGCTTGCGGTCGTCGCCGCAGGAGCCGTCGCCGCCGCCGGAGCCGCCGTCCTCGCCGTAGCCGGAGGCCCCGCCATCCTCGCCGTCACCGGAGACCCCGCCGTCCTCGCCGTCGCCGCCATTCGCCAACCTCCCTCCCTCTCACGGTCGTGGTCGCCGTCGTTGCCATCATCCTCTTCCCACGGTCGCCGTCGCCGCCGGCCGGTAAGTGGCCTTGCTCTCCATCTCTCTCTCCCGATCATGTTCCCCTCCCTCAATCCCTCTCCCTCTCCCCTATCCGGCTCCCTCACTCCCTCTCCCTCTCCCCTCTCGCGCTCCCTCACTCCCTCTGGCCGCCCTCCCCCACCCCCTCCACTGCCCTCTCTCCCCTGTCTGGCTCCCTCACTCCCTCTCCCTCTCCCCTCTCGCGCTCCCTCAGTCCCTCTGGCCGCCCTCCCCCACCCCCTCCACTGCCCTCTCTTCCCCTGTCCGTGGCCCCTCTCCCCCTCTCATTATGATGCTGTTCTTGTAAAATCTAGTTTGAACATTAGGTGGATGTATTTTAATTTGTAGAATCTATCTAAAAACTCGTTGGAGTGAGATATCGCAAATTCCGAAAATAGACTCAGTTTGAACATGTCTTATTCTCCTCCAAAAATCTATCAGGGCGCATAAGTCAAGATCTTAATACTACATTTGATTAAAATGATAGAGATGTCAGATATTTTAATGAGTAGAATTTTAAAACTCATCCCCACAAATCCATCCAAACTCCACCTAACGGAGTCATAGATAATTTGGACCCGTGGCCTAAGTGACCGTCTCACTCCCTGCCCAAATTGGCCACTGTGAACAATTTCACATCACTTGGGATCTCCCTGGGTAGCTTCTTCCTGATTAATTTGGACTGAATTAGACTGGGGAGACTCGTCGGACCCACGGAGACTGATTTGGACTGAACAACCATGGGTTTAGTTTAACGATACACAGGTTATTTTTTTTTAAAAAAAATAAATCGCTTGTGTGAAATGCTACACATGTTCCTAGTCTTGCCCCGGACAGAACTTGATGATAGCTGCATTTTTCCTTTCCTGGGCATGTGACATTCTAAACGCAATAAATAGCCAGAGTTTACAAGAACACCATCAAAGAACCTTCATTCAATCAACAATCATTAATTTTTAGTTCAGATGGTATGCAGGAAAGTGAAGTTCCAACTTCTGATCTGAGAAACAATGTCCTTTTTGGAGTTGACATTGATAACCCTCTTGGGATACCAATGCCTAGTGATCCTTTACTAGCAAAAAATATAAGCTCTGGCAAAGACTATCAGACTAATCTCACTTCAAACAACATTATTTCCAATTCCAGTGGCTCCAAGGAAACTCAAGCAGAATTCTCAACATCAATTGTTTCTCAATCTTTTGGGGTTCCAGATGTGGCATTTAATTCTAGTGACTCCACTAATGATAGCAGCTTTTTGATTGGTAGATCAATAGATATCACTCGGTCTTCGGGCAATGATGAGTTGAAGCAGGATCTTGCTCGACTGTTCAGCATACAGAGGAGAGGGGGGAGCTCTGTGGGAGGGGGGTGGAGCTTGGTGGGACGGGGAGCTCCGTGGGAGGGGGGAGGGGCATCCGAGAGGGTTCCAGTGGGGGGGAGCTCAGTGGGAGGGGGGAGGGGCATCCGAGAGGGTTCCAGTGGGGGGGGGAGCTCTGTGGGAGGGGGGTGGGAGGGGGGGGAGCTCTGTGGGACGGGGAGCTCGGTGGGAGGGGGGAGGAGCATCCGAGAGGGTTCCAGTGGGGGGGAGCTCAGTGGGAGCAGGAGGGCGGGTGGGAGGAGGGGGAGCTTTGTGGGAGGGGGGTGTCATGTCTCGAGTGGCTCGACAGGCCGAGTCGCAGACCGTTGAACTAGCTCGGAAGCTATAACTCAGTTCTGAGCGGGGTTAGTTAAATTAGATATCCCTGTTGCATTTTATTAGTTAGTGGCTGATGGATTAGTTGTTAGTTAGTGGTTGATGGATTAGCTGGAGTCATGTCTAATCGGATGCAATCTTTGGAGTCCAACTTCGAGAAATTTGAATCCCAAAATTCTCTGTCTGTTGTGGCTGATATTCCTGGTTCTTTTCGCCATAAGTTGCATGAGTTCCCTAAATTTGATGGGAGTTATGACCCAGCTGAATGGCGATTCAAAGCTAATCGCTATTTTTACTGTAATAATGTTCCGGATACGCAACGAGTTACTATAGCATCTTATTATTTGGATGGAGAGGCCTTACAGTGGTTTTGGCATTTCTCTAGCTCTAAAGAATCTGTTTCTTTGCATGAGTTTTTAGCTGGGTTAGAGTCACAGTTTGGTGCAGTTTCTTCTGTGGATTCTCATGGGCAACTGAGTAAACTCAGACAAGTGGGTACAGTAGCTGCGTATCAATGGCAATTTGAGACCATGTACAATAGAATAACTGGAATTTCTGAGAAGCATTTGCTGGGTGTTTTTCTGAGTGGTTTACGAGAGGATCTTGCCTGTGAAGTTCGCTCCTTCATGCCCCATTCCTTATCACATGCTATGGAGTTGGCAAGAATTCAAGAACAACTGTTTACTGCCAGACGCCGAGCTTCACCACACTTTATCTTTTCAGCACCTCAGACACTGAAACCTTTTACTCCAAACTCTCAGCCAGCATTCTCCCCTAAAGGAGTAAACCCACCAGTTAAAAAGTTATCTACACAACAGTTGCAGGAACGAAAGGCTAAAGGCCTATGTTATAATTGTGATGATAAATGGCTTCCAGGCCACACATGCCAACCTCATAAACTTTTTTTACTGCATCTTATTCCGGATGATAGTGATTTTGCTCCTTTAGACAGTGTGGATCCAGAACCCTTCATTGAATTCTCTCCTGTCATACAACCCTCTCTGTCAGCTCAATATGTTACTCACTTAGCATCACCGGGCACATTGAAAGTATTAGGGAAAATGGGTACCATGTCTGTCCTGGTTTTGATTGACAATGGGAGCACCCATAATTTTTCGGACCCCCATGTTGTAAAGAAGTTGGGATTATCTGTGACAAACTTTGATTCCCACCCTGTCAAAATAGCTGCAGGTCTCCAAATCTCTTCACAGGGTTGGTGTCCTGGAGTTAACCTTAAGATGCCTGGCATGTAATTTACTTTAGACTTTTTAATTCTTCCTCTTGGCAGTGTTGATGTGATCTTGGGGAATACTTGGCTCTAGTTACTTGGAGATATAACCCTAAACGTTTCTCAAATGTCCATGAAGTTTTCCTTGAATGGTCAGGAATTCATATTACATGGGTCCAAGTACTTTTACAAGCTGGATTTGAGATCGGGTTATCATCAAATTAGAATGCATCCTGATGATGTTTACAAAACTGCCTTTAGAACACATGAGGGACACTATGAGTAGACAACCAATTGTATGCTAAAATGTCTAAATGTGTGTTTGGGGTCAGAGAAATTGAGTATCTTGGCCACATTATTTCAGAAAAAGGGGTTGCTATGGACATGTCTAAACTACAAGCCATTTGTACTTGGCCTGTACCCCGGTCTGTGAGGGCTTTGAGAGGATTCTTAGGGCTTACAGGATACTACAGAAAATTTATTAAAAACTATGGTCTTATTGCTGCACCTCTGACCAGTCTTCTTAAGAAGGACAGTTATAGTTGGAGCCCATCTTCTCATCAAGCCTTCTTATAGCTTAAAGAGGCTATGTCAACTGCCCCAGTTCTTGTCTTGCCTGATTTTTCAGAAACTTTTGTAGTCGAGTGTGATGCTAGTGGAACTGGCATGGGAGCAATTCTCATGCAAAAAGGACGTCCTACCATTCTTGAGGCCGTACATGCTCCACTGAGGTTGAAAGTGATCCCATTTGAACCTTGTCTTATGATGATAAGAAGATATAGAGAAATGGAATGACCACATATCTTAAGTAGTACATATATACAAAGATGTGGATAAATGCAAAGAAATCAGAATTCTCTATAGCAATAGGTAAATACCCAAAAAATTCGTTTTGTGATTTAAAACTTTGTGGATTTTAATTGCATGTAAATATAATTTTAAATCTGATTTTAATAGAAATTTGATGTTAATTTAGCTCAAAAATGTAGATTGTTTTGCTTCGATGTTATTCATTTGAAAATTTTTATAATTTGGGTGTTATTTAATTTGATATGTGCATAATGATAATTGCGTTGTTATTTAATTTTATGTTATATAAATGCATGGGGTATTCCCTGTGAGTTGAGGTGCGTGGGTGCGACCTAACATTACACGCACCTCAGGAGAGCACGTTAAAACCGTGTCAATGTGTCTTCCGTTCAAGACTTTGGGATTGATATGTATGTTCTCATTTATTTATGAGAATGTATATATCTATCTCAAAGTCTTGAATTGTCCCGTTTGGACAGTCTGTGAATGTTTGATCGCACTTAGCCAGTCATTTACTATATATGTTTGTATGGTTTGTTGAGAATTTCGGTTGCGTCTCCTCACTCTTCTCTGATATACCATTATTGATTTTGAGTGTTTTCTTAACCACTTACTTGTAAGTGTTTAAGAAAATTTTAAAATCAATAAATATATTTGGTATATCGGAGAAGTGTGGGGAGATGATGCCGAAATTTTTAGCAAATCGTGCAGCACATATAGTAAGTGATTGTGCGATCAAACCTTCATGGATGGGTTAAAAAGTGATAATCTAATCAATATTCCTCTTCCAACTGCAAATGGTCTATGATGAACGATGTGAGGAAAGGGTCGGGTGTAATATTATGAGTAATGATTTGAAAGTTAGGATGTGTATTGTCATTTATTGGGTGCAGGCAAAATGTCGACAGATCGTTCATGGATGTATCGTAGAATAGTTGACCGGGTGGTGTCAGATGACTTTAAGCTTGGGGTTGAGACTTTCATTCAATTTGCATTGGGGAATCCAAATGCAGCAATAGATCGCGACGGTCACATTCGATGCCCTTGTTCAAGTTGTAGAAACTTGAGGTGGTGTTCAACATGGGATGTGCAACATCATTTGTACACGAAAGGGTTTGTGGATGGTTATACGAATTAGACGTGTCATGGTGAGCAATTCGGGAGGTATGAGCCCGACAATATTGCAGGCACAAGTGGGTACGTGGATATGGTTGTAGATGCTGCTGGTCCTAGTTTTAATATTCACGATGAAGTGCCGAATAAGACAGCCGGAAGATTTTATGAACTACTTAGGGATGCTGATGAGCCGCTGTGGGATGGTTGTGAAAATCACACTCGATTGTCTGCAGTGTCACAGTTGTTGAACTTGAAATTTGAATTTCACATCAGTGAGACTTGTTTTGACCGTCTCCTCCTCTTGATCAAGAGTATGTTGCCTCGAGACGAGAAGTTGCCAGAAACTTTTTACCGTGCAAAAAAGATGGTCAATGACTTAGGACTTGGATATGTGAAAATAGATGCATGTCCGAATCATTGTATTTTATATTACAAAGATGATGCAGATAAGATATCATGTTCAGTTTGTGGCCATGACAGATTCAAACCTAAGGGGGGGGTCAATTCAAAGGCAAAAGATGTACCTTACAAGGCGTTGCGATACTTCCCTCTTGTGCCTAGGCTGCAGCGACTGTATATGTCCTCAAAGACGGCTCGGCATATGACATGGCACACCGAAAGAGTACGTCGTGCCGATGATATAATCAGTCATCCTACCGATGGTGAAGCTTGGACTCACTTTAGTCGTACTCATCTTGCCTTTTCAAGGGAGTCATGTAATGTTCGATTGGGTTTATGCACAGATGGCTTTAATCCATTCGGTGGTTCAGTGGCAGCTTATTCTTGTTGGCCAGTGTTCATGACACCGTACAACCTTCCGCCGCACATGTGCATGAAGCGAGAAAATCTATTTTTGTCCCTAGTAATTCCTGGTCCAAAAAGTCCCGGAAAAAATTTGGACATATATCTCAGGCCGTTGATTGATGAGCTCAAATTTTTATGGACTGATGGAGTTGTTACTTATGATGCATATAGGAAGAAAAATTTTATTATGAAGGCTGCACTGATGTGGACAATAAGTGACTTCCCTGCATATGGAATGCTATCTGGTTGGAGCACACATGGGAGGCTAGCATGTCCTTACTGTATGGAAGATACCAAATCATTTGTATTGAAACATGGGGGGAAAAGCTGCTGGTTTGATTGCCATCGGCGGTTGCTACCAAGTGACCATCCTTTTCGAAGGCAAAAAGACTCGTTTAAAAAAAATACTGTTGAAATGGATGAAGCTGACTTGCAACGGGTGTCGGGTCTACATATGGCGTCACGGGTGCACAATTTACCAGATGTAGTTCAATTGTCTGGTAGCACACGGCAACTCCCTAATTTTGGAAAGGATCACAACTGGGTCAAGAAAAGCATTTTTTGGGAATTACCTTATTGGTCAACTCTTCTTGTACGACACAATCTGGATGTCATGCATACCGAGAAGAATTTTTTTGATAATGTATTCAATACAATCATGAATGTTAAAGGGAAAACAAAGGACAATGCCAAAGCACATATGGATTTAAAGATGCTTTGTAGACGTCCAGAATTGGAACTACAAAGTGTCAATGGCAAAACTGTGCAGCCTAAAGCAACTTATGTGCTTCATGATACACAGATCAAGGAAGTATGCCAGTGGTTGAAACAACTGAGATTCCCAGATGGATATGCATCCAACATAGCCCGTTGTGTGAATGTTAATGAGGGGAAAATATATGGTATGAAAAGTCACGACTGTCATGTGTTCATGGAGAGGCTACTGCCCATTGCATTTCGTGATTTGTTGCCAAAGCAGATATGGGGAGCACTAGCTGAGATGAGTCAATTTTTCAAGATTTTATGTGCATCTGAACTCAGACTTCGGTATGTACAAACTATCGAACAAGATGTTGTCACAACCATTTGAAAGCTAGAGAAGATATTTCCTCCGGCATTCTTTGATTCGATGGAGCACCTGGTAGTTCATTTGCCATATGAGGCTATCGTCGGAGGTCCAGTACAATTTCGATGGATGTATCCATTTGAGAGGTATGTGACAATTTTTGTTAACTTATAAGTCGTCCATAGCCGCTACATTTTGTTGCCATCTGACTTGTTGTTGTAGGTGCATGCATGAATTAAAACTGAAAGTTCACAACAAGGCACAGGTGGAGGGTTCGATTGCTGAGGCATACATTCTTGAAGAAATTTCGAACTTCTGTTCTATGTACTTTGAGCCAGAGATTCAAACTCGTCGTACTCGACCTCCACGTAATGATGATGGGGGAGTGGATGAATCGTCTGATCGGCTCTCCATATTTAAACATCCTGGACGTGCGTTCGGACGTTGCTTGACTCGCACGCTCGAAGATAGAGAGTTGCACGCCGCTGAGATATATATTCTTTTGAATTGCCTCGAGATTGAACCTTATGTTGAGTAAGATATTAATTCACATTTCCAGCAACTCCATAAGTCTATACATCCTCAAAGTCTATACAACATTGACTTCACAAAGTCTATACATTGGTTTCCTCAAAGTCTATACATCCTCAAAGTCTATACATTGGCTTCCTCAAAGTCTATACAACATTGACTTCACAAAGTCTATACATTGGCTTTATTAATTTTTTTAATCATTTTTTTTACGGGGTGCTACATTTATATTGCAGACAATTTGATTCAGAATTAGCTGAAAAATGTCCAAATATCCAGGATGTGGAGATTGAAAAAGAACGCGACAAGTTTTTTTCCAAATGGCTAAGAAACCGAGTTAGTGTGAACTCTGAATATATATGTTTGTATTTACGTATGTTGAGGTAATTGTTATTATTTTAACTACTCTAATTTGAATATAGGTTGAACAAGGTCTCATTACTGATCAAAGAGTACAACAGATAAGTTATGGCCCCTCGAACCAGACACGTGCCTATCCGGGATATATTGTGAATGGATACAAATTTCATACAAGGGATTATGGGCGAAATAAGTCTACGATGAACAGCGGCGTATGTGTGAAAGGAAATTTATACAATGAAATGGAATTGGACTACTATGGTATTATTGAAGAAGTCTTAGAACTTCAGTATTTGGGACAAGACAATCATGTATATATATTTAAGTGTCAATGGTTTGATCCTAATTCTGTTCTACATGACACAAATTATGGGATTGTCAATGTCAAGCATAGGTTTAAACTTAAGACCTATGAACCGTTCATTTTAGCCGTACAAGCCCAGCAAGTGTACTATTCAAGCTATCCATCATCCAAGAATAGAGATTGGTGGGCAGTTTGCAGGGTTAACTCAAAACTCTTTCCCACTTATGAGTTAACTATGAGTGGAGATGTCTCAGAGGTTACTCGTGCTGAATATTATCAATCAGACGAAGTTGGCGTTGTCGGTTCCTCTAGGTTTAATATGGACGAATCTGATGAGCCACTGTCATTACGTACGCGAGATGGCGTGAAAAAAGTCGATCCGACGGAGCTAAATGTTGATGTTAGAGGGGAGGAAGAATCAGATGAAGATGAAGATTTTGAATCTCATGAGACTACTATGGATGACGAAGATGATGAAGTTGAGCTAGATATATCAACATGAGGGAGGCATGTTTTGATAATTTAGTAAGAAGATTCTTACTTTTAAGCATAATTTTAAATAACATTTGTCTAGCCTTATATAATTGTGGATTAATATGTATTAATTATTTTGTTATTAATAAGGAAATGGTGCGAGGAGGTCGTAGTGGGGGTGGGAGGAGATCTAGCAGTGAGAGGGGCACTACTATCTCCTCGCTACCATCTTCTTCAGACACAGGTATATTTGATCAATAAGTTAGCTATATAAATATTTTATTTATTTACAAACTTAAAAGAATTTATTTATAGGTGCAAGTGTCGGCTCACCACCACTTGTACATACGCCACCACCTCCCGCTACAGGTATGTATATTTTAATTTAAATTCTTGAACATTTGTTCTACTTATGAAAATAAGTTCTTGCAGGTCTCAGTGGCCTCCCACCTGTTGTGCATACGCCACTCCCACCACCTTCCGCTGCAGGTATGTATATTTTAATTATATGTTCGTAATATTTGTATCACTCCACATGACAATAAATTCTTGCAGGTCTCAGTGGCAAAAAGACTCGAGGATCATGTATGTATATTTTAATTTAAATTCTTCAATATTTGTTCTACTTATGACAATAAATTCTTGCAGGTCTCAGTGGCCTCCCACCTGTTGTGCATACGCCACCCCCACCACCTCCCGCTGCAGGTATGTATATTTTAATTATATGTTCGCATTATATGTATCACTCCACATGACAATAAATTCTTGCTGGTCTCAGTGGCCTCCCACATGTTGTGCATACGCCACCCCCACCACCTCCCGCTACAGGTATGTATATTTTAATTATATATTCGTAGTATATGTATCACTCCACATGACAATAAATTCTTGCAGGTCTCAGTGGCCTCCCACATGTTGTGCATACGCCAACCCCACCACCTCCCGCTGCAGGTATGTATATTTTAATTATATGTTCGCAGTATATGTATCACTCCACATGACAATAAATTCTTGCAGGTCTCAGTGGCCTCCCACATGTTGTGCATACGCCACCCCCACCACCTCCCGCTGCAGGTATGTATATTTTAATTTTATGTTCGCAGTATATGTATCACTCCACATGACAATAAATTCTTGCAGGTCTCAGTGGCCTCCCACATGTTGTGCATACGCCACCCCCACCACCTCCCGCTGCAGGTATGTATATTTTAATTATATGTTCGCAGTATATGTATCACTCCACATGATAATAAATTCTTGCAGGTCTCAGTGGCCTCCCACATGTTGTGCATACGCCAACCCCACCACCTCCCGCTGCAGGTATGTATATTTTAATTATATGTTCGCAGTATATGTATCACTCCACATGACAATAAATTCTTGCAGGTCTCAGTGCCCTCCCACCACCTCCCACTTGTACAGGGCCCACCCCCACCAGTCAGCCCCTTGACGATGTCGGCAGTTGTCACGAGGGAGGCACGACCCATGATAGACGTCGCCCGTGTTGGGTATCCGGGTAAATCTATAAGGTTATATTACATTAATTAGCCCTCAACTGTGTAATATGAATATTTTGACATTTGCAATTGCAGTATGAAATTTGAACCCCACGGCGCTGTCCATCATTCCACCGAACTCATGTTGGCACATGTGCCCGGGGCAGCTTCCACTTTCAGGGATTTTCCGATGTCCGTCCGCGATTCATTGTACAACATGTTCTTAGTAAGTAATTACGTCATTTAATTCAAGTATTTCCCAAAGTCTATTTACAACTTTATACTAAGTGTGAAAAGCAATTGATTTACAGCGGTCTTTTCAATTCACATGTGGACATGACGCGGCGAGATGTCGTCGTGCCTGGGAGTCTACTATGCTCTCAAGTTATAAGAGGAAAATACATGAGGCCCGAGCACACGCTAAAAAATTGAGTGGGGGGAGTGAAGACCGACAATTGTGGAAGGCGCATCGCCCTCTATGGATGAGGCAGGAGGATTGGGAGATATCTTGTGACCATTTTGCCGACCCCAAGTGGATAGAAAAGTCCGAAAAAGCCAAAGCAAACAGGGCGTCAAAACCAGGTTCAAATTTGCATACGAGTGGGTCCATCTCTTATGCGGCTCATAAACAAAAATTGGTAAGTAATATACCAATTTATCTTCTTACAATTTATCCCAATATTTGACTTTTTTTTACTATGAATTGTATAACAGGCTGTGGAGCTTAATCGACCTCCGTCGTTCCTCGAGGTGTTCGACAGAACACACAAAAAGAAGGGGACTAATGATTTTGTGAGTGACACAGCTAAGTCAGCAGCGGTAAGTTTATCTACATATGTAACTTGTACCGTTCATTTAAATCGGCATGTAATTCATATGAAATTGACTAGTTATTTTATTCAATTTGTAGGAAGCATATAGCAAAGTAGTGACAGAGAAGTACGGGGAGGGAGACACGCAGCAGCCGGAGTTCGATCCGGTGGAGTGGGTGGCAGCAGCTGGCGTACCGAAGAAAGGCCGAATATATGGTTTTGGGGAGAGCCTAGACGCAAGCGCGGTGACATCAGCGTGTGCGAGTTCTAGCTATACTTCTTCCAGTGGCAGTGCCTTCACTATACCTTCCGTTGCCCCCAGCGCTTCTGCCAGCGACATGATGGACATGGTCCGATCGCAGATTTCTGATATGCAGCGGCAGCAGCAGCATTTCCAGCAAGAGATCTCTAGCCAAGTGTCAGTATTCTTGCAGGCAATTAGTGGCCTCCTCTCCCAGAGCGGAATGGTCCCTCAGAAATCAACCACCACCACCGCACAGCCCGCACAGGTGAGTCTCTAGCCAAGTTTTTATTTTGATGGAATTACTCAATTATGTTCATTATTAATTTTAAAACTCATTTACTTCAGAATAATTGAGAAAATCTGGGGGTCTAAAATTTGAAATACTGGTCGAACGGCCGTGCCGATCATTCCAACGCGACCGGGGAGATGAAAGTGACTTGACAGAACTGAAGGAATCCAAATCGGATGCCCGGTTTGATCTCGGCGCTAAAAGTTCAGTTTTAAAATACACTTAGTTTAAATGAACTACCAGGTCGGGTCCGGGGGTCTAAAATTGGAAATACCGGTCGGACGGTCGTGCCGATCATTCCAACGCGACCGGGGAGATGAAAGTGACTTGTCAGAACTGACGGAATCTAAATCGGATGCCCGGTTTGAGCTCGGCGCTCAAAGTTCAGTTTTAAAATACACTTAGTTTAAATGAACTACCAGGTCGGGTCCGGGGGTCTAAAATTGGAAATATCGGTCGGACGGCCATGCCGATCATTCCAACGCGACCGGGGAGATGAAAGTGACTTGTCAGAACTGACGGAATCTAAATCGGATGTCCGGTTTGAGCTCGGCACTCAAAGTTCAGTTTTAAAATAAACTTAGCTTAAATGAACTCCCAAGTCAGGTCCGGGGGTCAAAAACTTGAAATACAAGTCGGACGGCCATGCCGATCATTCTAACACAACCGGGGAGATGAAAGTGACTTGTCAGAACTGGCGGAATCCAAATCGGATGTCCGGTTTGAGCTCGGTGCTAAAAGTTCAGTTTTAAAATACACTTAGTTTAAATGAACTACCAGGTCAGGTCCGGGGGTCTAAAATTGGAAATACCGGTCGGACGGCCGTGCCGATCATTCCAACGCGATCGGGGAGATGAAAGTGACTTGTCAGAACTGACGGAATCCAAATCGGATGCCCGGTTTGAGCTCGGCGCTCAAAGTTCAGTTTTAAAATACACTTAGTTTAAATGAACTACCAGGTCGGGTCTGGGGGTCTAAAATTGGAAATATCGGTCGGACGGCCATGCCGATCATTCCAACGCGACCGGGGAGATGAAAGTGACTTGTCAGAACTGACAGAATCTAAATCGGATGTTCGGTTTGAGCTCGGCACTCAAAGTTTAGTTTTAAAATAAACTTAGCTTAAATGAACTCCCAGGTCAGGTCCGGGGGTCAAAAACTTGAAATACAAGTCGAACGGCCATGCCGATCATTCCAACACAACCGGGGAGATGAAAGTGACTTGTCAGAACTGGCGGAATCCAAATCGGATGTCCGGTTTGAGCTCGGCGCTAAAAGTTCAGTTTTAAAATACACTTAGTTTAAATGAACTACCAGGTCGGGTCCGGGGGTCTAAAATTGGAAATACCGGTTGGACGGCCGTGCCGATCATTCCAACGTGACCGGGGAGATGAAAGTGACTTGTCAGAACTGACGGAATCCAAATCGGATGCCCGGTTTGAGCTCGGCGCTCAAAGTTCAGTTTTAAAATACACTTAGTTTAAATGAACTACCAGGTCGGGTCCGGGGGTCTAAAATTGGAAATACCGGTCGGACAGCCGTGCCGATCATTCCAACGCGACCGGGGAGATGAAAGTGACTTGTCAGAACTGACGGAATCTAAATCGGATGTCCGTTTGAGCTCGGCACTCAAAGTTCAGTTTTAAAATACACTTAGCTTAAATGAACTACCAGGTCGGGTCCGGGGTCTAAAACTGGAAATACCGGTCGGACGGCCGTGCCGATCATTCCAACACAACCGGGGAGATGAAAGTGACTTGTCAGAACTGACGGAATCCAAATCGGATGTCCGGTTTGAGCTCGGCGCTCAAAGTTCAGTTTTAAAATACACTTAGTTTAAATGAACTACCAGGTCGGGTCCGGGGGTCTAAAATTGGAAATACCGGTCGGACGGCCATGCTGATCATTCCAACGCGACCGGGGAGATGAAAGTGACTTGTCAGAACTGACGGAATCCAAATCGGATGCCCGGTTTGAGCTCGGCGCTCAAAGTTCAGTTTTAAAATATACTTAGTTTAAATGAACTACCAGGTCGGGTCCGGGGGTCTAAAATTGGAAATACCGGTCGGACGGCCGTGCCGATCATTCCAACGCGACCGGGGAGATGAAAGTGACTTGTCAGAACTGACGGAATCTAAATCGGATGTCCGGTTTGAGCTCGGCACTCAAAGTTCAGTTTTAAAATAAACTTAGCTTAAATGAACTCCCAGGTCAGGTCCGGGGGTCAAAAACTTGAAATACAAGTTGGACGGCCGTGCCGATCATTCCAACACAACCTGGGAGATGAAAGTGACTTGTCAGAACTGGCGGAATCCAAATCGGATGTCCAGTTTGAGCTCGGCGCTCAAAGTTCAGCTTTAAAATACACTTAGTTTAAATGAACTCCCAGGTCAGGTCCGGGGGTCAAAAACTTGAAATACAAGTCGGACGGCCGTGTCGATCATTCCAACACAACCGGGGAGATGAAAGTGACTTGTCAGAACTGACGGAATCCAAATCGGATGTCCGGTTTGAGCTCGGCGCTCAAAGTTCAGTTTTAAAAGTTCAGTTTTAAAATACACTTAGTTTAAATGAACTGCCAGGTCGGGTCCGGGGGTCAAAAACTTGAAATACAAGTCGGACGGCCGTGCCGATCATTCCAACACAACCGGGGAGATGAAAGTGACTTTTTGGAACTGGCGGAATCCAAATCGGATGTCCGGTTTGAGCTCGGCGCTAAAAGTTCAGTTTTAAAATACACTTAGTTTAAATGAACTACCAGGTCGGGTCCGGGGGTCTAAATATTGTTTCAAGCTAGTAGTTGATCTATAAAATCTGCAGTTATCAATTTGATATGTTTGATTTATATTTATGCTCATTTCTTCGCACTAATTTTTTTATCTATGAATGAATGTTATTATTTTTTTAATGTAGGGGGATCCTTCTGCGGGCAGCGACAGAGGAGATGAGCAGGGCAGTGACGATATGGATGATGAGGATATTGACGATGTACCAGATATTTCTTGATGTTTAATGATATTTGTTTTATGTTATTCAGACGGATCAGCAGGGTTAATGTGTTTTTCTTTGTATTTATTTTGTCAGCATGGTGTTGAATTTTTTTATTGGTGGTGTTTATTTATTTGAACATCTATGTTGATGTTGAGATTTTTTCGGTGGTGTTTATTTATTTGGGGTACGTTGATGTTGAGTTTTTTTTTGTGGTTAGTTCTAATAATTTTTTTAACAGGTTTATTAGATAAATAAACTTAAAATTTTAAAAAAAATATTTTTTTTTCAGACGGATTTATAATCCGTCTGAAATTACGTTTGGAATAGCGACGGTAAGTTCAGACGGAATTTATATCCGTCGTGAATTCCGTTTCAAACACCGACGGATTTAGGACGAATAAGCATATGGAACCGTCGTTGGAAGTTACGACGACAAAGTAATCCGTCGTAATATCCGGCAGAAATAGAGACGGATTTCAGACAGATTACGGACGGTATTTACAACGGATAATAAATCCGTCTTAAAAACCGTATGAAATACAGACGGATCATTTCAGACTGATAGTTACATACGGAAATTTTATCGTATGAGATTTAGACGGAATTTATGACCGAAATTATTTGTGTCTTAATTTCAGACGGAATTTCAGACCGAAAAGTTAACTGTCACAAATTTGTGACTAAGAATTTCAGACGGTCGAGTTCCGTCTTAAATCCGTCGGAATTCCGTTACAAATATGTGTTGCGACGGATTTTCAGACGGATTTGAGACGGATAACGTCCGTCTGAAATCCCGCTTTTTCTGGTTGTGGTAGTTCCATTAGAACTGGAAGTCCCGTCACTCAGAGTGGCAGTCCAATATGACCTGGCCCATGGCGAACAAACCAATGCAGAAAGAAGATTACAAGAATTGGCTGAATTGGAAGGAAAGCGCCTCCAAGCTCAGAAGAATATCCAGATGTATCAGGCCCGCATGGCCACTGCGTTCAACAAACTCGTAAAAGGACGAGAATTTAAGAAAGGTGACCTTGTCATGGTCAAGAAATGAGAAGTCATGGCGTCCAACCCAAAAGGAAAGCTAAACCCCAATTGGGAAGGTCCATATGTGATACAAAGGGTCTACGAAGGAGGGGCCTACATGGTTGTTAACCATCGAGGGGAAAATCCAATTCTCACCACTCAACGGTAGACACCTAAAGCTGTATCATGCTGCCCAACCAATATTCCCCGAGTAATCAGCGGGCTAAAAGCTACCCTTCCTCCTTGGTCTAGCGGCACTCTGCTCTAACCGAGCTACCCTTTTCCTTGGTCTAGCGGCACTCCGCCCTAACCGAGCTACCCTTTTCCTTGGTCTAGCGGCACTCCGCCCTAACCGAGCTACCCTTCCTCCTTGGTCTAGCGGCACTCTGCCCTAACCGAGCTACCCTTTTCCTTGGTCTAGCGTCACTCCGCCCTAACCGAGCTACCCTTCCTCCTTGGTCCAGCGGCACTCTGCCCTAACCGAGCTACCCTACTCCCTTGGTCTAGCGGCACTCCGCCCTAGCCGAGCCATCCCTTATCATGATCTAATGACAGTCCGACTTGTTACCCTCCCAAAAAGAGGGGAAGAGAGAATAAAAGAATGAAAATAAATAAAAATGGGGTTAAAAATAGAGATACCCTGCCGGTCTTGTTCAGGTTTTCCGAGCAAGGGTAAAAATGGCTAAAACCCAGCTGTGGTGAAAACACGAAAGGGCACTGCAGGCAAAATCGGGTACCCCGCCACGTGAAAACCCGGAAGGGCGCGTGGGCAAAAGCAAGAGGGGGCTGGCTCCGGTGAAAACCCGAAAGGGCGCTTGGGCCAGTAATATGGTGATCCTAAAGAAACCTCACCTTCCGTCATAAACTTCTCGTCGATCGGCCGGCACCTTGTCCGATCAACGATCAAATCCATCCAGTACGGACCCTACGTCTGTCCTGATAAAAGCCCTCGTACCTTGTCCCAGGTCCCACTGTGATTTAACCTGCTGCTGATCAATGGGCACACTCACCCAATCAGCAATGAAACCTGTCCGATTTAGGCCTAACGTCTATGCTGATGAAACCTATGAAACCCTTGCATTGGTGTATACCCTATACCGTGATGAAACCTGCTGTTGATTGATTGGCACACTGCCCGATCAGCGATGAAACCTATCCAGTTTAGACCCTACGTCTATCCTGATGAAACCTATGAAACCTTTGCATTGGTATAAACCCAATACCGATGATGAAACCTGCTGTTGATTGATTGGCACACTGCCCGATCAGCGATGAAACCTATCCAGTTTAGACCCTACATCTATCCTGATGAAACCTATGAAACCTTTGCATTGGTATAAACCCAATACCGATGATGAAACCTGCTGTTGATTGATTGGCACACTGCCCGGTCAATGATGAAACCTATCCGGCTTAGACCTTACGTCTATCCCGATGAAACCTATGAAATCTTTGCGTCGGTATAAACCCAATACCGATGATGAAACCAGCTGTTGATCGATTGGCACACTGCCCGGTCAATGATGAAACCTATCCGGCTTTGACCTTACGTCTATCCCGATGAAACCTATGAAATCTTTGCATTGGTATAAACCTAATACCGATGATGAAACCAGCTGTTGACCGATTAGGCGCACTGCCCGGTCAATGATGAAACCTATCCGGCTTAGACCTTACGTCTGTCCCGATGAAACCTATGAAATCTTTGCATTGGTATAAACCCAATACCGATGATGAAACCTACTGTTGGTCGATTGGCACCCTGCCCGATCAACAATAAAACCAGCCCAGGGTAGACCTTACGTCTATTCTGATGAGATTCATAAGATCCTTGCATTGGTATAAACTCAATACCGATGATGAAACCCACCTTTGATCAATGGGCATCCTGCCCGATCGACAAAGAAACCCGTCCTATCAAATCTGCATACCCCTTTACGTCCCGCCGTGAAGAAACCTACCATTGGTCGATCGGCACCTTGCCCGATCAATGATAAAACCAGCCCAGTGTAGACCTTACGTCTACCCTGATGAAACCTATAAAATCCTTGCGTCGGTATATACCCAATACCGATGATAAGAGCATGCACTAATGAAGCAGCACATCGCCTGATCCGTGCTGAAGTCCCAATTCAGGAAACATATGTATATATATAAAAAAATTGGGGTTAAAAATAGAGATACCCCGCCAGACTTGTTCGGACATCCCGGATAAGGGCAAAAATGGCCAAAAACCCAGCTGTGGTGAAAACCCGAAAGGGCACCGCAGGCAAAATCGGGTACCCCGCCACGTGAAAACCCGAAAGGGCGTGTGGGAAAAAGTGAGAGGGGGCTGGCTCCGGTGAAAACCCGAAAGGGCACTTGGGTCAGTAATGTGGTAATTTAAAAGTTCCATGCCAACCGGCACGCTACCTTTACCTCCCTTCTATTGATGAAGCCTTCCGTCGGTCAACTGGTTCCACGCCCCACCGATGATAAAACCTTTCCAGGATAGACATTACATCTGTCCTGATGAAATCTACGCACCCTCTTTCAAACGTCCCACCGACGATGAAACCCATCAACATTTTTACTAAGGCCTATCCAGTTCAGACCTTACGTCTGTCCTGATAAAACCTACGCATTTCTTGGCAAAGTCCCACCTGCGATAAAACCTATTGGAATAGACCTTACGTCTGTCCTGATGAGACCTACACCTTCACACACTTCCCACCATTGGTCGATTGGCACCTCGCCCGATCAATGATGAGACCCTATCCAGTCTAGACCTTTTGTCTATTCTGATGAAACTTATAAAATCTTTGCATTGGTATAAACCCAATACCGATGATGAAACCAGCTGTTGATCGACGGGCACCCTGCCCAATCAATGATGAAACCATGCAGTTTGGACCTTTCGTCTATTCTGATGAAAATTATGAAATCTCCTTGCATCGATATAAACCCAATATCGATGATGAAATCAATTGTTGATCGACCGGCACCTCGCCCGATCAATGATGAAACCCTACCCAGTTTAGACCTTTCGTCTATTCTGATGAAACTTATAAATCCCTTTGCATCGATATAAACCCAATATCGGTGATGAAACCAACTATTGATCGACTGGCATTTCGCCCGATCAAGGATGAAACCCTACCCAGTTTAGACCTTTCGTCTATTCTGATGAAACTTATAAATCCCTTTGCATTGATATAAACCCAATATCGATGATGAAACCAACTATTGATCGACTGGCATTTCGCCCGATCAAGGATGAAACCCTATCCAGTTCAGACCCTATGTCTGTCTTGATGAAAACCACATATCCTTTAATTGTCCCACCTACTATAATCCCTACCCAGTCTAGACCTCACGTCTGTTCTGATGGAACCTCTCCTTTCACACTCCTACAAATTGTCTCCTTTACGGCGCACATGGCCGGAAGGATTTTTGCTGCCACTCACAAAATCCGGTTTGAGCACCTCTTCGGATGCCGTCATGCGGTGGAGCGAGTCCCCCATCCTTTCTCTGAAGGGGTGGATGCTCTCCTGCCAAGTATGGGCTGTTCGCATGAGGGATTGTCAAAACCGCTACCCCACTTCCCAAAGTAATAAAACCATATGCAAAGTAAGATGGAGACGCTTGAAGCCAAGGGATTCATTTCCAATAAAAAGGGAATACATAAAGGGCCCCAAGGGGACATTACATTACAGAAGAGAACAAAAAAGGAGGAGTAAACAATTCACGGCCGCCGGAATATATCTTCGAAGGCTAGAAGACCCACATAAGGGGCGGCTCCTAGCTCATGAAGGCACGCTTCCTCCTCCTGAAGCCCAATGGACAAGTCCTGAAGAGACATCACCCGTCCCTCCAGCGAGGCTACCTCCTCTTCAGACTGCGGCCGGATAAAGGAGAGTTGCTGCAGTTCGGCTCGAAGTCCAGAGAGTTCCATCTCCAGTAGGGCTATCCGGCCCCGCGCAGCTTCTTCCCACTGAATGGCACCTTCTAGCTCAGCTCGGCGTCCATCAAGCATAAGTGTCAGCTTCCCCAACTCGGACTTGCATTCTGACCTCTGCAATTTCAGCGCTGTTAGCTTATCAACCATGGTCCGTGCTAGGAAATCCCTCCGATGCACGAATTTAAGCAAAAGCAAGACCCGCTGAGCCCATGTGTCCAAAGGGCAACCCATAGCCTGCAGACCGGCAGTGAAGCAATCAGCAATTTCCTTCAGCTGCAAATATGTCAAGCCAGGCTGAGATTCTACCAGCTGGCGCAGCATATCCAGGTTCTGCCAGACAAAGCTCTCGGACGATGCAAAGCCAAAAGAAGCAGAGGGGATCACTTCGAAGGTCACTTCGCTATCAATGTCTGCCCACAGTGCGACATCCGGCTGAGAGGATGAAGACGGTAAATCTGCTGGAAGAACTGGCCGATCCCTCTCCGAGCCCTCTGGCTGAACTAAAGATTCCCCCTCCGTCTCGGGCGCTATGGCTTGAACATCAGCGGAGGGAGGATCGATGAATGATGGAGCTATCTCTTCATGAATCTTCTGAATAAGGGCTTCATCTTCAGCTCCTCTTCCTGATAATGGGGGCGAAGGGTCTCTAGTCTGTAAAGGCAGAAATCCAGTTTCTATAGCCACTGTGGCGGGGGCTGCTGACTCGGGCGCAATTGACATGATGGCAGCCGGTATGAAAGCAGAGCTTCTGGCTGGGTCTGCTTCAGCTCTGAACTCTGAGGCCCTGACGAGGATGGAAATCTCTCCTGGTGATCCTAAGTCCAACGATGCTAAATATGTCGAGGACTGTATCCGCGCCGGCACAGGGCGAATGATCTCGGGAATTCCCGTGCAAGTTAACGGTTGGAAAGGGACAATAGCCCAGTTTATGGAAGAAATGTCCGTGATAGCCGCAGTTGTGTCTGAGCTAGCAATGGCAACGCCCTGAGACCAAAACAAAGCAACTTCAGTGCTAGATATAAAAGAAGAAGGGGCAGATGAAGCAACAAACATGAAAAGGAACCCACCCTTGAAGCAGGGTCCACATCCTCGGAGTGGGGTGAAAGAGAAGGAAGCTCCGTAGTCGGAATGACGAACGGTGGAGTTATGTCAATCTCAGTATCGAGCCCGGCAAACTCCTCCTGCAACTCCTCCTCAGGAGATAACACCACCAGCTTAGCCGGCTGAAAAGATGAAACACCCTTTGCAAATACAAGTGGGGCCTCTGGTTCGGGAGCATCTCCCTCACTGTCGCTGAAGGTTGCTTCCTCCTCATCAGAGGCGGCCTTAGAGCTGCCAGAAGATATTTCCACACTAGCTATACGCTGTGGGGTCACCTCCAAAACATGCCGAGATGTAGACCGGGTAATTATGCGCCTGGCCGGAACGGCACGCTGCTTCAACTAAACCTTGTGACCTTCCTGTGGTTGAAGCAACTCTTCTATCACCACAGTCTCAGTCTGCTCCTCGCCTGCCGCTGATGCCAAAAAGAGACCTCTGAGAAATGTAGCAAAGAAAACAAATATAGATATGAAACAGATGAGAAGATACACTTACCCCCCGCCTCACTAGCCGGCGTAGGAGAAGGCAATCTGGTCTCCACCACAGAAGGTGCCATGACTGTCTCTTCAGCTGTGCAAAAATAATGGGTCAGATTCAAAGATTTCTTTCAGATCCTGCAGAAGACAGTGAAGAATGCAAATACAAGTTGTTGATGTTACCCTGAACCGGTGTCGAAGCAGCCTCCCTTTGTAGCTCAAACTCATCGAATGATGGAATGTCAGGGAGAGGGGTCCCAGTATCCATCGCCACCGAAGTCGACTGTTGAATGTGGGCCTTTTTGGCCTTCCTGGCCTTCCCAACCGCAGTCTTGACTGCGGAAGCCTTCCTCTTCTTGCCAGGAGGCATGGGAGTAGTGGTCGGTGCTGCAGCAGGAACTTCAAAATAAGTGGGCTTCTCGGCCTGCGCAATAATCTTTCTATAGAGTCCATGCCGCTTTATATCAGGTCGGTCTGTTAAGAATGGCAGAAGAATGATGGGATCAGCGGATGCAAAGTTCAGATGCTAAGCAGAAAACACTGCAATCAGAAAAGAAGAAATCTTACCTGCCGGGCCGTCATAGAATACAGAAAGTGGCCAGTACATGTAAGCTACCTCCTTGGAGTGGGAAGCAGCCTCCTTGATGAGCCAGCACACATCACCAAATAGCTGGCACTTCTCTACCAAAGCTGCCAGATCATTATGGCCGCGAAAGTCTAGGCAGCGAAACAAGTCAAGATGGTCCATGCCCCAGCCATCGACATAATGAAATGATATAAACAGTGGCTTGTTCAAAATACCGGCTATCGGGCTTTCTACAGATAATCCATGCAAATTCAGCAGAATGAACAGCCAGGACGTTTGTCTATAATACGTCTGAGTTCTATCTTCTCGGCGTACAAACGTCCTATATGGATGAAATTTATCAACTGGACCCCTCCAGGAAGCTACTGTCGGGAGCGGCTCTTCAACAGGGAATGGATACTGCTGCTCCTCCAAGCGAGCGCCCCCTACATGGCTCAGATGTTTCAAGCTCTGCATAAAGGTGTCCTCGTTGATGGCAGCAAAGACAGGAGCAAGCGGCTCGGAACTCTTTTCCTTCAAGGCCCGCCGCTGAGTCAGATAATTCTCTGCTTCCCTTAGATGCTGTGAGTAAAGTTTTTTCAAGTGGGCCTCGGAAATATCAAACACTGGCCCAGGTTGCTGTTTCAGGAAGGAGCGCTCTGCAACATCCCAGAAGGCACCCCTGCCGTCCCTATAAAAGCCGGTCCGGATATTCCACCATTTGATGTATTCTGGTGTCACCCGGGGGACACGATTAGAAACAATGGGCACCCTGAAAACTATGTCATCCTGGCGATGATAGAAATCCCACCACAACCGGCCCTCGCCAACAATGAGGGACCCGTGCTTGGCCCGGCTGTCTAGGGGAAACTGGGCAACCGAAGTAGGAATATGCTGGTCGTAGTCGAAGTTTCGCCCAAAGCGGAACGGATAATATGGCTCCAACAGAAGCAGGCCACCCTTCCTATAAACCAAAACACTGGGCCGAATTGCCATGGCCCATCTCACCAGCTCCGGTTCCAGGATCGGCCGAGCAGTGTTGACCCCGGAGATGGGGTGGATATATGTTTCTATCTCCTCCAGCTTGCATTCTCTCTGAGGATCAATCAAAGGAGCTGAACCTGCTGCCAAGCTCCAGAAATGTATGCTACCATGAGCATCCACTGGTACCTTTATCAGTCGACCCCTGATTTTAAATAGCTGATCATAAAAGGGACCAGGCTCAGCACTGGCAAATTCAATCATCCTGGGTGACACTGTATCCGCCTGCAAGGTTCTCGGAGCTAATTCAAGGAATATACTACAGACCCAGGTGTTGAAGAAATGAAAAGGACCCACGGTCCTCAAAGAACGAGGAGTCCGATGCTTGTACAGGTCCCCCAAAGATTTATATATCAAATACAGGGCCACTGGGCAGAGCGACAGCTTCATCCCCCACGCCATCTGACAAGCTGGATATATGGCCTCTGGCCGAATGACTGTCTCGTCCCCTTGTGGGAGAGCAAAAGTGCACAGCCAAAATGTAAAATAAGCTGCACAATGTGTGATGGGGTCTACGCCTGCTGGGTTGGGACCGCCGCTGCCTACACGGCGCAATGAAGAAGGTAGCGCCGACTTATAACGGGGAGCCCTTACCTGCTTACTAGCAGCCGGACCCATAGAAGGAAAGTCTGCATACTTCAGGGGACCGTCAAAGAAATACTGGACCCACTGCCCTATCCGGACCCTCATTTTGCTACCTCTCTCTCTGGGTTGATAGCCTTTAGAGGACCCCCTACTGTACGCCAGACAGATGTAGCGGTATACCTTCATCAGGTATCGATATGAGAAGCCGAGGGAGTACTTCCCCTCGCCATCAGAGCTATCCTTCTTGGAATCTGACAAGCAAACCTCCTCATACGGCTCGCCATCAATGGGCAGGCCGGAGAGCTGTGACAAACTCCAGAGATCCAGGGATGTCTCCCCCTCTGCTGTATAGAAAGTGTTGAATAAAGGGCAGAACACTTCAAACATCCCACAGCACAGCCCCCGGGATATGGGATACCGGAATCTGGAAGCGAAGACACTGTGGTACACCCCTGCTCTGATTAGCAGGGGGGCATACTCTAGCAGAACAAATTCTGTAAACTCCACTGCCCCCACTCGGAATAGATGAGCGTCAGTGATTTTGGTGTCTCCAAACCAGCCGGCGGCCAGAAGGTACTTAAACTGAACGGCCGAACAATTCAGCACGAAGGGTTCTTCGCGATATCCCTACTTTAATGGTGCCAAAAACATGCCATAGCCGGGCTTCTCCCTATGAACTCCGCCGCCAGCATTATCCCACCGGGCTGGTGTGAATTCCGGGGCCCGGACTAGCATTTTCTTCTCTAGTTCCAGCTCCAATATGCCAAGGACGGCATCCCAGTCGCGCTTTTCCCCAGGACGATAGATGGCCTTGCTGCGATACACTGAGTCCTTCAGACTATCTCGCTCGGCAAGGATGGCAGCTTCAACTACGCGAGCTATCCGATAATCTCGCAAGCCACCCATTGTGAAAGTCCGGATGAACGGCATCAAGTGGCGATCCTTCGGGAAGTCTGGCCGGTAGTTATTATCCCGCCTGAAGCATGTCTCGGTCACCGTGGAGTATACCCGGGCCGTCGACACTGTGTCAGTTTCAAAATCAGACGATTCGTCAACTGAAGCTATTCTATCATATCCGAAATCCAAGCTGTGCACGTTCAACCAATTTACTGTGGCCCGAGATATGTCTGGCTGGGCCGATGAACTAGCTCCAACAGCTCCGGAAGATGCAGCAGCAGAGCCAGAAGCCATTGCTATATCTGCAAACAAAAGAAGAAATATGGATTAAAAGTCAGTCTTATAGGGATTGCAACATGAGATTCTATAAAAATTTCGGCAGCATCTCCCCTTATTCGGGGTCTGCCCAAAAAGAATAGGGAGTCACCAACCAAGAGGGGGTGATCCCGGAAGCAAAGGGATTAAATCCCCAAAAGACGTCATACCCGGGACGGAAGAACTCGCGACCACCGCCGAGAGGATGAAGACGGCTCGCGCCGAAGAGAAGAAATGGAGAGAAAAGCTGAAGAAAGAGAAAAAAAGGATGAAGAATGAGGGAAAACAAGCCATCGGCGCCTTAAGTAGGGCCCGGAGCGATGGGTTCTCGGCGCGGCCGAATGCACACCGAGAACCTCCAGGCCGAGGGCTCCCGACGGCCAAAAGGCGCGCCGAGAACCCCAGGCCGAAGCCCCTGCGGCCAGGGCGCGCCGAGAAGACCCCCAGGCCGAGAACCCCAGGCCGAGGCCACCTGCGGCCAGGGCGCGCCGAGAAGACCCCCAGGCCGAGAGCCTAGCCAACCAGGCCGCGCCGAGAGACCCCCCACGCCGAGAAGCTTCGCGCCGGGAGGTCTTGCAGGCCGAGAAGGCCTCGCGCCGAGAAGGTCACGCCGAGAAGCCCATGGCCCCGTGCCGAGAAGCTTTAAAGGCTGAAAATAAAGGCAGAAAATATGAAAATGGGAAAGTATGAAAATGAAATATCCATATGCAGCATAGTGTTGCTACGAGATAATCAGGTCCGAAAACCGGATTGAAGACAAATGGAGGAAGATATCCTCAAATGATGAAAGACACCTGCAGGCCCCGTGCCGCTTATTCTGCGCTTACGCCGCCCGCAGGTGGGGGGCATTTGTTGACACCTGGAAAATGATCAAGGATGGAAGCGCAACTGAAAAGAGGTCAGACTAACAGTGAAAGACCATTGATGAAGCTCGTCAACCATTCACCCAGCTAAAACCCTTGTTGGCCAAGCTGATGTCCGGTGCCAATGTCACTCAGACGGCAACACTGATAAAGCAGCAGTCACTCAACTGATGAGACCTTCCAGCCCTTTAATGAGAGCTGTACTACCGTTTCGCCCAAGAATCCACAGATGATATGTCAAGATGAGTCAGATGTCGGCTTGCTGACAGATGTAATATGAGATGAAGATGAAGCCGGTACCGGCAGATGAAGATGGCAAACGCTTTGCAAAGTCAGAACAGAAGAAGAATGGTCTCCACAGATTACACACCCGGCTGAGGTCTTCCTAGACTAAAGCTGATGTCCGATCTTGTCACCATTCAAGTGACGATATCGATAAAATGATACTCGGCATTGTCACCATTCAAGTGGCAATACCGATGAAACCCCTGTCTACGGACAATGAAATCCCGGTCTACAGACTGATGAAAACCGTAATGATGATCTTGATACAAGATATGTCATGAATGAAAGGCCCTTTCGGGTGATGATGTCCTTGAAAGACCCAAATGGGTCTGTGAAAGTGGCCAAAAAAAAGGCTTTAATTGGGCCTCAAAAGATGGCGCCGAGAGCCATTTGCCGAAGCCCAAGAGGGCACCGAGAGCCTGGTCAAATGCGCGCCGGGAAGCTCAAGCCGAAACCCAGCCGTGATGCTGCTGCCGAGAGGGAGAAAAGGGTTATAAAAACCCCCTTCCTTTGAAGAAAAAGGGGATCGATTGGAAAAGGGGATCGATCGGAAGAAAAAAAAGAAGAAAAAGATAGAGCAATAGAAAGATAGAGAGGGAGTCCTGCTCAGAGAGCGAGAGCCCCCCCTCAACCAAAAGAGAAGAGAAGAAATAGAAGAGAAGAAGAAGGAAGGTTCCAGGTGGGCACTGGGGAGGGAGAGGAGTCAATGCTCCGCCCTCCCCCATGCTTTCTTTTCTCTTTTTCTTCACGTAATCTTTAGAGTTTCATCTCGATTGATAGAGTGTAACCGGACAATCCCGGCCTCGATTTGTATCTCCCTGTGCCTCATTCCCTCTCTATGAGCAATGTAAGTCTGGGAAATGCATCGAAATAGAATATTACAGTGGCCTGTTTGGGTACTGATGGGTTGAAATTGCTGTTATCCTCTTCCGTTATTTCTTTTGCATCCGCTTGTCCATTGCTTAGATGCTTTTGATTTTCGGCCGGTGCTTCATATCCCGGAGTCGGTCCTCCTGTGAAGAATGAAGGTGGAACCCCAACCCTTGTTCAATGGGTTATTGGGCTCCGTCCCTCTCCTTTCTTCCATGGTACGATAGAACCTCCGGAGCATCGTGGATTTCTGTCGAGTTCACAGTTAGTTCAGGGTCAGAGACAACAATCTCTTGACTGGCTGAACATCAGATGATCAGAGAAAATCCTCTGCACAACCCTACGAGGCGACGGAGCCATGCCACTGCATAAGCTTCATGGACCTCTAAAGGAACATCAAAATGGTGCTGCAGGCATGTATATGGCCAGGGGGCCAGTACCCTTCTGTTTGGCTTTTACCCCGGCACTCCGTGGGTGATTGCCCATCATCTCCTGGCAAATGCTGACCGCAGGGGAAATGCTGCCAAAATTCTCAAAGTTCATTGAAGCCCCCCCCGACCGGAAACAGGAAGAAATGCATCCTTCAGAAGGCTATACGACGGCCTCATTTCCCCATCAATTCCACCCCCAGATTTCCTTGGTATCCTCCTAACAGAAGCATCCATGAAATCCCCTTGTTCGCATCCCAAGTTCAGCTTCAATCGCATCCAGAAACTCAAAAATCCCTGAAACAGAGCATCGTTCGAGCTCTGGAAAATGATGAAACCCTGCAGCAAATCTACCTTCTCGGCGCACAAATTGCCTGCCGAAAACCCCTCTGCCGAGAGGTCTGTCCCCTTAGCTAAACGACAAACCAATCTGTTTTAACCCTTTTCACGTGAGTCTATGTGCAAGGCTCCCGACGGCAGACTCCCGGCGTGGCCAGAAGCGCGCCGGGAAACCCTACGCTGAGAGCCCCTCCTCCTTGTCAGCCATTCACCCCCGGTGCCACCTTCCCGGCGCCACCTTCCTGGCGCGCCCAGGAGCGCACCGGGAAGCCCTACGCCGAGAGCCTTCCCCCTTTCATCTGGCCGCGCCGAGACCCTCCTTCGGCCTACTAAACCCATGCCGAGAGCTCCCTCTCCGGCCAATTGAAGCCACGCCGAGAACCTCCTTTTGGCCAATCAAAACCGTGCCGAGAGCCCCTCCTCCTTCAGCCGATAAAACCCAGTCAGAGGCCCTCTTCTACACTGATATCCTTCAATTTTGGTCTCCATACACACATGCCCTGGGGATGTTCATAGATCGTCATGAGTGCCCTGAGAAGATATAGTAATGGGGAAGTCCTCCCCTACAGTATTCATTCCCAATCCGGATTTCACCCTTCTGAACCCAAAGGGCCATGTCATTACATGAGTTCCGAGGGATTTCAAGGGGATATTAAACTATGGAATAAAGATAAGCAATGTCCCGGGGCCCGACGCCCATCCCCGTTCGGTTGTCATCCCGGAACTCCGTGGATGATAACCTATCCTCCCTTGGCATAATCCAAGTTGAGGGGACATGCTGCCAAAATTTACACATACCTTGCCAGGTAGCTGTAATGTCCTACCTCTCAACCCCGTTGGCCCACGGAGCCATGTCCCTACATGCTCTCCGATGGTCCTTTGAAGGGGAGGATATAGATGCAACATCGCGTACGCACAGGGCGCGTCATGTCATGCCGGTGCTTACTCGGATTCTGGGTCAGTTATGCCCGATCTCTTACGGATCCCACCCTGCCACTGCATGGGTGGTTCCCTATTCCCCACTTGGCATGGTCCAAGATGGTGGGAATTTGCCGTCGGTTTTATCCCGAAAATAACCAACTCCGGCTCCGTCTAATCCATTTAACGTTTGCAAATGAACGACTTCCGTCTCTCTTGAGCATGTGGCTTTACCGCTGTCATCCTCCTACTTTTAGCGTTTAATCAAGGGTTGTCCTTCCTTAGAAGGACGTAATTAACGTCATAACGTTCATGGTATGACGGACTTCTAGTCCAGACACGATCACTCACAATCGACTGACCATGTCAGATCGAGCGCACAATAAAATTGTCACTTCGGTGACTGGCACGCCAATGAACCAATAAATAAATAAATCAATAAATAAATAAATAATAATAAAAATAAATAAATAAAGATAAGATAAAAATCCCGCGTCCACACAAGGACGCTAATTTAAAGAAGCGACCCACACTAGGGCGCTAATTATTATTTTGACGCCCTGCCTAGAAGTCGTCAATTGCATGTAATTAATAAATAACCACGTTAAAAATTTAATATCTATGTAACCATGAATCTAATATATTGCATGAGTATACTTGTGAAATCCTGCTATTTTTCCTGTCATGATCATGTACCCTTTTTTACTACAATTTTATTATCTGAAAATTGATAAATTGTTGAATTAACGACCTGCACAAGGTCGTCTCTTATTGAACTGACGCCCCAGACCAGCGCACTAATTGAAGAGTAACGCCCCTGTCCAGGGCGCGTTTTTGTTAAAATTCCAGAATATTGAGTTTCTGCAGAATAGAAATATTGAAGGGACGACTAATGTATAAGTCGTCAGATTGTGAATAAACGCCCCTATAGAAGGTGTTAATTTGATAAGTAATGACTTAGATTAAGTCGCTATTTTCCTGTGACACTATTTTACAATGTTACTGTTAACCGAGGGTTTCGTATGTATATATATATATATATATCTATATATATATATCGGCACTATGTTCCAGTCCGTGAATATAGTCCCACGTTTCATGATGTTTTAACGTTACCCCCTTAACTCTCATTGACATACAAGCTCTCCATTGGACATTCCGTTCCTTTGGACTAGCGAGTTAGTCATAGAGACCTCCATAAGACTCCTCGAGCCTTGGATTCCCTCAAGGCCGACTGAGCTGGTTGTACCATAAAAACCCATTACACTATTTTGCCATGTCACTCTATGGAAACATGGTATACCGGCCCTCATGTTATGCAAAGTGTGTATCATGAGAATTCTCTTAATGGGATGAGGTTATCATGCCATTTGATGTTGTTCTTATAAACCCCAATTCTATATCAACATTGTTATGATGTTCTTGTAAACCCCAATTCTATATTCAACATGACGTTCTTGTGGACCTCAATTCTATATTAAGAATGAGGACGTCTTGCCATTGATGTGCTGTTCATGTGGACCTCAATTCAATATAAAGAGTGTCCATACTTGTTTGTCATGGTACCCAAGTTAGGGAACCAATTCCACCTAGTTTTATCGATAATCGTGATTGTACCGTTATTATCGTCATTCTATGTCAAGTGTCATATTTTTGGACTCTATTCTTTCAAAGTCTATCCTACATGTCTACAAGCTTTATCCTTGAAATTCCATATTGGCTATATACAAAAGTGGATGTTAAAATACATGATTAATGCCTGCGCATATAGGGCCAGATCTGGTCCTGGGAGGAGCACCCGAAAGTACTTGTGCCCATGGGAGTTGATTGATCACGGTATTGGCATTATACCGAAGTGCATGACTAGCTTGATTGAACATTCCACAAATCTTGTACTTGTACTTGACTTGATATTACATGACTTACGTGGCCCGAAAAGGGTAATTGTATACTTGCTTGACTTGAAACAAAATAGCCAAATTCCAACGTGACATGATGAGTTTACTTGCTTGAATATCTTGATATCTTTTTGATATAAGTTCTTGAATGCTCATGACTAGTTCCTCTTGCTATCGTTTATTATACACTCTCTCTATCTTGTCGTTTTATGCGAGCATGCATAGCTATAGTGCATTCATGAAAGATGTAATCACTTAAACCCCTTGCTAGATCTTGAGATATAATTTCCTACTGAGCGTTCGCTCGCCTAGTGTTTCCCTACTTTTCAGGTAAGTCCGACGATGAGGGAACTCAAACGGATGGGGAAAATCAAGAGTGAAAGAGATAGAGCTTCTTCCGTGTTATCTAGTCTTTTTCATATTTTCTTGAGTCAACCTTGTATTTTTCCTAGTACTTCAAGGTTTGTAATAGACATATTATTATGAAGGAATAAAGGACCGGGTTATCTTTACTTTCGCGCATCTCTGATTTTTGGTGTCGAATACACTAATACTCTGATTGACATGATTGATATAAACTCGTCGCGCATCTCCGGGTACCTTCCGCGCTCGGGGCGTGACATGCGCTCTTAAAAATACTTGCATGCGATTTTTCCAGTACGAATAATTAGTCCCATCAAAAAATGGTGGCCTATTCACTACATACCCCTCAGGCATGAGTCCTCTGTTGTCCATTAGTTCTCTCTAGGCTGTGAAACCTTTGCAAGAGAGCCTGGCGCTCTGATACCACTTGTTGGATCGAGAGGACGGTCAAGCTAGAGGGGGAGGGGGTGAATAGGTTGACCTTATAAAAATTATAGTAGAGCAATTCGCATCAGAAGCACCACACATAGATGATTAATTGAAACACTGAACCAAGCCAATCAGAGAGCGTGCCTATCATGCATCTAGCGAGGAACAAATTGTGAAGATTAAACCAAACCACAAGAGACCACAATTTTAAGGTGGTTCGGTCACCCAATGGAGACCTACGTCCACCTCCCCACTCAACTAGTGAGGAACCCTGCTAAGCTTCACAGCTTTGCTAAACCGAGGAAGTAATTCCTCTACACTGTTGACTACCCCAACAGAAGACAACGAGGAACAAATCCTCAGATCCGCTGTCAAACAGCTTGAAGGCGAACAGCCTTGACACCTCTAATCTTAGCACAGCCCGTTGAATCAGAATCACCCTCTCTTCACTAAATCCAGTGAAGGAGAGGAATACAATGTTCAAAAACAATAGGAAAACTAAAAGATAAGAAATCAAACTTCAGCACTTGGACGCAGCGGAATTTAGATCACCAACAGAGAGATCCATGTCCATACGCATGAGCTTCGATCCTTGAATCTCCTCTGTCTGGAATGTAGAAGAGTCTTGGTGGCGCGATGATCTTCTGATCTGATTTTTCAGTAGCCTTTATCCAGTTTTGCTCTCAGCCTTTCTCGTTCTGCTGTTCGCCTCACTCGTTCTGGTCTTGCCCTCTCGTCCTTTTTTTTTTCTTCTCGAGTGAACCTATTTTATGGTCTTCCCGCACACAAAATAGTTCACGTGAGGCAGGTGGGCCACCACCCTGATTTTCTTGTTATCCTCATGATTGCTCACGTGGGGAACCTTCTGGAGTGGTAGAAGCTACGAAACCTTATCCACTTGTGGCTGATGTGGCAGATAACGACTGAAGGTGGGATCCACTTATCGTGCTCTGCAACTTGAATTAGATGGCGTCGACCCTCTTGCCCCAAGGAGTTGACGCATCCTTCTTCTAGCTTCAGGTTTCATGCTGAGTGCATTGACGCAAGATGCAACTGTGTCCACTCATTAGTTGCGCTTTAGACAGTTGTGGCAGTCCATCGTACTGCAGTGTCGACCCATCGAACTGCAGCGTCGACGCTGCCAAGGTACTCTAGAGGCTGCAACAAGGAATGCTTGAACTGCTGCGTTCACGCTACTTGATCAAAGCGTTGACGCATCAGAGTATTCCAGTAAGCCATTGGCTCTCCCTTTGTAACTGCTACGTCGACGCTGCTCTATTTTGGCGTTGACGCAGTGGAACAACTTGTGAAGATATTGGTGAAGGCTTCTTCAACTGATGCGTGGACGCTTCAAGCTCCCAGCGTCGACCCTGTTCCTTTCTAGCAAACAAGAATGAAATCAAGTGAAAGTATTATTGAATCAAACTTTAATTCATCATTGAATTGAATACATCATTCATATCTCATGGTTGTCATCATCAAAACCAGGGGCACAACAGGGCAGACATGTCCGTTCATGAAATAGTAATCTGCCATCAGGTGCCAGCTTGAAATCAAGTCTATCGTCTAGCTTGCTTTTTATCTCCACTAGTGCGGGATCTTCTTCTTGAAGCTTCTTAATTTCAGGTTTCTGGATGTAGACTCATATGAGATAAAATAATACACCCGTTCTTCTCATCTGTATTGATATTAAGCTGAGAGAATTTCTCTCGCAACTTCCATTCTTGTATCATACAGTTGGCCAATATTGCTCTCGGCTTTTGACTAAGGGCATCAGCTACGGAATTACCCTTGCCAGGATGGTATTGTATAGTGAAGTCAAAATCCTTAAGATATTCGAGCCAACGCCTTTGCCGCATGTTCAGCTCCTTTTCGGAGAATAAATACTTGAGGCTTTTATGATCGGAGTATACAGTGAATTGTTCTTCGTAGAGATAGTGTCTCTAGATCTTCAAGACAAATACTACCGCGACCAGTTCTAAGTCAAGCACCGGGTAGTTCTCTTCATGTTTCTTCAATTATCGAGAAGAGTATGCAATGACTCTTCCATTTTGCATCATTACACATCTGAGGCCAATACCAGAAGCATCGGTATATACCTCGTAGTTTTCTCCTTCAATTGGTAATGATAAGACTGGAGCAGTGGTCAAGAGATCCTTCAAAGCTTGGAAACTCTTTTCACAGTCTTCATTCCACTCATAAGGCACTTCCTTGCGGGTTAACCTGGTCAGAGGAACAACAATCTTGGGGAAGTCTTTGATAAAACGTCGGTAGTAACCTGCTAGACCCAAGAAGCTTAGAATCTCCGTTGTATTTGTGGGTCGTTCCCAGTTCTTCATGGCTTCGACCTTTGATGGGTCAACAGTAATTCCGTTCTTCGAAATTATATGTCCCAAGAAGGACACTTCCTCGAGCCAGAACTCGCATTTGTTGAATTTGGCATATAATTTGTTTTCCCTCAATATCTGCAACGCCTTCTTCAGATGTTCAACATGATCCTCTTCGGCCTTTGAATAGATCAGAATATCATCAATAAAGGCCACAATAAATTGGTCTAAGTAGGGCCTGAATGTGTTATTCATTAACTGCATAAAAGCTGTGGGGACATTCGTTAGTCCGAAAGGCATAACAGTAAATTCGTAATGCCCATACCTGCTTCGGAATGCATTTTTATGAATGTCTTCTTCTTTGATCTTCAGTTGGTGATAACCAGAACGAAGATCGATCTTGGAGAAATATGTAGCTCCAGATAATTGATCGAACAGCTCGTCAATTCTCGACAGCGGGTACTTGTTCTTGATTGTAAGGTGATTTAGCTGCCGATAATCGATGCATAGTCTCATCGATCCATCCTTCTTTCTGAAAAATAGCACGGGTGCTCCCCATGGGGAAGTACTTGGCCTGATGAAACCTTTTTTCAATAACTCCATTAGCTGCTCTTTTAGCTCTTTCAGCTCAACGGGGGACATTCTGTACGGTGCCTTGGAAACAGGACCAGCACCAGGGACAAGGTCGATTGTGAATGACACTTCCCTTTCCGGGGGTAAGCCGGACAATTCTTCTGGAGACACGTCGGGAAAATCCTGAATTATACGAATGTCTTCAAGTTTAATCTCCTCGACTTCCGTGGCAGTTACGAATGCTATGAAAGCCATACATCCCTTATTCATAAGCTCACTAGCTTCGAGGGCTGATATAAGAGGTGATCTACTCCGAGGGTTAGTGTAAACTAGCTCTGGGAAATCCACGAAAGTTACCTTGCCATGCTGGCAATCTACAGTTGCTTGGTATGTGGATAACCAATCAGCACCTAGTATGACATCATAACCCTTCATATCTAGGCATATCAGGTCAGCAAGTAAAT
Organism: Amorphophallus konjac; assembly: GCA_022559845.1. Lineage (NCBI taxonomy): Eukaryota > Viridiplantae > Streptophyta > Magnoliopsida > Alismatales > Araceae > Amorphophallus > Amorphophallus konjac. The sequence continues at coordinate 340,190,052 of CM040121.1, read as the reverse complement.
TTTTTTTGGTAAGTAAAGTGTAATGTATTGTATTAAAGTAGCTCACAACTGTACAATGTGAAGAACCTTTGGACCACACAGACTATGGACTCTAAGGTTGTTTAAATTGAAAAATTAAACTTCTTAAAAATTTCTTTCTGCCTCTTAGAGAGGTTATTCAGACCATAGAATTCTAAACAACATCTAGAATCTTCAACTATATCTAAGAACAACTTTATTCTTGATGTGGATGGTGCATCTTCAAATAGCCTTAAACATCTCTCTCGCCAAATCTTCCATATGGTGAACCTTAGGAGGATTCTAGCTAGCTTTACCAAAGGGGTTATACCTTCAAATTCCTACTGCAGTTTCAAAATTTCCTGAGGGATACCAATTTGAGGGCTTCTATGGAGATCAAACTTATGAAGAATATTCGTCCAAATCCAATGTGAATATGGGCATTCAAAGAAGAGATGATGTTGTGTTTCACTTGGTGCTCTACAAAGAATACAAATGCTAGGAAGATAGAATCCCTTGGACTGAAGCAGATCCGCAGTGGGCAATTTTAAATGAGCAGCTTGCCAAAGACAATGGGATGCCATCTGAGCGGTGGGATTCTGCCATATCCAGTCATGAGTTATCATAAGTGGGCCTTTTTCTCTTATAGCTTCCCATATATCCCTTGTCTTGAGAGGTTTCACTGAATGTGCCCATTTGATAACATCTCGGACATTGTTATAAATTGGAATGGTTTGAATTCTGTCCCAGAGCTCTAGCATTTCACTGGAAAGTGCAGCAGGTAAACTCCATTGATTCTCTGAGATAAAACTCTCCACAGTAGCATCTTTGTTTATATTAAGATCTTCCCTGATATGAACCCCATATAGCTGATTAATACTGCAGCCATGTATCCATGGATCTGACCACAAATCAGCAAGTAAATTGTTTCCTTTAATCATCACTTCACAATTTGATAGTGATAAGTGATATCGGACTCATTCCCAACAGGTGTAGATATGACCAAATCTAACAGTTCATGTTTCTTAGAAAATGAAGTAGCAAATTTCTTGGAAACGAATGAATGAGTTGCTCCGGTATCAAATAAAACTTGAGTAGTTTTAGAATGAATAGTGAGAGTACCTTCCACAATTCCACCTTCTGTGGGTTCCGTCTCGTGGAGAGCTTGCAGACGGCCTTGTTTCTTTACCGGACGTTTCTCATCTTTGGTGACTTGCTCCTTCATCAATGGGCAGTCTGGGATTTGATGCTCTCGGCTCCCACATCGAAGACAAGCTCCTAACTTCCTCCAGCATTCCTTGGTCTTATGACCAGCTTTATTACAATACTTGTAAATCTCCTTAGAGGGTGTGATGGTGGAGAATGGCATGTCATTCTTCTGGAATTTCTTTTCCCTAGAGGGCTCCCCTCCCATGAAGAATCGCTTCTTATTGAATGATTGTTTGAATTTTCCTGGGCTTGTGATGGGTTCCTTCTTGTCGTTTCCTCGAATCCTTTTAGATAATTCGGTGGCGTCTTCTAGCAATTGAGCACGCCGAAGCATCTCCGAGTAGACTTGGATGTCCATCGGTGCAAGTTATGTAATATAGTGGGGCCGAAGCCCATTGAGGAACCTTCTAGCCTTCATCTTTTTTGTACACACCAAGTGGGACGCATACTTTGATAGTCTCGAAAACTGAGCCTCATACTCGGCCACTTTTAAGCCCCGTTGTTCTAGAATGGTGAATTCCGCGGCCTTATTTTTCTGGATATGGTCGGAGAAATACTTGTTGTTGAAATGCTCCGTGAATTCATCCCATGTGACATGGCCTTCTGGCAGTGTTGCTTCTATGGATTCCCACTAGCATCGAGCGTCCCGCTCCAGTTGGAATACGGCCAGTAGAACCTTCTCCTCGTCCGTGCATTGCATCACACGAAAAATTCGCTCCATCTCCTTTAACCAATTCTCAGCATCCTCGGGGTCAGACGATCCCGTGAACCTTGGTGGGTTCATGTTACGGAAACTCCTGTGGAGATCACCAGCTCCACGGTTAGCATCGCCTTGCGCCACTTGTTGTAGCGCCTGCGTAAGGCCTTGCACGGTACACTGCATCTCACGCCATTGTGCTCTTTCAGCGGCCATGATCCTACAAAAGGGTTTAAGCATAATAAAGATCGGGTTTAATTACAAGGTCAAAAGTCATTATAGAACTTAACCCATGGCTATATCCATGTCACCGGGTAAGGTACAACTATCCTTGGACTAAGGTTTTACCTATTCTTGGACTCGGGTTTTACCTAGGAAGCTAAAATCCTAAGCTTTGATACCACGAAGACTGTCACGTCCCGAGCGCGGAAGATACTCAGATGCGTGACGTGTCTATATAGATCGTGTCATTAGAGCAATAAAATTTGACCTACATAATTACTGAGTGCACAAAAGACTAATAATAAATCTAAATGAACCCAATAGTCCAAAGTGATAATTATTTGATTAACAAAGAAGATAAAGATAGTCCATGACAATTCCAAATTAAAATCCAACACTAGGCTACATGCCTTAACACAGTTTAGACAACTAAACTGACATACTGGAAAAACAAGGTAGGACTCAATAAATTCTAAGGACGCGACTAGCTAATGATAGGCGATTGACGTTCTACCTCTCTTCACTCGGTCTCAAACCCATTCTTGTGGACGTCGCTATCCGAATCACCTAAAAATGTTAGGAAGTAACTGGATAAGCGAATCGCTTAGTAGGAATTACATCTCAAGTTCGAGCAATCTTTAAGTGATTTACAGGTTACATGTATTGCCAGTATGGCTATGCATGATGTACGAGTGAGAAAAATCAGGTGTATAGGTAAATCTATGCATGATGAACAATAAGAGATCAAGAACTGTATAAAGAGAGTATCACATGAATTCAAGTAATTGACAAGCAGTATTTCAAGAACTTATAGCTGTAGATGCCACTTTTGGGCAAGCAGGGACTCATGTACAAGTATGAACTCAAGTACAAGTAAATCTCATGTATGAGCAAGTAAAATTCATGTTCAAGCAAGTAATATCAAGTATGTGCCGTTAGATTTGGCTATTTCAATCAAGCAAGTAATCTGCCCTTTCTCGGGCCACAAGTCAAGTATTGCCCATTCCGGGCCACGCAAGTCAAGTCAAGCAAGTAAAGAGAGTAAGTGTGGAGTGTCTCCAGTCAAGCAAGTACTTCGGTGCAATGCTAAGCACCGTGGTCACTAAACTCCCATGGGCATAAGTACCTTCGGGTGCTCCTCTTAGGACCAGACCGGGCCCTATACGCACATTATTTCATGTATTACTTTTGACATCCACTCTCATTTATAGCCAACATAGAATTTCAAGAAAATTAAGAAACGTAGTATTACAGACAAAGATTAACTAGTCATTTGGTTATGGAGGACTCTAGAGGTGGCCCCTACAGGCTCAAGAGGTGGCTCCCGTCATGTAGCAATTTGCGCCGTACGGCCTCAAGAGGTGGCTCCACAACGTAGCACTTTGCCCCGCATGGCACTTAGCTCCCACACTCTCAAATGGTAGTTTTAAGAGGTTTAAGGTTTAACCATGCAGGATATATAATGTAGATTTCATGAATGGAGTTCAAAAATATATGATGCAGGGACATGTACTAGTGTAATATCAGTACGAATTTTGAGACAACTAAGGAATCGGAACAGATGCATCTTTCACTGCAATTGGCGCCTGAGGGTCAGCCCCTCTTTCAGTCAATTGCCGCGTGGCGGTTGGCAGGTCTTTCAGTCAATTGGTGCCTGGGGTACAGGGGGTCTTTCAGTCAATTGGCGCCTGGGGTACAAGGGGTCTTTCAGTCAATTGGCGCCTGGGGTACTGGGGGTCTTTCATGTAAATGGCGCCTGGGGGTTGGCTAGTCTTTCAGAATTTTCATTTGTTAAAAATTATGTATATAGAATGGAATTGGTGCCTGCTTAGGGAGTCTTCAATTAATCGAAGATGACCTAGCTGCCTCTATTCAATGAATTGGCATCCTCGCTTGGGGCGCCAATTTCATTGGGTGATTTTCACCCAGCAGGTATGTCTGTGACTCAAAACACAGTTCATTTCGAAAAAGTCTCTCAAAAATGGGAAGGACATGAACAGGTAGTGAAAATTCTTGGGAGTTCAGAAATATGTTCATGAAAAATTATTGTGGACTAGTATCATTTATATTAAATTTTCTATCTCGGTGTTAAAAAAACATACAGAAAAGGAATTGGCGCCTGCACAGTGGGTCTTCAATTAATTGACGAGCATTCACGGAGTCTTCAATTGGGTAATTGGCGTCCTGGTCAGGGGCGCCATTTACATTTGGGTGGTTCACTATTCATCAATGGAAAAGTTCTCTAAATCAGGAAGTAAGGGTACGGGCAGGTAGAGAAAAATGTCAGGATCACAGAAACATATTCATGCAGAATTTTCATGATTTAGTTCAATAGATATCGATTTTTGAATGTGTTGAATTAATAATTATTGGAAATTGCTAGAATGGAATTGACGACATTGCATGCAGTCTTCAAATAAATGGCGCCCTGGCTGGGGGCGCCCCTTCAGTGAATGGCACCCTAGCTGGGGGCGCTATTCACCTTAGGGCTGGGCTTTTTCGGGTTTTCAAAACATGTATGTATCTCATGTAACAGAGGTTATATACTAGGGTTAAAACTGGATTATTTAAGGCTGTAAAACTCATAAAATCATGGTAACATGTGGTGTATAAAATCATATACGACAGGTGTAACAGGCTATTTAAAATCTTTTTTTTTAATCTGTGTAACATGGTATATACTTGGTCATTTTTGGGACGTAGACTTCACGTTTTTCGAGGGAACGAAGGGAAATATTCCCTCTTGCAAGCAGCACTGATGATGGCGGTAGCCTCTGCCAGTGCTACGGAGGGAATTAGTTATAGGAGATTGCAAAGCATGGGTTTATTGCCTTGCGGGTCCGGTTGAGTAGATAAGATCTAGACATGGTGCTTTGCCAGCTAAATGGGGTTGTTTGTGCCTCAACCTTCTAGAAACACAGATTAAATGATGCCCTTGTAAGTGGTCTTCCATTAATGTAGGTGGTACTATTCATGAGAATGACGCCCTTGCAAGAGGGCGTCGATTTTAGACAAGACTGCAACTTTCACGTGTTGGCCTTCATGGTGTAAATATATATATTAATACTATAGTGGGATGGTGGCCCCAAGGGAAATGGCGCATGTTCAGATAGTCTTCAATTTGTTGAATGGCACCCTGGTAAGGGGCGCCCATTCTCTTGGTGTTTTGAAAAGAACACCCACTTACGTACTACCCATGTGCATAACGTTGGTGGAATTCTTTAGGAAAAAGTTCACTACATACTTCCCATGATGGCATAAAGTGGTGTTGGGTTGTACATTTACATACTAGTCCTCACAAGATATGGTTCTTTATATAAGGCATTCATGTAAGATTTTTTTAGGAAGAAGTTTGATTTCTCCATTGCTTCATTGGGGGTGCTACAATACTGCATTATTTTGTGAGGGGTGTCTGTTCAAGATATTTAGTTAGAGTCAGATCAGTATGCTGTGAAGCTTCAAACCCCTATCATTTAAATCCTCTCCGGATATAGAAACCGTCATCGCTTAGTCTCTTTTGGACTCAATTACATAAATTGCATCACGTGGCATCCATTCCCATCAATTGGTGTCTTTTCATTTCTTGATATTCCCCAAGAGCTAATTCTGTGCTTCAATTCCAATTCCATGTTTCTGATTAGATGACAGTCTTGCAATCAGTTTATTATCTTAAGCAACAACTATCATATGTCTTCTACTATAAGGATCATGTTTGCTTCATGAATGAAATGATGGTTTAATCTAAATAAACTGTAGAGTTTAAAGACTGTATTCAGAAAATAGGGTGGTGGAAAATCGTTTATAGCTCTCAACCTCATTCTCATGTTGTGACAGATACGATCTTGCTGTATCTGAAAATGAAAGACTTAGTGAAATCTAGGTTGAGAAACTCAGATAATGTATTATTTTTAAACAAGTCACTTTGAAAAATTAAAAGGGCAGTAAAAAGAAAAGCATTCATAGAAGAAATGAATAAATCTATTGGCAGAGCAATGATTGAACTACACTGAGAAACTGAGTTCTCCATCAATGAAATGGAGACAAATTCATGTCATGAAGTGCTTCATGTTAACTCTGTTTACATGATCAAATCTGAAGAATTGGTTTCACTGAGTAGCTAGGGGTACTGGCGTCTGATAAACGTGTACCCTTATGTAAAAAGGTGTAATCATGACTGATGTTTTTGATCAGAGACAGATGTGGTATTTCTTATATTTAGTAACTGGGGGTACTCGCGTCTAACTCACGTGTACCCTTAATGTCAAAGGCATAGATGATACATGTTTGTTCAACAAGCTTAGTTTTAAAATCAAAATTCAAAAAGATTGGTTGTAACCCTTACAATTCCAGTCTTACTAAGTGTCACTTTGTTTAACCTCAATACATACCCTAGTGACTCCCATAGATATTCATTAGTTCTAAAATGAGTAGAATACTATTTTGACCAAGTTTATCATGGTTATGTGACTTAGGTTTATTGTTATAAACGGGTACTGTAACCTTATGTATGACATTCAGTGCATCTACCCTATTGTTTATCACTATTAAACTAGACACTTGTTAAGAATGCATAATTGTGATTTTTATGTCTGAAGACTTTCTCTACAATCTGCTTATCTACTGAACTGTTCCATAGAGTGTTACTTTATTCCCTTCTTCTTCTGGCCACCCCTCTTCTCTTCCATAATATTCCTTACTCCTTCTTTGTTGATGGCAAAGGGGGAGAGAAAAAGTACTTCATGGTATTTTGAGGTTGGGGGAGAGATTATCAAAGGGGGAGACCATCTTCAGGGGGTAAATGTGCTTGGGAAGAGTAAATAGTGGGAAATGTTGGGGGAGAGTTTCTTCAGGAGGTAGAGAGACACTTGGCAAGTTCAGGGGGATAGGTCTGCATCTGTATGTTTGTCTATTGCATTGTTTGTCTGTTGCATTGTTTGATTGTGTTTCATGTTAAATACATCTTATATTGGATTAAAATTGTCTCATCAAAATATATTATAATTATGGGGGTTGCCATCATCAAAAAGGGCGAGAATGTTGGGTCTCCTCTGGAGTTGATCAGCAGTGTGGAGACTGCTATGTATTGATTGTGTTTTGAATGATTGGCAATAGTAGAGTTGACTTGGTTGACTATAGAAGTTTACTTTGGTGACTTTATGTTGACCATGGTAATATTGTGTATTTTGATGAATCTCTTATATGTCAGGCATTTGCATAAAATAATTCTGCACTTTCATACTGAATTCAGCTATAGTCGGTGCATGCATCAGACATGGTTCACTGAGGTTGGTGCTAGTCATCTTGTTTGAATAGTAAGGTCGGTGCTAGTTACTATATCTATGAAGTCAGGTCAGTGCTAGCTACTAGTTTGCATATATCAAGGTCGGTGCACATATGCCTCAATCAGTCATATAGGTCGGTGCTATTTACTGTATCTGCGTAAGTCAGGTCGGTGCTAGCTACCAGTGTGCACATATCAAGGTCGGTGCACATTAACCAGGTAAAGGAGCATACCATCGATTACTATTATCAACTGCCGAACCAATCTTATATGCAGGAAGCTCATGACATCAACCCAGCTTTGCAACTCTCTGTAGAAGACAGGGAAAGTCTCAATGCTATTTTCACTTCAGAAGAAGTTAAGGAAGTTGTTTTCCAATCTTCAAAAAATAAGAGCCTAGGTCCAGACGGCTTTCCAACAGAGTTCTACCAATCAGCATGGCATATAATTGGTAATAACGTGATCAACACCTGCCTTCACTTTTTCAGAACGGGACACCTTTACAAACAGTTCAACAACACTTTTATAGCATTGATCCCAAAAGTGGAGGGGGCTGACAACCTGGAGAATTTTAGGCCAATCTCATTATGCAACTTCATCTACAAAGTGATTTCCAAGCTAATGGCTAATAGAATTCAGAAGGTGATTAACAAGATCATTAGTCCCCAGCAGACTGTATTCATCAAAGGTAGAAGCATTACCCACAACATCCTACTTGCTAATGATCTAACTAAAGACCTACATTCCAAGAACAAGGGAAGGATAATTGGCCTTAAGGCTGATCTAAGGAAGGCGTTTGACTCTATTGATCGGCGTTTTATTTGTCATATGCTTACGAGAATTGGGTTTCCGGCCAACTGGATCCAATGGATTAGAAGCTGCATTGAAAGCTGCATGTTCTCTATTCTTTTCAATGGCTCCCCTGTAGGCTATTTTAAAAGCACTAATGGCATTAGGAAAGGAGACCCACTGTCCCCTTACCTATTTACCATTGCTATGGAAGGCCTCACTTGTTTGTTGGAGGAAGCGATATACCAAGGTCACCTCAAGGTTCCGACGACGGATGGAGTCCATGTTTCTCATATTACTTTTGTAGATGACTTAATTATTTTCCTTCAAAATGATATTGATTCAGTTCATTACCTTGCAAACATTCTTGAAATATTTGGCAAATGGTCAGGCCTTAAGCTGAATCACGACAAAAGCAAAGTATACATTGGTGCCAAGGTCCAAGACAAAACAACAATTAAAACAGCTTTGAGCGTGGATGAAGGTAATCTACCTATTCCATACTTAGGCTTGCCTCTTATCTCCACCGGTTTAAAAAAGCATCATTGCCAACCAATCATTGAGAAAATCAAAACCAGAATTAGCTCTTGGAGAATGAAACTCATTTCTAAGAGTGGGCGGCTGGAATTGATTAGATCCATCTTATCCACCTACTCCATCTATTGGTCTACTGCTTTTCTTCTTCCTAGAGGACTAATTCAAGATATTGAAAAACTATTGGCAACTTTCTTTTGGCAAGGAACAGGTGCTAATAAGGCTCTTCACATGATAAACTGGGACATTATATGCAGACCAAAAAAAGAAGGTGGTTTAAACTTAAGACTAGCTGATTGGAATGAAGCTAGTTTTGCGAAACAGTGCTGGGACATATTACACAAGAAGGACAGTATGTGGATCAAATGGATACATAGTAAATATCTTTCCAAAGGTAACTTTTGGCACATTCAGGCTAAGTCTTACCATTCTGCAGCTTGGAAAAGTATCCTTCAATTAAGAACATGGCTACTCAAACAAATCAATTTTTTTATTTCCACTGAAAGTTCAGTTAGCATGTGGTATGATCCATGGGTCAATGGGAAAAGCATATTCCACCTTTATGGAGATAGGATAAGACAAGATCTGGGAGCTAATGTGAATAATACTATCTTCGACTTCATATGTAACGGTACTTGGAATCTTCCAATTCCAACCTCCATTGACATGATTCTGCTTTGGCCTATTATTTCTGCTATTCCTCTGGTTAATGAACCCAATGATAAATTGATATGGATTCACGACAAAGGGTATTTTTCATGCACTTCTGCTTGGAATCAACTAAGGCAAAGACATCGGGTATGGCAACCAGAGATCTGGGCTTGGGGCAGACTTATATGCCCCAAGCATTCCCTATGCTGCTGGCAAGCACTTCATAATAGGCTACCGACCATAGACTTTATGCAGAAAAAAGGGTTTTCACTTGTAAATATGTGTATTCTTTGCAGAGGGGCTGAGGAAAGTACAAACCACCTATTCTTCTCATGCAAAGACTCCAAAAAACTCTGGACTAAAATCTTACAAAGATTTGATATCCAAAGGGGCCCGATGAACTCACTTTTATGTGAGCTACAATCCCTTGAGGCAAATTTTCCCACCAAAGGTTGCCTCACTAAGCTGATCAAACTTCTATTCCGATGCACTATCTGGTGGATTTGGAGGGAGAGATGCAATCGAATCTTCGAGAACAAGGAAACGGGATATGCAAGGCTTCTAATTGAAATCCTCTATGAAATTAGATGTTGTTTGGAAAATGAACTCAAGTTTGATAGACTCACCACCAGGGAGAAACAGATTTTCAAATGATATAACTTCAGCATTCCATAGCTCTGGCCATTTGCTTTTTGTTTTATGGGGGATTTAATCTCGAGAGACATGGAGGTGCATATTTGGAAGGTAGCTAGCTCTTGTTCTTATTTAATTTACCTCCCCCACTGTAGCTCACGACTTTTGTGGCACAGAATCATTTAGCTGTTGAGCAATCAGTCTAGGTATGTCTAGATATTGCTCACCCATTGTACAATTCTTTACCCGATAATATTAGTTACAAGTTTACCGATCAAAAAAAAAAGGTCGGTGCACATATGGCTCAGTCAGTCATATAGGTCGGTGCTAGTTACTGTATCTACGTAAGTCAGGTCGGTGCTGGCTACCAGTTTGCATATATCAAGGTCGGTGCACATATGCCTCAGTCAGTCATATTGGTCGGTGCTAGTTACTGTATATGCGTAAGTTAGGTCGGTGCACATATGCCTCAGTCAGTCATATAGGTTGATGCACATTCTGTTTGTGCAAGACCAAGGTCGATGCACATTTGCCATATGCATATAAGGGTCAGTGCACATTGTTACCTTATGCATGTGTAGGTCAACGCATATTGGTTATAGGCATGACTTAGGTCGATTCTAGGTGTTCCTTAAACATACTTGGGTCGATGCTAGCTACTGAGGTCGGTGCCAACTAAACTCAGGTCTATGCTAGTTGCACTTTATGCATACTAAGGTCAGTGCAAGTCGCATGTAAGGTCGGTGCTAGCAGCATTCCATGCACAACTAAGGTCGATGCAAGTTGTGTATCTTGCATACAACGTCGGTGCTAGTACTTAGTTGGTTGCATCTAAAGTCGATGCTAGTCTTTGTCTTTGAGCATTTAAGGTTGGTGCAAGCGTCATGTTCACTACATTAAAGGTCGGTGCAAGCACCATGTCTCCTACACCTAAAGTCGATGCTAGTCCTTGCCCTGTGCATAAGGTTGATGCTAGTAGTCTGGTTTCATACTGAGGTCTGTGCATGTTCATATTGAGGTCGATGCATCTTCATATTAAGTGCATGCATTTAAGTCATGTTATCTGGTCTGTGCATATACACATAGGCTTGTGAATTGTCTAAGTCCATAACACGTGACTGATATTCTTGTTCGTTATACTGACAGGTAAGAACACCTGACGCATGACTAATATTCTAAAATTTTTTAATGAACAATTTTGGTTTATCAACACCTTTTGACGCAGGGAGACACCTTGATCAGAGGCCAGAATCCCCAGTTACTCAGTGTGACAACCGTATTGCTTCTCCCATTTTAGAGAACAGAGGTAGCATTAAAAGTATCTTTGGCATGAGGATACACCTTGATCAGAGGCCAGAATCCTCAGTTACTCAATACAACTATGCCATTGCTCTGCCATATTCTCACAGTAGTTTCCAATCATCTCTTTAAACAGAGTTAACCATGGTACTTCATGACACAATCCTTTGGACAAGTTTCTCAGTAACCACAGTCATTGCTCTGTCCATACTTTTTCTCAGAATGGATTCAGAACAAATTAGGTGTTTAAGAACAACTACATACTCTATATATCTCAGTCAACGTAGACATGTCTTTGAGTCCAAACAAGAGTACATAGAACTTAAACCAATTCCAGTTAACAAATGGTCTTAAGCATGTATAATGGAAGGTTCCTCATTAAAGATGTTTTAATTTTTATGAAGTAGTATTCAGGCTGAAGGTTTAAATCATATCTCGGCTCATTGATTCAAGTGAGCTGACTGATATTTCAACAACTAGCATGGATTCTGAAAAATTCCAGCAGGGAGACTGCTCTTGAGCAAAGTAGTTCAGAGTTGACAGATGAGGTATAAATTCAGGTTATGAATGCTTCATAATCAGTCAAAAGAGATCTTTTGATGATGGAATCACTGACACTCCAATTGCTAACTCTGATATGACAAGTTGAAACAGATAGATGGACAGGAAGAGTTCAGACAAAGACACAACTGAAAAGATTAAGCATGCTCCCCCTGTCAATATGCAGTGAGTCACTTCCTCCCCCCCTTTTTTTTATTTTTCAAAATAAGTGATATGCTATGCAATGACTCCCCCTAACTAAAAGCACTGAATCATCCTATATGTCATGAAGACAATGCATGAGACTAGACAGACTCCCCCTCATATTGTGCAATGTTTGCAATGAAGGCTGAACATATGATTTTATGACTCAAGCTCATTCAGACTACCCTATTAAGTGAAATGACCCATGGTACTAGGCGGAGGACTTGGTCTAAAGACCACCTCACACACACAGCAAGCACTTCCAGACAGATTTCACCTGCCTTTTAGTAGCTTACCATTTAATATACCATAGTGGTCATGCATGACAATGCAATACCAAAAGTTCTAAGTGCATCAGATTTTTCAATGGCTGCAAATGCAAATTCAAACAATCATGTGAAATTCATATGGTTGAAGAGAATTCTTAATCAGGCAATGTCCATCAACAGAGTTGAGTGCAAAACATACACTTTAGATGAGGAGAGTTCAGATAATTCAAATTTGACAATGCACATGATGAATGAATATGCAAAAATAGATTTAACATGCTATGCAGTAATTCTAAGAACAAGAAGTGCAAGGAATTTACCTGAAAGGTTCAGAAATGGGTTTTCATTCTTGAGTGCCTTGGAATATTACCCCTTTTATTCCTCAATCCAAGGCACACCTGCAAAGTTTTTGATCATTTAGATCCTGTAGGGACCCAAGCAACTTTAGGTCCTCCGTTAGCCCTAACAGGTGTTCTGAACAATCTTTTAGCCAAGTTATCATCATGATCCATCAGGTAACAATTGTTCATAGAGTGACCAAACTTCCCACAATATCTACATTATGTGACTAGTTTCTGGTTCTTATGATTCATAGTAACAACAGTATGAGGTTTATAAACATGATCATAAGATTTTCTGTTGTATGCATGAACAGTTTGATTCTTATTCTTAATCAGCCAACATTCAGCAGATTTGTGACCTTGCTTACCACAGTTATAGCATGAAAATTTCACAAAAGGTTTTGCAGGGAGTTTGACAGCATGGGGGTTTACAGATTTCTTCTGAACATGCCAACAGTCCTTGACTGTATGGCCATTCTTCCCACACTCGAAGCATCTGATATGCTTACTTTTAAAACCATTTTTATCCTAAGTGGATGCAAACCAGCACTCAGCAGCCTTGTGCCCAGGCTTATTGCAGTTAAAGCACACAATGTGCTGAACAGACTTGGGTTTAATTCCATATGGACCATGAGAATGCATGGAAGTCCTAGCATGCAGTTTATTGTCTTCTTTCATGATAAAACATGCATTCATGATATGACCATGCCTACCATAATAGTAACATGAAGCATCAGGCTTCCTAGTAGCATGGTTTCTATCAAAAAAATTTCTAGAGTGTAATGTTCCACTAGCATGCTCATCCTTTAACAACAATATGCAATCTTCCATTACATGACCTACCTTCCCACAATAATAACATGAAATTATCTTTGCATGACTGTGTGTGGGTGCATGCGACTTGTGTGCAGTACTCATATCATCAGCAGAAATACTTTTGGTCTTTCCATGTGAGACTTTTTTCTTTCCCAATTTTTGAGTTTGTTCAGTAGTTTCGGGACTGATAGTGGGTTTTTGGTTCCTCTGAGCCTTGAATTGACAGATAGGTGTACTGGCTGTGCTAGTCGGCTCAGAACACATAAATGAAGTGTGAAGCTTACTGTCAAAACTCTTTTTATTAACAAGATTAAAACCCAGCCCCTCTTTCTGAAAATTTACTTTCATTCCCAGCATCTTGTCTAGGTTACCTTTTCCCTCCACAAATTTTGATAGAGAATTGTTCAGATCATTTATTTCAGATTGAAGGGAAGAGATCTGATGTTCATAGTTGACTATATCTTCTTCACAGACCAGAATTTATTGATGCATCACATCATTCAAATTTTTAAGAGTTTCAATTTCTTGTTTCAGTTTGAGCTCATTTTGATTTTCATCAACAACAGATTTTCCTTTTTCAAATGCCAGGAATCTCTCTAACATGGTAGTGTTCAACTGTTTTAGTTTCTCAATTTCTTCCTTTAGACTAGTGTTCTCCTGCTCAAGTTTATCATCATCAAACAATACATCAGTTAGGAAACTCTTGTTTTCTGGTTCATAGTTTTCAAGGTTTTCCTTAAACTTTAAATTCACAGCACTAACAGCCTCGAACTTTTCATTGATCAATCTGTTTTCACTTTCAAGACTGATTAATCTTTGTTCAGATTCCTGACATTATTTTCTGAGTTTTCCGTTTTCAGATTTGACATGATTAAGATCAGATTTTATTTCATCTAGTTTTGACACTTGTCTTCTGAATATTTCATTTTCAGTTTTAAGAATTTCAGGATTTTCACCTCCAGAGATAGAATCCCCTAGATTTTTTAGCTTCTTTATCAGTTTTTTATTCTTCTTCTCTAGTTTTTCATAGGAGCCTAATAGATTGGCATAGGCATCTTCCCAGTCATCTAAAGTGTAACTAGAGAAAGGATTGATTACCTCTTCAGCATCTTCGAATTCATCTTGATCACATCTATGGTTGCTCTTGTTAGCCATCATGCAGCTGTCCTCATTCATCCTGTGAGCTAGCTCTAGCTTATCCAGAATGTCTTTAGCGGACCTGCAATCATAAAGGCAAGAATGTAAGGCTTTGTCAGTGGCTGCTTTCATCAGATTGAAAGCTTTCTGATTTTCTCCATTCTTTGATCTGTGACTGTCGGACCATTTGGACACTTTCTTTGGTAATCTGTGAGGACCGTGTGAAATTAACTTCCACAGATCAGGATTAACTGATATAGCATAGTTGCGCAGACTGACAAATCACACATTAAAATTAGAGCTGTTGAAAACCGGTGGATCACCCCTAGAAACAGCTAAAATTAATGCAACCGGAAAAATGATGCACCAAAAGCAAGATAGCACCGAAGACTGGAGGATCGGATCTGCAGGTCGCTGGACCTTCTATGCAGACACCCGCTCTGATACTAATTGATAGGGTGCAAGACCCGGATACAGAGGGGGGGGGTGAATGTATCTCTCTTCAAATATTGCCTAATTAAATCTCTAATGCTCAAATATGCGGAATAAAATACTGTTGCAGAAATATACTGAGAATAGTTAGAAGGATCAAAGCAAGACAACAATTCAATAAGCCCTCACACGATCCTAAGCAAGCATCTAATGAGCGCAGCAATGAAAAGAACACATAAGGAAAATCAGACCACAAGAGAACACCATGATTTTTTAGGTGGTTCGGTCCACAGACCTACGTCCACCCCTCACTCCAAACCGGAGTGAGACTAGCAAGGTTAGAACAGCAGACTCAGTCTACAACAATTGCTGCCAAACAGCTTGACCAGGGGAACAACCTCCCCTCTTCCTCCAAACCGGAGGAAACCACTAGTGACTCCCAGTCACTAGCAAACCAGAGACCGAGGTCACTCTTCCTCCACCCAGGAGGGAACCCACAAGCGACACCCAGCTGCTTGTAACCGGAGGACCAATCCTCCCTTCCTCCAAACCGGAGGGGAACCCAGAGACCCAAGTCTCTCTTCCTCTGAAACCCAGAGGGAAATCGCTAGTGACACCAGTCACTAGCAACCGGAGACTCCCAGTCTCCCTTCTCCTGAAACAACAGGAGGAACCCCGACCTCACTAGAGAATCGGAAGAACAGCAAGCCAAGTGTAAAAGAAAAAATAATAAACGAAAATACAGCGATCAGAAAGCTGGAAATGAAATGCACAAGGTAGCTCTCGCAGGAGCAAACTGGATTGGATCTGATCCAAAGTCCATTGAAGACAATGAAGCTTCTCTTCTTCTTCACGAGCTCTCTATCTCTCTCTTTCTCTTTTACTTTTTCTTCTTCTGCTCTCTCACTCTGGCTCTCAGCTTCTCTCTTCTTCTTATTTTCTTTCTTCTGCTACTCTCTCGATCTCTGCTCTATCTGCCTCTCTGCTGCTCTCTCCTTCTATCTCGATCTCCTTTTCACGATCAGTCTTCTTCTGAGGAAGAAGCTTCGCATTTATAGCAGCAGCGGCTAGGGCATGTGCCCTCTTTGTCCTCGGATCACGTGCCAGGTGCCAACCTCGGATCACGTGCGCAAACATTTTCTTCTCGAAGGATGTATCTGTCAAGCAGTCATAAGAAGATATTAGAGGGATGTACAGAGTTGGTTCAGGCTTTTAACAAAGTGTGTACAGGCATGATGCAACATTGAGTGTATAGACTTGAAGTGAATGCGATGCAGACACATGAAGTGTATAGACTTGAATGCTTAGAAAGAAATGTATAGACTTCGTCTTGAAGGGGATGCACATATGCACACTTAACATGGATTGAAAGACTAAACCACGAGTAGAGCATGTATAGACTTGCTGAACATCAGCATAATCATATCAGCAGTGAATGTGCAGACATTGTATTGAAGGATGCACAATAGAATGAATGTGTGCACATTGAATGCATGAGATGCTCAGACAAGCTGTCACCGAATGTACAGACTTTGTCTTAGTGTTTATGCATGAGTCTGTCAACGAATGTACAGACTTTCTATGCTGCATGCACAAGACGCTAAGACAGACGCTGTATAGACTTGACAATGCATGGACTATCCACATAGACGCAGCAAGACTCTGTGAGCGCCAAGCCGATGTACAGACTTTGTGAGCGCCAAGTCGATGTACAGACTTTGCGAGCGCCAGGACCATGTACAAACTTAGTGCAAACGGGATGTGCAGACTTGCAATGGGGGAATGTGTAGACTTAATGTTATGCAGCCAGACAAATGAATGCAGATGTACAGACTTTATGTGATGCTATCCGAAGCATGTATAGACTTAGAATGCATTGAAGGATTGTATAGACTTTGATGCCCAAATGCAATGTATGGACTTGGATGTGCTGCAAAGGCTGTACAGACTTGAAGAAATGCATGCAGCGATGACAATGAATGGACTTGTGTGTGCAGGCTGCAAAGACTTGATAGCGTGCATGCTGTAGGGAAATGGATGTACAGACTTGATGTGTGTGTGCTAAATAATGTATAGACTTGCACATAGAGACGCTGCATGAGACGATGCATAAGACGATGGGTAAGACGGACACGTGCATGCGAAGGACGTTGTACAGACTTTGAAGCATGAACACGGCGCTGTACAGACTTTACAGTGAAGAATGTATAGACTTGATAAATGCGTGAGACGCTGAATAAGACGGTCTGATGTACAGACTTGCTGAACGAACGATGCCCAAATGAGACGGGGGATGTACAGACTTGGGCTGTACAGACTTTGACTCAAATATGCATATGAGACACTGAATGATAACAATGTATAGACTTTGGAAAGCTTGAAGCACAGATACGCTAAGTAAGACGCACCGATGTATAGACTTTGTAAGACGATGCATGCACAAGCCAGCGATGTACAGACTTTTCCAATGTACAGACTTCACGCGATGTATAGACTTAGTGTTCTGAACGTAGGTAAAGGTAAGGAATGTATAGACTTTGTGTGCAATGCAAAGGCTGTATAGACTTTATGTGCAATGCAAAGGCTGTATAGACTTAGCGTGCCTGAAGCAGGCCAATGTATAGACTTGCCACCAATGTATAGACTTGCTATGACATGTGTGCAGACGACACCAATGTGCAGACTTAGAAATGCTTGAAGCACACGATGTATAGACTTGTTCAATTATCAACTGATGGTTGTATAGACTTAGGCAAACGTTGTACAGACTTTAAGTATGCAAGACTATGGCATGTACAGACTTTGTGTGGCCTTATGCAAAGATAATGTATAGACTTGGTGCACGAACTTTGCACATGAATGAAGAGCACTGTGTAGACTTGTGTGTGCATGCTGCAATGAAGTGTATAGACTTTCTATGCTGACGATGTTCAGACTAGGCTGCAATGTGTAGACTTGGCATATGCATGAAGATTACAGCAGAGAATGTATGGACTTGCTGTATTCATGAACTACCCTGTACAGTTCATATGCCCAAAGCAGAACAATCATTCAGACACAGATGTTCATGATATGCTATCATCAAAATCACAGAGTTCAAAATCATGTCACAGATGTTCAGATAACTCATAGTGTTTGCTATCATCAAAATCATAGGGGCACAACAGACTATGCATCCTGATTTCCTCAACGTAGTTAGAGAGGCTTGGAATTCGGCTGATATCAGGGGAACTCCTTCCTTTGTACTCTGTCAAAAACTCAAAGCTGTGAAGCATGCACTTAAGTAGTGGAACAATGAATTATTTGGGAATATCACTCATCATGTGAATAATGCCAGAGAGGAACTAGCCCATGCGCAGTGTGCACTTCAGGAGGACCCACTGGATGATGTGTTAGTCCAAAAGGAAAAGGAATGTCGAAGAGCATATGCAGACAAGAGAGATATGGAAGAATTATTTGCAAAATAGCAAGCTAAACAACATTGGCTTTCGCTAGGCGACTCAAATACCAAATACTTCTATGCAGCTCTGAGGGCCAGAAAAAGTTACAATGCTATTCGGAAATGTCAAAATGAACAAGGAGAGGATATTGAGGACATTTCAGACATCCAAGAACACACAATTCGCTTCTTCAAGAATCTTCTGAATCAAACACAGGTCGCTTCAGTTGATCCAAACATAACCGTACATAAATCCTTGTCTGATGAGGATATTAACTATCTGAATGCCCCTTTCTCGGAGGAACAGATTAAGGAGGTGGTGTTCCGCTCTCCTGCAAACAAAAGCCCCGGTCCAGATGGTTTTCCAGCAGAATTTTTTCAAAAGACATGGCAAATTGTTGGCCCTCAAATTTGCATGGTAGTGAAAAGCTTTCTAGCATCAGCTTCCATGTTTAGAGAAATGAACTCCACATTTGTTGCTTTAATTCCTAAAACTTCGCATGCTGCTAGCCTAGATGAATACAGTCTATAGCTCTTTGTAATTTCACTTACAAGATCATAGCAAAGCTCTTAGCAAACAGATTGCAGAAAGTAATACCCTCCATCATAAGCTCAAACCAAGGAGCTTTCATCAAAGGAAAAAAGCATTATTCACAACATTCTCCTAGCAAATGATCTTGTCAAGGATATCCACTCTCCCTCCAAAGGGAAGATTATATGCATAAAGGCAGATTTGAAGAAGGCATTTGATTCAGTAAGAAGAGAATTTCTTTACTATATGATGACCAAGATGGGATTCTCCCGACATTGGATTACATGGATAAGAGGATGCACTGATTCGCCATACTTCTCCATTCTTTTCAATGGTTCCCCAATTGCCTATTTCAAAGGTTCGAATGGAATCCGACAAGGTGACCCCTTATCTCCATACCTTTTCAGCATTGTCATGGAAGGCTTTTCTAGTCTTATGAATGAAGCAGTTCAAAATGGCACTCTTCAAGTCCCAGAGATCAACTCTACTTCCGTATCCCACACTTTATTTGCTGATGACTTGATGATATTCATCAAAAATGATATTCAGTCAGCTAATCAGGTTGCTAAGATCTTACAGCATTTTGGTGAGATTTCTGGTCTGAAAGTCAACAAAACGAAAAGTAGAATCTACATTGGTGAGAGTATTCAGAATAAGGACAGATTCATAGGTATCTTTGGCATTGACAAGGGGTCCCTGCCGGTTCCCTACTTGGGTTTACCACTCATTTCTACTTGAATACACAAAAACAACTGCCAGCCTTTAGTTGAAAAAATCAAAAAGGAGATTGGAGCATAGAAAAACCACCTCTTGTCTAGAGCAGGGAGATTGGAGCTGATCAGATCAGTTTTATCATCTTATTCTATCTATTGGTCAGCTGCCTTTGCACTCCCCAAAGGCCTTATGCAGGATGTTGATAGATTGTTATGTAACTTTTTCTGGAAAGGAGCTTCTACCACAGGATATGCGAACCTGATTTCATGGAAGAATATATGTAAGCCTAAGGAGGAGGGAGGCCTGAATATAAGAAACATCCAGGAATGGAATACAACAAGTCTAACCAGTCAACTGTGGGGCATCATTCAAAATGAAGATACGCTTTGGGTGCAGTGGGTGAATGCCAAATATCTAAACAGTAAAAACATTTGGAAATTCCAATCAGAGGGCATTACTCAGCGGGATGGAAAGGGATTCTTAAACAAAGAGAATGGTTAGCAAAACACATCTCTTACCAAATTGGTAATGGGGAGAAAATCAGTCTATGGCATGACCCCTGGATATATGGTAATAGTATTTTTTTGATGTATGGAGATAGAATTTGCCAAGACTTGGGGATGCATCAAAATGCAACCGTCCGAAGCTTTATTCATGAAGGTAACTGGAATTTGCCTACTGTTACTTCTTTTGATATGCATACTCTTTGGCCTATTATCCAAGGTATTCAAATTCAGCAAGATCAAGAGGACAAAATCTCGTGGAATCATAACAATGGGCATCTTAGCCAAAGAAACATCTGGAATGAGGTGAGGAAGAAAAATCAACCTTATCAACATTATGAATGGGTGTGGGAAGGAGCAATTTGTAAAAGAGCAGCATTTTTTACTTGGCAAGCTTACCAAAAAATTTTGCCAACAATGGATGTGATGATGAAAAGAGGCCTCCAAATAGCCAACATTTGTATTCTATGCGAGAAAAATGGGGAATCATCAGATCACATCTTCGTCCAGTGCATGTATGCGAAGGAAATATGGAAAGAAATTCTCATATGATTTGACTTCACACGAGGTACAGTTGATACTTTGCATGAGGAGCTGAGATATTTGTCTATCTCCTTCCCACATAAAGATTCACTCAGAATTCTTGCACAAACTGCCCTTCATATTACTATTTACAATCTTTGGAAGGAGAGATGCAAAAGGATTTTTGACAAACAGATTTGCTCTAAAACCCAGTTACTTATCAGCATCCTTGGTGACATTAGAAGCTGCATGGAGTCAAAGAAACTCAAAGGCACATCAAAAAGGAGAGTGCAAGGAATTTTAAAGAGATTTCTCATTATATCCTAATCGGATTTCTTAGGCTACTTTCATTATTATATGATTAGACTGGCCAACATTCTACTAGTAAAAAAATTCTTAGTCTTTACTAATTTCAATATCACTGCTGATTGCTTTAGCATTAATCTTTTCTGTGATGCCTCTAACCTTTGCCTCAGTGTTGCTGACGGGTTTCAGTCTCTAGTAACTTATACTTCGATTGACCTACCATTTCAGGTGGACATCTCAGTTTCTGGCATATTTTATATTAGTTGTATTGAAGGTTCTCTATTGGCATAATCCACACGACTTGTGTGGTCATGCTCCTACTAGCATCTCTAGTGCATAGTCCACAACTTGTGTGGTCATGTACAACCTCTATTAGCATTATATCCTCAGATTGCTAAGTTTTGTACTTATTTACCATTATTAATTTATCTACTCACTTACCAAAAAAAAATAATCACCATTCTTCTCTTCTTATTAAACTTTGATGTACATCAAGAAGGCCGTAGCCGATATAATATACATGTACAAAAAATTACATCCCCTGGTACTATAACGCGAGCAGAACGCTCGGCCGACCCAGTAGGCGCTCCCACGTCCAGCCACTGACTCTACCTCGTGTAGAAACTGGCTCGGATAAGGGATCGCCGGCTTCGTTGGTTTGAGAAGGCTCGGAAGAAAGGTGCCAAAGGGATTGGAAGGACAACAAAAAAGAAAGAGGTCAACCCGAAAGGCGAGGAATCTTGAGAGAGCTCCCTCCCTAGACAACGGGATCGACGGTGGAAGGACGGACGGGGATGACAGTGAAAGAATGAAGCTGCTCCCTCAGAAGAGCACCGGCAGGACAGGGACAGGAAGGCGACATGCTCCGACATGAACCTTCTCCCTGATTGACTCCCGACTGACGAACCCTCTTCTAGAGTGAAACAATAGGAGCTTCCCTCCCATCGCCATCTACATCATCATCTTCTGAAACGCCTTCCATGCCCCGCCAAGACTAACAGCACAATGCTTCACGGAAGGGAAAAACTGCCAAGAAAGGCCTTAAGCGATGAAAGGAAAAGGAGATGCCCCTCGGACCTTTTATAGGCTGAAGGGGAAGCTGATCGCTTTAAATGATTCTCCCTAAAACACGCTACCAAGACTTTCCCTGAGTTGGTTACCTCATTTCCCGATATTCCCCCAGTGGGACACACGAAGCGGCAAGTCATTAATGGCAGTATGGAAAAATCGAAAGGTGCCAACGCCATGTTAGTTGTTTGACAGATCGGCGCGCACAAGATCCTCAAGAAATCGGCGCTTTCTTCAAATGACTGTGGATATGGCAATCAAATCACACCAAGAGCGGTAAGAAACAGTCAATTCAGTATTTAATACTGCCGCTATTAGAGTTTCCAAAAAAGCCGCACCCGGCTACATATGAAAAATGAAAAAGGAAAGAGGTATTACATCAGCCCTCGGGCCCATCTCCAAGCTCGGTAGACAAGGCTTCCTCGACACCAGATGACCTACCCCCAATGTTCTCGACGACGGCAGGCCCAGACACTGACCCCACTTGCGTGGGAACTGTCTCGGTCGTGTGCCCTCTAGAGGATGCTGGAGTTGGCGGTCGCTCAGATGGAATCGAACTCACCTCTTCGCTCGACGTATAGTGGGAAGAGTCAGTGGAGCCCCACTACGAGTCATAGTGCTGACCGAAAGGAAAATCGAGCGAAGACGACTAGGCCTTTGCCTCCAGGACGACCCGATTGTAGCCCTGGGAGAAACCCTTTCGGAGTCCCCGTCGGTAGCCTAACTCGTAATAAGGAAAGGCCACCTGCTAGAGAGCTGCCTGGTAAGCCTCCGAGCACCTATGTTGCTCGAGCACTTCCTTCCAGCCAGCCCCGCCTTCCTCTCGAGCTCAGCTATCCGCTGCTCGGACTCGGACAACCTTCACTCGGTCTCGGACAGCCTTTGCTCGACCTCGGTCTGCGAATCCTTGGCCGCACGAACCCGATCATCGAGCCCTTCTCGCTCGGCCCTCCATTGGTCATCTCGCTTGACCTAGTTTCTGCGCTCCGACTCCAGGAGCTCACTCTTTCGGTCGACCATGCGACGAGCCTGGGCTAGCTGCTCTGACAAGAACCGAGCCTCTACTTGGCTCGACTGCGCCAACGCTCGGAGCGGAGTGATCTCTCGACGATGGTCTTCAAGATCGATGGTCAGACGCTCAACCTTCCGATCAAGCGTGCCATGGGCCCACAAAAGAGTCCCCCACTCGGACTCCACCCGAGCGTACACGTCCACCGCTTTAGCTCCCAGCTGGGCCAAAATCAACCCTCCCTCCATAATCTGCTCCAACAGTGAAGAGGGGGGACCCTTCCGGACTTTTTCTCGCAAGTCTCAAGAAGCTAAAGAATGGCACGCACGGTACAGAGAAGCCCGGACACTGAAGGTGCTGGTAGAAGGAGGGGAAGCTCTCACCGGAGCGGTCGGGACCGAGGCATCTCCCTCGGGCAATCCCGTCCCCGGGGCCCCACCGGTCAGCTCGACGTGAGCACCCCCACTGCGTACCTCCCCAGTTTCGGTCGGCTGTGATCGAGTCGCCTCCTCCTGTGACCCTCCAGCCTCGACCTGCTGGGGATGGACCCCCTCATCTGACGGCCCCTCCGCCACGCTCGGCGCCTCAGCATCGGTAGTTATCCCTCCGTCATCGGCCCCTCTTGCTTAGTAGAGGGGAGAGCCGATAGGGAATCTCCTCCGGACACACGAACGACCTCCTCCTTCCTCGCCCGTTTCTTCTCAGCAGACTGAGCCTGCATCGAAGACCATAGTAGCTTGGCCATGGGATCCTTGCGCTTGATCCCTCGACGCTCGGAGGCATCATTGTGAGCCGCCCGCTTGCCCTTATCCTGGGCACGGGATGAACCCTCCGAAACTTGAAGGTCATCCAGTGCTAGCGTCTCGTCCAAGACGATGACCTCCAACTCAGACAGAGGTGCCTCCTCCTCAACCGCTCGCGTCGTGTCTGAACCACAGAAAGCAGATTAAGAGCCGAAAGACCCCAACTCCGCAAGGAGGAAGGTCGAGTTCCTGAACCCCTTACCTGTCGGCAACAGCACTCGAGTGAGGTAGCCCTCAATGTTGGAAGAAGTCACCAAATCAGCAGTCTCCTGGCGATTCTGCTGAAGGATAGCAGCCTCCTCTTCCACCTCCGGAGAGAACACAGTCTGCTTCAGAGGAATGTTCGGGTGGAAATTGGGCGCCGTCGAGAAATTCCAAGCTACGCCAATCGCCAACAGGCCCACCCAGAAATATTGGGTCTTCCACCCTTTGTGAGAAGAATCCTTCTCAGAGAGGGACATGCAGCTCCTCGCCCGTCTCGCTTGAATATAGAAGAAGCCTCGCCCCGCATGAGCATGCTCCTTCAACTCAAAGAAGTAATGGAAAAGATCCTGCGAGGCGCACACCCCACACTGGCCACAAAGGAAAATGAAGGAGAAGATGAAAGTGTAAGAGTTAGAGACCAGCTGGATCGGAGCTAGCCGGTAAAACCGAAGCAAGTCGGAAACAAAAGGATGAAGGGGCAAACGAAAGCCACACTTCCAAGCCATAAGAAAGGAGCAAAAGAGGCTAGAACGGGTGGACAGGCTAGACTCATGAGGCTCAGGTGCCAGGAACTGGAACTGCCAACCCGTAGCGACTCTCCAGCCGCTTCACCTCCGCCTCCCCCAGCTCGCTGTAGGATGGCTCCGGCGGCGTCAAGAAAACTTTGGGGGTCCGTTCTCTCTGCCACCCCTTAGCCTCAGAATGATGGTCCGCCATGAGACAAAGAGAAGAAGAAGGAGAAAGCTCTAAGCTAGAGAACTTCGGAGAAGAAAGGGAGCTTACGAATCACCGCCTCAGGAAGCTCTTCTAGCTCCGACGGCTACGACGATTCTCCGCCCTTCTGAAAGTACTCTCACAGCGCAAGAGTCCCCCCTCAAATATAACTACCAAGAGAGGCAAAACACTAAAACCTCGGAGATAAAGGGACGTAAAACGCGCAATGCCTACAAAACCCTGACGGGAGGCGGCGCGGCGTCCGATCTCTCGAGGAGGGGCCTTCTCTTACTCATCATAACAGGCGTATTTTCAACGCGAGCTACGTCACGTGGCCCCTACTAGAGAGATATCTTTACCCAACCAGTGCCACAAACAGTCTAGCCCAACTACGACTCGTCCGAGCCTAATTTTGGCTCGGGAGTAGGAGGGGGACAAGTGGAGAGGGGAAATCTCACCGCCCATATGGAGAGGCCAAACGAGGCCCAAACCGGACCGAACAAGGCTCAACTCCTAAAAGTGGCAGCCCTCGGGCCCACTTATTATGAAGCCCAAAAACTCACTCGGTACAAGCGCTTCCTAGGCGGCCTTCGGGTTGGTAAGTCTGAGAATCAGTCGATCGGGAAAGCTCCCTTGGAGCCCTATTCCTTGTCCCGACCCAACACTTATCCCTCGGGAGATCACTCCTGAACAAGTGCCATTTGCTCGGGCTCACTGATGGAAGCTTAATGATTCAGCCATTGGGGACAAGGGAAACCATGAGTCGCGCGTCGTAAGGAGCCCGCATGAAGGACGTAACCCCCCTGGAACCCCTCTGCTTACAGGGATCAATTCTCACAACCGGCCACTATTTAAACAAGACATGCCCGACTACGACGAGAGAGGTTAAGTAAGCTTAAGCATGCCCAAGTAAGCCTGAGCAGGAACCACTTCACCTTTTGGTGGAGAGGAATCTCGCGCTCCCACTTTCCTCCTAATTCTCCTCTTCGCATCTATGCTCTACTACCTGTGCTGACTTAAGCATCGGAGGGTCTTCCCCGGGGATCTATCCTTTGGCACCTCTGACTGGTTTCTCTTCTTACAGTTTATACTTCAAGAGTACGTGGTCATCTCCTTCCCCGCTCAGGAGCAGTGCGAGATCACCCCTCTTCAATATCTCATAATCAAATTTTGATACGTTCTATGCCTTGGTTGCTTGGTCATGAAACTTATTATTTGGAATTGAATTATTGGCCAAAATTATTATTATATCTCATGAAAGTACCTGGATTTATAACTTGAAGATGCCAGATCGGGCACGGATTGTGTCCAAGGGCTCCATGCTAGTCCCCATAGTCGATGGTCAGAAACATGCTATAAATCATGGGGTACGATGATACTGGCATCGCATTGTGCTGGGAGTACTTTCTCTTATAAATGAGTGAAATTCATGAGGCTCGTTATGAAAATTTACATGCTTGTTAATTCATAGCCTTTACAAGATTGTGTAAAGTACTTTCTAGTTACATGCTCATACATTCTTGTTCATGAAAGGCCAAATTATATTTACATGATTAATCATACTTATTTGTGGTCTATACTCACATCTACTTGCTCAGTTCATTGGTTATCTTATCGCTTGTTTATCACATTCTTATTTTTATCTTAATTCTAGAGCTAAGACAATAATCACTTAAATATTGTCTTCATGTTGATGCGTAGATACCTACTGGGTAAGTGTGCTCATACCCATTTTCTTATCTATTTCAGGAAGTACTAGTGAATCGGATTCGGATTATGCTAGCAGCAGGTCCGAGAGTGAATGGAGGTTTTCAAGAGGAGAGAAGCCTTGATCAAAGTGTCTAGTCTAGTGATATTGAAATTTTGATTTTTTCTAAGTCATAGTGATGAAAGTTGTCAAGAAGTGATCTTATGTAAATTGATTATGGTTTTGAAATAAGGTTGGGAATTTGAGAAAAAATTACTTGTGCAATTACTTTTGTGTGATTATCTTGCGGTCTGATTTTCTTGCTTGCGAGAGGCTTACCATGTCGGCTGTTCACATTCCGATATTCCTTCCGCTGTATTAAAAGCTCGGGGCGTGACACCTCCATTTCCTGAAGCCTTTACCTTATTTTCTTAAGAATTTTCTGACCTTCTGGGTGAGCATAGCTACCTCATCTTCATCTTGATTACTACTAGAGGACTCACCTTCTTCGGAGATTTCTTGATTGCTTGGTCCAGTTTTAGAGCCAAGGGCTTTTTCTTGCTTACCTCCATATCCTTGTTCTTGAGATTTATCTCATAGGTCATAATGGACACTATGAGTTCTTCCACCTTGGTTGTTGATAGATCTTTCGATTCCTCAACCACAATAGCTTTTGTGTGCCAGGCCAGGGTTAATGATCTAAGAATTTTTCTAACAATCTACTGCTCTTTCTAACTTTTCCCTAAATCAGTTAAACTGTTAGTGAGCAGAGCTAGACGAGCATACATATCTGATATGGATTCATCTGGCCTCATTCTGAACAATTCATATTATGAAATTAGCAAGTTGGCCTTGGTTTCACGTACCTGAGAGGTGCCTTCATATATTACCTCTAACCGATCCCACATCTCTTTGGTTGTAGCACATGTTGATACCCATGAAAACTCCACGGGAAGAAGAGAGCACTGCATTATGTGCTTGGCACCCCAGTTAAGTGTTGATCTTCTAATTTTCCCATGGGTCCAAGTTTCGTCATCTTTAGGCAGCTCGTAAGGACCCTTGCTAACAACTCGCCAAAACTCATGATCTTGAGCCCGAATGAACACATGCATGCGGTTTTTCCAATAAGGATATGTACCAGTGAAAAAGGGCAGTCTGTTAACAGAATGACCCTCAGGCATGTGACCCTTTGATGTCATTCCACCATTTCTCTCAAGGTCGTTGGACCACATTATAAGAGATTGGCTTTGATACCACATGTTGAGTTGGAATGGTAGATCTAGAGGGGAGGGAATAGATTAGGCCCTCTTTTTCGAATGAGCAAAACAAAGCACCAGCGGAATAAAAACTAAGTGACGGCAAAGACAAACTAGAGGAAGAGTTTATACGCAAGATGATATGATAGAAATCAGAAGCGAGCCTAAGCAAACATCTAGCGTAATGCAAACACACAAACAACCAATCGAGATAAAGATTTTTAAGGTGGTTTAGACTTTGACTAGAGTCCTACGTCCACCCCTCACTCAAATGAGTGAGGCTTCCCTAGTGCACCTGCATAAAACCGTTGTCACACAGCTAGAAGGCACACACGGCCAGACCACAGATCAGGGCACAACCTCTATCTGTCTTCCTACTATCACCGGTAGGGACGGCTCACCACAGATCAGAACACAACCTCTGTCTGTCTTCCTACAACACCCGGTAGCGATGGTTCATAGTTTCAACAGGGAGATGTTCAAAATGAAAAAGGTAACAAAACACAAACCTCAGACAGGATGTAGGAAACTTAAGCAAGATGACAAATGTCCCTGTCTGAATATCTGGATGGTGCTCTTGGCTTCTCCCAGATTAGTTGCTTCCTTGGAGAGTGGCTTCTCCTTTGACACATGAAGCTGGAGATAGAGGTTCTTCTTCTCTTGGGAGGATGAAGAGGAGTGGATGTAGAAGAGCAGCTTGTATATCTTCTGCAGAACTTCAGAAGGTGGCCCTCTTGCTCTTTTCCTCCTTCTTTCTTCTTCTCTTCCACTTCTCTTCTATCGCTCTTCTCCTTCTATTCAAACCTTCTATTCTTTTTGCTTGTCTTCTCAGAGTATGTTCCCCACGCGCTGCTTTTATTCCAGCATATCTTCTCCTTTCGCATTCAAGGTACATGGTATGTAGTCCCTGATCTGGTAGAAAGAAATCTGGACCGTCCAGATCCACATAATTCTTCTAGATCCTGAGAAGAGTGGCCACTGATTGGCCCAGAAGTGATAAGTTGTGTTGGCTTCCCATTGGCTTGACAATCCCGTTCTTGCAGTACACACCGATTTGAGCTTCTTCTTCCTCAAGGCACAACCGATTTTCAGATGAAACCCATTCTAGGAGGTTTGTGATTGGTCCAATTGGAAAATGGGAATATCTCTTGCCAAAAGGTCTTCTAGAACCGTGAACCATCGAAGCACATCCCTTTCAATCATTTGGACTTGAACTATTACGCCCAAATCTTTCTCACGTGCAAGTTCGCAAAAAATGCTTCAGGAGTTCACAATGTGTGCGTCGACGCACCGAAGGTGTAGCGTCGATGCAACCTTCTTTGAGGACACCATATAACGTGTTCTGTCTGCAGAGTGTGCGTTGACGCACTGTAAATGTCACGTCGATGCATCCTTCTTCGCACTGGCCTCTGCTGCTACTGAAGTTGTTACTGCGTTGACGCAATTGCTCCACTGCGTCGATGCCTCCTTCATGACCATTTGTGTTTACACGGCTGCAACCTATTTTTCACCCTTGGTGAGCTATTTTTCACCGTTAGTTGGATATTTTACACCCATACTAAGCTATTTGTCACCCAAGTGTGACTATTTGTCACCCTTATCTTTCACCTTTCAGCCTTGCAGAAGCCATTTGTCACCGTTGTCCAACTGAGCCGCCGCCCTTGCTATTTTCCTCTTTAGCCTTGGCCATAGCCAATAGCTATTTGTCACCCTTGATCTTGTATTTGTCACCCCTGTGTGACTATATTTCACCGTTAAAGGCTCATTTGTCATCACTGTTCGCTTTGGTGTTTGAACTGCCTAGAGTTGAGTTTGAATGTGGTCAACTTGACTGGAACACTGTAGCTTGCTAGTCTGACCATTGACCATTGACTTTGACTAGGTCTTCATGTCTTGAGTCAACAGAGAGTTGAGCTTGGTTGGAGTCTTCTTTGACTGACATTGAGTTTGACAAAGTCAACTTTGACTGAGCTGGCTTGACTGTGGTCAACACCCTTTTGGCAAATGAAGTCCAACTTCTTCTTCTCCTTCAGCTTCTCAGCCTTACTTTCATATCAATATATTTGTTACCACTATATACCTATTTGTCACCGTTGAGAAGCTATTTTTCACCCTTAAGGAGTCATTTGTCACCCTTAGTCTTCTTCAGCTGGTCAAGGCTTCTGGCGTACTCTTGCGTCGACTCATCAACAGTGCTGCGTCGACACAACTAGCTCATTTCTTCATACCTTCAGCCAGTTATCTATTTTTCACCGTTGACAAGGTATTTGTCACCCAAAAGTACCTATTTGTCGCCCTTAGGTACCTATTTGTCACCCTTACCTGAACAGTTGTTAGCGATAGCTTGAGGGCAGATTCTTGTTGTTGGAGTTGACTCGAGTTGCATTTGGAGTCGACTCTTCTTCTTGATTTTCATATTCCTAGCCATTCTTTGATCAAGATTCGAAGTTGTCTTCATAAAACTCATAAATATTCATTGATTAACATTAACAGAAATATTTGATAGCATCAAAAACATATGAACCTGAACATGAAATCAAAACACATGATCCTCAATAGCAGATGAGTCATAGTGTTGACATCATCAAAACACAGGGGCACAACACCGACATCATTTTTCTGACCCCTCAGGGTGGAGTTCTGTGCAACTCATGTGCCCTCATAAAATCCCTGACCAACAACGAAGCAGAGTACGAAGCTCTGATCATCGGGCTTCAGATGGCTCTCGACATGGGCATCAAGTGCTGCAAAGCCTACGGGGACTCTCACTTAATAGTCCGGCATGTCATCGGCATCTACGACGTGTGGAAGCAGGAATTAGTCCCATACCATGCTGCCGTCACCAGACTCATCCAGAAATTCTATTTATTTGAAATAGATCACATCCCCAGAAGCAGCAACACTCAGGCAGATGCCCTGGCAAAATTGGCGGCAGCCCTCAGACTCCCGCCCGAGGGCGAAATCGACATCATTGTCAAGCATAGAAGACTGATGCTGAGTATAGTCGAGGATGAGTCTGGCCTCACTATCTACGAGACCCGTAGCCTCGATTAGAACACTCCTCCAGAAGAAGAAGACTGGCGTGAGCCAATCATCAAGTTCAAGCAAGGTTGGCTCCCTCCTGACCAAGCTCGAAGGGTCCAACTACTCCGTCGGGCAACATCATACAAGTTGATTGGCGACTCTCTATATAGACTTGTTCATGAGAAAGACAAGTTGGTTCTCTTGAGATGCATCTCTCCAGTCGAGGGTTGAGCCATCATGCACGAGGTCCATTCAGGATTGTGCGGTGCTCACCAAGCCAGAGATAGAATGAAGAACAACATCAAGCTCAAAGGCTTATATTGGCCAACCATGTACGCGCATTGCACCCAGTATTCCTGTACATGTCATCAATGCCAAGCCTTTGGCCCGGTGCCCAGAAGATCTCCCAATCCATTGCATCCAACGGCCCCCACATGGCCTTTCGCAGAATGGGGTATGGACATCACGGGACCCTTCCCACCGTCTTCCAAAGGACATAATATTCGAGCCGCTATTGATTACTTCTCTCGCTTGGCCGAGGCCATTCCCATGCGGAAAGTTAATGGAGAAGCAGTGGCCCGATTCATCCAGCACAATATCATCTACCGATTCGGTATTCCCAGCCGCATAGTGTCAGACAATGACACACCATTCAAGAACCCGACCATATATCAACTGGCGGCCAAATTCCACATCGACTGGAGAACCTCTTCAGTCTACAACCCTCAAGCAAGCTAAAGGCATGGCAGAGGCCTTCAACAAAACTCTCTGCAAGCTTTTGGCTAAGATCATTAGCCACCATAATCATAACTGGGGTGAAAAGGTGTTCAAGGCACTATGGGCCTACTGGACAATTTACAAGACCCCCACGGGGTGCTTACCATTATCTCTTGTCTTTGGGGCAGAAGCCGTCATTCCCATCGAGGTCCAGCTAGCATCTTACCATATAGCGGTCCACACTGACTTTGCCGGTCCAGAAGAAGATGAATACCAGAGAATGATAGAAGAGCTTACAAGTCTAGAAGGTAAACGGCTCAAGGCCTACAGACATTTACAAGTGTACCAGGCCCGTATGACTCGAGCTTATGACAAGCTCATCAAACAACGAGCTTTCAAGCAAGGTGATCTCATCATGATTAAGGAAAAGGAGGTCATGGCAGGACGCCCCAGTTGAAAATTACAACCAAACTGGTGTGGCCCGTATGTCATTCATGATGTTTATGAGGGCAGGGCCTACACGGTCATGGACCACAATGGTAACAAGCCATTCCCACCTCTAATGGTAAACACATGAAGCCATATATACCACGCTCCAGGGCATGAATTCACGTGCCCCCCAGACTAAGGCATGTCCTCCAGTTAACACTAGCAATCTAGTAACCACCTCTTCTGTAACACCCTCAAACATAGCTAAGTTGTACTCTATATCACCGAGACGCCTTTTGAAGTATCGGTTCAGTTCTTGTAAAGAACTCCGAAGTTAAGTGTGCTTAATGGGGAGTAGTACTGGGATGGGTGAACTCTCGGGAAGTCCCCCATTCTAGAGTCGACCACCCTTAGAAAGGGACAAAGTCATGAGGCTGGTAGGCCAAAGCGGACAATACCTTGACGGTATAGAGTACGGGGCGTGGCAGAATGGTATTAGAGCCATACCCCAGCCGGAAGTGTGGGAACTAAGTGCCATGCAGAGCAAAGTGCTACGCTATGGGAGCCACCTCTTTAACCCCCAATGATGGGAGCCACCTCTTGAGCCTGTAGGGGCCACCTCTGGAGTCCTACTTGCCTGGGGGTTTGATTCCGTGCTATTTGTGCCCAGCGACGAGGATGTCGCCTATATAAGAGGGGTAGATTGTAACACCCTCAAACATAGCTAAGTTGTACTCTATATCATCGAGACGGCATTTGAAGTATCGGCTCAGTTCTTGTAAAGAACTCCGAAGTTAAGTGTGCTTAATGGGGAGTAGTATTGGGATGGGTGACCTCTCGGGAAGTCCCCCATTCTGGAGTCGATCACTGTTAGAAAGGGACAAAGTCATGAGGCCGGTAGGCCAAAGCAGACAATATCTCGACGGTATAGAGTACGGGATGTGACATCTCCTAAGAGGCAGAACCAGCCACTGGCTTCAGTTGTGCCCCTTAAAAACGCAGCACAAAGCCCTCTAAACTAATGTGCTATCATAGCCAGCTATCCCATTCCAGCATCAATGCCATACACTCATGATGATCAGTCTCCCAACACCGTCCTCATAACTGCAGGCTGAGGACATCCAGTACCAGCCACAATGCAGCCATCGGGCTCTCAAGTAAGCAAAAAAATGGGGTTAAAAATAGAGATACCCAGGCAGACTTAGTCATCCTCCTCACCCGGAGGTGACTAAGGGAAAAAAGGCCAGTAACCCGACTGAGGTGAAAACCTGCAAGGACGCCTCAGGTAAAATTGGATAACCCCTCGATGTGAAAACGTGTAAGGGCACATCGGAAAAAGCTAAAGAGGGTTGGCTCTAGCAAAAACACGAAAGGGCGGTAGAGCCGGTAACGAGAAAGAAAAAAATCTCTCTGCCCCCTACGCGGGATTGTTGGATATATGTTGTTTTGATGATGTCTAAGTATGAGTTTTGATGATGTCTAACCATGACTCATTTGTGAGTCTTAATTGCTCTTGATAATGCCTCGTTGTATAAGTTTCAAGCCAAGTTGCAAATGCACAAAAATCAAGACAAATTGATTGCATAGAAATCGAGGTAAGAAGTTGCACAAAAATCAAGGCAGATCTCACCAAAGGTCATTGCTCCAAGATGCAAGAAAGAACTGGGCAGAAAGATTGGTTCATCACAGCCTTGGAGAAGATGTGCATCGACCTTCATATTCATTCAGATAAGAGATGTGCATCGACCTTGTTCTTAATGTGCACAGACCTCTATGATTAAAACAGAAGACATGAACCGACCTTTATATGCCTTGGAGAAGATGTGCATCGACCTTCATATGCTGCAGACAGATGTGCACCGACCTTGGTTGCTTATGTGCACCGACCTTCATATGTCTAAGAATGAAATGTGCACCGACCTGCATGTGAGGAAATATGAAATTTTCACCGACCTTGGTTGCTTATGTGCACCGACCTGCATGTGAGAAAATATGAAATGTGCACCGACCTTGAAACATGCACCGACCTTGGTTGCTTATGTGCACCGACCTTAGCTGCGAGTTGGTGAAATGTGCACCGACCTTCATATGGCTGAAAATGAAATGTGCACCGACCTACATGTGAGGAAATATGAAATGTGCACCGACCTTGAATGATCAAAGAAGAATATGAGCATCGACCTCTGTATGCTTCAATAGGAATATACTTTGACCTACACATGGTGGAACAGTAATGTGCACTGACCTCTATTGAAGAATTACAATTGTGCACCGACCTTCTCTATGAGCACAGACTTGGCAAATGGACGTGCACAGACTTGGTCATGCTATAAACAAATGTGCACCGACCTTGTTTCTCTAACATGCACCGACCTCACGGAGAAGAGCACCTATTCGATGAAATGCCTCAGTGAGCAAATCCTACCAGAAGCCTCTCCAGTTTAAGCAGTTTTCTATCAACTCAATTGGGTGATCCAGGGAGCAAAAATAGGAATCGCAAATGGCCAAAAACACGTCTTTTGAGGTTTGGAAAGGTATCCTTCCTCAGTCAACTTCCCTGTCATCATTGGATTACTATTTCAGCCCTTTTGGTCAATAGAATTACTCTGTCACTAAAATGGCACAGGACAAAAGGACGTCCTTGACTGTCCTGCCAACAGAAAAAAGGAAGATGCTACAAATCTTACTTGGGAAGCCCCTCTCACATATTTTCTTGTCAACCAAAGTAAGAAATTGCAAGAAACTTTTTCTGCTACCTCCGTGGCCAATCAGAGGCTACCAAGGCAAAATGCTCTTGAAGACAAATGATGGTTTATGAAGAGCCAATCACATTCAGCCTGGAACCGTCATCTGGGGGGACTGATTGTGCCGATAAAAGGGAAGCACCCCATGCAAGAAGGTTCCTGTTGAAGCTGCTGTCCAACAGAAGGATCTGCGTGAGCCTTTAAGAAAGAATCTGTGAAAGAAAAAGAAAGAAAAAAAGGGCAGCCTAGTCTTGGTCCGAAACCAGCCAGTGCTGATAGAAATGGACAAGAGAGAGCAGAAGAAAAAGAGAAGCTACATGAGGAGAGCAGCCCTTCTCATGTCCAGATTGAGCCTAAGAAGAAGCCAGATCGAACTTGTGTCCAGATCTGTCCAAAGGTGCTTCAAGAGCAAAATTTAAAGCCACCGTCTGGTTATCCTTTCCTAACTGTGCTTTTCCTTGCCTCATCTTCTTTTCAGGAAAGTTTTTTTCTACTGCACTTGCAGTGTCTTTCTTTTGTGTTTTTACATTTTTCTCATTTCATCTTGAACCGTCCGTACCGGTTTGTGTGTAGGAAGACAGATGGAGGCGTGCTCCGGTCTGTAGAGAACCGTCCCTAGTGGTTTATGTGTAGGAAGACAAATAGAGGGCTCTCCGTTCAGTGGGTTATGGGACTCGTCCCGTGCGTGTGTGTGGAGAGGTTTTCATCCTCGTGTGGTAAATCCTCATCGATTTAGTGAGGGGTGGCCGTAGGTTGCGGGTTGGCAACCAAACCACCTTAAAATCCCTATGTAGTGGGTTGTCTGTGTGCTATTGCTCATTATCCTCCTCCCCCATTCACAGGTTCGTGTGCTAGGACTCACGCTTGAAAACTTAGCTATTTTTCCACCGCACTCTCTATCACTCTGTTCACACACGCACTAAGTGCCTGCTCAATAGCCATTCCTTTTAAGTACTGATCTGACGGTGTGGGCACGTTACTGTAGACACGCCAAAATTGACGTTACTATGAGTACATCTCATATTACCTTGTAATGTCCTAATTTGACCCTCAAATTAGTTGCGTTTGAGTGATTTTTCCCACTTTTCTTAGATTTTTCACTTTTCCTCCTCTTTTTCTATTTTTCTGGATTTTTCTGAATTTTTCTAAATTTTTCTGAATTTTCTAGGCATTTTTATTAAATAACGACTTGAAGGAGACGTCTTTTCATTTTTAAGAAAATTAAAAAAAATAAAATAAAATTGACGACCGCAGTGAGGGCATTTTTTTATCTCAAATACCCATTTTTCAAGATTTTTTTGAACCTTTTTCGAAATTTTTAAAAATTAACGACATGTTAAAGGACGTTAGTTCAATTTTTAATAAAATAAAAATTCGAAAGTTCAAAGAAACGACGGTAGGGGAGGGCGTCACTTTCATTTAAATATTTTATTAATTTTTTTTCAACTCCCTTCCAAAGGAGATTTGGTGGTCTTCCGGGTGTCAGAAAAATACGCAAAAATAGTCGTTGGAATCAGGGCGACGAGATGCACATTCACCTAAAAATTGGGAAAATAATATTAAGAAATAAAAAATAGCCTTATTTTAAATATTTTGAAATTAACGCCCTCATCTAAGTCGTCTTTTAAGAAACGCCTTAGGATAGGTCGTGTTTCAACTCCGGAGTCCTGCCTTGTTCCACCTTTCCTTCGCAGAGCCTTACCTTGTTCAGCCACCTTGCTCGATTAGACTCTTGCTTTTGATAAACACTACCATTGTTATCTCCTACCTTTGTTTATCCCTTGATTTGAACCCTATTTAAAGGGCCCAATCGATTCTTTGACGGGGTTCCGGAGGTTCTTTTTCTTTTCCTTCTTCTTCTTATTCTTTCCCTTCTTCTGTTTCGTTCTTCTGTTTTCCTCCTTCTGTTTCTTCATTTTTTTTTGTTCTTTTTCTTCTTCTTCTTCTCCCCCAGTTTTTCTTCTTCTTCTGTTTTTCCTCTTCCCCTTTTCCTCTTCTGTTTCCTCTTCCGTCTTTTTTTTCTTCTTCTTCTTCTTCTTCTTCTTCTTCTTCTTTCTTCTCCTCTTCTCTTCTATCTTTACCTTCTGTCTCTTTCTTCTGTGTTTTTCTTTACAGGAACCGATCGGCTGAAGGTGTTTGGTAGGAGGATCTTCTTCCAACAACAAAGCCCCATCCTTTTGAAACTTCTTCCCCGTTGAGGATCAAAGCCAAGGAGCACACCAAACAGATTTTCGTCTTTTCTCTCCCCTCATTTCTTATATTCATTTGTTCGTTAGATCATTTTTACACATGCATGCATCTTTTCATCTTATATTGATTTTTTCTCTCAACCATATTGAGATCTCCCCTTTAGTGCATCTCTTGCACTCTTTCCCCATTATATTTTTTTTTTTACATGCATTCATATCTCCCACACCCTCATTGCATAGGGGTTTAAGGGCAATCCCCTTAAGGTGTGTATTGTTCATATTTTTCATGCTCACCTATATTTTTATTGAATTTGATGCTACACCATTGTTTCTAATCTATATCTTTTTGGTGTTGTTGTCTTTGTTTTGCAAGGATAATTAATTGAAAAGACTCTCTTCGTCGGCCGGCCGATCTTGAAGAGAAAAGGAGTACTCACATCCCCCGCATCTTTCGAGGTATTTTGCGATCATCTCCCCATATCAATCTCCTCTTTGAGACCCTCGTGTCTCTGGCGATCACAACCTCCTTTTAGCACCTCGTGCTATTTTATTGTTATTTTTATTGCTTATTCTTATCATTTTTTTGTTTAAGTGTGGATTTTAAATCAAATCTACAAATTGGCGATCACGGTGGGACACTTTTCGTTTTTCATTTGATTATCCCTTTCCCCTTGGCACCCTCGCGTGCCCTTTCCTAT
Organism: Amorphophallus konjac; assembly: GCA_022559845.1. Lineage (NCBI taxonomy): Eukaryota > Viridiplantae > Streptophyta > Magnoliopsida > Alismatales > Araceae > Amorphophallus > Amorphophallus konjac. The sequence continues at coordinate 340,152,443 of CM040121.1, read as the reverse complement.
TGGTACCCACGGTACCCCTCCTTTGTGCCCCTCGGGCACCCTCCATTGTTTTCTTGTCCCACTTGTGATCTGTCAGTTGATAGATTTCTTTTTGAAATCCCACTTTATCCAAAAAATAAAATTTGATGAGCATGATTATGTTTTGATATTCATATTTGTTGATTGACTGTGATTGACTATGTGAGTGTTTCTCTGCTATTGCTGGCCGTGAAGAGTTTCTGGAATAAGGAAATTAACTCCTCTGACAGAGGTGCGTTTTTTGTTAACGCCCTAGCATAGGGCGCCTTTTCCCTGTTTAACGCCTTCTGTCAGGACGCGTTTTTATTATATTTGGTGATCTGTTGAATTCATGCCCTTCCCCAGGGCGTTTCTTTCTTGATTAGCGCCTCACACCAAGGCGATGTTTCATGATTTGACGCCCTTGGTCAAGGGCGTCCTTTTATTTGTAATGCCTCACCACGGGGCGTTTCTTGACTTGGTTGGCATCTCCCCACAGTGTTTCACGCCCTGCCCCAGGGCGTCTTTTCCATTGGTAGCGCCCTGCCCCAGGGCGTCTTTTGATTTATAGCGCCCTGCCCCAGGGCGTCTTTTGCCTGTGTTTTTACCGCACTCCTTCTTCATCACTGTATTATATTTTTTTTGATTATATCTGTTGCATCCATTCATATTGCATTGGTTTGGGAGGCCTCCTCTCTCCACATATCTAGGAGCCACACACCCCCTTGGTGAAGGAACGACCCTCCATTGAGCATTCCGTCTCTTTGGATTAGAAATTCCTAAACCAAGCCTCCGTAAGTCCCCGCACCCGTGGATTCCCTCACGGACGCTGGGCAGGTTGTACCCTTCTGGAGTCTCGAGTTAGTTGGCCTACACGGTGAGAGAGGATTCCTAGTTGGCATTTGAGTTAAATCATATTGAAACTAGGATCCTCCCTTGTGTGAATCTTTCCAAACTTTATTAAAATTCATTAATTCACCAAGGTTTAAAACAATCAAAATCACGGTAACCATTCCAACTTGTGTGCTTCTTTGCATATTATTATGAACTTTGATTATATGATGGCTTACCGTAATTGGGAAAATAACGTGTTTAATTCCATTCATGAGGATGCACAACCTAGCACTTCTTACACTCCTCAAATTCAACATGTTCATCAAAATCCTCACCATTCATTCAAGGGACCACGTCCTTATTCTTATGGTCATGCCCGACCCATGGGTAATGTCCATTCTTATGGTCCCCCAACTCAAGTTCGAGCCACTATTCCTCCGGGACCGTCTCCTCCCAACGATGAGAGGGTCTCCCAAATCTTGCATGCATTAGATCATCTCACCCCTCAACAGATCCACGCCCTTAAGGCTGCCGTTGAGGGTGCATCTCCTTCATCTCATGCATCTCCTCCTTCTTCTATTCCTATACGGGTGGCCCATCACCCACCTCCTTCTTCTTCCAATCAGGTAGCCCATTACCCGCCTCCTTCTATTCACACTCCTCCTCGGGTGGTCCGACACCCGCCTCCTTCTATTCCTCCTCCAACACGGCCCTGAGGCCCTTTTATTCCTTGTAATCCGACCCATCCGGGTTATCCCGTTAATTCCCCTCCACGGCCTTCTTATACGGCCCCTCCTTCAAGGCCCTGCCGACCCTCTGTTGCTCATATTATGCCCCTCCAGCAAGAGATTTTTGATAAGATTGCTTCCATGGAGGAACAATTAATGAGGGTTACAAGTTTACAGCCCGCTCCTCCTACTTCAGTTAATCCTCTCTATGCGGCTTTGGATGACATTACAAGAATGGAGAGAGAATGGAAGGATAGGATGGACGACTACGGCGTCTGCACTCCAAGCAAGCAAGAACCGGCGATTGAAGAATCCAAGCCGGTATACGACGATGAAGTTATGCAAGCACCCCTTCCAAGTTTCCTTCGTTTCCCGCTCCCTCCAATTTCATTTGATGAACCCCCTGCTCAGGACGAAGCCATCGTCCCTAATCCAACTCCTATTCCCGAGACTTCATGGTGCTACGAGGATGGGTCGATACTCCAATCACCCACGCCGGCGCATCTTGAGTCTCTCCCCACTACTAATACCACTCGCCCCGTTCGGCGCTTTCTCCGCAACAAACCTCCACCAATTGCCAAACCTCCACCAATTACACCTCCCCCCATTATGCCATTAGCCTCCACCTCGGCCTCCACTTCCCTAATTTCTCCACCATTACCCTCCATTATGCCTTTAACCCCAAAACCCATTTTGCCTATACCTCCACCACATAGCCTTTCGCCTTTACCCATGGCTAATCCTGAGCAGGATCCACCCCTTTTTGCACTTGAGCCAACCCCGACTGCTTCCGAGCAAAGGGAGAAGCTCGACGTGTTTGAACCTCCGCCTCCACTCACTCATTTGCCAACACCTCCCGTTATACCTCCATCATCCACGGAGCCTTCCGCCTCCGCCTCACCTCCCTTTACTACTCGGAAGGGGAGCGCTGCTAAAAGTACTCATGCCGAAGACGATCAAAAGTCGGGCAAGAAGACTTCGGCCACGACTGTGCCATTCAAGATTCAAGAATTCATTTTCGGATGCCAATCCGGGTTATTGTGCCGAGCACGATTGAAGAGGCCAAGTTGCCGCCATTGCTCAGAGAATGCCAAGCGTTGACGCCATTTGAGGGCCGGGCAGGGCACCCCTTGTTCAAACTTTCCAATCCAGAATTCATTATTCCATACAAGGGGCGATTGCCCTATTTGCTTAACACTCCATATACACCACATTCAATGGGCAACTCAATGCTTCCCGTTCCAACTCTACAACTCCCCCACATTATTGATCTTTGCTTTCCAAGGGAGTTGTCTTTTACTATTGAAACTTTTTTTATTGGGCCAATTGGTCGTACATGTTCACTGCCGTGGAGGGGCAGTTATCTTGGCGCTAAGGGGCCATCTCCTATTTGTTCCATCTTCTATTCATTTATTTCCATCACCTTTTCTTCATGGGTCACTCCAAGGGAAAAGAGGAGGATCTCCCCCTCTCACCCTTCATATTCGTCATCTTCTTTAAATTTCATGCATTTTTCATTCATTCATTCATTCCATTCATTGCACACATCACATCCATCATTTTGCATACATCTGCACCTCCTGATTCCCGAGTTTTCAAACCCGTATCTCCACCATCTTCGGCACCGCCGGACATTCCGCAATTCTCATCTTGTTCATCTTCATCCACTTTAATCGGGCATGATGCCCTTTTCCATCTCATTCCTCTGGAACCTCCGGATTCTCCACTTGATTTTCTCCACTTTTTCCCGGGGCACCGCGCCCCTTTCCACTTTGTTCTTCCGGATCCTCCGGACTATCCCCTTGGGCATCGCGCCCCGTTTCATTATCTTCCTCCGGAACCTCTGGACCTTTTCCTCGGGCACAACGCCCCTTTCCATTCTCTTATTCCCCTGGAACCTCTGGATTCTCATTCCCTTCCTGATTTTATTCCTCCGGAATCTCCGGACCTTTCCCCCGGGCATCGCGCCCCTTTCCATTGCATTCCTCCGGAACCTCCGGATTTTCCTCCTGATTCTCCTTCATTCCTCTCCTTTTCCCTCGGGCACGCCGCCCCTTTCCCACTTATTCCTCCTCCAGAACCTCCGGACCCCCCATCTTTCCTCCGATTCATCTTTCTGCTCCTCCGGGGCATCACATCCTTCATTTTCTTCCTCCTCTTCCATCATCTTTTTCCCGATTTCTTCTCAGGGCACCGCGTCCCTCGGTATCTGCTTCCTCCGGAACCTCCGGATCTTTCTCTTCTCCCAGGGCATCGCGCCCTTTTCTATCTTCTTCCTCCGGAACCTCCGGATTCTCCATCTTATTCTTTCTATCTTCCTTCGGGGCATTCCGACCCTTCTAATTCCATTCCTCCGGAACCCCCGGACCCTCCATCTTTCCTCCGATTTGTCCTTCTGTTCCTCCGGGACATCACATCCTTCATTTTCTTCCTCCTTTTTCATCATCTTTTTCTCTATTTCTTCCCAGGGCATCGCGTCCCTTCTTTCGTTATCCCTCCGGAGCCTCCAGATTCTTCTTCTGCTCATGATTCTCCTCCACCACCTCCGGACCCTCCAGATCCACCTCTTTCTATCTACCAATTTCTTCTTCTAATTCCTCCTAATCCTGGGTCCGACCCAACTTCTTCCACATCCACTGCCTTGGGCAACTGCCCATTCTCTCACTGCTTTCGAGGCTTTAGTCCTCACTCCTCCTTCTAATTCTCCGCTTCTTCTGTAGACCGTTCCATGTGATCAGGGTCTCCACACCTTAGTGAGGGAGTTCTAGCCCTCGCCTCTCTTCCTTTTTTTTCCTTATTCGTCTGAGTCTAGTCTTGGCACCACTCCTTCTTGTTAAGCCACTTTCAAACCCTTTGCTTCCAATCCTTTTGCCTACGAAAGAGGACTATCCCACGATGATCAACCTCGCCTCTGACAGCTGCTTCTACAAAGGTTACAAGGTAACATATTGGCGTAAGTATGTATTTTTATGATATCATTTTCTCATTACTTCGCGCATGATTTTCAAAATGAAGTGCTTCTTAACAAGATCAAAAGTGGTGTTTTAAATCTTTATCTTTACTAAATCATTGTCAAAAAGAGTCTTTAGGCTTGCTTTCGCAGCACTTTGGTTGATAAAGAACCCGCGCTGGGAATTCAACATTCTCTCCCTGCTTGTTTAAGAGTAACCCTCAGTTGGGCATTTCACACACTTCACGGCGTCCTTAGCCGGCTCCTTTTGTTAAAATACCGTTGCTACCTTGGTCATGCCATGAGTATTCTGAAAGTCTTTTTCTCTTCTTTACTCGGCCGCATGTAGGGGCAGGAGGTTGACGGATGAGATGACCGACCTTGGTAAATCCCAATACGAGAGGAGTCTCAAATAGGGGCAGTCTTGACCCAAAGAAGAATCAATATGATACATATCTCGCCAAAAAGGGCTATTATGAAAATCAAATCAAAAATTTTGGTAATTGCAAATCATGAATTATGACATGTCAAGAGGGCAAAGTCCCCGCAGGGAAAACCCTGGTCATATGCATGTCATGGGTCTAAAAATTAAAGGCACAAAGCACCGGCACAACAGACTACCTCTTTGAGGGTTAATACCTTGGAAGGAATTCAAATCCTGATATTTCCCATCCTGTATAAAGCTTATCTCCAATTATTCTTCTCTTCTTCCTCCAAGACTGAATGTTTCTCGGGTATGGCCTTGGTAGGGGCACCGTTAATTAATGGCGGTCGGTTATAGGACGCCACTTTCCATGCACGCCCGGCTTTGAGTAATTTTTTTAGCGAAAAGGGAAGGAACGAGAACCCCTAGTCAGTGGTTCAGAAACACCCTTTGATGCTGCATTTGCAATGTCTAAGCCAAAACCCATAAAATTTTGAATATTTCTTGACAAAATTTCCACAAAAATTTGAATATTTTTCAAAATTCCACAAAAATTTGCATACTCCAAAGTTCATAAAAATTTGAGTATTTCACAAAACTCATAAAAATTTGCGTATTCAAAACTCCAAAAATATTACATTATATTTTCTGATGGTGTTTTGCAGGAACGATTTTGCAAGGACCAAGAGCACGGGATGAGTCCCCTTTCCACTTATTATTATCAATCCATTGATTCTTCCTGATATTCTCATGACTTGCCGCTGGGCATTTGCTTATCTCCCTTTGATTACATCTCCCCGGGCATTCTGTTTATATCTCCTGATTATTCATTCTGAAATCTTTCAATCAACTCCTGCTAATTTTCCTGATCATTTGCCGCTGGGCATTTTCTCGATTTTCAAACATTCAACTCCAAATTTTGATTGCCCAGATTGTCATCCTCATAACATAACAACAAACAATGATGTTTTGCAATGATGCTTTGCAATGTTTATTCATGCTATTCATGCTGTGCACACTTGGATGCTATGCTTTAAATGCCTTATTCATTGCTTGTTATCTTTTATATCTTGGCTAATGAATTTTTGAGCGCAAGATAAGAAGCTCTTGGTCCCACCGACTGGGCATCATCATTCAAGACCCACGGTGTTTTGCACATTATTTCATCTCAGCCCCACCATGCTTATTGTTATCACCATCCCCCTGTATGCATTCTACTATATGTTATTACACTATTAGATTATATCAAGGACCTTGTGGCTTTGGTAAATCTGGAATTTGAGTTCCCCTTCATCAAAAACAATGACGATTCTAGAGGCGTCTTAGTCATACGGATAGGCCGTTTTGCCGTCCAAGACTGGGGACGATGGTTCCGTTTTGCGAGTTGGTGCGCGGATAAACGGGCTTCGGCTTAGTATCAGCTCGCAGAATGAGTTTCTTGACTCAGTCTCGGCAGTTTAACAATAATATCCTTGATTATTTTATATTTTCGTTTGATTTATTTTTCCTTTAAACCCAGCATGCATTCATGTAGGAATTTGAAACAATTGTGAAAAATCATTCTGATGAGCTGACTTTGAGGGTTGAATTGATATTAATCTTTTCCAGATATGAGATATTCCATGCCGAATTGTGTCTTCAGTGCGTTTTGTCGCTGTTTTGGGTCATTTTCTCGAAAGCTCCTTGTTTGGATTTCTATCATCTTATTTCAACACTTTCCCTTGATCCACCTTGGCTGCAGCACGTCCACTGGCTGGTAACCGCTCCCCAATGGTGAAACTTACAGGTTTGTGACCTGAGGTACTTCCACCGCGCTGGAAGTCGATCATTTTTTATCTCCTTCATGCACCGCGTGCACATTCCCCCTTTTTATCCAAACATCGTTGATTTTAGTGAATTTTCCGAGATTGCTTCATCTCGAGCTTTTGATTTTATTCTCATCAAGTGATGTTGATTGCGTGTCTCATCACACCTTGGCATCTACTTTTCAGTTTGCTCTGCTCCCTTGTAAAGCAGACGCCAAGGCGGGGCAGCTGTAGACACGCCAAAATTGACGTTACTATGAGTACATCTCATATTACCTTGTAATGCCCTAATTTGACCCTCAAATTAGCTGCGTTTGAGTGGTTTTTCCCACTTTTCTTGGATTTTTCACTTTTCCTCCTCCTTTTCTATTTTTCTAGATTTTTCTGGATTTTTCTAGATTTTTCTGGATTTTTCTGAATTTTTCTGAATTTTCTGAGCATTTTTATAAAATAACGACTTGAAGGAGGGCGTCTTTTCGTTTTTAAGAAAATTAAAAAAAATAAAATAAAATTGACGACTGCAGTGAGGGCGTTTTTTTATCTCAAATTCCTATTTTTTAAGATTTTTTTGAACCTTTTTCAGAATTTTTGGAAATTAACAACATGTTAAAGGACGTTAGTTCAATTTTTAATAAAATAAAAATTCGAAAATTCAAAGAAACGACGGTAGGGGAGGGCGTCACTTTCATTTAAATATTTTATTAATTTTTTTCAACTCCCTTCCAGAGGAGATTTGGTGGTCTTCCGGGTGTCAGAAAAATACGTAAAAATAGTCGTTAGAATCAGGGCGACGAGATGCACCTTCACCTAAAAAATGAGAAAATAATATTGATAAATAAAAAATAGCCCTATTTTGAATATTTTGAAATTAACGCCCTAATCTAAGTCGTCTTTTAAGAAACGCCCTAGGACAGGTCGTGTTTCAACTCCGGAGTCCTGCCTTGTTCCACCTTTCCTTCGCAGAGCCTTACCTTGTTCAGCCACCTTGCTCGATTGGACTCTTGCTTTTGATAAACACTACCATTGTTATCTCCTACCTTTGTTTATCCCTTGATTTGAACCCTATTTAAAGGGCCCAATCGATTATTTGACGGGGTTCCGGAGGTTCTTTTTCTTTTCCTTCTTCTTCTTATTCTTTCCCTTCTTCTGTTTCGTTCTTCTGTTTTCCTCCTTCTTCTGTTTCTTCGTTTTTTTTTTGTTCTTTTTCTTCTTCTTCTTCTCCCCCAGTTTTTCTTCTTCTTCTGTTTTTCCTCTTCCCCTTTTCCTCTTCTGTTTCCTCTTCCGTCTTTTCTTCTTCTTCTTCTTCTTCTTCTTCTTCTTCTTTCTTCTCCTCTTCTCTTCTATCTTTACCTTCTGTCTCTTTCTTCTGTGTTTTTCTTTACAGGAACCGATCGGCTGAAGGTGCTTGGTAGGAGGATCTTCTTCCAACAACAAAGCCCCATCCTTTTGAAACTTCTTCCCCGTTGAGGATCAAAGCCAAGGAGCACACCAAACAGATTTTCGTCTTTTCTCTCCCCTCATTTCTTATATTCATTTGTTCGTTAGATCATTTTTACACATGCATGCATCTTTTCATCTTATATTGATTTTTTCTCTCAACCATATTGAGATCTCCCCTTTAGTGCATCTCTTGCACTCTTTCCCCATTATATATTTTTTTTTACATGCATTCATATCTCCCACACCCTCATTGTATAGGGGTTTAAGGGCAATCCCCTTAAGATGTGTATTGTTCATATTTTTCATGCTCACCTATATTTTTATTGAATTTGATGCTACACCATTGTTTCTAATCCATATCTTTTTGGTGTTGTTGTCTTTGTTTTGCAAGGGTAATTAATTGAAAAGACTCTCTTCGTCGGCCGGCCGATCTTGAAGAGAAAAGGAGTACTCACATGCCCCGCATCTTTTGAGGTATTTTGCGATCATCTCCCCATATCAATCTCCTCTTTGAGACCCTCGTGTCTCTGGCGATCACAACCTCCTTTTAGCACCTCGTGCTATTTTATTGTTATTTTTATTGCTTATTCTTATCATTTTTTTGTTTAAGTGTGGATTTTAAATCAAATCTACAGTTACCACCGCAAGTTCTTTGCTATGTCAACACACCTCCCTGCTGAACCACAAACCTTTGTGGGTTTGCAGGTTGATTAAACGCATGCTATCTTGCTGAACCGTCTATGCTTAAGTGTGTATCAACCTGACCACTTGACACTGAGTTTCTGTAGCTCCCTTTTTAGCTGATTCCTACTAATTCCACTGTGCACTATGTCGAAGCATCTGATGACCTTTTTATCCCTTGACTGTTCCTTAATGTGTTAAGTTTTTATTTGGGCATAGTTTTAGAAAGGATCTATTCAACCCCCCCTTCTAGATCCTGTTGCACCCTTTCGAACCTAACAATTGATATCAGAGCCTAACTCGGCCATTCCCAGATCCTACGATCTGTAGGGAAAGATCTCGATGCATTCTAATCAAATGGCTTCATATGCTACACATGCTTCGATGGTCTCCCCGCCCATATTTGACGATTCTGATTTTTCCACATGACTAGGGAAAATGTTCATTTATGTTAATTCCATAGATCTACAGTTGTTGACTCTTATATACAATGGTCCTCATGAGCTGCCATTAAATACAGATGTATGGTCAGCTGATCAAAGGACCAAAAATATTGATAACCATGCTGCCTTCAATCTGATAAAAGCTGGAATATATGTCACCATGTTTCTTCTTGTTTCCAACTACAGCACTGCCAAGGAGATCCTTGATGGACTGGCCAGTATCCACAAAAAGGGAAATGGGAATCACTGTTTAATGGCCAACAGCCCAGATCAGCCAAGCATTTCATCTTCGTCTCAGCTAAACTCTGATCCTGAGGACTTTACCTATGATGAACTTATGAATGCATATGATGAGTTGGCTAAGCAACATAAGAGGCTTAAGTCTGAAAACAAAAAAATTGAGAAAGAAGCTTGAAAACAATTATGCGGATAGCTCTCCCTGTAAAAAATTATCTGATCTTGAGCAAGTGAATGAAACTCTCATGATTGACATAGATACACATAAAGAACACATTGATTGCTTAAAGGATGAAAATAAAATATTGCTAGCTGAAATCATTAGATTGGAAGTTACTACTAGACAGCTTCAAGATGAATCCAAGTCCTTGTCAAACAACCAAAACTTGACTGAAAACAAGGCTTGTATTGAAGAAAATGAAAATTTTAAAAAACAAAAGAATGTGTTACTTGCTAAGCTTCAAGCCTGTCTGAAGGGTAAGAATGTGAGTGTTGAGGACTCAGAAAAAGTGGGTGCCCTTCAACAAGATTTTGATTACTGCAAAACCGTTAATAATATGCTGAATGAGTAGCTTGCCACTTGTGAGAAAGATTTAGGCAACTCGGAACAACACATCCTACTTCTTGAAAATGAAATTCAAGATCTGAGAAGATCCCTGTTGAAATCTAGTCAGTGCCAAGAAAATGTGAACAGACTTTTAAGGACAAGGGTGAACTTCCGAAGAGAAGAGCCTGGAAACCGACCAGTGTACGGAAAGGTCTTTAAAAGAAAACCTTCTACCTCACCTGGTTTCAATTCTGATATTGCCTCATCCACCCAATCACCACCAAAATCTTTTGTGGGCCAGAAAAATCAAAATCAGAGTAGAAACCTGAAAAGGAAAATATTAAAGCAAAAATAGAAAAATGAGTTTATGTATTCTGATAAGAATAACATACACCATGACTTCTAGAAAAACCATGCTTCATGTTCCTTTTATGATCAACAAGGTCACTTGATGCATAAGTACTATGACATGAAAAATGATGAACTGATAGCCTGCAAGTCTAATTTTGATTTCAGTCACTATAAGAGGTCAGCCAAGGGCGGGCAGCTCTCCTACTGCCACCACTGTGAGAGGTTTGGACACAGTATGTCAAATTGCTGGGAGTTGAAGGGTATGAAATCTACGATTCAGTGTTATCGTTGCAAGGAGTATGGCCACATAGCCAAAAACTATTGGCAAAGAAGGAGGAAGGACAATCCTCATGTCAAAGCTATGAGTATTCACAGTCTCCCATGAAAACTCGTCACACTTGGTTATGAGAGGAATGAGAGATCCCCTGTGTGCTACCCTTATTGTGGGATGGTAGGACATGAAGTATATGATTGTCACAAAATAAGGAAAGATGACTTGAATGTCTTCATAAAAAAGAGCTCCTTGGTTAAAAATCTCACTAATCCAATAGAACCCAAGAAAGCTTGGGTACCTAAACATTCCGAATGAGAATTTTGACTGCAGGAGTGCCTTGGAGTTGAGCTGAGGATCATCAGGAAATAAAAGCTCAAGGCACATGTGTGTGAATAAGATCTTCATGTTCGTTAGCATGTATCCTAGGATGTCTCTCTATTTTGTGCAGTTAAGGCTCTTCTTGTTTTTCAATAAATCCTGCAAGCATGAAACCCTCTTTTTTTTTGAATTGTTGAGATTTCCCCTATGAAATTTGAACACTTGAACTGGATCATATGACCCACACTGAGTTTGTGCTTCTGGTATATCAAATGGTACAGAGTAGAAAGGCAAGTCAAGCTTGCTCGGAACTCTCACTATGCGTGAGCAGGATCTCAGATCCACACCTCCGCCTTGTACTAGAAGTCAAAGAATTCAGATGCTTAACCCATGAAGAACTTGTCATGCTAATGGTTTTGAGATGTCGATAAGCTACTGCTAATAACTTCCATTTTTGAGGATTAGTGTGTTGTCACTTCCAGTTTAGCAACCATATGAATTTCTTGTCTATCACTGCTCACCATCAGTTTTGTTAATGTCTGTTATGGCTGCCTTCATTTCAACTCATCACTCATGTGGACATGTAATCCTTTGCATGATTGACCTAACAATTGCATCTGCATAATCTCTTGAAATTCATGCATAGTTTGAGGGGGAGTCATCAGGAGATTTCGGTCGGCATGGTTGCATACAGTCCATTCTAAAGTTCATCATGCCGTTATCTGAATTAATTGCATATTCTCAGGGGGAGTTTGATTTGTTTCTGACAAATTTGTTCATACTTGCTAGTATGTGCTTCGTGATCAATGACTTTTTTTGATGAAGAGATCAAGTCCCAATATAATTTGAAAAGCATGGTTTAATGCATATTCTTGATGTGTGGTTTTCAGTTGTCTCGCATATAAAATGGAAATATTTCATGACAATGTTTTATTTTAAAAAAAAAACTTATGTGTGTTATGTTCAAGATTGTATCGATGCTCTTGTTCACTTCTCTTTGTTCTTATCTTCAGAATAATTTGTGGTCACCCTCATCTTAGGGGCATCTCTGCCGCAATCTTGTGATCTGCCAAATTGCCTCATGTTCTCAATTGCTTGAACTCAATCGGAACATCACTCTCTTACTCAGATATCTGGCTGCCTACTCCTTGAACTCTTGGGAGCATTTCTATCTATAGCTGGGTTCTTTTAGCAGAGTACATCTATAAGAGGAATATTCTTCCATGAGGTTCCTTGATTGCCCTAGTCAAAATAGCTGGTTTAAGTTTAATGGGTTTATGAGTTTTTGAACTGAACTTTCATGATAGTGGTTGTATTCAATCTTAATAGACCTTAACCAGTGTTTCATGTTTTGTCCTGCTATGTCTTCTTAAATTTGAAAGTTTATTTTAAGTACAAAGGCATCCTTGACTGAGAAACTTCATGTAGTATTGTTTTTAAACATTTGTCTAATCTAAAGTTTTCAAAGAGGGGTCTAACTGTTTCAAAAAGGGCTACACTTAATGTTGCAATGAACTTCTATCATACTGAGTAACTGGGGATATTGGCGTCTGATAAACGTACATCCTCACGTAAAAAGGTGTGTACTGAATTCAATGCTTTAAGGCAGAGCAATGACATTTGTGTTACTCAGAAACTAAGCCTTTCATCAAAGAAATGAAATGGATTTAGTCATGAAGTGCCTTGCTACCTCTATTCAAATTGAAGTAGAATGGTGAGCTACACTTAGTAACTGGGGATGCTGGCATCTAATCAACGTGCATCCTCACGTCAAAAGGTTCATGCCACACCTGAATGCTCTTGTAAATTGAAGAACAATTTCATTTGGTATCACATGAAGAATTGTGGCTTTAAAAGAAATAGTGAAAGATGTTTGGGCCCCCCTGGTTAAAATCAGAAACGTCTAGGTGTTTAATCTCAATACTTTCTGTGGTCACTCTCAAAGGAGCTAATGGAATTGAATGAGTAAGGTGAGCGGAGGTTAACCTGGTTTTAATTTAAAATTTTGGTTCATTTCTATTAATTTTGAATACATATTTTTCAAATTACTTTTCTTTTTGAAACTCAGAATTCATCAAATTTAAACCAATCTCAAATACAAATTTAAACTAATCATTGGAACTCTAACTGAATTTCCTGAAAAATCTCTAACTCTGCTTTATGAACTTGGCTTCAGAACTGAAGTACTCCCATCTTGAGATTTCTTGAATCTAGTTGGTCTATAATTCCAAGCGTCGACTCCCACGGTCAACCCCCCATGTCCAGATTTCTGTATGGCTATCGTGGCACTTGCTTTCACGTCAACTTGGGCTCTTGATTAACTCTCCTGGTTACTTTGAAAGCTCTTCCACTCTTAACAGGGACCTAACAACTATTCCACCTTGGTTACCTTGATGATGAATGTCTCCATGTTAATTGTCATTCTTTTTTATATATATCTCACCTCTCTTGGATATTGGTATAAGCCCTTTCATCATGTACATGGTTGGCTTAATTTGCATTTTCCATTTCCATGCCTTGCATAGGTAACTTATAAAATCTAAAAACCTGAAAAATATTAAAAAGTGAAAAACCCTGCAAAAAATCTGTAAGAGTTGAGTTTGCCTCTTAACATGCTACCTCTCATGCTAAAGGTCTTTATTGATTGCTGAATGGAATTCACTTATAACTTTTTGATCTCATGCTCTCTCATGTGCTCACTCTCTGACCTTGCATTTGGCCTTAATGTGAGCACTCTTTGCTGATGGCAAAGGGGGAGAAGTTTTGGGATGAGTCATAATTGCTTTTCTCCATGATTATACCTCCTTAAGAGATGACTCATAATGCTCCCATAGTGACTTACAATGTCGTATAGTTTTCATCATCAAAAAGAGGGAGAATGTTGGATATATGTTGTTTTTATGATATCTAAGTATGAGTTTGGATGGTGTCTAACCATGACTCATTTGTGAGTCTTAATTGCTCTTGATGATGCCTCCATGTATAAGTTTCATGCCAAGTTACAAATGCACATAAATAAAGAAAATTTGACTGCATAGAAATCAAGGCAAGAAGTTGCACAAAAATCAAGGCAGATCTCACCAAAGGTCATTGCTCCAAGATGCAAGAAAGAACTGGGCAGAAAGATTGGTTCATTACAGTCTTGGAGAAGATGTGCATCGACCTTCATATTCATTCAGATAAGAGATGTGCATCGACCTTGTTCTGAATGTGCACAGACCTCTATGATTCAAACAGAAGACATGCATCGACCTTTATATGCCTTGGAGAAGATGTGCATCGACCTTCATATTCATTCAGATAACAGATGTGCATCGACCTTCATATCCTGCAGATAGATGTGCACCGACCTTGGTTGCTTATGTGCACCGACCTTCATATGGCTAAGAATGAAATGTGCACCGACCTGCATGTGAGGAAATATGAAATGTGCACCAACCTTGAAACATGCACTGACCTTGGTTGCTTATGTGCACCGATCTTAGCTGCGAGTTGGTGAAATGTGCACCGACCTTAGCTGTGAGTTGATGAAATGTGCACCGACCTTCATATGGCTGAGAATGAAATGTGCACCGACCTGCATGTGAGGAAATATGAAATGTGCACCGACCTTGAAACATGCACCGACCTTGGTTGCTTATGTGCACCGACCTTAGTTGCGAGTTGGTGAAATGTGCACCGACCTTCATATGGCTGAAAATGAAATGTGCACCGACCTGCATGTGAGGAAATATGAAATGTGCACCGACCTTGAAACATGCACTGACCTTGAATGATCAAAGAAGAATATATGCATCGACCTCTGTATGCTTCAACAGGAATATGCTTCGACCTACACATGATGGAATAGTAATGTGCACTGACCTCTATTGAAGAATTACAAATGTGCACTGACCTTCCCTATGAGCACAGACTTGGCAATTGGACGTGCACAGACTTGGTCATGCTATAAACAAATGTGCACCGACCTTGTTTCTCTAACATGCACCGACCTCATGGAGAAGAGCACCTATTCGATGAAATGCCTCAGTGAGCAAATCCTACTAGAAGCCTCTCCAGTTTAAGCAGTTTTCTGTCAACTCAATTGGGTGATCCAAGGAGAAAAAATAGGAACCGCAAATGCCCAAAAATACGTCTTTTGAGGTCTGGAAAGGTATCCTTGCTCAGTCAACTTCCCTGTCATCATTGGCTTACTATTTTAGCCCTTTTGGTCAATATAAATGTAGGTTACCTTTTCTGGGAATAGTCACATGTCTAGTACCTATCTTTTTGCCTCCACCCAATCAAATACTCTATCACTAAAATGTCACAGGACAAAAGGACGTCCTTGACTGTCTTGCTAGCAGAAAAAAGGAAGATGCTACAAATCTTACTTGGGAAGCCCCTCTCACATATTTTTTTGTCAACCAAAGTAAGAAATTACAAGAAACTTTTTCTACTACCTCCGTGGTCAATCAGAGGCTGCCAAGGCAAAAGGTTCTTGAAGACAAATGATGGTTTATTAAGAGCCAATCACAACCAGCCTGGAACCGTCTTCTGGGAGGACTGGTTGTGCCTATAAAAGGGAAGGACCCCATGCAAGAATGTTGCTACTGAAGTTGTTGTCCAAGAGAAGAATCTGCGTGAGCCTTCAAAAAAGAATCTGTGAAAGAAAAAGAAAGAAAAAAAGAAAAGCCCAGTCTTGGTCCGAAATTGGCCAGTGCTGATAGAAAGGGACAAGAGAGAGCAGAAGAAAGAGAGAAGCTAAGTGAGGAGAGCAGCCCTTCTCACGTCCAGACTGAGCCTAAGAAGAAGCCAGATCGGACTTGTGTCTAGATCTGTCCAAAGGTGCTTCAAGAGCAAAATTTGAAGCCACCGTCTGGTTATCCTTTCCTGAGTGTGCTTTTCCTTGCCTCATCTTCTTTTCAGGAAAGTTTTTTTTCTACTACACTTGCAGTGTCTTTCTTTTATGTTTTTATGTTTTTCTCATTTCATCTTGAACCGTCTGTACCGATTTGTGTGTAGGAAGACAGACGGAGGCGTGCTCCGGTCTGTGGAGAACCGTCCCTAGTGGTTTGTGTGTAGGAAGATAGACGGAGGGCGCTCCGTTCTATCGCTTGTGGGACTCGTCCCGTGTGTGTGTGTGGAGAGGTTTTCATTTTCGTGTGGTAAAGCCTCATCGGTTTGGTGAGGGGTGGACGTAGGTTGCGGGTTGGCAATCGAATCACCTTAAAATCCATGTGTAGTGGGTTGTCTGTGTGCTATTGCTCATTATCCTTCTCCCCCATTCACAGGTTCGTGTGTCAGGACGCATGCATGCAAACTTAGCTATTTTTCCACCACACTCTCTATCACTCTGTTCACACACGCACTAAGTGCCTGCTCAACAGCCATTCCTTTTAAGTCCTGATCTGACGGTGTGGGTGCGTTGCCACCGCAAGTTATTTGCTATGTCAACACACCTCCCTTCTGAACCACAAACCTTTGTGGGTTTGCAGGCTGTTTAAATGCATGCTATCTTGCTGAACCGTCTGTGCTTAAGTGTGTAGCAACCTCACCACTTGACACTAAGTTTCTGCAGCTCCCTTTTCAGCTGATTCCTACTAATTCCACTATGGACTATGTCTAAGCATCTCATGAGCTTTTTATCCCTTGACTATTCCTTAATGTGCTAAGTTTTTATTTGGGCATAATTTTAGAAAGGATCTATTCAACCCCCCCCCCCCTTCTAGATCCTGTTGCACCCTATCGGACCTAAGAGGGATAACCACCCCCCCCCACTCCCCAACAATCATATACCTCTCCAGTTAGCCCATGCCAGTCCCTGATCAATATCTCACGCCTGTTCAAACCCCATACCTTCCTGTCAGCCATACATCACTACGATCGGCTTATACGAGTCCTCCACCAACACGCCTCTCCGGTCCACTGATCTTACATTTTTGAATTAGTCACATAACACCCTAGTTGATTCACAATGCCCCTGGCCATTCCACCATTATGGCTGGCCTGCACACACACGTAGCCCACACAGTACCCCAGCTATCCTTTCCAACGAACCTCAACCCTAGTTGGCCTTTGAATCCCTTCCAATCTGGACCCATATGTCTCAAAGAGTCTTTAACCATAAAGCCCTAGTTACCAGCCCATCATGGTTGAACTACCATCACACTAGTATAACTCTAAGGTTTACCAGCTCCCTGATCCCAGAACCATAATGGTGATAAGCCATCGATAGTACAAGCCTCAGGTCACGTCCCCGAAACGGTAGCACGCTATAGACAGTGTAACGACCCAAGATCTGGATACCATTCGAATCCTGGTCCGTCGCCCACGAGTCGGAGGCCTCAGAAGGGCTAAAGGATGTGTGTGAGTGGAGTACACAGAAATAAGAAATAACGCAGAAATAATAATAAAAGAACAAATAAATAAACTAACTACAAAATCCAGTCCAAAAAGTACAGTCCACAGAAATAAAATGTACCCAAAGCTGAGTGAACACTCGACCCGGCAAGCTGTCAACTACGAACCTCTGTGCGCTACACCCTCGAACCTCGAGGAGGAACCGCCACACCTGAAAAGCAGGGGGTGAGCCTCGTCTAACTGGCTCAGGAGGGGTCCCGTAGAACCCCAACCATAAACAATGGCGGTAACGAAAAGAAGTAATAATAGCGGAAACGTCAAACACAGCGGCCGGTAAACCCTCGGCTCAACAGCTACTCCTACTATATCGGGAAACACATCCCGATCTCACAGTCGGGGGACCACTAGACTAACGGGAAAACTCTGGCCTGTCCTCGCTGACTAAGGCCTGGCCCAAGACCATGCGATCTAGGAACACGGTCGCGACCTCGCTGTCGTGAACCTGGTACCGTCAAGGGAAAACGTGGAAACTACCTGTAAAATCATGAGAAAACCCGTCTCATGTGACAGGAGTACTTCCCACTAGAAGTAAGGCCGAATGCATCCACTGACGTCTTAGTCTGCACCTCAGGTGTCTCCCTCCCCCCAGGCGGAAACTAAGGCATTGTACTAGTAACCCCGAAACAAGGATCTAGTCGGGATCGTGCTCGTCAGCACGCATCTGAAGTCCCCAACCAGGTGTGCACACACTGGCACTCTGCCTATCGTTAGGCCCTCTAGCTGGTTTTCCTCCAGGGTCGGACTCGAGCCGTGTACAGGGGAGGCCCTACAGCAACCAGCCTAAAATCGTCTCTCTCGGGTGTAGCTCTCCACCTACTTTCTGGTGGCAATGCACACGCGTGCAAAAGCAAGCTACGACTAGTGGGGGCTCACTGAGCAAAACGACTCTCAGGAGAAGCCCACGAAATATGGATAGGCTACACATGAGCCCTGTCATTAATTAGCTTGGAAAAACATGTGGCACCATGCCACCAGACTCTGGGCAGTCTACTAAACGTATTAAACCCAACGGCCCTCGAGTTGTAAGACTCAGGTCAAGGCCATAGCACAGGACAACCCTAGGCCATCAATCTGGCCTATCCCTAGGTCAGAAGCCTCGGTACAATATAGATTTTAAGGCGGGACATAACCACCGAGTTAATCCCTTCAACATGAAACCTAAGAAACCCTCCAGCCCCAGGCTGGGTAATTGGACTCGCAGAGTCCACAGGCCAAACGCATGGCCCACACGGAAATCGCTTTCTGGAGAAGCTCACGACATGTGGGAATAGCCTTCCGCACTCATGCCCATACACGGCGACTCGATCATGCGTAACACGAAAGCCTGGAACACAAAAAGGGTCACCCAAACCCCTAAAAACCACGGGCATGCTAATCTAGGTAAAACGGTGTCTCCGGACACCCAAAAATATGGTCACGATATCCACAGGGTGTCTGAAACATTTACAGGGCCAAAGGTCGATCATTGGGTCTCAATCGGACCGACCGGGACCCAAGATGGGCAAGAGGGGCTTAGTTCGATCGACCAGACCCATTGGGTCTGTCGACCAACACCCATAGCGCTGGTCGATTGACCAGACCAGCCCGGTCAGTCGATCGACATGCCCAGGCGACGTCGATGCAGTGCGGCTGCGTCGACTCTGCCCCCCGCGGTTGGTCGACCGGCGCTCATCGGTCGGTCGACCGAACCGGGGCGGGACGCCCCTATTCGCTAATACCGTCTGGTCGACCGAACTCTGTTAGTCAGTTGACCGAATGCGGCAGAACCCCACCTGAGCTCGACCTCGGAGCTCGGTTCCACGCTCTGATCACCCCCATGTGATGGGGAAAACAATGGGAATCATTCCCGGGGTCCCAAAACCCAAAAATGGAGGGAAGAAAGCAGGAAAACGGCGTTCGATCCTACGAATCCGTCGCACGCCCTAAAATGCATTCAAAACCCCCCAACGACAATAAACCCATGCTCGACTCACCACATGCTACCAAAATCGTAAGAAAGGAAGTATAGGGGTTAAGGATCCATCTCCCTACCTCCACCGAAGATTCCGCGCACCGTGGACGTCGTGCCGTCGTGAAATGCCCCGCGAACCACCTCCGGTGCCCCGTGCTCGCGAACGATGAACACCGCGCCACCGTCCCTCGATCCTCGACCCGTCCTCGCACTCCTCGCCCTCACGCCATCTCCACCTCCGTCGGCCGCCCGGAGAAGAGGGGGACAGAAAGACAAGAGAGAGAGTGAGAAAGAGAGATTGAGAGAAAGAGAGAGGGTGGGGGGTTTAAATAGAAAAACCACACAGAAATTTTGCAATCCGAAAAATGCAAAAATGGGGGAAAATATTCCCCATGATCCTCGAAAAATGCACAACGCTCTCGCAACTTCTTGGAGCCCGACAACACATCGGTTCACCCTGCACAGGGTTCCAAAGGTTCATCAGAAACAAACCCGCGTAAAGCCCAAAACATGTTCCGGGACACACAACGATGCTCCGAACTCACGAATCCTGATCTGAAAAAATGATAACTTTTTTGGAGTGTTACAGACAGCGACCACCAGATTCCTAGGTAAGCAAAAAGAAATGGGGTTAAAAATAGAGATACCCTGATGGCCTCAGTCAACTCCCTCCACAGTACTATTGAGGGCAAAAATTGCCACCAATCGAGCTGAGGTGAAAACCGTAAAGGCGCCTCAGGCAAAATCCAGTAACCCCTCGGTGTGAAAATCTGTAAGGGCGCACCCGAAAAAGCTAAAGGGGGCTAGCTCTGGCGAAAACAAAAAAGGGCGAAGGAGCTGGTAAAGGGATACAAAAAAATAGACTCTCCTTCCTTCCCAGATCCTTAATGGCAAATAGCCACCGGTCTCGACACTTTACCGATGACAAATTAAGCATTCTACTGTGTCGTCACCGACTAGTCTCCAAGCTCCAGCTCCAGCTCCAGTCCCAGTCTCTGGCTACAACTCCTCAATCGTCAGCTAGCCAGCTCCAGTTCGAGCACCTGCCCCAGCCTCTAGCTACAACACCTCGGTGGTCAGCCGGCCAGCTCCAATTCCAGCACCAGCCCTAGCCCTAACCCCCGGCTACAACACCTCAGCAGTCAGCTAGCCAGCTATAGTTGTGGCACCAGCCCTAGCCTCCGGCTTCAATACCTCAGCAGTCAATCGGCCAGCTCCAGCTCCGGTCCCATTCTCCGGCTACAACACCTCGGTGGTCAGTCGGCCAGCCCCACCTCCAGCTCCAGTCCCAGTTCTTTTGGTATAACACCCCCAAAGGTCACGTGGTCAGCTCCTGACTCCGTGGCCATTACATATCAGAAGATAGATAAGTGGTTCCAGCTTTCGGCTACACACCCCAACCCTCCAGTAACTCCAGCAACATAGGCCAACACACCGTCAGGGGTTGGCCCCTAGCTCTCCAGCAACTCTAACAACATAGACCAACATACCGTCAATGGACATCCCCCAATTTCCAGTCCCCCAGATTAACATACCCGTACGGGTCATCTTCCAGCTTCCAGTTGCTAGCCATTCGGGTCAGCATGCCTCGTTCAGGTAGGCTTCCAGCACCCGGTAGCTAGTATCCAGTATCCAGCACTCAGCCCCCAGTACCTACTGCCTAGCACCAGTACCTAGTACCCAGCCTCCAGTACCCAGTGCTTAGCCCCCCCCAGTAGCCAGTGCCCGACCTCTAGTACTCAGTGCCCAGCCTCCAGTACCCAGTATTCAACCCCCAATACCCAATGCTCAGCTTTTAGTACCCAGTGCCCAGTATCCAGAACCCAGTACCTAGTACCCTAGCCTCCAGTATCCAATACCCAACCCCCAGTATCCAGTACCCAGACTCCGATACCTGGTATTCAGCTTCCGACATCAAGTACTCTACCTCTACTGTCCAGTTCTCGACCTCCAATCCCTAGCAACAGGTTAGCGCATCTTCTGCATGTGTTATCATAATCACATACCAGTGTATAGTAGAAGAATCAACCATGTCAAGCAGTATGTGGTGGCCATCCAATACATCCGAGGTGTCGAGCAGATGACACTCAAACACCTCAAAGGGGTGCGAATCAGCAAAGATTCTTTCTTCTTTTCCATCTTGGGGGTACTTGATGCATTGGTGCAAAGTAGACGGCACCACCCGATTCTGATGCAGCCAAGGTTGGCCAAGCAGCGCCTTGTATGGGGTGTCAGAGTTGATGACATGGAACTGCACCTTGGTGGTGAAATCTCCTAATGAAAGCTTGAACACCACCACACCCATGGGGACTTCAAATTTCTGGTTGAAACCAGTAATCTTCATATCCCTGACCTCGATCAGGTGCATATTGAAGTAATGCTTCTGATAGACCCGGTAAGGGAGTATATTTACTACTGCCCCTGGGTCAATTAGAATTCTATTTATGCGGCTGGCCATTTAATTGCCCCTTCATGTACAAGGGTCTATTGTGGCTGGCCGTTGGCCGAAGCATATCCTCGTCGACAAAGGTAACAGCCGCTTCTGAACACATCTCGGCAAAGCAGCTTTTAAAGCACATCGGGGATTGCAAGGCTGCAATGATGGCCTACTGAGTTTCTTCATCTAGGGAGAGTATCCCCTAGAAGTTCTAGAATTTATTTCAGTTGCTTCAATATTCGAGCACCAGCTCGTACATTAGCGAGTCTCACTTCTTCAACTTTGTTATGCTTACTGTAGCCTGGTGTTAGAGCAGTTGGCTTGGATGGCAATCTATCTTCTTCTTCGGGAGCTACCTGATCCTGACCCATCTGACCAGTTGGTTCTTTTATTTGGATGGGTTTGGCAACAGGGGCGATGGCCTTGCCACTTTTATCTGTCGAAAATGGCACACCGGAGGCCTGGGTGGAAGTGTTCTTAGCCTTTGACTCGACCTGCTGGTATGGCTACTTGCCCTTCTTTGCCGACAAAAATTCAGTGAATGAGGGGACTTCTTGGCTGCTTGCATCTTCAGGGTAGAGGCCCGGTGGAGGCGGGACTCTTGCGCCCTTTATCTCAGGTTCGGGGATCTGGTACGATTGTTCACCCTTGAACATGATATTGTGATTAGTCAGGGGCGGACGTCCCCACTTCCTCCCAGACCTGGTGGCATGATGGGAGGTGGAAGTCTTAGCCTTGTTTGCTTTAGGAGGTGTGAAACAGATTTCTTCATCACCTTCTTCAAAGCTTTGGGGTAAGTTAAAGCCGATAATGTATTGCAGGAGACGGTGCTACCTTTCTTTTTGTTCTTTGATTTCTTCCTTTTCTTTCTTTTCTCTGCAGGCATCTGCTCGGGTGGAGCATCTTTCGGGGCAACCCCTCCCCAAAATTCATCTTCAATTTCTTGCTCTAGCCCTAGGGACTCTATATGTTCCGAAGGGACATATTCTTTCAACTGCACTGGCTGGAGCTTGGGTTGTTCATATTCATCTAACCCATTTATAATCTTCTACAATCGTTTGGCTGTGGGGCTGACTTCTTGATGTACCCGCAATGGGGCTTGCTTCTTCTTATTCTCGGTTGGCCTCCTGATGACCATTCGAGGGGTCGTATCATGCCAGACCGAGGTCATAGCAGGTGAAGCTGGCTGAGGTGTAATGCCATGAATTCAGACTCCCAGAGCAGGGTGGGATGCCGGTCTTCTCTTCGCCTTTGTTGGCACCATCTGCCAATTTTCTTCATCTTTTGATGGGGTTAGCACAAAAGCCTCATAGGTGTGCTTTGGGCAAGCTTCTGCCACCTCTTCTGGCAATTGCTGATATAATGATATCATGTTGATAGTTGCCCCCAGTGCAGGGATTTCATGCGGGCGCGGAGGATCAACCTTGTATTCGCCCATTTGCAGCTCCCCCTTTTTAATCAGACTTTCAATCACGTCCTTAAAGATGTAATAGTCTTCAATGGGGTGCCCGAGCATTTGATGGTACGAGCAGAAGTGAGGATCATCTTTCCTCCTATCATCACCTGGCCTCTTTGGGTCTGGCAATGTAATCTTGTTGTAGTGGGTAGCCCATTCAAATAGGACCCGAGTCTTCTCCTTGGGGAAGGAGTACAGCTTCTTCATTTTGTTCCGCAGGGAAGGGCCCTCCTGACATTCAGATGGCTTTGCAGGAGGAGGGTCAGCAACTCCTTGTCTTTCTGCTGCTAAAACACCTTGAAGTCTACATTATGCACTTCTTTGGGCATAGGCTGCTTATCAGGGGCTTTGGCATTTTGACTGGAAGCAGCAGGGGCAGAAGAATATCTTGAGAGGAAAGCCTCGATTTTGACCACCACATTGTTTAATCGGTCGAACGACATGATTTCCATTCCTATAATCCTCTTAAGGACTTCCCTCTTCAGATTTTGCTTGCAAATCTGTACAACATCTTCTTGGTGCGGCAGACACTTACATCTCATGCTAAGATTCCGCCATCTCTTGATATACTCCAGGGTTGTTTCATCATTTTTCTACCTAGAAGCATATAATTTGGCCACAGTGACCTCCCTTTCAGCAACGTGGAACCGCTTCCGGAACTTCCATTGCATATCAGGCCAGTCATTAATTGACCTGGCCGACAGGTTTGAGTACCACTCGAAAGCGAGTCCCGTGAGGGAAGACCTGAAAAACATCAGTAGGTAGGACTCGTCCGCTGCCAGATCACCCATCAAGTTCATGTAATAGGCTATGTGCTCCTTCGGGGATCCTTGCCCGTTGAAGTTGTCAACTTCATCGGCTTATTGACGCCAGGAGGGAGTCTTTTAGCATCATGGTAAGCCAGATATGGCACCTTGAATATATCAAACAAGGCATAATAATCACCGCCTCGATCTGCTAGCTTCATATCTTGTTGGGTCCCGTAGTGCAGGAACACGGATCTAGAGGGGGGGTGAATAGATCCCTCTACTAAAATTATGTCCAATTGAAAACTTAAACCTACTCGCAGCGGAATTATCAAGTTTAACAAGATTGAGGAATTTAAACTAAGCAAGATAAACTAGATTCTCTCAATCTTACCGAGCTTACACAATTGCATAAATAGATTAAACGGTGATGCATACAATCACAACATTCAAACCATGAAACACGGGGATTTTTAAGGTGGTTCAGGACCACGACGGGCTCCCTACGTCCACCCCTCACCAAACCGGTGAGGCTTCACTACTGTAAAAATAGCCCGGGGATAAATTCTCCCACACACACGGAGCCAAGCTCCAACACACACATGTAGGGTGATGCCTACGCAACCACACGGGAGTAAACTCCCAACCACACACGGGGAACACACCCCAAGATACGCCCAAACACACACGCGGATATGCTCCACACAAAACGACGCACACGCGTCAACACAAACACTCGGAGAACCCTTTCTCCAAACCACCACACAAAAATCCTTTCAGAAGTTTATGAAACGAAGACAAATAGATACAATGAACCCCAAACAAACTCTAAAGATTGAAATGAAGAAGATGTAGCATGTATGAAGCTCCCCCTTTTAGAAATACTCCGGCTCTTTTTGGCTCATTGTTGGATGGTCGCGATTTCGCCATCATCTTGCACCTCTCATCATTCCGCTCCCTTTTCTCTTCTATCACGAGCTCCAAATCTTCATGGATGTACATGATAACCTCCTTGCAAGAGCTCCTCTTCATTTTCCCCCTTTTCTTCTCCTACAAGAAAAGGCAAATAAGCATTAGGGTTCTATTTCTCACAAAATCGTAGCTCTTATATATGCAACTCAAAGAGTGGGGAAAAGACACATAAAACCCTCCCAATACATGTTAGAAACTCCCTAATAATAATAGGAACCAATGTAGAGTTGTATGGTAAAGTTTAGAGAGGTTTTCAAAAGGTTTTAAGATCTTCCAAAAATCCCGTTCCAGAGGGGTCGACCTCGAGCAACCAGAGGGCGCGCAGACAAGAAAAGGGGGTCTGGCACACAGGGGTCGACCCTTGGGGTTGACCCTTGGAGTGGGTCGACCCCAGGGGTTGACCCCTGCAGGCAGGTCCTTCAAAACAGCTTCAGTCCGATCTGGAAACACTAGGGGTCGACCCCATGGGTCGACCCATGCCATTAAATGTTGGAAAAACCCGTCAAACCTCCATGAATTCAAGGGAAAATAAATGATTAAATATTACCATAATCCCATGATGATTAACCATGTATTTTCATCCTGAAAAATATGATAAAACAAGAGGTTAGATGAGAATCAAAATTCATGAATCAAGCATTAACAATTTCAACTTGTTCACATAAAAATGCAACATTGAACCCATTCAAACATGTATTCCACTTCTCAAATCAACCATTAAAAATACGTTCACCATATGACAAGCTTTTGTAATGATGAAATTGAATCTCTCAATCAACCAAAAATAATAACATGGGAGCTCAACCATTCAATAGAATTCTTGAATCAACCAAATCTTCAACATCAAAATACTTCATAACCCAAATGTTAACAATCATGCCAAATATAAAGCATGTAGAAAAGCATGGGAACTCATCAATTTAAATGGCATTCTTGTTGATAAAAACTAACATTCACGAAGCATTATTTTCACGAGGAGCATTGTCATAAACATAGAATCTTCAAATCGCATGCATCACACATTAGTAAATATCTAGTCATGCAAGTATGTTTTCTCATGAATTCTCATTGAGTACAAGGCATATGCATTCTTTCAAGCATGTTTCACAAATACATTCTCATTCAATACAAAGCATCCTCAATCAAGCTTTTAGTGCATTGTTCACAAGACCAAGCATTCATGCTATGCATGAGCAATATAGAACCAACTCTGATGAAGTCTTGTATGAATATTTCAAGCACATGAAAACATGGAGAACCATTCAAGCATAAGGCCAAGTAACAAAGTCATTTTGTAATCATCAAAATCACAGTCACAACAATCTCCCCCATTTTGATGATGATAAAATATTATGCAATAATGCTCTCTCTCCCCCTTTGACATAATCACAAATGGGGATCATTATGGGGAATTCATGATAGCAATAAAATCAAAAATAACATTTCTTTCTCCCCCTTTGGCATAATCAGAATGGGCATGCTCAACCAAAATTTGGGTAGGAGAATTTCAGAGTTAATTTCAAAAACTATGCACATGGAAAATGCAAGATGCTATGTTCATGAATTATGCACATCATTACAACCTCTCCCCCTTTGTCATTTATAAAAATCGATAGACAATAGGGTTATTAAGAGAATCATATCCACAATATGTTCAAAAAGATGCACTTTAGAATATGCACATGTGAATGCTATAAATGCCAAATATGCACAATATACATGAACCAATTGCATGAGTTTGAAATGCAAATAGAATGAGCAAGTATGATTGACCTCCAAACAGATAAATATATATACATGCAATATAGCTCCCCCATTTTATTTAAAGTGAAGGGATATGTGTACGAAAAGTACAGGTGAGTCAGTAAAACCAGGATGCTCATGTGTACACCTGATAGTGTGCAGATAGATAGCAAAAGACATACACCAATCATGTAGTCAATAAAATTTTTAAAATACATATCAAATCAAATTACCAAATGTGTGAGTGAGTAACATGAGAATAAATTTTAGCTATTTGGATAAACAGATTTTCAGATCAACATAAGAAAGGACTACACATACTGCACTTCATCTATAGAGAACAGCGTATTGGAGGCTACGCTCTATCCCATTAATTTTCACATCATAATTTTTCATCTAAAAAATTTTCACAAAGACAATCTAAATTTTTCTTAGAGTGATCATGTTCAAATAATTTCTTTTTACGCGAGGAGACACATGGAGCTCATGCTAGACTTTCTGGTTACTCAGAATAATGAACCATTTCACCTCATTTTGAGCAGAGGTACTATAGTACAACACCTTTCAGAAATGAACCACATCACATCTCAGGTGACGTGCATCTAGGTTACTTAGTGAGACTGAGCATTGCTCTACCTTTCATTCTTTACACAATTCAAATTGAGGTAGACAGCTTTTTCCTCAACTGTCTCTACAAAATACATACAGTACGTATAATTTCTCTAGAGTGTTGAAAAGAAATTCCTACATCCTTATGAAAAACACTCATTTTTACATTATAGTGCATGAAGTGTACGAATTTGATTTAACATGTATGGAGAAAACGTAACTCAAAACAGGATAGTGCAGCTCCCCCTATGTGAATGCACTAAACAAGAAATGCTCCCCCTGAGTGTTTAACATGAAGCACACTGGTTAAGACTCAGATGTAACATTATTTATCAAGGGAGTATGAGGTCATAGTATTTTCAAGGAAGGGGTTTTAGCATATATTAACATGCAAGCATACAATGGAAATATGCAAAATGCAATGGAGAATGCAACAAGGGTGCGGTATGCAAGATTTCAAATTTCACATGACAATTCTAAATGTAAATAATGTATGAAATGCATTTTTGTAAAATGTGTAAGCACAATTTTATTTAGAAAAGATGATGAAGGGAATTAATCTAAAGCATCAAAATCATCACATGTGAACTTTTCCTTGAAAATATTTTTACTTTTATCCAAAAAGATAAGTAGCACATTGGTAAAGACCACAGAACATTTGATCAAAATCAATTCTCAAAATGTGTAGCCACAGAATAACATCATCTTCCTAAGAAAGTGGAATAGCATTAATCTCAAATTTTTCAGCTAGCAAGACTCCCCCTTAATCAAATGCTTGATTTCAGAAAATTCATTTAAGTTCGATGCCATATGCGAAGAAGACTCATGGTACCAGGCGGAGGCACATTCTCGCGCATGGTGATAGCTTTCAAACATGCTTGACCTGCCCTTCCACATGTCACCATTTAATATACCATGTAGTCATGAAATGATAATCAGAAAAGTACAATGCATTCCCATATGACATCGGGGAGTTTTGCAAACAAATGAGCATTGAATGATAGCTGAAAATTCATTTAGAATTAACCATTCAATTTTGCGAATTCTGGTACGAGATAGAGATTTTAGTCCGAAGACCCAGTTCACGCAAAGTGATACTTTTCTGATAGGCCTAACCTACCATTCTGGCAACACTTTTTGATATACCAGAAATTTCAGATAATCTCACACATACACAAGCAATTCCAAATATAGAGATATTCAATGGCCACAACAATCTCATATGAGAAGACAATCAAAACAGACCTCGTTTCTCACAGTTAAGACCAATTGCATGAACGCTAACACTTAGCACCAAAACTACGACAGATAATGGAAACAAAATCTTATTTTCATACCTTTGTCTTGAGCTACCATTATTTACCAACTTTCCTTCATTGGCCTCAAGGCATTCCTACACCAAAAAGTCATTTAACAGTTTTGGGCATCCAAGCCTTCTTGGGTCCTTGGATGTTGGTAGTATTTCCACCGAAGACTTTCTTATTTTTTATCACCACCATGTCGTCATTCTTCATGATCCTACAATCCTCAATATCATGTCCATGGTTTCCACAATAAAATCATTGAGGGGTGACATTTTTACTAAAAGAATTCCTTTTAACATGATCAAAAGAGTTTTAAAAAACATTCCTTCTTCTATTTTCAAAAGGTCTAGATTTAACAATGTTAAACCTAGCATTCATTCTAGAAGCATAGAATTTATCAGTTTTCAAAAACTAACATTCTTTCATCACATGCCCATATTTCTCACAATGAAAATAACAAGGAGATGTAGGTCTACGGAAAGATTTTTCATTGTTTGCATGAGTTTTTGGAAAGAAGCTTCTCTTGTAAGATGAGAACTTTTGAGCATGAAAAGCATGGTTATCATTGAATTTTCTTTGAAAATTAAACTTAGTCGTGTTAGCATGAAGTTCATCTTTTTACTTCACAAAGTAATTTTTCATCACATGGTCAAGTTTATGACAATAGAAGTAAGAAATATTTCTCTTTGTCTTGAAAGTATTTTTATGTTGTAGTTCAAATTTGTCATCCTTTGTCATGACAACACAATCATCCATCACATATCTATGCATGCCACAGTAAAAATAACTCAACTTTGAACTTTTAGGAACATAAACATGTTTCATGTGACTATTGCAAGCATCAAATGTTTTGTTGCTAGGTTGAGACTGAATTTTGAAATTGTGTTTCTCAACAAACGATGCATTTGAAATATTAGAGGAACATGATGCATGCACAAAGGATGTTTGTGTTTTTGGACCAAAGGCCTTCTTCTTGGTGGGTTCATACCCAAAACCTTCCCTTTAGAAATTTACCTTGGTCTCCAATATTTTCTCTAGATTATCATTCCCCTTGATAAATTTAGACAAAGACGCATTCAAATTAGTGATTTCATTTTCAAGAGAAGTAATGTGTAATTCATAGCTAGCTATGTCTTGTTCACTGCAAACAATACTTTCATTCAATACTCTATTTGTAATTTTATAGCTCTCAATTTCTTGTTCAAGCACATGTACTTTTTCCGATTCCTCAACAATCACAGATTTCCCTTTTTCAAGTTCTAAAAATCTTTCAAACATGGAATTGTTCAAGTATTTCAATTTTTTATTTTCAGATTTTAACAATGCATTTTCTTTTTCAAATCTTTCAAAGTATTTTAAACTACCTTCAAGAAGGGAAATTTCAATTAGCATGGCACCATTTTTCCTTTTAAGTTCTTCATTTTCATTCATGATGCTCTTGCTATCTATTTCAGAATCAAGCAATTTCTCAAATAATTTTTCATCGTCAGGCAATGAATCTAACTTGTTTCTAAGACTTCTTTGTGTTTTCTCAAGCAAGGAGATTTTAGACAACAAAGATTTATTATGTTCAAGCAAATCATGACACTCATTTTCAGAATCCAAACATCTATTAGAATTTTCAAGCATAGCATATTCTTCACGCATGTCAGAAATATCTTCTTCAAACAATTTTATTTTGGATTCCAGAAGTTCATTTTGACTTTCTAAACTTTCAATTTTTGATTCTAACATTGTGTATTTTTCACAAGAAATATCAGCATGCACATTCTCACTAGTTTTCTTTTTAATACTTTTATTTTCAGATTTGAGCTTCTAACATTTTTATACAAATTAGCATAAGCTAATTCCCATTCCTCAACAGAAAGCTCTTCAGACTCAGAATTTACCTCATCAACATTTTCATCATTATGTTGATCAGCATCGTCGGCCATGAGACCTTTTTGTCCTTCATTCTCTTGAGCTTTAATCAAACAGTCCATAAGCTCCTTTGCCGTCCTGCAAGAAGAGACAAATGGAAACATGTTAATATTCATAGAAGCTTTTAAAAAACTCAAGATAGTGACATTTTCACAGTCCATCAATTTTTCTTGATTAGACCACTTGGTCACATCTAAAGGCAATATGTGAGGACCATTATGAATCAACTTCCAAAGATTTGGATTAACAGAGTTTATAGTCCTACATAATCTACCCAACCACAAGGGAAAATCAGAACCATTAAAAATATGTGCGAAATTCATCAAAATTTGTTTAATAGAAAAATTCATGATTGAACAAGCACTGGGATTGCTCTATAGATTGTGAGATCTAGGGACAACAGAGCCTCACTCTGATACCAATTGTTGGGTCTCGTAGTGCAAGAACATTGTAGCAACCCTGATAAAATATTAATAATGATAAAGATTTATAAATAAATCAAGTAAATAGAAAAAAATAAAACAAAAATAAATAACGCCTCTGATAACGGCTCTATTCAAATTAGAAACGCCTCTAGCTACGGCGTTAATAAAGAAGTGACGCCCTCACCTAACGGCGTCAATTCCCAACGACAAACAGGGCAAGGTCAAACAATGCCTCTAGCTTGGGCATGTTTTAAAACATGAAACGCCCTTACTCAAGGCGCTTCTTAAGAAACGACCTGAACCAGGTCGTCAATTCAAGAATCGACGCCCTGACCAAAGTCGTTAATTCCATTTGTGAACCGTTCGAACCCAGAGCTTATCCAGTGAAAGATTAACCTAATCCAGTAAGTGTCTACTAGGGTAAGGACTCTATTAGGGATATATTACCCTCACACGAACACTAACTCTAATAGGATTTCCATAACCCTATAAATAATCTACTATCTAACCCTAAAACGCTATTTGGCGTTCGACTCATCAAGAGGTATATGCAGAACATTGTGTTCTTCTTATGTATCTTTTCCTCTGCTTCAGATTATATGAAGAATACTGATTCTTCTTTTTACAGGATCAGGAGGCTCTACTAAGTGCGTGAAGAACTGGTAAAGTTCTTCTTCCCGTTCACATCTTTCCTTGTCATCGAAGAATACTGATATTCTTCCTCTTATGAACCTGTAGGTTGCTTGCATCAACAAGAAATTAAAGGACGTGAAGTTATTATTCTTCCGGCTGTCCAGATTCTCTGTTGTAAATAGATCATCTTGTTCTTCTCGTCAAAGTCCTTCACCCGGTCATATCCAAATCAACCATTAAAGGTAGGATTTTCTCAAGATACGGTAGCCCAAATGAATTTAATGCAATATATATATATAAGCATGACATGCGTACGGTTTATATATGGTTTCGTTGTGTTTTTCTGAAATATTTTGAAAGAGACGCCCCTGTCAAGGGTGCTAATTTACAAGACACGACCCTGCCCAGGTCGTCAATTTAATATTTGACGCCCTGTACTCAAGCGTTAATTTCACTTAATCATGAATTAACCATGTTAAGAACTGATTATATATGAAATCCTGATTGCATTAATGCATGATCCTCTGTCCTCAACCCTACTGATTTTATTATCAAGATTATATGATTGTTATCCTTGATTATCCTGCAAATCGTGCTTTCTGATATTTATTGAATTCACGACCTGTACAAAGTCATTTTTCACCTGTTAACGCCCCATCATAGGGCGTGAATTGAAAGGAAACGCCCCCTCCTAGGGCGCGTATCTGTTAAATTCCTGAAAAATATATATTCTGTAAAATAGAATTTAATGATAATGCCCCTGCCCAGGGCGCATTTTTGATAATTCCTGAAATTAATTATATCCTGTTCAATATTGTGAATAAAAAGGACGCCTTCTGGTATAGTCGTCAAATCGTGAAGAAACGCCCCTGCCCAGGGCGCGTTTTAGATAAATTATTGAAATATTAAAATTTTACAAATATGGAAAATAGATAAACGCCCTTCTGTTAGGCGTTAATTACTTGATAAACGGCTTTACTTAAGTCGTTATTTTTACTGTAAACTAATTTTTTACTGTTAACCAATGGTTTCATATGTTTATATAATATATATATCGGCACTATTCTCCACTCCATGAGTTTAGTCCCACGTTTCACGATTGTTTTATCGATCACACTCAATTCTCATTGACATACAAGCTCTCCATTGGACATTCCGTTCCTTTGGACTAGCGAGTTAGTCATAGAGACCTCCGTAAGACTCCTCGTACCTTGGATTCCCTCAAGGTCGACTGAGCTGGTTGTACCCTAAAAATCCATTACACAATCTTTGCCATGTCAATCTAAAGAAACATGGTATACCGGCCCTTATGATTATACAAAGAGTATATCATAAGAAATTCTTAATGGGATGATGATATCATGCCATATCATGTCATTCTTGTAAACCTCAATTCTATGATAAGAATGAGGGTATCTTACCTTTGATATACTGTTCATGTGGACCTCAATTCTATATAAAGAATGTCCATAGTGATTGGTCATGGTACCCAAGTTAAGGGAACCATATTCTACCTAGTTTTATCGATATCGTGATTATACCGTTATTATCGCCATTCTATGTCCTTTGTCATATTTTTGGACTCCATTCTGTCAAAGTTGTCATACGTGTCTACAAGCTTGATTATTGAAATTCTATATTGGCTATAAACAAGAGTGGATGTCAAAACACATGATAAATGCCTGCGCATATAGGGCCCGATCTGGTCCTGGGAGGAGCACCCGAAAGTACTTGTGCCCATGGGAGTTAAAATGATAAGGTATCTGGCATTATACCGAGTACTTGACTTGCTTGATTGGACATTCCACACACATCTTGTACTTGAATCGTACTTGACATGAAATGAAATGCGTGGCCCGAAAAAGGGTAATTTACTTGCTTGATACATGATAGCCAAAGTTCTTGACATGACTTGTTATATGTACTTTCTTGAATATCTCAAATGTCTTGTTATCTTATTGAAAGTTCATGATTAAGTTCATCTTATTTCCTTGATATTACATTCTCTCTATCTTGTCATTTTATGCGAGCATGCATAGCTTTATTGCATTCATGAAAGATGTAATTACTTAAACCCCTTGCTAGTACTTGAGATATAATTTCCTACTGAGCGTTCGCTCATTCCGTTTGTCCCTTTTTACTTTTCAGGTAAGTCCGACGACGATGGAAGTCAATCGGATGGGAATGGTCAAGAGTGAAAGTGATAGAGCTGCTCAAGTGTCATCTAGTCTTTTCTTTAGTTTCTTGAGTCAAATATGTATTCTTTTCCTTTTTATTAAACAGAGTATTGGATTTGTAATAGTCTATCCATTATGAAATAAAGGATTGGGTTATCTTGCTATTTTGCGCATCTCTGTCTTTGTGTCGAATACACGACCACTCTGATTGACATGATTGATATAAACTCGTCACGCGTCTCCGGGTATCTTCCGCGCTCGGGGCGTGACAAACATGGATCTAGAGGCGGGGTGAATAGATCCCTCTACTAAAATTATGTCCAATTGAAAACTTAAACCTACTCGCAGCAGAATTAACAAGTTTAACAAGATTGAGGAATTTAAACTAAGCAAGATAAACTAGATTCTCTCAATCTTACCGAGCTTACACGATTGCATAAATAGATTAAACGGTGATGCACATAATCACAAAACTCAAACAATGAGACACGAGGATTTTTAAGGTGGTTCGGGACCACGACGGGCTCCCTACGTCCACCCCTCACCAAACCGGTGAGGCTTCACTACTGTAAAATAGCCTGGGGATAAATTCCACCCCACACACGGAGCCAAGCTCCAACACACACATGTAGGGCAATGCCTACGCAACCACACGGGAGTAAACTCCCAACCACACACGGGAACACACCCCAAGATACGCCCAAGCACACACGCGGATATGCTCTGCACAAAACGATGCGCACGCGTCAACACAAACACTCGGAGAACCCTTTCTCCGAACCCCCACACAAAAATCCTTTCAGAAGTTTATGAAACGAAGACAAATAGATACAATGAACCCCAAACAAACTCTAAAGATTGAAATGAAGAAGATGTAGCATGTATGAAGCTCCCCCTTTTAGAAATACTCCGGCTCTTCTTGGCTCATTGTTGGATGGTCGCGATTTCGCCATCATCTTGCACCTCTCATCATTCCGCTCCCTTTTCTCTTCTATCATGAGCTCCAAATCTTCATGGATGTATATGATAACCTCCTTGCAAGAGCTCCTCTTCCTTTCCCCCCTTTTCTTCTCCTACAAGAAAAGGCAAATAAGCATTAGGGTTCTATTTCTCACAAAATCGTAGCTCTTATATATGTAACTCAAAGAGTGGGGAAAAGACACATAAAACCCTCCCAATACATGTTAGAAACACCCTAATAACAATAGGAACCAATGGGGGGTAGTATGGTAAGTTTAGAGAGGTTTTCAAAAGGTTTTAAGATCTCCCAGAAATCCCGTTCCGGAGGGGTCGACCCTTGGGGTCGACCTCGAGCAACCAGAGGGCGGGCAGACAAGAAAAGGGGGTCTGGCACACTGGGGTCGACCCTTGGGATTGACCCTTAGAGTGGGTCGACCCCAGGGGTCGACCCCTGCAGGCAGGTCCTTCAAAACAGCTTCAGTCCGGTCTGGAAACACTAGGGGTCGACCCCATGGGTCGACCCATGCCAGTAAAGGTTGGAAAAACCCGTCAAACCTCCATGAATTCAAGGGAAAATAAATGATTAAATATTACCATAATCCCATGATGATTAACCATGTATTTTCATCCTGAAAAACATGATAAAATAAGAGGTTAGATGAGAATCAAAATTCATGAATCAAGCATTAACAATTTCAACTTGTTCACATAAAAATGCATCATTGAACCCATTCAAACATGTATTCCACTTCTCAAATCAACCATTAAAAACACATTCACCATATGACAAGCTTTTGTAATGATGAAACTGAATCTCTCAATCAACCAAAAATAATAACATGGGAGCTCAACCCTTCAATAGAATTCTTGAATCAACCAAATCTTCAACATCAAAATACTTCAATACCCAAATGTTAACAATCATGCCAAATGTAAAGCATGTAGAAAAGCATGGGAACTCATCCATTTAAATGACATTCTTGTTGAGAAAAACTAACATTCATGAAGCATTATTTTCATGAGGAGCATTGTCATAAACATAGAATCTTCAAATCGCATGCATCACATGCATCACACGCATTAGTAAATATCTAATCATGCAAGCATGTTTTCTCATGAATTCTCATTGAGTACAAGGCATATGCATTCTTTCAAGCATGTTTCACAAATTCATTCTCATTCAATACAAAGCATCCTCAATCAAGCTTTTAGTGTATTGTTCACAAGACCAAGCATTCATGCTATGCATGAGCAATATAGAACCAACTCTCATGAAGTCTTGTATGAATATTTCAAGTACATGAAAACATGGAGAAGCATTCAAGCATAAGGCCAAGCAACAAGGTCATTTTGTAATCATGAAAATCACATACACAACATATCTATTATCTGTTCAACCATCATCTTGCTCACCATCGTCAGATCCACCGAATTTGGATAGTAGCCATCACCATAGTGTGCTTGCTACATTTGAGGTGTCACCAACACTGTGGCCTGAGGCATAGTAGAGGCATCCCCTTGATGTTGAGGAGCCGATGGTGGTATCGGGGCCACGCCCCCAACACAGTTGTGTGTTGGCTGAGATACCGTCATCTGAGGTGAACCCTCAAGCTCATCGGCGCCACGCTGTGATGTTTCAGGAGGGGCTTCCACCTGCTTCGCGGTTGACGCCTGCATGCTCAGCTTGCTTAATTGTTTCTTTAGCATCTTAATCTCCTGTTGATACTTCATAAGCAGCATCATCATTGTCGGATCGTGGGTGGAAGGGCTAGGTGCCTGGCCTCCTCCCTCTAACAGAGCATCTGAAGCAAGTGTTGTCCTCTCACCCTCATTTTCTGTGGTGATCACGTTTGCAGTCATGGTGACTACATCCACACTTGTTTCTCTGATAAGGGCTTGCACTGCATTAGGTGCAGCCTTCTTCCTTCTGGTGACAGGACCGGGCCTCTTGGCAAGCCTAGTCACCTCTTCAAGTTCATCGGGTAGAGACCCATAGTGGCCAGCCACTCCGGCCATGTTGTCGCTGAATATTTGGAGGTGCATGTTCCTCTATATCACCCTCCTGGTTGGTTGCCCAGGGAAGGTTAGCCTATCGAACACCAAGACCCTCGGTGTAGCTTGTTCATGGAGGGGTGGTTCATAACAACCGGACCCTTCATTTGTGATCTCTTCTGGGTCGACTTGTACTCCCCGATCTTCATCTTCCGCAGCGCTCATAGCTTCCAAGAGCCGCTGCGTCCCTTGATAGGTGTTCCCAAGGCCCTGAAAATATCCTCGGACAGCCTGGGTAATACTATCTTGCCCATCTGTGGGGCAGAGTGCTGATGATGACATCCTATGTTTAGCCGGCGGCCTATAAGCTGGCCGCCGTTGTTCGGTTATCTTGCCGCATCTTCTGCTATGAGCATAAACATTCACCTACCGACCAAAGCCCTAGATGGCTGGTTTGTGAGGTTTCGAAGCTGGATCCTCAATTCTTTCTTCTTCCTCTTTTTATTCTTCTCTATCAAACCTGATAATTTGAACAGATTTCGATTGAGCAGCAGCCGGGGCCAACATTCGCTTCGGCACCCACACTTGTTTAAACCTGGTTGGCTTCGAGGCCAAGCCTCCCCTTCATCCGGACCTCCGACGATCCATCCTGTCTTTAGCTAGTGCTTGAAAGGAGTTCCACACTAGTACATTTTCAATCACCCTATCGGGCGAAATCCTGGCCTACCAGTCATTCAGAAACACCCGGACTCCTCCAATTAACACGGACTTGCCTGACGTTGACAGACGGCCTTGCAGTAAGCCGGTATCCTTTCTGGCCGCCCTCCTGGGAGGTTCTTGTGGGAAGCGTGGGAGTGGACGTGGTGGATGTAGCAGTGCACCATAGCAGTATCAGTCCGGGTCGCCTTTGCAGTAGCGACCGACTTCATCTCTTGGACATCCAGGAGCTCAACAAAGGCTACCCCCAAAAGTTGGGGGAGCCCACCACTGGCGGGAAGTCGTTGAACTTCGTAGGAACCGCCAAGTAGCCGTACCTGGCATGATCAGCAACCACGAGTGGTCCGAAGGAAACAACCATCGAGTTAATCAGGGTGCAACCTACAATTTCAGATTTAAAGAGAGTTAGAATTTTAGGAGGAGGCCGTTGGGCCCCTAATCCTGATGAGAAGATGAAAGGATGTTAAGTCACATCGGGCGTGCCAAACCTGTTGGACACACTCTCGAGACACTATTCATGTTTTTTATCGTTTTGATTGATCTTTTCGTTCTTGGTTTATTTGATTTTATTAAGTGTGTGGGCGTGCCAGTCACCGAAGTGATAATTTATTCATGCTTCAAGACTATGAGGGTCTTAAACCACGGGTGCACTCCGTCTGACTAACCAGATAATATGAGTATCGGGTCGGGACTAAAATTCACTGTGCTATAAAGGTCACGACGTTAATTACATCTCCCCAGAGGGGAGAAAACCTTTGATTAAAAACCAGGAGGAGGGGCGCTCGGGCCTACAATTGACATTAATGAAAGAAGCGAGAAATTTGAATTTCATCGAAACATCCCCTATCAAGGGGTAAACATTTGAACAAATCCGGTCATTAATTGACCAATTCATGCTTGGACAAGAGTCCCAATTTATAAGCATATGTCTGCCCGGAATATGGCAAGTTTGATATCTGGGATTAGATCCCAATAGGAATATGTAGCGGCCTATTGGCCCAGAGCAGAGTCAATCCAAGACCATGATGGGATATCCCCAAGGCTGACCTGCAGAGGCCTCATTAATATTGCCTTTGCATAAGGTCTAAGGGAGGTGAGAGCTTTATTATTATATATTTTTTGTTTTGTTGTATGTTTGTTAGTTCTTTACTTTTTGTCTATGTATTATTATTATTATTATTTTAAATCAGGTTTTATGCCACCATTATTATTATCTTATTATCCTAATTATTATTTATGCATATTTATTTTTTTGTTATTACCATTTCTTTCTTTTTCTTTAATTTTTTCAATATGCAGAAAGGGGCCAAGGGCCACTGCGTTGATGCACTCCCTAAGACGCGTCGACGCACAAGCTCACGCAGTGGAGCACGCAAGAGTCATTGCGTCGACGCAGGGAGGGACAGCGCCGACGTACAAGGCCCACCAACGGCCAGCGCGACCATCGCGTCAACGCTATAAAAGACGGCATCAACGCAGAAAGTCCCAACAGGGTAAAACGTGATATAGACTACGTCGACGCAACTTTCAGGCTGCGTCGACGCAACCATTGCCAGCGCATCCATTTTTGCCCAGCCTCTCTGTCTTCATTCGTTCCTTGGTTTGTTCAGGTTGTAGATTTATCCTGAAAGCTCGAGGAGTGTTAAACTCAAGTTTTCTTTTCTTGTTCTTTTAGTTTTCTTTCTTTTATTCCTTTCTTTATTATTTAATTTTTTTTCTTTTGTTTCTTGCTTGTGTATAGCATGCATCAATGCATGATTTGTTTGTGCAGGGAATGCAAGGAGTGCTATTGCAAACAATGTTGTGCCCCTGTGTTTTTGATGGTGTTTTCAAGTGCTTTTGATCCTTGAGTTTCATACGTTTTTTGCTCTATGAGTTACATATGTTTTGATTCTTAAGATTCATGTGTGTTTGATGTTGTCAAGAATGTTTTTGATAATGTTAATCAATCAATAGTCATGAGTGTTTGTGAAGACAGGATAAAATCTGTTCAAAAGCATGGCCAAAGCAGAAGCTTGAAGAACAAGAGTCGACCCTTGGAGTCGACTCCAGCTCAAGACCGCAAGGCAGAAAAGCCAAAGCTATGGCTACGGTTTAAGGGTGACAAATAGGTGGTCTTCGGTGTGGCCACAAGGGTGAAAAAGAGCTTAGTAAGGGTGAATACTGGCCAGCAAAGGTGAAAGTGTTAAAATGGATGAAGAGAAGTCGACTCCAAAGGCAAACCAAGTCGACTCCAAAACCGTAGAAGAAGTCTTGAAGACTTCGGTTGAAAGCCAGAAGTTGACTGGAGTCAAAGAAGACCAAAAGTCAATGGTCAACATTAGTCTTGTGACTCCAGTGAGCTTCTACAGCAGTCAAGTAACCTTGGTCAATAGTCAATGGTCAATGTCGTCAACCTCATCAAAGTCAACAAGTCAAAGTCAAGCTTTTGCAAGCTTCACAGAATTGGTCAAAGATCCAGCCGTCTTCTGGAAGCTACAGTGGTCACAGAAAAGGACAAAAGGAGAAGAAAGTCAAAGGGTCTTAAGGCAGACATATACCCAGCTAACGATGATAAATGGCTTGGTAATGGTGTAAAAGACAAGCCTAAGGGTGAAAATGG
Organism: Amorphophallus konjac; assembly: GCA_022559845.1. NCBI lineage: Eukaryota > Viridiplantae > Streptophyta > Magnoliopsida > Alismatales > Araceae > Amorphophallus > Amorphophallus konjac. The sequence continues at coordinate 340,112,368 of CM040121.1, read as the reverse complement.
ATTAAGGCAACGGTCCACCAACAAGAAGGAAAAGCCTAAGGTGACGGCTCTCTCACGCCTAAGGCTGACAAATAACATCCTAGTGGTATCATATAGGCCGTAAGGGATCAAGGGCTCCCTAAGACAGAAAAATTTGTGGCTGCGTAAAAGGCTTTGAAATACACTGAAGCTGTGTCAACGCAGCACTCAAGCATGTCGACGCATCCTTGCGCCAAACTGAAGAAGAAGACATGGCGACGGCTTCGGGCGATAAGGCTGACAATTGGCTATGCAGCGGTAACAAATGGCGGATAAGGCTGACATATAACAGGCTAAGGGTGAGAAATAGACAACAGGGCTGAGAAGGCTGAAATCAACCAAAAGACAACACGCTGCGTCGACGTAGCACCATGTGTGCATTAACGCAGCTAGGGTGGATTGCTAAGGTAGTGAAGCAAGGGCTTTAGCGACGATATAAGTTTGACAAATGGCTTATAAGGCTGACAAATAGCCTTTAAGGGTGTATAATGTGTTGATAAGGCTATAAAATGCATTGGTAGTACAGACATATAGTCGAACACGTGAGATATACAAGCGGATCATCTGATTCTGCTCTCCATTGTGTGGCACATGATCCAAGGCTAGTTGGCTCGATTACAGAGGTTTTCTAGAGAAGTTTTCTATCAACCGTCTTTACAACTGGACCAAAATAGTCGGTCTTCTGGTGAGGGTTTCATCCGGAGATGGTCTTTGCCTTAGGGAAGAAGAAGCTCAGCCTGTTATGCACTGCTCGAAGCTTATTGGCCAGCCAATGGGAACTGCAATGTACTGCATGAAGCAAATTGGCCAACCAATGAGAACTAAGAACATCTTATCACTTTTAAGCCAATTGGAGGCCACCCTGCTCAGCATCCAGAATCCTTCGATGGAGATGGATGGTCCAGATTGCCTCCTACCGAATCAAGGTCTACCAACTCTGTACGTTGCATGCAAAAGAAGAAGATATGATGAACCAAAAGAATACCGTATGGGAGACATACTCTGCTAGAGCATATCGTACAAAAGTTTTGATTTGGTGGGCTGGTTTGAATGTAGAAAGAAAAGGAAGAAAAGTGTGGGGAAAAGCTAATAAGAGCCAAGAAAAGCCAACTAGAGCAAGCAAGTAGTGAGAAGCAAGAAGAAAAGAGGGAGAGCCCATGTGGAGCTAGTTGCAGCGAGGAGAAGCTTTGGTAAAGGCGAGCCAAGCTGCGAAGGCCAAGCTGCAACCTTGAAGCCTGAAGACAAACATCTTCATCCTGCCCTCTTCATCTTGCGAGAAGAAGAGATAAAGCTCCAACTTCCTGTGATGGGGAACCTGCTCTCCTAGGAAGCACTCCATCTGGAAGAAGTGAGAAACGCCATCCAGATTCCAGACAGGGCCTTTTTGTTATTGTGCTCAAGTGTTCTACTTCATGTCTGGGTTTTAGTTTGTGTTATCTTTTCTTTTGTTTGAACACTTACTTGGTTACCTTGTTCCATCCCTACAGGGTGTTGTAGGAAGATAGATGGAGGGTTCTCCGATCTGTGGTTTCAGTCCCTACCTGGTACTGTAGGAAGACAGACAGAAGGTGTTTCTGTTCTGTGGTTTGGCCTTGTGTGCCCGTAAGCTGTGTGTCAGCATTGGCTGTGTGTGCCCGTAAGCTTTGTGTCAGCATTGGCCTTGTGTGCCCGTAAGCTGTGTGTCAGCGGTGTTAATGCATTTACACAAGGGAAGCCTCACTCGGTTGAGTGAGAGGTGGACGTAGGGCTCTCGATTGAGTCCGAACCACCTTAAAAATCATGTCTTGTGTGGCTTGCTTATGTGTTTGTTCTACGGTAGATGCATGCTTAGGCCGCTTACTTATCTTGCATTGCTTGTACTACTAGTGGGTCTACTTGTGTGTTAGCATATTTTATATTCCGCTGTGTTTATTGCGAAAAAGGGGGTTAATCTATTCACCCCTCCCCTGTAGACCCACCATTCCCACACATCATGTGGTATCAAAGGCAATCTCTCATGCAAAGGTCCGGCGACCTTGGGAGAAACGGTGGAATGGCAACAAAGGATCATACACATGAGGGTCATTATGTTAATAAGCCACCTTTCTTTACTGGATCTAACTATCTGTAATGACCCATAATATTTATATTATTTCAGGAATTATTTTCTGGAATTTATTAGAAATTCATTCAGGCCCAATTATGGTAAACGATTAATCTAGCCTATTTAATTGAAGTCCAAAATGTTTAAGGACCAAGCCCATTAAGTTTGGCCCATATTCTAGAAGGTTGTTTAGCCTATTCACGAATTTTAAGGATAAATATCCTTTTATAGATAATTATGTGGATAAAATAAATAAAAGAGTTTGAATTAAGTTGAATTCTGTGCATAGTAGCTGTAGTGGTCTATCGTGCGACCGCCACAAGCATGTCACGCTCTAGCAATTCCGTGAATGGAAGAAAGAGCAAAAAGATTAGATTTTACTAGTCTATCTCTTAAGGATCGAGATGGGAGGACTAGTAAACATGTTAAGGACTCTCAGAAGTCGATCTAAGCTTTAACAAGGACTCTAGAATCTATCTAATCCACAAAACCCTAGCTAGAACCTATAAATAGACCATAGTTTTGACCTGCGCGACCACTACATTGGCTCGCGTGGAACAAAGGTAAGGAGATAGTATTTCGGATAAGTTCTTTAGAACTTTTTATTCCTTATATATAGGACTAATCTTCTTCAAAATTTCGTGCTAGGAGATCAACTACACAAGGAGTTTGAAGCTTCCAAAGTTGTTGGTTCTGACCATAGCAACCCAGGAACCATAGCAACCCAAGAATCTGAGCGAAAGTCCACTGAAGATCTTTTTTTTTATCGGTAAAATGGTAAAAACTATATAGGTATAGTTGAGTGTACGATGGGTACACAATGTGTGGACTATGGTGAGGAAAGAAACTAAAGAAAAATAGCAATAGCTAGAGCTAGAGCAAAGGTATCATTCCATCCATATTTGGTCCTCCATGACACTCAAAAGATGTTAGTGAACCTGGAATAAATCAAGCAAATGGTGTGCATATAAAAAACCCTTGACCAGACTTAAGGGAGGCTAAAATTATAACGTTTTAAGAGCTGTCTCTCCCTGAAGGTGAGCTGATGAAACTTTAGTTTATTTTCCAAGTAGCATCTGACTTCATACTGTATTTCAATTAAAAGCCTTCCATAACCTTGTTCTTTATTCTCGAAGATCCGAATGCATCTCTCCCTCCAAATCTACCAGATCGTGCATCGGAGTAATAGCTTAATCAGCGTAGTGAGAGTACCTTTGATGGGAAAATTGTCCTGAAGTGATTCAAGCTCATATAAAATTATGTTTCTTGGATTTCTATGGATGTCAAATCTCTGTAAAAAATCAGTCCAAATCTTTTTGGAGTAACTGCAGGAGAAGAATAGGTGGTCCACGCTCTCTTCTGCCCCGTTACAAAGAACACACTTATTTGCAAGAGAATAGCCTTTTTTCTGAAGCATATCCAAAGTTGGCAACTTGTACTGAAGTGCCTGCCAACAGCATAATGAATGCTTTGGGCATATAGGTCTGTCCCAAACCCAACTCTCCGGATACCAAATTTGATGTCTTTGTCGGAGATGATTCCACGCAGAAGTGCAAGAAAAACTTTCTTTGTCATGAATCCATATCAATTGGTCAGGAAGATCATTAACCAGAGGAATAGCAAAGATAATGGGCCAAAGTTCAAACATGTCAGGAGAGATTGGAGTTGAAAGATTCCAAGTACCATTACAAATGAAATCTGAAACAGTGCTCTTCATGTTTGCTCCCAGATCTTGCCTGATTCGATCTCCATAAATATGGAAAATGCTCTTCCCATTAACCCATGGGTCATACCACATGCTCAAAGAACTACCGGTGGATATAGTGAATTTGATTTGTTTGAGTAGCCATGCTCTCAAGTTAAGAATTCCTTTCCAAGCTGCAGAGTGATAAGACATTGCCTTGATGTGGCAAAAATTACATTTGGAGATGTATTTACCATGAACCCATTTTATCCACAAAGTGTCCTTCTTATGCAAAATATCACAGTATTGTTTCACCAAACAAGCTTTATTCCAATCAGCTAACTTTCTCAAATTTAAACCACCTTCATTCTTCGGTCTGCATATAGTGTCCCATTTGATCATATGCGGGGTCTTTTTGTCACCTCTCCCTTGCCAAAAGAAGTTAGCCAGTAGTTTTTCAATTTCTTGAATTAATCCTGAAGGTAGAAGAAACGCCGTAGACCAATATATGGAGTAGGTGGACAAGATATATCTAATCAATTCCAACCGCCCACTCCTAGATAGAAGTTTCATTCTCCAAGAGCTAATTCTATTTTTGATTTTTTCAATGATTGGTTGGCAATGGTTCTTTTTCATACCAGTGGAGATAAGAGGTAGACCTAAGTAAGGAACATGCAGGTTACCTTCATCCACCCTCAAAGCATTTGTAATTGCAATTTTGTCTTGAACCATTGCACCATTGTATACCTTACTTTTTGAGTGGTTCAGCTTCAGCCCACACCATTTTCCAAATATTTCAAGAATGTTTGCAAGGTATTGAACTGAGTCAATGTCATTTTGAAGATAGATAATTAAGTCATCTGCAAAAGTAATATGAGAAACATGTACTCCAACACACTTAGGAACCTTGATATGACCTTGGTTCACCACATCCTCCAGCAGACAAGTAAGACCTTCCATTGCAATGGTAAAAAGGTAAGGGGACATTGGGTCTCCTTGCCTGATTCCATTAGAGCTTTTAAAGTAACCTGCAGGAGAACCATTAAAGAGAATAGAGAACATACAACAGTCAATGCAGCTTCGAATCCACTGGATCTACTTGGCAGGAAACCCAATTCACATGAGCATGTGGTAAATAAAGCGCCTGTCAACAGAGTCAAAAGTCTTCCTCAAGTCAGCTTTAAGGCAAATTATCCTTCCCTTGTCCTTAGAATGCAAGTCTTTGGTCAGATCATTAGCAAGAAGGATGTTGTGGGTAATGCTTCTACCTTTAATGAAAGCAGTCTGCTGAGGACTAATGATCTTTGAAATCACCGTCTCAATTCTATTAGCCATAAGCTTCGAGATAACTTTGTAGATGAAATTGCATAATGAAATTGGTCTGAAGTTTTCCAAGTTATTAGGCCCCACCACTTTAGGAATTAGTGCAATAAAGGTGTTATTGAACTATTTGTAAAGTTGCCCCGTTGTAAAAAAGTGAAGGCAAGTTTTGATCACATCGTTACCAATAATTTGCCAAGTTGCTTGGTAGAATTCGACTGGAAAGCCATCAGGACCTGGGCTCTTATTTTTAGGAGATTGGAAAACAACCTTCCTAATCTCGCCTGCAGTGAACTAAGCATTAAGAAATCGCTTGTCATCTTCAGAGAGGAGCAAGGCAGGGTTTATGTCAAGGGCTTCCTGCATTTGAGGTTGATTCAACAATTGGAAATAGAAGTCAATAATGTGTTCCTTCACCTGATTACTATCATTGATAGTATTGCCATTCTGATCTTTAAACTGCCTGATGTGGTTAATAGTTCTTCTAGCCGCCATGGAAGCATAAAAGAATTTAGTATTTGAATCACCCAATGTCAGCCAGTTCTGTCTTGACTTTTGCCTGAGAAAGTTTTCCTCTAGCTCTAAAGCATGCATGTAATTTTTTCTTGCCTCCTTTTCTTGGTGAATAAGAGCGTCGTTAAAGGGGCAGTCATGATGATTATTCTGAGCTTGGTGAAGGTTCCTCTTAGAATCAGCCACCTTTTTCTGAACATTACCAAAGGTGTTTCTATTCCAATACTTAAGCGCATGCTTGCATGCCTTTAGCTTCATACAAAGTACATGTGGAGGAGACCCTTGGACCGGGGTTTCCCAAGCTGCTTTAATAACGTCAAGGAAAGCAGGATGAGAGGCCCACATGTTGTAGAACCTGAAGGGCAGCTTGCCCTGTGGCATACTTTTATCTGTGTTAATAAGCATGAGTGTATGGTCAGAAAAATATTCATTCCCATACTCGAGCCAACTGTCTGAATATGAAGCATTCCATTGTGTGTTAATGAGACACCTGTTCAATCTGGCCATGATTTTACAGTGAGCTTCACCTCTATTGGTCCAAGAAAACTTATTGCCGCAACAGGTAATATCCTCAAGATCCGAATATTGAATGCACAGATTAAATTTCTCCAATAAGGACTCAGTGACCAATCAGCCGCCCAGCTTCTCATGTGGGTATCTAATTGTGTTGAAATCACCAGTTACCATCCAAGGAGTATTGATGTTGTTGGAAAGATAGATAATGTCCTTCCATAGTCTGCTCCTATCAGTCACACAGTTGGATGCATATACACTAGTAATCATGAATTCCCCAAGATTCAACTTATTCCTGCATCGCATATGGAGGAATCGGTTGCTGCTTGCAGCCAAATGAGCATCAATAAGTTTATGATTCCAAAGTATCCAGAGTCTCCCTTTGCCACCGTACAGGTCATTAGTAATAACTTCAGCTTCTGGCCAAATTAAGTTTTTATAATGCATAACATGGGCAGAGTTTATTTTTGTTTCTACTAAAATAACCAAAGCACAAGCTTTGGTTCTGATCAGAGTATTTAACTCTCTACATTTCTCCCTCTTATTGAGGCCTCTAACATTCCAGGCAAGAATCTTCATAACAAAACAATGGAGGAAAGAGGATATAAAATTAGATGTTTTGGGGCATTGTAGCCCGACCATCAGCATCTTTGCTCTTTGGTCTATATTTCATTCTGTCCATATCGTCCACAGCCTGCAGATTTCTAAAAGAAGAATGATGGTGCTTATCTTGGTTGATGGTGGGGTGGTGTGTAGCAGATTGTGCTTGCACAATAAAATTGCCAGCACATGGTCCTGAAGGCTTGTCCCCTCTAAGATGAGTTAGTGTTGCGCCATCATTGGAGAGATGTTTGGCTGGTGCGTCCTTGGCGTGATGCTAGGCTGTAGAATCCTTGGAGGGCGCTTCAAGGAGTGAAGAGGACGGTGGGGCAAATCCTACCGCATGAGCAATGGTATCAGTTCTCTCACGCGTAGGACCACCGCGTGCGCCAAAAAGAGATGGTGCTGCAGCTCCATCCACGCAAGTGGCAGGTGCAACACCAAAAGCATGTGCCTCCACCGAGGCATCGAAGCAGGCTGTGGAGGAAGTAGCATGGCCATGCGCTGGGGCCTCCACTAACCCATCAAGCAAGGCGAAGCCATCAGCACCAAAAGCAGGAACGGGTTGCGGGTCCGAAGGGGCAACAGCAAGGGCTTTGTCGAAAGCTTGGGCTGTATGGGAAGGACCACCGCAAGCTCCAAGGCCACCTGCTGTGGCAGCAGGTTGCAAGGCAACACCATCCACGCGTACTCCAAGGCCACTAGATGTGGCAGCAGGATGCAATGCAACACCAAAAGCAAGAACAGGTTGAGCATGGGCTTTGTCAAAAGCTTGGGATTTATGAGTAGGACCACCACGCACTCCAAGGCCACCAGCGGTGGCAGCATGTTGCAATGCAGCTCCGTCCACGTGCACTCCAAGGCCACCAACTGCAGTAGGAGCAACACCTAGAGCGGGGACCGCCGCCAAGGCATCTATGAAAGTTGTGGAGCAAGCAGCCGAACTGCACGCGGGGGCCTCCACTAAGCCAACAGGCAAGGCGATACCACCATCAACAAAACAACGAACAAGTTGCGGGCCATAACACTGCGCATTCACATGCGCATGGTTGTGTTCCTTAGATTTTGTTGAATGGTCGATGGCAGCAACTTGGTCATCAAGTGAAGGACAACTGCTTTTTAGGTTGGCTGGCTCCAGAGATGGCGCCAATTCTTCAATAAGGGAAGGTAAAAAAAAGCATTGTCAGATAGTGAGCCAGCCATTCCCATAGGGGTGTGCTCCTTGGCTGTTGAATAATACGAAGCCCTTGGTTTAAAGCTGCCATTAGAGTGCTGAGTATTAAGAATACATTCCAAAGAAGGCTCCTGCATGGATATGGTAACCTGGCTGGCCTCAGGCTGAGTCACGAGCTCAGCCCTCTGAGTCCTCTGAACCGCTAAGGCTTTGGGAGGCTCAGAGGTCTGAGTTACTGCGACACCAGGACCCTCCAGAGCATCATAGTCATCTGACTTCAAAACCTTAAAGGAGTTGTGAGTGTGCATACAATCGAGGGATGGATATGAGCGATCCTTTGGTTTGAAAACTTGAATTTGCGTAGGTTTATTCTGTAGGACCGGTTTACATGCTCCATCTACATGACCAAAGGAACAACACATTGAACAACGTCTTGGCATCCATTGATAGGTTACTTTAAGCTTCTTGACGTTGCCGTCAAGATCTTTATAATGAACGAAGTCAGGCAAGTCTTCCCCGATGAGATCATGATGCATGCCCTCATATAAGCTAGTCTCTTGTGCTCAGCCGTTTGCTTGTCCAGATACAAAGGTTCGCCCAGGATGGAAGAGATCTTCGCAATAAAATCCCGGGTCCAAAGGTGAAGCGGGAGTCCGTGGAAGGCCACCCACAAGGGAATACTCGTGAGACTATCCAGTTCCATTCGTAGATCAGGAGTCCATCTACGAAGTATCATAGGGTGACCTTTAATGGTCCAGAACCCCTCAATAACCCGATGTAAATCTTCTTCAGAATCAAATTTGCAAACAAGAAATCCATTCTGTAGAAGATGGAGTTCAAACGCATTTGTTCCCCACCGGGACTTAATGAATTAATGGAGAGGGCTGAATGATAAGTGCAGGCCTACCGCGTACCCTACCAAAGCAGTGGACCAAGTTGTTAAAAGATCCTTAGAATCGACCTTCTCATAAACGGCGATCTTGACTCCATTATTAGTTTCCGGAGGGACAAAGTGTAGGCCTAGATCTAGAGATCCAGATGGGGCCTTGAAAAGGGAGTTCCAAGTCACATGTTTGGAAGATATTGGAATCGGACGCCGCCCTCTTGAACGTGATCTTCCTCTCTGTCTGTCTTGGGAAGGATGCCTGGAGGATGTTGCTCCGTGCAGTGGGGGAGGGCCAAGTGGTGAGGAAGCAGCACCTGGCCTACTGGCAACCTCCGGCTTGGCCTCCTTGGAGGGGTCTCGACACGGAGAACCCCCACGAGCACCTCCATCCGCAGAGCTTCTCTTTCCTCCTAGCATGCCCTAACCTCTTCAGTCCACTGAAGATCAGGAGATTAGAACACCAAATCGAGGTAATTAGCCTAAGTGTCTTTAGAACTTTCTGTTCCCCTTAGTTTCACCTTCTTACCCTCCAAATTTCACATCCGTAGGTTAAGAGATTTAGGAGTTAGAGCGACGTGAAGTTGCTGAAAACTCATTGGAAGGAAAGAACTAGGGCTGTCTTGCAGTCCCAAATTGGAAGTTGAAAGTCCAGTAAAGAGGTAGGTTATCTCATGAACGGCAAGAATATCATGATATGAGTAAAAGCCCTCTGATTTTTCTTGATTCCATGCATTATAGACCATGAATTTCATGTTTTAGTAGGTCTATGATTCATGGCCTAATTTAAAGATAAAAGATATTCTCTTGTTCATTCACTACGACCTATGCATCTAGATGGCCTATTCTTCGTTCTGTCATGACTAAAGTAGTTATTTATTTTGATTCTTCTTGCATGAAAGGTTTTAAAACCTTAGATCTTTTACTTATTGTCAGCAGTGCTCTGACGGATTATAGTTAGACTGTCACATTACTCTGACGGCCTTACGATAAGCTGTCACACCGCCTGTTGTACTTAATATTCTCTGTAATCTCTGACGGACCAGGATCGGAGCGTTACAAGACTCTGACGGCTCCACGATAAACCGTCACAGATATATGACGCGCCTGTCTTAGACCGCCAGAGTGCTGAGTTCTGTCAATTTGAGACAGAATTGAGAACAGTCAAAGTAGCTTATAAATAAGCCTAGTTATCTAAGTTTTGACCTATCTTCATGAACCTTGAGTTTATAAATTGATTCATGCATGTCTAAAGCACTTTGAGTTATTTTAAGTACATGTTAATTTCATTTGCTAAAACTATATAGTTTTATATTAAAAGCATGATATTAAATGATGTATCGACGGAGTTTCATCATGGTTTCACATCATTACACATTCTTTCCGTCTATAGAGTCAATTTCTCTAAGTACATGGCATATATTCCGGTATATGACCATTAGTTCACACTTTGCACATAGGAATATAGTCTTGGACTTGAGGACCTCTCTATTGGATATTCCTTCCAATGGATTAGGAAATCTGGTTTCAAGGCCTCCGTAATTCTCCGCGAGCCTGGGATTCCCACTAGGATGCCGAGTTGGTTGTACCATTAAAACCCAATTGTTTAGAAAGCACTATTGATGTTTTCTGGTTTTTACTATGTAACGGCCTATTACTTGACCGTCAGGCCCACCTAACGGTCCAGTATACAACCGTCACATATATTGAGTCCAATTTATTCTTTCTGGATTCAGCCAGATCTAACGGCCCAATAATAGACCGTCATGTTCATGTAACGGCCCATTAATTGACCGCCACAGTTCCTGAGTACTTTAACCCGAGGTTTGACCTAAGGGTTGATATTTTAAAGTTCCTAGATGGATTATTGATGGTCTAGGACTTGTCATATTGTTCAAGATACTTAATTTTAAATTATGGAAGATAAGGAATGTACTGTTATGCTGTCAAATTGTTTCCATAAGCATAACCTTGTGTTAAGTCATTCTTGATTTCTCGCATTATTAAATTAAAGTGTTCATTCATTGAAACTTATTGAACTTGTTATATTACTGGCCATATTTTATTGCTTGAAACGTGGAAGTAGCTTGATTTATACTTGAAGATGCGATCGAGCACTGATTATGTTCAAGGGCTCTATGCTAGTCCCCTCTACTGATTGTCGGAAACATACTATTGTAAACCATGGGATATGATGCTACTGGCGTCGCATTGCGCTGGGAGTACTTTCTTTATAAATAAGTGAAGATCCACGACTCGTGAAGTGAAAATCCACGACACGATATATACACGTACATGACTTTCTAGCTTGTTACATGATATTCCACAGAAATTCATGAAGTACTTGCTACTAAGTGAAGAGTACATTCTTGATTGTTACATGACTTTCTAGTACATTCTTGTTCATGAAGGGCCATATCATATTCTTGTTATATTCTTGATAGTTCATACTTGCTCATTCTATCTTGCATGATCATCCTTGTTACTTTTGTGTAATCGCATGATTGATCGCATTTGCATGATTTTACCTTATTTCTTTAGAGCTAAGATGCTAATTACTTTAATAGTGCCTTCATGTTGATGCGAAGATACCTACTGGGCAAGTGTGCTCATTACCTATTTTCTAATCTTTTCAGGAGATGGAAGTGATTTAAATTCGGATTCGAGTTATACAAGTAGCGGGTCCGAGAGTAAATGAAAGTCTTATGAAAATGAGAGTGAAGACTTAGGAAACTCACTATTGTTTAGATCGAGTCTTTGTAATTTCCCTTTTTCCTTGAGTCTGATGGATTAATGAAGGTTAAAAAGTTATTGTATTGGAATATTCTGATTATTAATGAAATAAAGTTAGAGTTAGATTAAATTATTGTGCAATTACATTTTCATGTGTGATTATCTTACGCTCTGATCATTCTTACTTGCAAGAGGCTTACCATGCCGGCTATTCACGATTCCCCGAGTTAGTCTTCCGCTGTAATAAAGGCTCGAGGCGTGACACTATCCTTATTGGAAAAATCGCATGCAGGTGTTCATCCGAGCAAAAGACCATGAGATCTGGCGAGTGGTGAGCAAAGGTCCCTACGAGCTACCTAAGAATGAAGAGACTTGGACCCTTGAATAGATAAGAAAGTCTACAATCAACTGTGGTGCCAAGAACATAATGCAGTGCTCTCTACATCCGGTGGAGTTCTCAAGAGTGTCTACATGTACCACTACCAAATTGATGTGGGACATATTAGAGGTAATCTATGAAGTCACAGCTCAGGTATGTGAGACTAAGGCCAACCTACTCATTACTGACTATGAGATGTTTAGGATGAAACCTGAAGAATCTATTTCAGATATGTATAATCGACTATCTCTACTCACTAACAGTCTGACTGGTTTAGGGAAGACTTATTCAGAGCAGGACATAGTGAAAAAATTCCTAAGGTCACTAACTCCGGCCTGGCACACAAAGGCAACTGTTGTAGAAGAGTCAAAAGATCTCTCAACAACCAAGGTGGATGAACTCATAGGTTCCCTTATGACCTATGAGATAAACTTGAAGAACAGGGAGGTCGAGGTAAGTAAGAAAAAGCCTCTGGCTCTAAAGGCTGGACCTAGCACTTAAGCTACTTCCGAGGAAGGTGAGACTTCTTGCAGTGAGCAAGATGAGGATCAAATGGCTATGCTCACTCATAGGTTCAGAAACTTTTTAAGAAATGAAGGTAAAGGCTTCAGGAAATGGAAGCCTTAGGTAAAAAAAGCTTACAAATCTAAACCTAAAAATTTAAATAAATCTGACAGAGTTGTTTGTTATTCTTGCAACAAACCAGAGCATATCAGAGCTGAGTGCCCCGAAAGAGTGAAGAAAGCCTCCAAGAAATGAAATGGGAAGAAGAAGAACAAAGCCTTGGTATGTACATGGAGTAATGAGGAAGAAGAGGAGGATGGAACAAGCTCCTCAAAGGATGAAACTGAAGACATTTGCCTCATGGCAAATGAGGATGAAGAATCTGAGGTACATTCTCATTTTGAGCCTTTTTCAATTAGTGATTGAGAACAAGCCTACATTGAGCCTATGGATAAGTATGACATGTACAAAAAGGAAAACAAAGCCTTGAAAAATAAAATCAGCTCAATTGTGCATGATCATAGCATAAGTCAAAAAAATGCTTCCCTAGAATCTCAAATTAAAGATTTGAAGAAAATGATTAAAGACATGGAATAAGGCAGAAATGAAATGAAAGACCTAGAAGTTGAAAATGAGAGTTTGAGGGATGAGATTGATGAGCTAAAAGTAAAAATGTAAAGTTATGAAAATGACAACAATTTGTGTAATGAAAAATATGAGCTTGTCAAACAAGTCAACTCTAAATTACTTGAAGATGCTGAAAAACTTCAAAAGGAATTGAAAGGTAAACAAAATTCACTAGAGAAGTTTGTAGATGGCAGGGAAAACCTAGATGCATTGCTAGGTACAAAAATGAATTTCAACAAGGAAGGTTTGGGTTTTAATCCCACAAATAAAAAGCAAATTAGTTTAAAAATTGTCACTTTTGTATCCTCTGCAGGTGCTTAAAGTTCCAACTCTAAACTTGCTCAAAACAAAAGAAAAGAAAAGGTGGGATTACTTGAGAAAAAAAACCCTGAAATTCCTAAGAAATCTTCTCAAAAATCCAAGCCAAAACACTAAAAATCAAAGTCCAAACTAGCCCACACCATGGCGAGATGTGGTAAAAAGGGTAGTGCTGGTAGACAGTTCACTGGGGTGAAGTCAGTTAATTCTTGGTCAATACCTAGTCCTTATGAGAGAAAGCCTTACACTAGTCATCCCCCATTCTATGCAGTGCCAATGAACCTACCTCAGAAAAGGTATCAGTACTGGGGGCAACAAGGGGCAGGTCAGTATAGGTTCCCCTATAGGCCAAGACAGTATGTAGGTCAGCCTCCTTATAGTCCTTATACTTACAGACCTGGCCCAACTTACCCTATGACCTACCACAATTTTAGTCAGCCGAGGACAAACTATAGGAACCAAAAACAACCTTTCTCAAACTTCCATCAAAAACCAAAGGGTAACAAGGTCCCTGAACATAAAAGAAAAATGAAAATAGAAAACAAGAATAGAAATTCTCCACCAAGCAATGAAATAAAAAATGTGAAGAAAATTTGGCTTCCTAAATCCGTTTTATCTTGCTTTACAGAAATGAAAGGTTTATTAGGACCCAATTATCCTTGGGTTCCAAACATTGTTACTTAATTCCTTGTGCAAGAGTGTCTTACAGCCGTGCATAATCAATGGTACCTTGATAGTGGCTATACAAGACACTGACTGGAGACAAAATAAAATTCTATCTTTTGGTGGAAAAGGAAGCTGGTCATGTTACCTTTGGAGGGAACAATAAAATAAAAATCATTGGTATAGGTAAAGTTGGTAAAAACCCCTCCAATTCTATTGAAAATATTTTGTTAGTTGAAGGTCTGGAAATATAATCTTTTGAGCATAAGTCAATTGTGTGATAAAGGACATAGAGTGTGTTTGACTCTTCCGAATGCAAAATTTTAGAACCAAATTCTAAAGAAACAAAATTTTCTAGTAAAAGAGTCAACAATGTGTACATGATTGACTTAGATGATCCAGCCCACTTAAGCTTTTATCTTGCTACACCAAAATTTGATCTTGCATGTTTATGGCATCGTAGACTGGGACATGCTAGCTACAATATCTTACATAAACTTTTGAAGCATTCAATGGTAAAAGGTTTGCCTGAGCTCTCTTTCAAATAGAATAATAAAATCTGTGAGGCATGCACCCTAGAAAAACAAACCAGAAAATCATTCAAAAGTCGAACTGAAAGTCTAGCATCTAAACCACTTGAACTAATCCACATGGACTTGTTTGGTCCAACAAGAACTGCTAGCTTAAGTGGTAATAGATATGGCTATGTCCTAGTGGATGATTTTTCTATGTTCACGTGGGTGTTCTTCCTCACATATAAAAATGATGCTTTTGATGAGTTTCAGGCACTCTACATGAAGGTGAAGCAAGATGGTGAGTTCAAAATTTTTAACATACTTTCAGATCATGGTGGTGAATTCGACAATGCTGATTTTAATAATCTTTACAGGGCTAAAGGAATAAATCAAAGGTTTTCATCACCAAGCACCCCTAAACAAAATGGGGTGGTTGAGAGGAGAAACAGAACACTCATAGAAATGGCTAGAACTATGCTGTCTGAAAAGCAACTACCAAGGAGGTTTTGGGCTGAAGCGGATAACACATCTTGTTATATTATAAACTGCTCAATGGTAAGGCCATTCTCTAAAAAGACTCCTTATGAGTTGCTCAAAGGTAAAAGGCCATCTCTCTCTCACATGAAAGTATTTGGTTCAAAGTGTTTTGTTCAAAATAATGATAAAAGAAATTTAGACAAGTTTGAGCCCAAGAGTGGTGAAGGGATATTTCTTGGATATTCTGATAGGTCCAGGGTTTATAGAGTCTATAATCTCACAAGTTTAATTGTGGAAGAGTCACCCCATGTCACATTTGATGAAACTAATGATGACAAATCTTGCAGGAAAGATGATGATGGGGAGTTCTTAGACTCTAAGGAAAAAGATGACCTTCCACATGAGGAGACAAAAGGAAATGGTGACTCGGAAGATCCAAGCAATACAAGGGTCATGGCTACAAGTGAAGGTAACAATCCTATTGATATTAGAGTGCTTAAAGACCATCCTCTAGAAAATATCAGAGGTAGCCTACATGATCCACCTAGAACTAGGTCACATTTCAGAATTGTTGATGAATTAGAACAACTTGCTCTTGTCTCCCAAATTGAACCAAAGAACATTGAAGAAGCATTAGAAAGATGAAAACTTGATAAATTCCATGGAAGATGAATTAAACGAGTTTGAAAGAAATAATGTTTGGCATCTAATTCCTAGACCCCCAACAAAATCTGTCATAGGCACCAAATGGATTTTTAGGAACAAACTGAGAGAAGATGGTAAAATAATCAGAAATAAAACTAGATTAGTGGCTTAGTGGTACAGTCAAGAATTTGGAATTGATTTTGAAGAGTCTTTTACCCCTGTAGCCAGATTAGAAGCAATTAGAATTTTGCTTGCTTTTGCTTGTGCACATAAAATCAAATTACAACAAATGGATGTAAAAAGTACATTTTTAAATGGTCTAATAAAAGAAGAGATTTATGTTGAACAACCCCTCGATTTTGAATGCTCATATCATGAAGATTATGTGTTTAAGCTGGACATGGCTCTCTATGGGTTGAATCAAGCACCCAGAGCTTGGTATGATAGGCTAAGCTCATTTCTCACTGAAAAAGGCTACATTAGAGGTAATGTAGACCAAACACTCTTCACTAAAAGACAAGGTAAGGATATCTTGTTAGTTCATATTTATGTTGATGATATTGTGTTTGGCTCTACAAAGCCTAAAATGTGTGAGGATTTTCTTGATCTCATGACCAGTGATGAAGGATGCTTCATAAGTCAAGCCAAATATGTCAAGGAGTTGTTGAAAAGATTTGATATGACAAATTATAAAATAATTGCAACTCCTATGGGAACAACTACATCACTGGATGCAGATGAGAAAGGTAAATTGGTGGATGCAAAGAACTATAGAGGTATGATTAGTTCATTACTCTATTTAACTGCATCTAGACCAGACATCCAATTTAGTGTTTATCTTTGTGCTAGATTTCAAGCTAGTCCAAGAGGATCTCACTTGATTGCTGACAAGCATATCCTTAGATACCTTGCTAGCACTCAAGACTAGGGATTATGGTATCCAGCATCTTGTGAATTTTCTCTCATTGCTTATTCAGATGATGACTATGCAGGATGCAAACTGGATCGCAAGACCACTAGTGGCTATTACCAATTTTTGGGTGGGTGTTTAGTCTTTTGAGTCTCCAAGAAACAACACTCAGTTGCCCTCTCAACTATAGAAACAGAATATGTTGTTGTAGGGAGTTGTGGCACCCAAATGTTGTGGATTAAACATCAACTTCAAGACTATTCAGTGGACCTTGGATGTGTCCCTATTTTATGTGACAACACAAGTGCTATCAGTCTTGCTAAAAATTCAGTCTTGCACTCTAGGACCAAGCACATAGATATAAGGCATCACTTCATTAGAGATGAAGTTTTTAAGAAAATCTTTGAGCAACATTTTGTCCAATCAGAAAATCAGGTTGCTGATATTTTCACCAAGCCATTGTGCAACGATAGGTTCTCAACTCTAAGAAGGGAGTTAAGTTTATGTAGACCTCAATAAAATCAGGTTTGAGCTAATTGATCAACTCTCTTACTTTTTTCTTGCATAATGACAACAGAATACCTATTTCTGAAATAAACTGCTGAATTGCTGAATTTTTCGATGATAATATCTTCAGGGAGAGTTTGTTTGTTTTTGAACTATAATGAAAAATGTGTTTCTAAAAACAAAAATTTGTTTCATGCATATGCTCTCTTTGAAGTCTGTACATATTCTCTTGCAATGTCTTGAATTATCTGAGTGGTCAATGGTTGTAGTGAATTGCATTATTGAAAATTGCATCTTCATGCATGACTATGGTATATAAAATGTTGACTTGTGGAAGGGCAGGTTAAGCTTGCCTGGAAGCCTTCTCCAGGCGTGAGGACTTACCTCTATCAAGTACCATAAGTCAAAACACCATTGTGGGCCATTTAGATAGGGAGAGTCAATTAAATTGAGCTATTTTTGAAAACCATGCATGCAGTCAGGGGGAGTAAGTGTATCACATTTGATTAGCATTTCCCTCATTTATGGTTTGCATCTAATGAGGGGGAGTCAATGCATACATCAAGGTACTCTCATGCATACAGAATTGGAATTTTTTTCAGAAATCTCAGGTTTCGGTCGACTGACCCAAGAATTTCGGTCAACCGAAAATACTAGTGCTAGCCAATCCAGTACCTACAAAATTTCGGTCGATCGACCGTCAAATTTTGGTCAACCGGAAATCCTCTCCATGATTTTTATTGGTTACTCAAGTGTTTACACAACTTTGACATTTCAGTAAGTGGTATCACCTTGTGCTAAAATTCTCTTGATGTCTGTTGATCAAAATGTCCAATCTTGCACTCTCAATGTGTTTTTTGCTAAATTGAAATCACATGTCTGCTCACTTAGTTACTACCTATTTATCTATTATGAGCTTTACTAGAACTCTTGGTATCATCATTGAATTGCCTTTAATTCAGAATTTTGCCAATCTACTCATCTATTCATTATTTTAAGCAAATCATTAATAGGCATCTTTTGTTAATTAGGCTTCGTGATTGTCCATGAATAACTCTATTGGCTTAAGCTTAATGAATGTATATAGTTTAGAATATAATTTCCCTGAAACATTTAATAGACCTCAACCATTTTCCACAATGTATGTAGTGTCCTTGTGCAATCTCCTAGAAATTGAAAATTTAAGGTCACTAGCAACCTTGGTTGAGAAACTTTAATTGAGTATTGTCCTTAAATATAGAATATCTAAAAATTTCCAAAGGAGAGCACATGTCAAACTGTGTATCAATGCTCAAGACAGAGTAATGGCTATATGGTCATTGAGAAACTAAGCCCTTCATCAAAGAAATGGAGTGGTCTTTAGTCATGAGGTGGTGTCGATATCTCTATTCAAAATGAGACAGAATAGTTAGTCTCACTGAGTAACTAGGGGTGCTGGCGTCTAATCAATGTGCACCCTTGTGTCAAAAGGTGTGGACTAAACATAATTGTTCTTAAAAATTAGTGAGCCAAAAGGAAAAATCTAAAAATGACCAAAGGTCAGACATAATGTTGTAATCCTGAGGTAAACATCAGAGTTGTTCAATTAGTTTAACTTCAACTAGTCAGTAGTTACTCCTAAGGGAGTCAATGATTTTGGTTGAGTAAGATAAAAGGAGTTAAACATGGACATAAATTTGTAGACTTGATTTATTTCTATTAAATCTATATGCAAAATGCTTCAAAGAGCTTCATTGATAAACTCTACTTTTATTGCCCTTAAACCAAGTAGATCATAAAGGCTCAATCATTGGAGTTCTTATTACAGAAGACTCTAAAAATTAAAATCTTGCTTAATGAATGATGTTTCAAGTTGTCCTTTAATTATGATGATTAATTTTCTTGCACACCTTACACTTGTCACAAAGCTTTCCTCTACAGCCAGTATTCCCATTTATAATGAACCTTCAAACCTTTTATGCTGATGTCAAAGGGTATGTGTGCATATCACACATTTTGAAATATTGTTAAATTTTTGCACATCCACTTGAACATCACTCACAGTGTTTCCATCATCAAAAAGGGGTAGATTGGTGTGCCCCTGTATTTTTGATGGTGTTTTGATGATGTCAACACTCTATAACTCATACTTGATTTTCATGTGCTTTTGATCCTTGAGTTTCATACGTTTTTTGCTCTATGAGTAACATATGTTTTGATTCTTAAGATTCATGTGTGTTTGATGTTGTCAAGAATGTTTTTGATAATGTTAATCAATCAATATACATGAGTGTTTGTAAAGATAGGATAAAATCTGTTCAAAAGCATGGCCAAAGCAGAAGTTTAAAGAACAAGAGTCGACCCTTGGAGTCGACTCCAGCTCAAGACCGCAAGGCAGAAAAGCAAAAGCTATGGCTATGGTTTAAGGGTGACAAATCGGTGGTCTTCGGTGTAAAATAGACCACAAGGGTGAAAAAGAGCTCAGTAAGGGTGAATAATGTCCAGCAAAGGTGAAAGTGTTAAAATGGATGAAGGGAAGTCGACACGAATGGCAAACCAAGTCGACTCCAAAACCGTAGAAGTAGTCTTGAAGACTTCGGTTGAAAGCCAGAAGTTGACTAAAGTCAAAGAAGAACAAAAGTCAATGGTCAGCATTAGTCTTGTGACTCTAGTGAGCTTCTACAATAGTCAAGTAACCTTGGTCAACAATCAATGGTCAACGCAGTCAGCCTCATCAAAGTCAACAAATCAAAGTCAAGCTTTTGCAAGCTTCACATAACTGGTCAAAGATCCAGTCGTCTTCTAGTAGCTACAGTGGTCACAGAAAAGGACAAAAGGAGAAGAAAGTCAAAGGGTCTTAAGGCAGACATATACCCAGCTAACGGTGATAAATGACTTGGTAATGGTGCAAAAGACAAGCCTAAGGGTGAAAAATGGATTAAGGCAATGGTCCACCAGCAAGAAGGAAAAGCCTAAGGTGACAGCTCTCTCGCTCCTAAGGCTGACAAATAACTTCCTAGTGGTATCATATAAGCCGTAAGGGTGATAACTTACTCCATAAGGCTGAAAAATTGGTGGATGCATAAAAGGCTTTGAAATACACTAAAGCTATGTCAACGCAGCACTCAAACGCGTCGACGCATCCTTGCACCGAAGTGAAGAAGAAGAACTGGCGACGGCTTTGGGCGATAAGGCTGACAAATGGCTGTGTAGTGGTAACAAATGACAGATAAGGCTGACATATAACAGGCTAAGGGTGAGAAATAGACAATAGGGCTGAGAAGGCTGAAATCAACCAAAAGCCAACACGCTACGTCGACGTAGCACCATGTGTGCATTAATGTTGCTAGGGTGGATTGCTAAGGTAGTGAAGCAAGGGATTTAGCGACGATATAAGTGTGACAAATGGCATATAAGGCTGACAAATAGCCTTTAAGGGTGTATAATGTGTTGATAAGGCTATCAAATGCATTGGTAGTACAGACATATAGTCGAACACGTGAGATATACAAGCGGATCATTTGATTCTGCTCTCCGTTGTGAGGCACATGATCCAAGGCTAGTTGGCTCAATTATAGAAGTTTTCTAGAGAAGTTTTCTATCAACCGTCTTTACAACTGGACCAAAATAGCCGGTCTTCTGGTGAGGGTTTCATCAGGAGATGGTCTTTGCCTTGGGGAAGAAGAAGCTCAGCCTGCTATGCACTGCTCGAAGCTTATTGGCCAGCCAATGGGAACTGATGTGCACCGCATGAAAAAAATTGGCCAACCAATGAGAACTAAGAACATCTTATCACTTCTAAGCCAATCGGAGGCCACCCTACTCAGCATCCAGAATCCTTCGATGGAGATGGATGGTCCAGATTACCTACTACCGAATCAAGGTCTACCAACTCTGTATGTTGCATGTAAAAGAAAAAGATATGCTGAACTAAAAGAATACTATAAGGGAGACATACTCTGCTGAAGCATATCATACAGAAGTTTTGATTTGGCGGGCTTGTTTGAATGTAGAAAGAAAAGGAAGAGAAGTGTGGGAAAAAGCTAATAAGAGCCAAGAAAAGCCAAGTAGAGCAAGCAAGCAGTGAGAAGAAAGAAGAAAAGAGGGGGAGCCCGTGTGGAGCTAGTTGCAGCAAAGAGAAGCTTTGGTGAAGGTGATTCAGGCTGTGAAGGCCAAGCTGCAACCTTCAAGCCTGAAGACAGACGTCTCATCCTACCCTTTTCATCCTGCGAGAAGAAGAGAAAAAGCTCCAACTTCCTGTGAAGGAGAACCTGCTCTCCTAGGAAGCACTCCATCTGGAAGAAGCGAGAAATTCCATCCAGATTCCAGACATGGCCTTTTTGTTATTGTGCTCAAGTGTTCTACTTCCTGTCTTGGTTTTGTGAACGACGTCACGCGGTGAAGAGAAGCAACCAGAAAGGTCGCAGTTGAGGGATGGGAACAATGACACACGCGCTTGATGAGATGACGGGAAAGACACGGAAGAAGAGAGACCACCGTGGGAGGTTGCCTTCACGGGGTGTAAATAGGGGTGAGAAACATACAGAATTGAGAATTGGACCGCCGTGGGTTATTACTCTCTGCGGGTTTTAACTGGAATTGAAATGGGGATGGGACGTGCTAAAATTAAAATGCAGGAATTAAACAGCCATGGCGGGAAGCGACTCACTCGGACCTCGGGGGCATGGGAATGGTGCAGAATTTAAATTGTAGAAATAAAATTACAGAAATTAAACGGCCATGGCAGGAAGTGACTTGCCGCGGATCTCGCGGGGATGGGAAAGTGCTGAACTTAAATTGATGGGAAGGGGAAATGACTGAAATTAAAAGGGGGGAGGGAACCGCCGCAGGAAATGACTCTCCGCACGGGTTTACGCAGAAATAAAAGAACAATAAGGGAATCACTGCGAGAAATGACTCTCCGCGCGGGTTTACGCAGGAATGAAAGAACAGGCAAAAATAAAAGAACAATACGGGAACAGCCACGGAAAATGACTCTCTGCGCGGGTTTTAACAGAAACGATAGAAATGAATAGAAATGATAGAAATGAACATAATGGAGAACCGCTATGGGAAGTGACTTTCCGCGTGTTTTAATGGAGGATGGGAACAAAAGAAATAGAAGAGCGCGTGTGTGGGGGTGGTGTGATCGCCAGGGGCCGAAGACCCCAAAATGAAAGAACAAGTGATCGCTTTTACCTCATACCTGGGAAATGGTGTGGATTCCTTCTTCCTCTTCTTTCGGCCGGCGGACGAAGAGGGCCTTCTTTGGTTACCCTTGCAAAAGAACAAACAAAAACCAACTGAGTCAGAACAACGATAATATAGTATCAGTCCTTGGTGAAGAAAATGATGAAACCATGAACGAACACACACCTGGTTGGTCTTATTTTTTTAAACCCCTTATAGTGCAAAGGGTGGAAGGATGCTATGATGAATGAGACGGTGTGCGACGATGCACAAAATGAAGAACTTCTCTTAAGTAGAGAGGGGCGGTATGGATGAAAATAGAAGATGATGCATGCAACTAAGAACAAAGAAGAACAAAAGGGAAGAAGGGCTTATTGGGGGGCCGATGGCGGGATTCGGCGGAGCTTTGACAGCGTGAGGTCAGCGTGGAAGCATGGTGGATGAAGCAGCCTTTCTCTCGCGAGCACCTGGGCACCCAAAAATCCGGTAGAACCTCCCCTGAAGAAGCCTCAGACCAGGAAACAGATCTGGCAGAGTCTCCCCCTCCTCTATCGGATCTGAAGCTCCCTGATTTCGAGGGAGGGGGTCCTCCATTTATAGGCAAAATTTTGAATAACACGTCTGGGTTCTAGGACGCGTTCATATTAACGCGTCCCGATGACCAGGCATGTCACTAATTAAATAATTAATTTTATTTCAATATACGCGTCCAGTATCTGGGACGCGTTCGGTAAACGGGTCCCAGACCAGGGACGCGTATAAGTTTTTGCACGAAAGCGGCGCCAAAAGCCACCGAAAGCGATGAAAGCGACAGGTTTTGGTGCCTAACTTTGACTTTTGAAAGCTACGTCAGGTCAGCAAGACGTTTCTGATTTTAGATTTATTCAAAACATCAAACTGAGCGGCGTGGCTAGCGCCACCCACGTACTACATGCAGACTAATAAAGGCATCATGTCTCCTTGACGCTTTATTTGAACGTGTCCCCTATACTGGACGCGTTAATGTCTTTTCATATACCAGCGTGCTGCACGAGGGCTAAAGGAGGCATCGGGTTTCTATGACGCGTTTAAAAAAGGCGTCCCCTTGATATGCCACGTTTAAAACTTATTCCCAAAAATTTCTCAAAATGGTAAAATTTTTTAGAAAATTAGGAAATCACTCAAATAACCCAAATGTGAAAGCCACTTCGGGACATCATGGTGTAATATGAGACTTACTGAATAAAATGTCAAAAATAGCGTGTCTACAACTGCCCCACCTTGGCGTCTGCTTTGCAAGGGAATGACACGGAGCGAAATGTAATTTGAGTGTAATAGGATGAAGTGAGAATGGACTGAAAAGTAGATGCCATGGTGCGATGAGACACACTCTCAACATTACACGATTGAAATTTTTCCAGAGTTTCAGCGAAGCAGCCTTGAAGAAGATTCCCCAAAATCAACGACCGTTTGGATGTGAAACAAACAAGGAGGGATAATGTACGCTCAGGCACGAACAAAAAAAATGGACCGACTTCTCTGCACGGAAGTACCTAGTTCGTAGACCTACAAGTTTCACCATTGGGGAGCGGTTACCAGCCATTGTGGAAGTGTTGCAGCCAAGGTGGGTCAAACGGAATAAAAGAAAATGAATAGTTGGTGAGAAATTCAAACAAAGGTCTTTTCCAGAGAAACGGCCCAAGGTGGCTCCAAGGAAACTGAGTACTCAACTCGGAGTGGAATATCTCATATCTGTGAAAATTGGAATGCAGTGGCCTTCACAAGCGAGGTAAGTGAATGATCTTCCTTAGTGATATCAATGTCCTACATGAATGCATGTTGGGTTTAAAGGAAAAAATAAAATAAACAAATAATAAAAAATAGCCAAGGATAATATTGTCAAGTTGTTAAGCATGGGTCAAGATACCGATTCGATGGGCCGATACTGAGTGGGGGCCCGTTTATCCACCCATCGACCCGACTAGCGGAACCATCCTCCCCATGCTACCACAACTCAACGGCCTATCCGTACGTCCCAAACTCCTCTAAAGTTATCACTATTTTTGGTAGAGGGAACTCAAACTCTAGATTCATCCAAGCCATAAGGTCTTTGACATGCTCTAGTAGCATAGTTACCATATAGTAAAATGCATGACATGAGGGTCTAGTCACCATGGTGACCGAATGTTGGACGGTGGCACAGCGGCACCGGGACAGTGGTACCATCTCTCTCTCTCTCTCTCTCTCTCTCGCTCTAACAACCTGCACTCCAGCTAACACAGTAAGATAGATTAATTCATATAACTATACAAACAGATCAACATACAGAAGCATCACAACAAGACAAAGTTGCCCTGATAAAGTCAAAGATGGCAACTCCATTTTTTTTATTTTTTCTTGGTCCCTTCCCTTCCTATAAGTACCCCCCCTTGTAGCCTAGGAGATGGCATTAAGAAGGTTGGAAGGGGTTGAATCCTTCAAGAAAAGAAAGAGAGGGAGAGGAGAGGTTTTGGCTCTTTCTTGAGATGGAAGGTGAATCTTCCCGCCCTACTAAGAGAAGCAGGCCTAGCAACGGCTTTAAGAGGCTTAGTGACATCGATGGTCACTTGAGTGAGAGGATTCATTCACGAATGGTAAGCTGGCACCTCTTCCTTTCCACTTCTTCTATATGAATTTTCCTTTTCTTCCTTTTCTGCCCTCTTTTCTTTCAGCCATATCCTCTTTTTCCGGGTCCGGGGAAATTCTCCAAGTTGCCCTGGCTTTCAAAGCTCACTTCTAATATTACCATTGGCATGAGGCCTATCATCACAAAATGGAACCTTCAAGGGCTCGTGGTTCACGCCAAGCATTACAACAAAATTTATATGGACTGGGCAGACATGGGTGCACTGGTAGAGGTTTTGCACCCTCAAACTCACACTTTTATTTTCCATACGTTTGAAGCAACCATCCATCTCAAGGAAGCAAAACTTCTGCTTGGTTTAAAAACGTTCAGGAAGGAGGGCAAGATAAAGATCCTGCCCATGCTGAAGAAGAGAACCTCCATGGAAGTCTTAGAAAGCTTTATGCCCTCCATAGCTATCAAGGGCGTCCAAACTTAAAAGGGCATCAATTTACAAAAGCTTGCGGAATGGACGATAAGCGCCTTTGAAAAGTTGACAGGTGACGATCATCTGGAAGCACTCATGAAGTGGTTTACAATCTGCTTAGCCAGAGCTCTCCTCTTCCCTTGCACCGACAGCATTGTGCAAGAGGATCAATTGGGTGTGATTTGTTGACTTTGGGAGGGCAAAAGAGTGGGGCCCACCATCCTTGCATATCTCTACAGCGGTCTCATGGCCTCCAGCATGGGCCAACCTCCTTACGGGTGCATGTTTCTTCTCAACTGTTGGATTGGCCTCCATTTCAAATTCGACCACCGTGAGGGAGCACAGACTACCTTGAGGATCTTTCAACAAAGCCCCCTTTATCACATAGTCGATGTGTTGGGCTTTAGTGGGAATGTGACTAATCGCGTGCCCCGACTAGAGACACGTGGAGACTGGCAGACTCACTTCGGCACCATGGTGTAGAATTTGTTAACTTATTCACCATCATGCTTATTCCCACATGATCTTCTCACGATATCTACTCCTGATGCAGAACTCCAACTCATCGGTGCAACTAAAATTTTCCTTTATAGTGTGCACCGGTGCCATTCTCAAATCGGCCTCCCTCGCCATTCTTTTCCTACGCTTTCTGACTTTCCTTTGATTAAGGAAAGGGAGTTGGGCAGTGAAGATGATGTGAAGAACATCAAGGCGATCAAAGCATTGTGGAAGATAAGAATTCCACGGAAGGTAATGACGCATGTGGAGGAAGTTCGAGAGCCATGGAGAGCTTATGTAGTTGAGCTGGGAAAATTGAGGCCTTAAAGCGCCCGAACCCTGATGTAATCCCTCATTTTCATTTCAAAGGAATAAACATGAAAATTTGTACGTGCTTTTTGTCCTTTTCTTGCCCTTGCATTATTATTTTTTTATGATGAAGGTGTCTCCACAGGAAGACGCTTTCATATTTTATCATTTTTCTTTCTTTTTCTTTTTTTTGAAACTAGTAGAAGCGTCTTCACGCAGAGACGCATGCTTATTTTCATTCTGTTTCTCTTTCTTTTTTGTTTTCTTGTGAATTTTTTTGGTTTTTTTTTACTTGGATTCCTGATGCTTAGTCACTAATCTGTCACTTGTTCTTTTATTTCATCGTGCCCAGCTGGCAGCAGCAGCAGGGATGGCAGGTGGAGCGTCTTCTAGCTCCCAGGCTTGTCCTGCGGAGGTCAGCTCTCTCCAGGAGCAGTTGACTAGCGCGGTGGCCCGCGCTGAGGAGGCCGAGCGCAACCTCGCGGCTCGGGTGAGTGTTTACTTGCCTCAAACCTTCATTACACATTTCCTCTCTTTTACTGATTTGGAGAGATGATTGGTCCTTGACATGTAGTGGAGATCCAGGATGCACTAGCCTGGGCAGTCCGGGCAGAGGAGGAGTGTGACGCTCGGGCGGCCATCATGGCGGAGTGCGATGCCCGGATAGCCGAGCCGGAGGAGGAGCAACGGTGACAGGAGGCTGAGGAGTTGTCCTAAGATGTTGTGGAGTTGAGGATCACCCTCCAGGTGGCGAGGAGGGAGACAGAGATAGAGAGAGAGGAGAGGGAGAGGGAGATAGAGGAGAGGAGGGCTCTAGAGGCCCAGATGATAGAGCTCCGACTGAGTCTTAACACAGTGGAGCAGAGGCTAAGAGAGAGCAAGGAGTGCTACCAGAGGGTGAAGGAGCGCGGGGCGCGACTCCGTCAGTCTGGTTCCTTTTCCGTGGACAGCTATCTGGTCTCCTCGGTAGAGGAGTGTCGTCGCGCCACCGACGCTGGTCAGGCATCGCAGGGTGAGGCGAGTACTGCCTCGCAGAGCTCTAGGAGGCCCCCTAGGGATCCTCGTCTTAGAAGAGAGGAGAGGGATGACCAAGGGGACGAGCAGGAGGGCGAGGGTGAGAGTTAGAGAGTTACTTGTACACCCACCCCCTCACTTATGATGTACATGTATCAATATATGAATGGAACGATTTATCATATATGAATGGATTGATTTATTTTCGTGTCACTAGTTTGTTCCTTGCGCATTCCTTCTTCTCCACGCCTCTTCTCTTCTATGTTGTTCTCACGTGATATGTTCGACAAGACCTCACCCCGAAAACGGGGAATCATGTCTCGCCGTAGTCGTTCTTTTCAACGGGAATCTGCCGTCAAAATCAACAATGACTGCTTAAAGGCCCTTTTCAAGTGCGACATTTCAAACCTCCTACACAAGAATTTTTTATTGTTATTTTTTTGTTTTTATTGTTATTTTTTGTTTTTGTTTTTGTTTTTTTATTTTTATTTTTTTAAAGGAGCCTGAAAGCTCTCTATCTTTCTTCCCTTTCTTTCCTTTTTTTTATGTGGAAGCGTCTAGGCACGAAGAAGCGTTCTATCTTTTGAATTAAAATTTAAACCATCGGGAGCCACAGGGCGGCCCTTCTTCTTCCTCACCTCGCCCACAACCGACCCTTCTTCTTGCCAAAATTCGCTCACTTTGCTTCTTCCTCCCCCATCCTTGATCTATGGAACGTGCCGGGCCGAGCCATGGTAGAGGGAAAGGGAGGCGAGCAGTTCCTCGCCTAAGGAGGGTCGTGCAGGAGCACGAAGAGTCAGCCATGGAGGAGGAAGGGCCTCTTTTGGCTATTGAGGGGCCCGAGAGGCCCAGTGGCGCAGAGGGAGGTGAGCATGACCTGGTAGGCTCCTCGATCTTCTACTTCCTTAATTTTATTTTGGTTTTGTAGCGGGCCGTGTGAGAGGGGGAAGAGGGTTCGGTGAGTCCTTGAATGATGAAGCCTCGAACCCATGTAATGCTTATATATATATATATATATATATATTATGTTTATTTATTATCATTATTTTTTTGTGATGTGCAAGTTGTGATGAGGACCCTAGGCTTGGCTGAGGAGTGAGCGAGTGCGGATGAGCTGAGCCGCATCGGGTGAAAGACCCGAGGCAAGGCGAAGCTCGTAGACTGGCGCACATGCTTCCTTGCCCAATTCCAGGACTGGCAATAGGGTGACGTGCATGTGGTGTCTCACACGTAGGATAGTGTCGAGTACCTACGGCACTGTAGGGAGACCCATGCGGAGCGACTCCAGTTCAGGAGACCAGCAGAGGTAAAAATGAGCATTATAGTGACGCCATCGTTACTGGCTTGCGGGCCCAGCTGGCAAACGCAAGGCAGCAGCTGGCTGTCACTCGACAGGAGCTGGACATCTTGCTAAGTTTATGCAATGCATCTTTTTTTTTCTTTTCGTTGAATCCTAAGGCTTAGTCGCTAACTGTTGTTTGTTTGTTTCAGCGTGTCCAGTAGGGATGGCCGATGGGGCAACTTCTAGCTCCCAGGCTCCTCCTCGGGAGGTCACCTTCCTCCGGGAGCAACTTGCTAGTGCAGTAGCTCACGCCGGTGAGGCAGAGTGTGAGCTCTCGGCTCGGGTGAGTACTTGCCTTACTTGGGTGTTAATTGTTCGGTGCTCTTTCACTAACTTTGTGAAATGTTTTGGTTCTGGTACACGTTGGAGATCCAGGGTGTGTTGGCTCGCGTGGTCCGGGCTATGCAGAAGCATGACGCATAGGCGGCCACCGTAGTAGAGCTGCGGCATCACGATGCGGAGGGGCTGCCCTGAGACATCTTGGAGTTAAGGGTCTTCCTCCAGCCGGTGAGGAGAGAGGCATAGAGAGAGAGAGCGGAGAGAGAGGAAAGGAGGATAGAGCGACAGCAGGATTGGGACGAGAGGAGGGCTCTAGAGGCCCAGGTGATAGGGCTCCAGCTTGGTTTTCAAGTTGTGGAGCAGAGGCTGAAAGACAGTGAGGAGCGCCACAAGAGGGCACGGGTGCTCGGTGTGCACCTTCGTTAGTCTGGCTACCTCTCTATGGGTGGCTTCTTTGTCCCTTCAATAGAGCAGTAGCGAGCCCCCGGGGCTGAGTGGACACTGCGGGGTGAAGCGAGTACTACCTCGCAGAGCTCAAGGAGGCCTTCTAGGGACCCTCATCTTAGGAGAGAGGAGAGGGACGGCCGGAGGGACGAGCTGGAAGGTGATGACGAGATTTAGAGAGTTAGTACACCTGCCCCCTCTCTTATGATTTTCATGACAGTTTATGTGGAATGATTTGGTTTCCTGCCACTCGTTTGTTCTCTTGTGCATTCCTTCTCCCCTACGCTTCTTTTCTACCACGCTATTCCCATGTGACATGTTTTGACAATACGCTACCCCCCCCCCCCAAAAAGGCCATTCTTATCAACGGGAATCCACCATTGAAATCAGTAATGACGGCTATTAGCCCCCTTTCCTGTGTGGTGTTTCAAATTTCCCACAGGCGCATCCCATTTTTTCTCTCTTTTTTTTCTTTTTTTTTATTTTGTCATTTTCGCTTCCTCTCTTTTTTGTTCTTTTTTTTACATTCAAAATTATTTACAATACTACAGGCCACCCCTAAACCGTGTAGGGAGCGAGTCGTCATGTCACACCGCTGAATCAATTACCCTGTGCAAGCAGCGAAGTGACACACGAGACCGCTAGGAAGGTACCCTATCACGAGGGCTATTGCTAGAGGTAATGGTGATAGTTTTGGCTCGGACGTCTTCCATTCCTATAAATACCTCCCTCCTTCGTCCTCCCAAGGGCACTGGAAGCAAACTCGAAGAGTGTAAGTTTCTAAGGAGAAGGAGGAGCGAAGAGTTCTTAAGTATCGGAATGGAGGGTGAATCTTCCCATTCCGCGAAGAGAAACAGATAGAGTAGTAGCTCCAGGAGGCTATCTGACCTCGAAGGGCACTTGAGTGAGAGGACCCAGTCACAGCTTGTGAGTGGACCCTATCTCACTTCTTCTCCTGTACTCCCCCTTTCTTCTGAAAACGCAGCTTTCTCACTTCTTGTGTATGCACAGAGCATGATGAAATCACACATTTCATGGGAGCTAGTGGTGGTCGCATATCGGGGTCTTCCGGACTTTCAGAAGGCCTGACTAGACGTGATGGGGTTTGGGGCCTTTCTCCGAATCGAGCCGATTAAGCTCGACCTCGCCCTCATCCAAGTATTGCTCGAAAGGTGAGACCCAGCGAGTTAGGCCTTCCTGATGCCTTGGGGGCACATGGTGCCCAGCTTGGAAGATGTTGTCCGAATCATGAGCCTCAAGGTGGATGGCGAGGTGGTGACCGGTGTCACCTGTTAGGGTGCTAGGCCCGGATACAGAGGGGGGTGAATGTATCCTTCTATGAATAATGGCCAAATAAAAACTCAGATGCTAGACGCAATCACAGAATAAAACTAATTCAATTAAACTTATGAGCAAACACATGAAGCGCGTCTATCCAAGCATCTAGCGGAAGCAATCACACAAAGCAAACCATTGCTCAAAAGATTTTTAGGTGGTTCGGTCCTCCAGACCTACATCCACCCCTTACTCCCAACCGGAGTGAGGCTTTACTAGAAAACGCTAGAACCAAGCAGACTCAGTCTGCAAACAGTTGCTGCCACACAGCTTGACCAGGGGAACAGCCTCCCCTCTTCCTCCCAACCGGAGGGACACCCAAGTGACTCCTAGCCAACTTGGAAACCAGAGGTCGCAGACCTCTCTTCCTCCAGACCGGGAGGGACCCCTGGACTTGCAACCCGCAAGCCCAGAACCGAAGGACCAACCCTCCCTACCTCCAAACCGGAGGGAACCCACAAGTAGCTCCCAGCTACTTGCAACCGGAGATCAGATCTCCCTTCTCCTGACCCACCAGGAGGAACCCGACCTCAGTCCAGAGGATCGGAAGTACAAAGCTAACCAGAGAAACAAAAGGTAAAATAAGGAACCATAAAAAACACAGCAACAAAAGTTGGAAATGAAACACCATAGTCGTTCTGGATTTGATCCACGAACAGACTGAACAGGTCTTCAATAGACTCTCTCCTCTTCTTCTTTTCTTCCTCTTCTTTCTTCTTCTCAGCTCACGCAATCTTTCTCTTCTGCTCTCACTCTCTATTTCCTTCTCTTTCGCAGGCTCTCCCTGTCTCTTCTCTTTTTCTTCTTTTTCTCTTTTTTCTGGATCGAAGGGCTTTCTGCTCTCCAGGCTTCTTCTTCGATCGATATTCATCTGAAGACGAAGGCTCCAATATATACCCGTAATAGGGGCTTCGGAGGATAGGGCAGAGACGCCCTAGAGAGCTTCGATGGGTTGGTCCACATGGTGAAGTAGCAGGCCCCAGCTTCCACGTGTCTGACTGCTGGCACGTCCTTTGTTATAGGATCACGTGCCCTTTCATAATTTGGGGTCTCCTTGTACTGCATCGAAATATTCTAGTAATTTACCACACTTACTATTTCTGGAGACTGACCGCGTTGACGCACTGGCATCACTGCGTCTACTCTTTGCTTGTACACATTTGAATTTGTCCCACTGCGTCGACCCTGCTGTGGATAGCGTTGACGCGTTGAAGGCAGCCAGAGATAAGTTGCCTCTTTCTTGAACTGCTGCGTCGACGCTCTCACCATGCTGCGTTGACGCATCAGTCTGAATCGTCATAAAGGACAATGCATGAGTGCAGTGTATAGACTTGGTGTAATGACGCCAATGTACAGACTTGCAAGATGTGAGGCGATGTGTAGACTTTGCGTTCAACTGGATGTATAGGCTTGGAGGGTTCACTGATGGCTGTACAGACTTCAAGAATCAAAGCATGAATGAGACGCTGTACACACTTAGCCTAGGACAATGTATAGACTTGCGTTACTGTAGTAACGTGTAGACTTGGTGAGGCTCAAGCAGTGTACATACTTGTGAAGGCTTCAGCGTTGTACAGACATGGAAGTACCACTGTGGATGTATGGACTTGATGATCCACTGTAGATGTATGGACTTGAGTGATTGAAGCCGATGTACAGACTTGCCTATGCGAAGCCACTGTACAGACATTGAAAACGTGAAGCCAGTGTACAGACTTGAAGAACAGTTCAATGTATTGACTTAGCGTTGTAGAGACTTGGCTTTGAACGCTAGAGCTGAAGACAATGTACAGACTTAGCGATATGAACACTAAGGCATGCTGTACAGACTTCAACAC
This sequence comes from Amorphophallus konjac, assembly GCA_022559845.1. Classification (NCBI taxonomy): domain Eukaryota; kingdom Viridiplantae; phylum Streptophyta; class Magnoliopsida; order Alismatales; family Araceae; genus Amorphophallus; species Amorphophallus konjac. The sequence continues at coordinate 340,080,006 of CM040121.1, read as the reverse complement.
AGGAAAGACTCTAAATGAGACGTTGGCAGAGACAATACATGAGACGGTGAAGGACCGATGTAGAGACTTCACCAACACGAACAGGCTGCACAGTGCACTGTATAGACTTGGACCAAGGCATGAACAGTGGACGCTATAGTCCAATGTATGGACTTTGAAGGATTTGAGCGTGAGACTGTATAGACTTGGCCTTACTATAAAGAGCAATGTTCTGATGGGTCGACGCATCAGCAAGGGTGGGTCGACGCATTGCTGTGTAGACAGAGACAAATATGACTGAAGGGTCGACGCATCAGCACAATGAGTTGACTCACTGCTGTGTAGACTGTGCAGACAGAGTGTAGACAGAATTGAGTAGAGCATGTTATCTGACAGCCATATGAACTCCATTCACTTACATGATAAAACAACATTATGATTAGAGAATGACTAAATAATAGCATGAAGAGACACACAGCAAGATGACTCACAGTGAATAACTCACTTCAAAGGCCAATCATCAAAACCACCATTAAAACCATCATCAAAACCACATGGGCACAACAATCTCCCCCTTTTTGATGATGGCAACACTACACAGTGAGTCAATCTGATGACTCAAACTATTCTCCCCCTTTGACTTCATCAAAAAGAAAATAGTTTGAGAAATTATAGCATGTATAAAAATTCAGTCAATTTCTCCCCCTTGCAAGAACATGATTCTCTCCCTTTAAGAGTTTCAGCAAAAGCATGAGTTAGAGATGATCAAAAGGAACCTGCATGCACTGATTGAATGATATTCTCCCTCTTGGGCAAACAATCTCCCCCTTTGGTATAATCAAAATAAACCATGGGAAGGGGTATGAATGTAGATGCAAATACCAGAAATATGAATGCACGAGCACAATTCTTCTATGCAACATGATGCATATGACAAGAAGGCTCCCCCTCAATAAATGGAACCTTATGAAATGAATGAGAAGGAGACCATAGGGGCAAACAAGGAGAAGTTCAGGTCAATGAGCAGAAGAGGTTCAATTAGCAGATTTTTAAAGAGGCTTCAACTACAAGAATTTCAGTCAGATTTTCAAGGAAATGTCATTCTCATAAATCCAAATCAGAATATTTCAAAGTCTTCCATTATAAGGGCTTATGAATGAATTTTATTGATCAGCATGGTTTAAACATGATGTATGTAGAGTTTATCAATAAAATTCTGTATTGATATCTAAAACCATGGTTTAATAAAAATGAACCAAGCCCTCATATTTATCTTGATAAAACTTCCTTTCTCTTACACAATCAAATTTATTGACTTCTTTCGAAATTACATGCATCAGTATTGAAATCAAGCAGTTATGAAGTCATATGATTTTGTCTAGGGTTGTAGCAATTTGATTTTAGCATCAATATTCGTTCAACAATTTTTCATGCTACAAATTTTACGAGCACTCTAGTTCAGTGCACACCTTGTAACTAGAGGATATACCTTGATCAGAGGCCAATATCCCTAAGCACTTAGTGTGACTAACTGTCATGCTTTATATGAACATAGATAGCATTTTCACATCATGACACACTGCAAATCATTTCTTGATGAGTGAGTTGTATTTCTCAGTGTGCATGCCATTGCTCTGCCTGAAATTCAATTATTCTTAATCAGAGTTAACTATGGTACCTCATGACACAGTCCTTTGGACATGTGTTTCTCAGTGACCAAGGTCATTGCTCTGACAGAAAATACCTTTTAGACATTTCAGAAAAATTCATTTGCTTCAAATCAATAACAATTTCATGTACTTAACCAAATAAAGTCATGTATTCAATAATGTAGATTTCAGAAGATTTTACAAGACACAGCATGAAACAGATGGTTAAGGTTTATTAAACATGCTTCAGATATTTTTAAGAGATTTTAAAGCCAAACTCATTGAATACATTAAACTTAAACCACATGAGTTATTTCAGTCATTCATAAAAATGTATAATAGAAGATTTCTAGTTTAAGAGTTTTCAGATTTATGATTGAGATAGTCCCATTGAAATCTTCATGAAGGACTGATGGAATTCTGAAGTCAAATGATACCAATTGATAGGAGAGATTTTGAAGCTCAATGTTTTCAAAAATATGTTCAAGGTCTGTCAACAAAATCAATAAGGAAAGATATGCAATGAATTCTCACAGAGATGTATGCACTTGACCACCTGCATGCAATGCATTGACTCCCCCTGACAACATGCATTTAGACACTCTTTTTGGCATTTTCAATGAAATGAAATGTAATGCACTATATGTATGTAAAAACACATGCAACTAACTCTCCCTGAAAACATGCAATGTTTGCCATAAGAAACTGAACATGTGATTCCAAATGATATAGTGACTTGTGCACATTCAGACTGTCCTATTCAGCAAGGTGACCCATGGTACTAGGCGGAGCACTTAGTCTAAAAGACCACCTCACACAAAGTAGGAACCTCCAGACAGATTTCCCTGTCTTTTGGTAGCTTACCATTTACATACCATAGTGGTCAATCATGATAATTCAATGTGCAGTCCTATGTATAAATCAGATTTTCAGTGAACTATGCAACAGACAGTTTTCAAACAGCATTCAAATGCAGTTCAGATTTTTCAATGTACTATACATGCAAATCACATATATGCACTTCAGATGAGGAGAGTTCAGAGGCATCAATTCAGACAGTGCAGATGAAGAATGAATATGCAAAAACATATTTAGTATGTCATGCAGTAGAACTAAAAACAGGAAGTGCAAGAAATTTACCTGAAAGATTCAGGAAGGGGTTTTCATTCTTGAGTGCCTTGGTTTATTACCCCTTTTATTTCAGTCCCAAGGCACACCTGCATAGCAATGTTATTTTGTACAAACAGGTACCCAAGAAGTCTTGGGTCCTGACATGACAGTATTACTCCTAGCAGCAGTTTTCAGATCTGATTTATGCATATTCTTGTTAGCATGAATTCTATGTGCATACACATGAGATTTTCTGTTGACAGAATAAAAATTCTGTTTACCAAAACCAGTTTGGTTTTGATATCCTGCCAGCCAACAGGTTGCAACCCTGTGACCTGGCTTCCCACAATGATGGCATGAGAAAATAGAATTTAGGTTCTTTTTATGCACATCATCATGAACATGAATTGTATGTGCATTAGCATGGAAATTTCTGTTATTTGCATGACCAAACTATTTTCCATAATCAACACATTCAAAGTTTTTCTTTTTGAAACCAACTTTGTTCTTTCTGAGAGCATTTGTACTAGCAGGGAATTTAAACTTTCCAGAAATGAAATTTTTCCCTTGAGCATGCCAACAGTCTTTGACTATGTGGCCATGTTTTCCACAGTGAGAGCAATAAGAGGCATTCCTTTTAAAATTGAGTTCATTATTGCCATAGCCTCCTTGGGCATGCCAACAATCAATGGCCATGTGGCCTGTCTTTCCACATTCAAAGCATGAAATAGAATTTCTTCTACAAGAACCTGACCAGCATTCAGAGTCCCTGTGACCCCTTTTGTTGCAATTAAAACAGGTGATGTGCTGGTTCATAAAAATAGATTTATTTTTACTAAAGACATGCTGATTTGCAAAGTGTTTTGTATCATATGAACATGATTTTTCCTTATTACTTGCAAACCAGCAATGAGCAATTGAGTGTCCTAATTTTCCACAATTAGAACATGTGACACTCCTTTTCTAAGGTGAAGGATTTTTATTATGAGATCTCCTAGCATTCTTATCATCCTTCTCCATCAACTTACACTCATGCATCAGATGTCCAACTTTATGATAGTAAAGACAGATAATCTTCTTTTTAGATGCATGTGAGTGTGTGTGAGGACTGTGATCAGCAAACACTGATGGACCCTTTTTATTTATTTTCTGTTTTCCAATCATTTTCTGATTTTTATCATGTTTTTCTGTTTTCTTAGCCTTATAATGAGGTGAAGATGAAGTAGAAGACTTTTCCTGTTCAGAAGATTTAACAAAAATAGTTTTCAAATTGGATCCATCGACCTTCCTCATGACTGGACTATAGCCCAGTCCCTCTTTCTTAAAATTATCCTTTGCTCCCAACATTTTCTGAGCAATAGGCTGTTTGTCTTTAGAGGTGGTGGCTACATCTGAACCGTTTACAAAAGATGTCATAACTTTGTTCTGAAGTTCTTTCTTGTTTATCTTATTGTAGCCCAGCCCTTCCTTCCTAGGGTTGATTTTTATACCTAGTAGCTTGTCTAGGTTTTTCTGCCCATCAACAAATTTAGACAAGGAAACTTTCAAATCCTGAATTTCATTTTCTAAAGAGGAAATATGTAGCTCATAACTGGCAATCTCTTGCTCACAGTAATTCATAGCTTCATTCAAAACTTTGTTAGCAGTTTTATATTTTTCAACTTCCTGTTCCAGATTGCTCAGTTTATCAGAATCTTCAACACACACAGTTTTTCCTCTTTCTAAGGCTAGCAGTCTCTCAGACATAGTGGAGTTGAGCATTTTTAATTTCTCATTTTCTTCCTTGAGCTTGTCATTCTGAATTAACTCATTTATCAAAGTCTGATCATCTGAGTTAGTTTCAAGTTTTCTTCCAGCCTTGAATTCCTTCAAATCTTTTTCTTTCTTTTCAATGTTTTTCTGTAATTCCACATTCACAGATTTGATGGCTTCAAGTTTTTCAGCAAATAAGTTCTTCTCCTGCTCAAGTTTCTCAGATTTTTTATCATTTTTATTAGCAGATGTTCTCAGAGAATCATTTTCAGATTTCAACTTGTTTAAATCTGAGTTCACACTTTCAAAGTTTTTCAGCAATTTTTCATACTGGTCATGATAGTTAACAAGAGTCTGATTATCATTATCTGAGTTGAATTTTTCTTTGAGTTCAGATATCACATTTATATGATCTTGATTTTCAGTTTTCAATAATGAAACTTGTTTCTTCAATATTTGAAAATCAGACATACAGGCATCATGAATATTTTTTAATTCAACACAATTTCTACAAGGAGAACTTGAACTATCTAAACCAGTACCCTTCTTCAATTTTCTATACTGTTTTCTTAACAGTTCATGAGATTCAAATAATTCAGCATATGCATTCTCCCAATCTTCTAGAGAAAAATTCTCGAAGACATTTACCTCATCATCATCATCTTCTTCAGTTCGATTGTTGCCTTGATCATTTCTTTCAGCCATCATGTAGCTGTCCTCGTTTACCCTGTGAAATTGATTCAGCCTATCCAGGATGTCCTTTGCTGAGCTGCAATTATGAAGACAAGACCATAAGGCTCTGTCAGTAGCTGCTTTCATCAGGTTAAAGGCTTTCTGATTTTCTCCATCCTTTGATCTGTGTCTGTCGGTCCATTTGGACACTTTCGTTGGTAAGGTGTGAGGACCTTGTGAAATTAATTTCCACAGATCAGGATTAGCAGAATTAACATAAGCATGTAAAGCAGTGTACCACTGACTAAAATCAGAACCACTAAAGACGGGTGGAAGAGCCATTGAAAACAAATAGCGAGTAAATTCAAAGCAACAGGAATATTTATGCACTAAAAACAAATTAGCACCGAAGACTGCAAGATCAGATCTGCAGGTCGCTGGACCTTGTATGCAGACACCTCTCTGATACCAACTGTTAGGGTGCTAGGCCCGGATACAGAGGGGGGTGAATGTATCCTTCTATGAATAATGGCCAAATAAAAACCCAGATGCTAGACGCAATCACAGAATAAAACTAATTCAATTAAACTTATGAGCAAACACATGAAGCGTGTCTATCCAAGCATCTAGCGGAAGCAATCACACAAAGCAAACCATTGCTCAAAAGATTTTTAGGTGGTTCGATCCTCCAGACCTACATCCACCCCTCACTCCCAACCGGAGTGAGGCTTCACTAGCAAACGCTAGAACCAAGCAGACTCAGTCTGCAAACAGTTGCTGCCACACAGCTTGACCAGGGGAACAGCCTCCCCTCTTCCTCCCAACCGGTGGGACACCCAAGTGACTCCCAGCCAACTTGGAAACCAGAGGTCGCAGACCTCTCTTCCTCCAGACCAGGAGGGACCCCTGGACTTGCAACCCGCAAGCCCAGAACCGGAGGACCAACCCTCCCTACCTCCAAACCGGAGGGAACCCACAAGTAGCTCCCAGCTACTTATAACCGGAGATCAGATCTCCCTTCTCCTGACCCACCAGGAGGAACCCGACCTCAGTCCAGAGGATCGGAAGTACAAAGCTAACCAGAGAAACAAAAGGTAAAATAAGGAACCATAAAAAACACAGCAACAAAAGCTGGAAATGAAACACCATAGTCGTTCTGGATTTGATCCACGAACAGACTGAACAGGTCTTCAATAGACTCTCTCCTCTTCTTCTTTTCTTCCTCCTCTTTCTTCTTCTCAGCTCACGCAATCTTTCTCTTCTGCTCTCACTCTCTATTTCCTTCTCTTTCGCAGGCTCTCCCTGTCTCTTCTCTTTTTCTTCTTTTTCTCTTTTTTCTGGATCGAAGGGCTTTCTGCTCTCCAGGCTTCTTCTTCGATCGATCTTCATCTGAAGACGAAGGCTCCAATATATACCCGTAACAGGGGCTCCGGAGGATAGGGCAGAGACGCCCTAGAGAGCTTCGATGGGTTGGTCCACGTGGTGAAGTAGCAGGCCCCAGCTTTCACGTGTCTGACTGCTGGCACGTCCTTTGTTATATGATCACGTGCCCTTTCATAATTTGGGGTCTCCTTATACTGCATCGAAATATTCTAGTAATTTACCACACTTACTGTTTCTGGAGACTGACTGCGTTGACGCACTGGCATCACTGCATCTACTCTTTGCTTGTACACATTTGAATTTGTCCCACTGCGTCGACCCTGCTGTGGATAGCGTTGACGTGTTGAAGGCAGCCAGAGATAAGTTGCCCCTTTCTTGAACTGCTGCGTCGACGCTCTCACCATGCTGCGTTGACGCATCAGTCTGAATCGTCGTAAAGGACAATGCATGAGTGCAGTGTATAGACTTGGTGTAATGACGCCAATGTACAGACTTGCAAGATGTGAGGCGATGTGTAGACTTTGCGTTCAACTGGATGTATAGGCTTGGAAGGTTCACTGATGGCTGTACAGACTTCAAGAATCAAAGCATGAATGAGACGCTGTACACACTTAGCCTAGGACAATGTATAGACTTGCGTTACTGTAGTAACGTGTAGACTTGGTGAGGCTCAAGCAGTGTACATACTTGTGAAGGCTTCAGCGTTGTACAGACATGGAAGTACCACTGTGGATGTATGGACTTGATGATCCACTGTGGATGTATGGACTTGAGTGATTGAAGCCGATGTACAGACTTGCCTATGCGAAGCCACTGTACAGACATTGAAAACGTGAAGCCAGTGTACAGACTTGAAGAATAGTTCAATGTATTGACTTAGCATTGTAGAGACTTGGCTTTGAACGCTAGAGCTGAAGACAATGTACAGACTTAGCGATATGAACACTAAGGCATGTTGTACAGACTTCAACACAGGGAAGACTCTAAATGAGACGTTGGCAGAGACAATACATGAGACGGTGAAGGACCGATGTAGAGACTTCACCAACACGAACAGGCTTTACAGTGCACTGTATAGACTTGGACCAAGGCATGAACAGTGGACGCTATAGTCCAATGTATGGACTTTGAAGGATTTGAGCGTGAGACTGTATAGACTTGACCTTACTATAAAGAGCAATGTTCTGATGGGTCGACGCATCAGCAAGGGTGGGTCGACGCACTGCTGTGTAGACAGAGACAAATATGACTGAAGGGTCGCCGCATCAGCACAATGAGTTGATGCACTGCTGTGTAGACTGTGCAGACATAGTGTAGATAGAATTGAGTAGAGCATGTTATCTGACAGCCATATGAACTCCATTCACTTACATGATAAAACAACATTATGATTAGAGAATGACTGAATAATAGCATGAAGACACACACAGCAAGATGACTCACAGTGAATTACTCACTTCAAAGTCCAATCATCAAAACCACCATTAAAACCATCATCAAAACCACATGGGCACAACATCACCTACTCTGATTACAGAGAGGCTACTCAGAAGTTATTAGGTTTGGACCTGAATGATCGTAAGAACATGTTAGTAGCCAAGGCATCTACCATGGAGGCATTGGGGCTTACTGACGCTCATCCACGTGATGATGAGTCCTTGGAAGAGTTCATGGAGAGGACTGAAAGAGGGTGCCCTACCGTGTACTGTGTAGATGGCAGCAATTGGGAGCGGTCCAACATTGATTTGAAGAGATTCCTCCTCTTCCTATTGGGGAGGTTGCTACTAGGCTCAAAGGGAGACAGCGTCCATTGTCGCTTCCTAGAGCTCCTGGTAGACCCTGAAAGAGTGGGGTGGTATGCTTGGGGAGCTGTCGTGCTGGCGCATCTATTTGCGAGACTGTCCGAAAGGTCAGACCGAGAGGTAACAGTGAGTGGCTTTACGCCGTTTATCCAGGTCCCCCCCCTCTTCTTTTGTGTTATACTTTTTTTTGTTGTTCTTTTTTGTTGTTGTTGTTGTTATTTTTTTTGTGTTTTTTTATTTTTTCTTTAATGATGATGTTAATAACACATGATGGCATAATTATAGAGCTATTATTACCTCCCAATGGGAAAGGCTCATCATTGGCGTTCGGCGGCGGTGCCGCTAGCTAGACGGTGGCAGCCCATCATGAGTTCCCCTCTATCCTACCAGTTGATGGTATTAAGACGCGAGCTGTAAGAGTTCCCCGCAGCGATGATGGTTATTATTATATTTTGTTGTTGTTATTTTTCACTTCTCTCTTTTTTTTTGACTAAAAGGATGTGTGTGACCTGACTTAGGTGATCTGGAGACCTTATGTGGGCATGATTGACGCCGATCAGCCATGGGTTATATAACAAGCCGTGCCTGGTTTGGACGTGACCTCTGGATCCATTGTCTGAATGAAATCGAGTCACTTCGGCAACGATTGGCCATGAGGACCCTAGGGCTTGCCTAGGAATGGGTGGATACGACTGAAGCACCACGCGTTGGGAGGAGGACATGCGGGCCGGCAACCTCCATTGATTGGTGTGTGCGCTTCCCCGAACAGAATGAGGACTGGCAACGGGGTGGCACTCTCGTAGAGTCACACGTAGAGGATAGTGAGGATTACATGCACCTCTATAGGGTGATGTATACAGAGCGACTCTATCCTGGGGGACTTGTAGAGGTGAATGTATTATTATTATTTTTATTATGTTTTTTTTCTTCTTCTTCTTCTTCTTTTTGAGTGTTAACCCATGTGCCCTTGCTGTAGGACGCCCATGACACCATGATAGCGAACTTGCGAGCTCGCCTGGCGGACATGGAACAGCAGTTGCATGACACCCGTGTGGCTTTGAGTTCCTCGGTAAGCCTGCTTGCACATGGTCCTAGTTGCAGCCCTAGATTCCTGGTGATAAGCCCTCGGTGCCACTTCACATGTGTTGCAGAGCGCTCAGCTCGACGCAGCCTCATCAGCAATGGGGGCGGACGGTGTCTCTTCCAGTTTATGGATCCCTACCTCAGAGCTTGATTTGCTTCATGAGCAGCTTGCTCATGCCACGCAGTGTGCCGCAGAGGCAGAAGGAATGCCTTTTACACAGGTGAGGGTTTCACCATTGAATTTTCTTTATTCATGCTTTGCTACATCTCTAAGACAGTGGACATGGTAGACGAAAGACATGCAAGATGCACTTGCTCATGCCACGCAGGGGGAAGCCAGAATAGCGGTGCTGGAGGAAGAAGTGTGGTGTCGTTCAGATGATGACTCTTCTCGGGACACCGTGGAGCTAAGGATCACCCTCCAACTAGAGAGAGAAGATAGAGAGAGAGAAAGGGTGGAGAGGGAAAGAGCCAGAGAAAGAGAGAGAGCTGAGAGTTTGGCTGAGAGGGAGGTTCGGAGGGCCTTGCAGGCCCAATTGTTTGAGCTTTGAACCAGCCTCGGTCTCGCTAAACAATGGCTGAGAGATGGTGAAGAGCGCTACCAAAGAGCACGAGAGCGTGGCTTTCGCGTTAGTAGCTTCTTTGCTGCCTCCGCCAACCGACGGGGCACGGAATCAGAGAGAGGATTGCAATGCAGTAGGGGTACCGCCTCCCATGGTTTGGTAACACCCTCTAGGGCTCTTTGCCTGGAGTGTAGTAAAAGGAGTAATGTTGAGGGAGAGGGTGGAACTTGATGTACACTTTCTGGAAGGAAATAATGGAATGTTTTGTTTGATGTTCTTTGCCTCTTTCCAACTTCTTTCAACCCCTGCGCACATTACTTCAGAGAAACAAGTTAGTTTTTCTGTTTTGGCTTGGCCCCTTGCTCAATGAGTAGGTGATTGTTTTGAAGCTAACCTTGATATACGAGTCAAGGGCTCAGTCCGGCCTTTATCAATTAAGGCAACGATAAAGCAAAGATGATGAATGTCGCACATAGGCACGCGAATGCACTCGATAATTAAAAATGAAATGTAGCACACAAATGTGATCAGACGAATGCATATTTTTTTACTCTTTTTGTTTTTATTATTTTTCTTTCTCTTTTGTTCTCTTTTTTGTGTTTTTGCTTCTTTCTCTTCTTTTTTTTTTATTTTTTTGTTCTTTCTCTTTTTTTTTCATTTTTTTGACACGAAGGACACTCATTATAACAAACGGCATGGTTCTTGGATCAGGGGCGTTTACTCATTCACAAACCGTTCTTAAGTAGCTCAATGCAAGGTTAACGTGCTCAATGATTTTTCCCACACAGGAACTCATCCGACAACATCCGACGGGGGCCGCTTTCATCATTTCTCAAATTCGGGGTATACCATCTAGGGGGGAAGGAAGAATGTGCTAAGAAGTTTTCCCTTGTCGCTCTTTGAGACACACACGACCATGGTTTTCTTCTGTAGCGACTTTGCCCCCTTTTGGAGACATGACCAGGATTTTTATTGCGGGGACTTTGCCCTTTCTATCATGTGAGCAAGGTATCACACATTTTTTTTGGGACTCAGTGTAATTTTGTTACTAACGCCTGGTGACCATCCATATGGCACCTGACCTTTATGACGACAGGGTTTCTTACTAACCTTCCAGGTATCCTATGCACACATCTAGGTTGATTTGGGCCTCTAAACTCCTCGAATGATAATCCCGCCAGTTAAGACTTATCCTGATGACAATACCGTCATGCCATGCTTAGGCTCCCAGTTGCTTCTAACCACAGGGATACACCCAAAGAGTGTTCGAGGTAAATGATTTGCCCGACCCTGGTCTATTTCCTAACAACACTAGATGGTATATGATGGAACACCTTGGAACCCTAACGGCCAGCCGCGCGACGCTGACTCGGAATTAGACGTTGTTGCACCTATAGGTGATGCACTTGCATTGGACTAAGCCTGAGGTTAAAATAAGAAGACATCAAGGTGGTAGATAGAGGTCTTGACTGGCCAGAAACACCGAGACTCCTTCACGACGATGGCTTTTGCTTCTCAAAGTGGACAACCATATGTGTGTGTTTTTTTTTTTTTGCTAAAACGAGGTTGCATGCCTTAGCAAAGCACACCTTTCGGGATTTCCATTGAGCTTTCATCTTCGAGGGGAGAAGGAAGAGTGAGGGTAAACCTTCTGAGAGGACCGACAAAATCGTTAACCTGGCGAGCCAACAGGGGCCTACTCGACTCTCCCCTTTCGAGCAACTTTGGACCAAGTCTTGAACGTAATTTCATTGCCCCTTTTGTAGAATTTGGCTTTTGTTTTGAGGGGTTTCGTTTGTTGAAATCAGGCACGGCCACGACCAGGCTTTTATTTTTCATTTCTTTTCCATCTTTTCTTCTCTTCTTTTTATTTGATATTTTGGAATCTCTCTTGTATGCCTGCGGGGACACTACCCTCTTCTCGTGCTCTGACTCGTGCTCGAGGAGATAGATCCTACTCTCGTCTTTAGGGAGTTGTACTTTGGCTCCCTTATGCTCAGTGAAGAGGCAAAATCTCGTGCTGGTTCCTTAGCTGGCTGGTAATCACCAAGTTCATGAACTGCAAGACAGGGAAACGGGTCAGAGGGCCTAGGGGGATTCCCTGGGGTAAAACCCTCCGACGCTCAAGGTAGTAGAGCAATAGTGGGAGCAGCGATAGGGAGGAGAAGGTGAAGGCGCGAGATCCCTCTCCACCAATGGGGTGAAGTGATCCTTGCTCAGGAGTTGGGGGTGGAACAATGCCCTTTTTGGCTTACCTTTCACAGGAGGGTATCCCAGGTTTAAATAGTGCGCCGCCCTCTGGAGTCCTGCAAGCTGAGAGGTCTCTGGAGGAGGTTACGTCCTCGTCGTGGGCTTTTATGGCCTCATCGTGGGGGCGTTATCCTCGCGGGGAAGCCGGAGCTCCTGGACTTCTTAGCGTTTGGCCCGCTGTGGACTCTAACGGCTGCAGTGACGAACATTTTATCGGTCGTTCCGAGCTTAGGGGGGCCGGCCCTATCGGGCGATAGGCCTGGCTCGGTGAGGAGATGGGTCGGATAGACCGGCTAGCGCTTCCCCCCTTTGTGCGGAGGGATAGCTCGTGCGCGGGTCTTCCTGTGACCTGATCTAGACTCGGGCTCTCTGAGCCTTGGGGCCGCCTAGGAGAGTTGTTTCCTCGAGCATTATTTTATTGGGCTTTTCCGAGTGGGCCCTGCGGGCTGTCACTTGGGCGAGCTTGCCTCGTTGGGCCCTGTTGGACCTAGTTGGGTCTCCTCTTTGAGTGGGCTGCAGGAATCCCCCTCTCCACTTGTCCCCCTCCTACTCTCGAGCCAAGGAGGCTCGGTTGAGTAGTTTTTCGAGGCTTTGGACCGGCGTGGCTCGGGTGGGTGGAATCTTGTTGGCGTGATTAAGCCACGTGTAGCGGTCGCCTGGGCCCATAGTAATAATGATCCTGACGGATTTGAAATGAAGGGGCCCCCTTTTTCTCAGAGGTTGAAACGGCACGCCGCCTCCCGCGAGGTTTTATAGGCGTTGGGCGCTGCTCGTTCCTCCCAGTCTTTTTAGGGTTTTCGGCCTTTCCTCCATTTCTCTGCTTCTGGGGCTCCTTGATGCGCTGTGAAGATACAGCGGGGGAGCAAGCTCTTGCGATAGCATTTGAGGAGCTGGCGTGTGTGACTGCGAAGGTGATCCGGTAGCTTCCTTCTCCCCCGGAGTCTTCGGGCTCTAGTGAAGGTTCTTCTTCCAACTCGATGGCGGATCTGCACTCGAAAGTCGAGCAGGTGAGGCGGGAGCCCGTCCCCAATCGCAGCGAGTTGGGGGAGGCTGATGTGAAGAAATTAGAGCATCAGTTTCGCCTGCCTCTCTGATATAGCTTTGTAACTGCTGCCCCATACGAGACGAGCTTGGACAGCCGTACGAGCCATATTTGTACTTTTCTCCTGGCGTGGAAGAGCGGATTCTGCCTCCCCTTCGAGCCTTTCGTCTTGAAGCTTCTCAACTTTTTCGTGTTGGCGCCTGTTCAGCTGGTGGCCAACTCGTATCTCCTGCTTTCTACCTTTCGGATCCTCTGCCGCCTGCAGGGGGTTCCCCTATCGCTGGATCTTTTTCATTATTTCTTCGAGCTGAAGGCACATCCGTCGGCGGGGAAGGGCTTCTATTTTATCCAGGCGCGCAGGAATCGGAGTTGTATTCCGCTGGCGGCGAAGGATTCTTCGCACAAAGGGTGGAAGAGGCAGTTTTTCTGGGTGAAGGCGGAAGCAGTGGATGAGTCCTGGAGGTCCCAGGTTATGCCCAACTTCCATCTGAATCTTCCCCCGTGCCAGGAGGAGTTCCCCGCCAACGTGGAAGAGTACGCCGCTCTCTTGTTGACAAATCACCGGTCGACTGAGGAGCTGGTGACGTTGGAGAACGTGGAGCGGTATCTGCTTACACAGCTCAAGCCATCAGGTGCCATTCTTCGGATTCTTCTGCGGGGTCGGAGGGTCGACTTTTCATTTCCTAACCGAACCTTCTTCTTCATTGCAGACATCCGGCGGGAGCCCTTGGAAGAGGTCACCGATGTCGTCGATCTTGGGGATGATTCGGCGGCCGATGAGCCTGTCGCTCCCGCGGGTCGTTCCCAAGCCCGGAATAAGGGCAAGGGGGCGGCCTCCGAGGGATCTTTGCAGTCAAGCGGGGCGAAGCGCAAGGATCCCCTGGAGGGGAGATTGCGGGAAGCCGCGAAGGCCAAGAAACGGGCCAAGAAGGCCGGCCATCCTACCGCTGCCGGGGGTGATTCTGGCTCGGCAGCGCTCCCCTCTCGGGGGCAAGGTGGGGACGACCCTTCTGGGCCAGCTCCCCCACCTACCAGGCGAGAGGGGGCCGAAGAGACCGGGGGCCCCTCAGAGGGTGGAGATGAGTCGGTTCTCCCCTCCCCGGGGATGGAGGGGGCCGGCGCTGTAGCTGCCGGCGTCGAGACCGGGAGACCGATCGAGGTCGGCGCTGTCTCAGGCGGAGAGGTGCGGGCCGAGATAGATAGGGATGGGGGTTCACCCGCGAGGGCGTCGCAGCCCCAAGTGCCCGAAGTTCTTGGTGCGGTCGATCCTGCGGCGTCGGTGGAGGTTGGGGGTTCGCCCGTGGAGGCGTCGCAACCCAAACCGACCGCGGCGCGCGGGGCGGTCGGCCCCGTCACTCGGGCCGATCCTTCTGGTAGGGCGTCTGGTGGGGAGCGTATCTCCATGCCGGAGGCTTTGGAAAGGCTCGGCGTTTCGGGCGACCTGTACCGGGTTTGCCGAGAGGTTGCCGCAAAGACGAGGGGGGGAGACAAGCGCCACTCCCCCTCCGGCGTCCTCGACGTCCTCATGGAGGGCGGCCTAGTCATGGCTCGGTCTGCGGCCTTGATGGCGGAGATGTACACTCGGACAGAGGCGGAGCGATCGAGTCTCGCCTGGGCCCTCGGGGGGTGCGAGAGGAAACAGGCCCGCCTCAGCGAGGAACATGAGGGGCTCCGACGGGAGTTCTCCGCGATCAGGGACTTGGCACGGGCGAGCCGGCTAGAAACCGAGGCGCTGACTGAGCAGTTGGCTAAGGCCTGGGAGTCGCTCGAGAGGAAGGGCAAACTCTTGGAAGAGGAGCGTCTGCGTCACCTCGAGCTAGACAGTCGCTGGGAGCTCTAACGGGCCGAGTTACTGGACCGGGCGGAGGTAGCGGAGCGCCTTTGTTCCGTGGCCGAGGCAGACCGAGTCTGGGCGGAGAGGCGGTCGAGCGAGGCCAAGCGAGGGATGGTCGTGGCAGAGGAACGCCTGGCGGGAGCAGAGGAGCGTGCGGCCGAGGTGGAGCAGGCTTGGGTCGAGCCAGTTGGAAGGACGGAGCAGATCGAGGTGGAGGTGATCGAGCGATATAGAAGCTCGGAAGCTTACTCAGCCGACCTGGAGAGAGCCGCCCTACCATATTATGAGATAGCGCTTCGCTGTGGCGCCCGAAAGGGGTTTAAGCAGGGCTATCGTCGGGCGGTGGACTACGCCTTCGATCGAGACTCCGGGATCGAGTTCCCTTTGGGCCAGGTTTATGACTCGGATGAGTCAGTTTCTAGCTCCTCTGTGTCGAGCGGGGAAGATCCAGAGGGGTCTCCTACGGCGGGGTCACCTACTCTGGACGCCTCGGGAGGGCTCGCGACCGAGACAGTTCTCGCACAGGCGAGGTTAGTTCCCGGGTCGGTCGTCACCGAAGGTGCTGGGGGTGACGCGCCTACTTCTGTCGCTTCCAAGCTTCAAAGTGGGCCCGAGGCCTGATGTATTTTGCCTTATTTTTCCCCTTTCTCTTGTTTGTCTCTCTTTCCTCCTTTAGAGAGTTTCCACTTTATGAGATAATAAATGACTTACTTGTTTGATCGCCATCCTTGCCATGATTTGGCTGGCATATCTGAAGTAGTTGAAAAGTGCCGATATGTCCTGCGTGGTTTTCGCATGCTGATTTGGTAGGCTTCTGACAGGGCGTCTTTCCGTTCCCTCACGCTTTGAATGCCAGGCCGCTTCGTGAATCCCATTGGGGCAGGAAACGAGGAGTTAGAGGTGACCGTTCAGGGGAGAAATCCTTTGGCGTGTTTTTGAGGGGGGGGGGGGCATTTAAGGCGTGTAGCCTCCTTTGGCCTATAAGAAGGATCGAAAGGCGCCCTTTCCTCTTTACCGCTTGGGATTTTCTCTAACAGTCTTCCCTCACTCCTTCTTCTTCACTCTGCGTTGTGCCATTGCATGGAGGATCCTTCGGAGGGTGACGTCACCGACGACGGGGAGCAGAGAGCTCTTGCTGTCCTGGCTTGTTGGACGGGTCCCACGGTCACCGCGCGGGTTTGAGACGGGTCCGACGGTCACCGCGTGGATCTGGAGAGGGCTTCGACGTGCGAGGGCACGGCTCTTGCCCTCTCTCAGTTCTGGCGTGGCTTCCAGGCGGGCACCGAGACGGAGGATGGATGGGGGTATCAGGGACGCCTGCCGCCACTCCCCCTCCACATGGGGGGGGGGGGGGGCGCATCAAGTTCCCTCCTCACCGAAGCCTTCCTCCATCTGCAGCCTCTTTTTCCCTCTTCTGCTCTTCATTTCTTTCACTCTTCGGAGGCTGCTTGCACTCTGCTCCCTTCCAAGGAGTTGGCAGGTTGGGAAAAAAGGGGTCTTCACGGCGCTCCTTCTCCCTAGCCTCCCTCAACTTGGAAGGTAGCCTTCTTCGACTTTAGAAGGTGGCTACCTTCTCTGCAGTCCCTCTGTCACCTTTGTCGGGGGTCATCTGAGCCAACTGGATCGGCCCCCTCTTGTCCGAGCCAGTTTCTACGCGAGGCAGAGTCAGTCGCTGCACGCGAGGAGATCGAGATCGAGTCAACCGAGCGATGACCCCTTGCAGCGGTGTTAGACGCATTTTCTTGCTTTTTGTCATGTAATGTACTGGCCTTTGCCTTTCTGATGTATCAATAGTTTTGAATGGAAAGAAATTTATTTCATCCTTCTTGTTGTATAATTTCAAAAATATAATTTGCATAGTGCGGCTACGTTCCATGTCCGAGGAATGGGATCCCCTTCCATTGTTGCTAACCTGTACGCACCTTTCCCGAGCGTCTCGACCACTCGGTAGGGGCCTTCCCAGTTAGGGGACAGCTTGCCCGCCGCCTCTAGTGGTCGAGAGGCTTTGGCTTTTCTGAGGACAAAGTCTCCCGATCGGAAGTGTCTGCTTCGAACTCTGGCGTTGTAGTATCGAGTGAGGCGTCGCTGGTATTCCGTCGCTCGGATGCTGGCAATATCCCGGAGTTCATCGGCTAGGTCGAGGTTCTCGAGTAACTTTTAGTTGTTTTCCTCGGGCGAGTAGCGGATGACTCGGAGAGACGGGTTGGCGATCTCTAATGGAATGACGGCCTCAGTGCCGTACACCAACTGAAAAGGACTTTCACCGGTTGTCGTCCTGGGAGTCGTTCGGTGCGACCACAGTATGCTAGGCAATTCCTCGAGCCAACTACTCTTGGCTTTGCCGAGTCTGGTCTTTATGCCTTTCAAGATAGTCTTATTGGCATTTTCGACCAGCCCGTTCGCCTGAGAGTGGGCGACCGAAGTGAAGTGGTTGCGGATGTTTAGGTCGGCGCATCTGTCTCGGAAATGTCGAGAATCGAATTACCGATCGTTATCGCTCACTATCACTCGGGGGATGCCGAAGCGACAAATGATCGATTTCCAGACGAAACTCCAGACGACTGTCTCGGTGATCCTTGCAGTGGCTTGGGCCTCGATCCATTTAGTGAAGTAGTCGATGGCGACGACGATGAACTTTTTCTGGGACTGAGCCGTGGGGAATGGTCCGAGAATGTCGATCCCCCACCGAGCGAAGGGATAAGGCTCGGCGAGGGTGACGAGTTCTGTAGCCGGCTGATGGACCAAGTGGTCGAACCGCTGGCATCGGTCGCACTGTTGAGCATAGGCCGAGCAGTCACGCTGCAGGGTGGGCCACCAGTACCCCTGTCGTAACAGGATTCTGGCCAGTGACCTTGCCCCTGAGTGCGCTCCGCACAGGCCTTCATGAACCTCTCGAATGGCTCGGCTGGCGTCGTCAGGGCCGAGGCACTTCAGGAGAGGGCCGGCGAAAGACCTTCGGTAGAGTGTGTCGTCCAGGATGACGAAGCGCCAGGCTTGGTACTTCATTCGGCGTGCTTCCCGAGGGTCGGAGGGCTCTTGGCAGTCTCGAAGCCAAGACAGGTAGGGGGTGCGCCAGTCGCTCGGGACGGCCGAGTCAACAGCGAGGAGCTCCGAGTCAATGCTCGGGCGCTCTAGCTCTTCGAGGAGGACCGATCGGGTACCTTCTGGGTCTAGGGAGGAGGCCAATCGAGAGAGGGCATCCGCTCGGGAGTTTTCTTCCCAGGCTATTCGGACTACCTTGAATCCCTTGAACTGTTGGGCCAAGCTCCTGACCAGCTGGAGGTATTTGATCATGGGTGCCTCTCGAGCTTCGTACTCGCCGTTGACCTAGCTCGCGACCAGCTGAGAGTCGGTGTGGATCCTGACTCGCTCATCCCCCAACCGCCGGGCCATGCGTGCTCTCGATATAAGGACCTCGTACTCGGAAGCGTTGTTGGACGCCTGAAAGTTGAATTTCAAGGCGTACTGTAGCTCCACTCCTTCGGGGGATCTTAGGAGGATCCCTGCACCGCTACCGACCGAGTTGGAAGAACCGTCGACGTACAGTTCCCAGGTTGGCCCGGGCATGGTCAGTAGCCTCCCTTCGGTCGGGATGGTGCTTTCGGCGATGAAGTCGGCGAGCGCTTGACCTTTTATAGTTGAGCGCGGGTGATACGATATGTCGTAGGCCCCAAGCATAATGGCCCATTTGATGAGTCGCCCCGAGGCCTCGGGGTGGGCCAAAATCTTCTTCAACGGCTCACTGGTTAGCACGGTGATGGGGTGCCCCTGGAAGTAGGGTCGGAGGCGTTTCGCGGAGGTAACCAGTGCTAGCACGAGCTTCTCGGTTGCGGGGTACCTCCTCTCGGCCTCGCTAAGCACCTTGCTGGTGTAGTAGACTGGTCTTTCGATTCCCGAGTCATTTCTGACTAGGACCGAGCTGACCGTCGATGACGTCGTCGAGAGATAGAGTAGCAAAGCTTCGCCCGGCACGGGCTTGGAGAGCACCGGGGGCGAAGCCAGGAACTCCTTGAGCTCAGCGAACGCTTTCTGGCATTCCTCATCCCATGCGAACGTAGCAGATGCCAAATTGGGCCCCTTCAACAGTTTAAAAAAAGGCAAGCATCGTTCGGCCGCACGGGATAAGAAACGGCTGAGAGCGGCAACACGCCCTGTCAGACGCTGGACATCCTTGATGCAGGCGGGCGGGCGCATGTCCAGGATGGCCTGGACCTTGTCGGGGTTAGCTTCGATCCCACGCTGAGTGACCAGGAAACCCAGGAACTTCCCGGATCTTACTCCGAAGGCGCACTTGGCAGGATTGAGCTTCATGTTGTACTTCAGGAGGACGCTGAAGGCTTCGTCGAGGTCGGTGAAGTGGTCTTGGGCCTTGGGGGACTTGACGAGCATGTCGTCAATGTAGGCCTCGACGTTCCGACCTAGCTGCTCCTCGAACATGTGGTTGACCAGTCTTTGGTATGTGGCTCCGGCGTTCTTCAACCCGAAAGGCATCCGGGTATAGCAGTACACGCCGTAGTCGGTGATGAAGGCGGTCTTCTCGACGTCTTCAGAATTCATTCTGATCTGATGGTAACCCGAATAGGCGTCCAGGAAGCTGAGCATCTCGTTGCCCGATGTCGAGTCGACTAGTTGGTCGATGCTGGGCAAGGGATAGCAGTCCTTAGGGGTCGCCTTATTCAAGTCGGTGAAGTCCACGCACATCCGCCACTCGCCGGAAGCCTTTGGTACCAAGATGACATTGGCTAGCCACGTCGGGTACAGGACCGGTCTAAAAAGACCAGTCTCTTGCCCCTTGGTGACCTGCGCCTTGATAATCGTCTGTTTCTCTGGGGCGTGCTTCCTTCGGCGCTGCTGCACGGGCTTCATGGTGGGGTTGAGGTTGAGTCGGTGCAGCACGGTCTCCTCTGGTATCCCAGGGAGCTGATCGTCGGACCAAGCTAAGACTCGGATGTACTCAGAAAGAAAATTCTTATATTGCTGCTGTTCCTCGGGTGGTAGGTCGGCTCCGATCCTTACTTCTAGGGTCGGTTCGTCGTTTAGGAAAATTGTCAGCAACTCGCCACCTGGCTTAGTAGCTGCGGATTTTTCCTCGACTTCCCGGGGGCCCTTATTATTCCCGTCCGGCCTCGTGGCCTCCACCGAGATGTTGTAGCACCTTTGGGCCGTGGCCTGGTTACCTCGGATTTTCCCTACTCCGTTCTTGGTGGGGAACTTCATTTTTTGGTGATAGGTAGATGGTACTGCCTTGATCCGGCTGAGGATTCCTCGGCCAAAAATGGCATTGTACGCTATCATCCCTTTGATCACCATGAAGTCTACCATAACCGTAACGGTTTTGGGTGGGGTGCCGAGGGTAACCGGCAGGCTTAGGGCTCCTTCGGGGAGAGTGGCCAGGCCATTGAACCCACATAGGGGCGTCCGGATCGGGCGGAGTTTGGATGGATCCTCTCCCATTTTGAGGAAACAGTCATAAGACAACACATCAGGGGCACTTCCATTGTCCACAAAAATCCGATCTACGTTACAATGGTTTATAGTGGCCGAGATTATGAGGGCGTCATCGTGCGGGGTGCTCAGCCCCTCCAGGTCTTGATCGGAGAAGACTATGACCTGGGGCGGGGCCTTGGGTGGCTCTAGGGCTCGGCTCACCCGCTCGGCATGACGCTTCCTTCCGCGGCTGCTGTCGCCTCCTGATGCTATTCCTCCAGAGATGACATTGATGTGGACCCCTCGGGGGGCGTTGTCGATCGCCTCTGCGGCGCCTTGATCTTCTCTACGCTCGGCAGTGAACTGAGCCAGGTTTCCCAGGCGGATGAGGCGCTCGATTTCATCTTGGAGCTGGTGGCAATCACCGGTGTGATGCCCATGATCACCGTGGAATAGACAATGTCTGTCTCGCTTGCGATTCTTCGACCTCATCGGCTCGGGCCGACGGAGAAGTCCCGAGTCTTTGACGTCTTCATAGATTTCATAGACTCGGGCGGTTAACGGGGTGTACCGCTCGTACTTCCGCTTGCGCTCTCCATCTCGGTCTCGCTTCTTTCCCGAGCCAGGATTTGGCTCGGGGCCCCGCTTCTTGTCCCCCTCCCGACCCGAGCCGGTTGCGTCTCGGCAAGCGCTGAGCACTTCTTCGCACTCGGCGTGGCGCAGAGCCAGAGTCACTAGCTCGGCAAGGGTCGAGGGAGGGTGGAGGACGAGTTCGCGGCGGAGGTTGTCGTCCCGGGTACCCCCGGTCAGTGCGGTTGTGGCCGAGGCCACATCCAGGCGGGGGATTCGCAGGGCTTCCGATTTAAACCGGTGGACGTAAGCCCGGAGCCTTTCCCCTTGCGCCTATTTGAGGGCCAAGAGCCCCGCTACCGACCTTGGGGGGGCACTTCCGGCAAAGCTCTCCTTGAAGACTCGCCCGAACTGCTTGAAGTGTTGGATGGATCCGGGGGCGAGAGCCTGGAACCACGCTTGAGCGCCCTGGACCAGAGTGGTCACGAAGGCTCGGCACTTGATGGGGTCCGACGCTCCGTGTAGAGTCATCAGGGCGTCGAAGCTATCGTAATGGTCGACCGGGTCGCCTTGGCCGTCGTAAAGCTTGAAGGTTGGTATGGGGGCTCTGGGAGATGCCTCTGCCTTCAAGATATACTCGGAGAATGGGGATTTCTCCTCGTCTTCCGGGGAAGAGGCCTTCTGCAGGGCGCAAAGGGCGCGCTCCTGCTCAGTGAAGTGCCTTTCAAAATCTCGCAGCCAGAGGGATAACTCCGGTTACTGTCGCGCCGCGAGGCTAGGGGGGTGCCATGGCGGTCTCCGGGAATGTCAGCTTCTGGATCTGGCCGTTGCGTCCCCGCCTTCCTTTTCTCGGCGTGGAGGAGGCCTCTTGCTCCGGAGGTGGAGCTTGCGAGGGTCCTCCGACCCTGTTACGGATGTGCTGCTGGCCGCGGATGGTGAAGCGGCCTCCAGCTGTGTGCTGGGATGCACTCCTATGGGGGGGGCTTCCTGACGGGGCGTGGGACCTTGCATCCCTGGCCGCCTGGGTCTTCATGAGTTCCACGAGGACATCAAGTTTGGCATTGAGGGCCTGGAAGGCTTCGGCGCCACCGTAGGGGGGTAGCCCCGCCGCCACGGGGGGGGGGGGGGGGGTGGTGGTGGTCCGTCGGCGGGGATGCTGGCGTTGGAGGGAGGGTTCTGTGAGGCCCTGGAAGGGACATCCCCTGCTGCTGCCATGACCTTGCCCTTTTCGCCGGTGGACCTCCTCCCTGAGCTCCTTCTCACCATGTTGGCACTTCGTGCGTTTCCCACAGACGGTGCCAGATGAAGAGGCGAAATCTCGCGCTGGTTCCTGAGCTGGATAGTAATCACCAAGTTAATGAACTGCAAGACAGGGAAACGGGTCAGAGGGCCCAGGGGGATTCCCTGGGGTAAAACCCTCCGACGCTCAAGTCAGTAGAGCAATGGTGGGAGCAGCGATAGGGAGGAGAAGGTGAAGGCGCGAGATCCCTCTCCACCAATGGGGTGAAGTGATCCTTGCTCAGGAGTTGGGGGTGGAACAATGCCCTTTTTGGCTTACCTTTCGCAGGAGGGTATCCCAGGTTTAAATAGTGCGCCGCCCTCTGGAGTCCTGCAAGCTGAGAGGTCTCCGGCAGAGGTTACGTCCTCGTCGTGGGCTTTTATGGCCTCATCATGGGGGCGTTATCCTCGCGGGGAAGCCGGAGCTCCTGGATTTCTTAGCGTTTGGCCCGCTGTGGACTCTAACGGCTGCAGTGATGAACATTTTATCGGTCGTTCCGAGCTTAGGGGGGCCGGTCCTATCGGGCGATAGGCCTGGCTCGGTGAGGAGATGGGTCGGATAGACCGGCTAGCACTTCCCCCCTTCGTGCGGAGGGATAGCTCGTGCGCGGGTCTTCCTGTGACCTGACCGAGGCTCGGGCTCTCCGAGCCTTGGGGCCGCCTAGGAGAGTTGTTTCCTCGAGCATTGTTTTATTGGGCTTTTCCGAGTGGGCCCTACGGGCTATCACTTGGGCGAGCTTGCCTCATTGGGCCCTATTGGGCCTAGTTGGGTCTGCTCTTTGAGTGGGCTGCAAGAATCCCCCTCTCCACTCAGCATTTTAAGGGCGCCGGCTGTCTCATTGGGTCGAGAAGAAAGAGGATAAAGATTACAGCTTTCCTGGAGATCTTCGAGGTGTAGCCCCAGCACAGGCAATGCTACCTATTTTCTTGGCTAAAACACATGCATGTGTACATGTTGCCTTCTTTTCATGGGCATAGGCCGACATGACCGGACAGGGATCTCCGCTGTTCTGGCGGACCAAGACCCAAGACCTACCAAACCTTAATGGGCCCTATCCTAAAATGAAGGATTGATGCAATGACTTGACTCCATGATGATCAACATGCATTTTTTTTTTTTACAGAATCACCATTTTACTTCCTCTTTGCGCCACGACTTTCCCCTACTAAGGTGGCGGTCAGGTGTAGTAGCCTAGCCCGAGGTCCTGCTCTTCGTGAACCGAGGAGAGAAGAACAGGTAGTGCCCTACACTTTTTGTTCGACTTTTTCTTTCCTTAGATTTTGCACCGTTTGATTCCGAGAGCGGAGTGTGAGTGTGTGTGCAAGTTAACCCTGAGTTAGACTACAAAGACCGAAGAGTGAATTTCTAACTCCGATGGTCCACGTACCATGCCAGTTGTTACACCTATCTAAGGGTAGTATTTCTTAAGATAAAGCCCATACCAAGGGTGGGATAATTCGGTCCCCTCAGCATTGACTAGCTTGTAGGCATTACTAGGGTACACAGCCTGAACCACATACGGTCCTTCTCAATTGGGTTGGAGTTTAGAACGCGGCCCTCCAGGTTTTACAAAAATTCTTTTTACGACCATCTCACCGACTTTGAATTTTCTCTCAATGACCTTCTTTTGGTAAAAATGTGCGAGTCTATTTTGGTAAATGCGAGCATGCTCGACAGGGGCCAGTCGCTTCTCATCTAAGAGTTCCAACTGAGCAAGGAGTGAATGACGACGTTCTTCGAGGGAAAGTTCCTTGTCCAGCTGTACCCTGAGAGAAGGAATCAAAGTCTCGTACGGGACTACTACCTCCATCCCATAAGTAAGGGCGAACGGCGTTTGCCTAGTGGGAGTACGGATTGAAGTGCGATAGGCCCATAGAGCTTCGATAAGCTTTCCTGGACAATCTGAAAATTTATTAGACTCGTAGGTTTTCTTTATGATTTTGATCAATGTTTTGTTGGTGGCCTCTGCCTGGCCATTGCCTTCTGGATAATAAGGTGATGAATGATGTAATGTAATTGCGTACCTTTTGTAGAGGTCATGAAGGTCCTGGGAAATGAATTGTGACCCATTATCGGTGATGATCGTACTTGGAATGCCGAACCTAGAGATGATGTTCTTCATGACGAACTTGTAGACTATTGGCACCTTGATTTCCGCATAGGCTTCGGCTTCGGTCCATTCGGTGAAGTACTCTGTTGCAATGAGGATGGAGGATTTTTGCTTGATGAGGGAGTTGGGATCACCTAGAGGACCAATGATGTCGAATGGCCACATGGAGAAAGGTCATGGGGAGGATACTGGATGAAGTGAGGAAGACGGGGAGTGAATCTTGCTGGCGTGACGTTGGCACTTGACACACCTACGAACATAGACGGCACAATCCTCTTCCATGGTGGGCCAGTAAAAGCCTTGCCGAACGATCTTCTTAGCAAGCATCTAGATATTGACATGGCCACCACACACACCTGAGTGTGCTTCCTTAATGCACTTCCAAACCTCATCGTCCCCATGACATCTTAAAATAACACCGGTAAGGCTCCTCTTATATAGGACTCTTGCAACCAGCGTGTATTTCTGGGCCACTCTTCATATGGCTTTCTTATCTTCTGCTAAGGCTTATTCAGGGTAAGACTGATCTTTGCAATATTTGATAATTTCATAGAACCATGGCTTCTTCTCGTCGGCCAGTTCTTCTTCTGATTCTACCAATATGATTTCCCTCTTCTCAACGATTTCTCCCTTCCGAACCTTCCTTAATACTTCTTCTTTAACTCTTAGGAGGGAAGCGTCTTGAACAACAGGGGTGAGACGCTTGTAGATGGTGACGAATTCAAACCACCTACCTAGGGGGAACCTTAAAGATAACGCCAAGGAGGCGAGGACGTCGGCTAGAATATTCTGGTCATGAGGGACATGGACAAAGATCAGCTTGGTGAATAATTTGGAATAAGCAGAGACTAGCTCTTGATATGGCTTGAGCATGGGATCAAGGGTGCGATATTTGGTAAGCACCTGGCGGAGAATGAGTTGACTATCACCTACAATCCACAGCTCGGTGACACGAAGAGATTGGGCAACTTCTAAGCCAGTTATAAGAGCCTCATATTCAACTATGTTATTGGTAACTCGGAATGCAAGCTGATATGCCTCTGGGATGATGACACCTTCAGTTGACAGGAGGGAAATGCCAACACATCTTCCTTGGGAATTCAAAGCTCCATTAAAATGTAATGTCCACATGCGATCATCTGACTGGTTGATGGACATTAGTTCCTCATCTGGAAACTCTGATTGAACATGATCAAATTTGGGGAGAGGATGGAAAGCGAGATGCTCAGTTATGGCATAGCCTTTAATCACTTTTTACTGGATGTAGGTGATGTCAAATTGGGAGAGGAAGCTTTGCTAGCATGTTAGCCTATCAGTGAGGATGGATTTCTCCAAAAGAAATTTGATAGGGTTCATCCGGGCAATCAAATGGACTTCGTGAGCCAGGAAGTAGTGTTTCAATTTCTGCACAACCCAAACTAGGGCGGCACAGGTTTTCTCTATAGCCGTGTACTTCTGCTCACAGGGGTTGAGAAGTTTGGATAAGTAATAGGTTGCCCGTTCCTTGACCTCTTCATTGGTTTGTGTGAGATCGGCTCCCACGGAGTCATCCAAGACTGGCTAGTTAATCCTTTAATCCTTCAAAAGGATCAAAGGTTTGTTTGGGGTGGGTGGAATGAGAACAGGCAGACTGGCTAGATAATCCTTTAATCCTTCGAAAGCTTTTTGGCACTTAGAATCTCAATGGAATTCTACTCCTGACTTGGTCAACTCGTAGAAAGGTTTACACCTTTATGAGTGTTGAGACACAAACCAACGAATGAAATGTAACCTCTCGATTAAACCTTGAACTTCTCTCAAATTTTTAGGAGGTGGCATATCCCTAATTAGCTTAGCCTTGTTGGGATCTATCTCAATACCTCTTTTACTCACAATGAAGCCAAGCAACTTACCCAATGAAACACCATACATGCACTTCTTTAGATTCATTTTCAATTGGAACTCCCTTGATCTTTGCAACACCTTAGCCAGAACTTTTGGATGTTCCTCCCTAGTCCTTGATTTCACCAACAAATCATCCACATACATCTCCAAATATACATGCATCATGTCATGAAATATCGCCATCATAGCGCTTTGTCAACCAAAATGGCATGACTACATAGCAATATGTTCCCCAAGGTGTAGTGAATGACGTCTTCTCCTGATCCTCTTCTACCAAAAAAATTTGATTATAACCCAAAAATCCATCCATAAATGAGAGAGATTCATAGCCTGCTGTGCTATCAACTAACACATCAATGTGAGGCAAGCGGAAATCATCCTTTGGAAACGTGCGGTTAAGGTCCCGGAAGTCAATACAGATTCTTACCTTTCCTTCCTTCTTCATGACCGGGATGATGTTTGCCACCCATTGAGGATAATGGACGACTCTAATAAACCTGGCTTTGTGGAGCTTGTCGACGTCTTCCTTCATTTTTAAAGCCATCTAAGGGAGAAAATGCCTTAACATTTGTTTTACCGAGATGGACCCTGATTTTAGAGTTAGGCGATGTTCGACCAGGGTGGAATCCAAACCCAACATATCTTCATAGCTCTATACGAACGTGTCCTTATATTCCTTGAGAATCTCTATCAATGTCTCTTCCTCAAATGATGATAAATTATCACTTATGAGGACGATCCTAGGGTGTTCCTCGGTTCTGACGTTTATTTCTTTGGTTAACTCTTCTACAGCGACTGACAATTCGTCAAATCTCCTCATTGCACTAGCATATGCGTCCTCATAATCTTCATCCCCTTCTTCAATAGGGCATTCTTCATCTGTGATCCCGTAGACTCCATACCCTTCATCAATCGTGCAAGTCTCCTCACATTCTATTTCCGATAGTTGGATGGGATTTTCTAGCAGTTGAGGAATCTCTAGGCATGCTTGGCATTTATTGGCTAGGTCTAGGAGGAACCGGCGAGAGATTTCCTTACCCTTAGACTTTCTTTTGGGTACTACCCTTGACCCATTATTCCTAACATGACTGACCTATCCTACGAAAGAAGAATAAGACCGTGAATAATATATAGGGAAAGACCCCTCAGAGGAGGGGTAAAGAAGGTCACTCAAGGGACCTTGGATGAGTGGCTCGTAAGTCGGGGGCACACTCGTGAGAGATGTAAGAGGTCTTCTCAATGAAAATGTGATGTTGATGAGTTTGGAAATTGGCATTCTTTTTCATTTTCATTTTCATTTTTAATGACACAATAATTAAAAACAGATGTAGAAGGAGAGAAAGGAATTATGGCGAGGGGGTTGGATGGCTTATAGAGCAGATCATGATTGAAAACATGACGTGGGTTAAGAAACCGGTGCAGGTTTGTAAGTAGAGAAGGGGACCTGGGAAGATCATCAGACAAACGTCTGGCTCAGGAAGAGGACAGCAACAATGGCTTAGATGAGTGAATAGAGAAGATGACGGCTAATGAGCCGTCGATGGCAAAGTTGATGACGGGCGTCGATCCGTCGATGACAAAGTCCTCTTGACGAGGATGGTTCGAAATTCTGGCAACAGTGGTGGTATCCCCTGGCATTTCAGAGATCAAAGGCGGCCCTTCTAGTTGTGGAGGCGAGAACATCTGCTGCAGTGTGATAAAAATATCATGTATGTCGAACCATTTGTTCCATTCTCACTCCGGGTCATCGACCTTGCCTCTCTTGGTGGCCCTTGAACATTTTTCAGCCAAATATACAGCATGCGACCCCCAATGTGTTTCTTGTAGGTAATTCCCCCATCAAAATGACAGGCCCCTTCTTGAAGTGAGGGGTTTCCCGTCTGCTTCAATTGGCCCTTCAAAACCTAGACCAACTCTGAGGATCAGCTTTATTTTCTTCTGTGGTCTCAGGCTTCCTTGTGATTGTGCCCCCAAGCCTTTGTCCTATTAGTAGCCAATATTCCTCTTAATCTCTCATCCTTTAGAGTGGAAAGGGATACGTGACGTTGACGTAGGAAGCGGCTTCTCTTGTGTTAACGGGGCGCGGTAGGGGTCATACACGTCCAGCAGCGACAGTATGGGCCGATGAGATGGCCAAACAGAGGGCAGAGAGGTATTAATAGCATCCACCGTATGAAGGATGGACATATTGATCACTTTGATAATCCACCCATTATATGGAAACTTCAAGCATTGGTGGTTGGTGGATGGCACAACATTCATGACTTCAATGTAGGGGCGGCCTAGTATGGCCTTGAATGTGGGATCCATATCAAGGATATGGAATTTCGTGGAGACTGAAGCAGGGCCCAACTCTACACTGAAGGTAATCATCCCCTTTGGTGGCCTTTTGCTATTGTCATAGGTCGTGACTGTGATAGATGAGGGCTTTATCTGTTCCATGTCAATCCCATACAATAGGAGGGTGCTCATAGAGATCACGTTTATAGATGCACCCGTGTCCACGAAGCATGGATCCACAGACACCCCATTGATTTTTAACGAAACACAGAATGCATATTTTTGAGCCTCCTTGGGAGCAAGCTCATGGTCATGAAACACGATAGCTGGTTGTGTGCTTGTCAGTGTCAGTATCACCGACATCTTCTCTACAGGGAGGTCCTCATTCACCATAACCTTTTGAAGATATTCCATCAAAGCATCCTGGCGGCTTTTTGACCTCTTGATCAATTCTAGTATAGAGATCCGGGCAGGCATCTTGTCCAAATGTTTCAACAAATCATACTGTGTCCCGGGAGTGGATTCTTCTAATTGCTCTTCAGTGCCTCTCTCTGGCTGAGATTGCTCGGGGGCCTGACTGTTCTGGGGGAATACCCGATGAAAGATCCTCCCACTCCGGAGCACCATTGCTTGCGACTTTTGCACCTCTATGGGGTTAGCTGTGGGTTTTAGTACGGGTTTGGGGGTAGTGCTGGAGGCATGGCGGAGGTAGACGGGGGCCTCGGACGGACGGTAGATGATGAGAGGTTTAGAAGGCATAGGTGAAGGTGTAATGGAGGTAGATGGCGAAATGGAGGGATGAGAGAGGATGAGAGGATTTGAGGGCATGGTGGAGGGCGTTTGCTGGTAGGTCAATGGGGAGTTAGCGGCAGGGATGTGGATGAGAGGGCGTGACAGCTGTGGGAATGGGGAAGGCCGAGTTACAGGTTGTGGTGTAGGTCGTGGGGAGAGAGGCATTAGTCGAGTAAGGCGTGAAGGTTGGCTAGTAATATGGTTGGCGGCAAGAACGGAGGTGCTTTCCGTATGCCAACCCTGCCCTCTTCCAACTTCTTTGAAAGAGGAGATGGGGTTGACCTGATGGTTAAGTTAGGGGTGCTCCAGAAGTGGGTTCGGAATAATGCCCATGTTCGGTTGCTGCTATTGGGCCTGTTGAAGCTGTTGTTGTTGTTGCAGTTGTTGTTGTTGTTGTGGCTGTTGATGTTGGAACTATAGTCAAGGAGGATGTCTCCTGGCCTTTAGGACGGTGATGTATCGTCTCATTTCATCCCAGTCAATCCCCCCTTCATTCATGTCATAAATATAATCTTTTAAATGGAAGCAATTTTCCATTGTATGACTTTGCTGCCTGTGGAAAACACAGTATCTGGAGGTGTCAACATTCGGGGGCCATGTGAGCTTCTCCATGGGTAGGGTGAGTGTGTTAGCAACCATGAGAGCATTGAATATGTTCGGCATGAATTTCGGCAATGGTGGATAGTGGGCTCTCTTGGGGCCAACCGACCTTCTTTGTTGTGGGGGGCCGTAATTTCCCAGGGGTGGAACCTGGTGGTACTGAGGTGGTAGTTGTTGTGGTTGCTGGGGATGGAGTGGTTGAGGCCTATTGTTCTAGGGAGGATTGTTTTGGGGTGGAGGACAAGAGGGGTATGGACCCTACTGGAGGGGAAGTCGTGGCATTTGTGGAAGTCTTGGGTTGGCTAGCTGGTTGGGGCTGCCAATTGCGCTCACCTCCTCATTTGCTACGACCCCTTCTGTTACTCCACCTTGGACACCGGTGTTTATTTTCCTGACCATCCTGGGCTTTGCCGGCTCAAACATGTGCATGAGAGGGGAATCTTTTAATTGGGTCTAGATATACCGTGCCCTCTCGTATAGCTCCTCCATTGTAGTAAGCTTGCTCATAGCCAGTACGTGTCTAAACTGCGGGGTGGCATTAGACACGATCATCTTTACTTGCTCTGGCTCTGAGAGAGTATCCCTTGTTCTTTCGGCCAGGGACCTCCATCTGTCTGCATATTGGATGAAATTTTTGTCCGCCCTCATTTTTTCAGCCACCAGGTCGGTAATTGAAAGAGATGGGCCGACCCGATCTCGGTACTTCTGTAGGAATTTCCTTTAGACTACATCAAAGTTTTCAGCCTCGCTCGGCTCCAGTGAATAGAACCATTCTAGAGCGGGGCCATCCAATGATCTCCAGAAGAGATATGCCAGAGACCTTTTATCATTTTGCCAAAAGGAGGATTCATACATGAAATCCTTGAGGTGAATGAAGGGGTTGCCAGTGCCGTTGTACCTGCGATACGTAGGCATTTCGGAGGGAGGGAGATGGAATACCGGGAGGATCGGCAGAGAGACTTCAGGGGTGGACTTTACGTCCACCATCTTCTTTCGATCTCGAAACTGCTCATCCATTTTACTCAACTTGTTGAGGAGTGACTGGGTAAGCTCTTCAGTAGGTGAAGGTGGCGCCTGCCATTGAGGAGGAAGAAGCCTCCCGGAGGCCTGAGAATGGAGCCCTAAACCAGAGGGGTAAGGCAGCCTGCCAATAGATGGACCTGGCTGAAGTGGTGTGTGTGGAACGGACGGGGTTTGAGACTGTGAAGGGAATTGGAAAGAGGGAGGCTGTTGACTTGCCTGCCCTTGAAGCGAAGGAGAAGAAATGACCTATACCAGTGAAGGAGAGAGGATGGCATGTACCGGTGAAGGGGAAGGGATAGCCCGTACCGAGTCCTAGAGGGGTGTGACGGCTGGAGTTGGTTCCTGGAGAGTGGGAGAAATAGATTTCCCCTTTAGAATAGCCTGAAAGGCTCGGAGTTTCTCAAGACTGAGCTCTGTGTTAGCAAAAACACCCAACAGGGAAGAGATGTCCTGGGATGGGGATGCGGCCCCTATAATAGCCTGCACCTCATGTAACGGCTCATGGGAAGGGCCTGCATCCATAGCATGGACATGTGGGTCGGCTAAGTGGCCACGACCTGGGTGATACTCCTCAAAAGACTAGTGGGCCATTTTCAGAATTCTCTCGAAACGCAAAAACATGCACCAACAAATAAATCAGATATTATCAAACAAGTGGATGCTCTTACGCCCCTTTTTTTTATTTTTTTATGTCTGTGTTTTTTTTTTGAATGAAAGAAAGGTGATTTTTTTTAACAAATCTGAAGTTCACAGAAAGTAGGAAGGACCCTGGTTACAATTTGGTTCACCGCCATGTCAACTAGGGTCACTCGTCTCACCACGAATGGGTCAACTAGCTCGAAGGAACTTCGATGGTACAACCAGCCCAATGAACGAAGAGGGAATCCTTCACTGTCGGGGACTTACGGAGGCCCCGATGGAGGAGATCCTAATCCGTCGAGAGGAATTCCTTAACGGAGAGTCCTTCCTTCACCGAGAGAGGATAATCCTAAAATGTACAAAAAGGGGGGAAAAGATGGCATGCAACCAGTGCGTGACAGAGATATATAGAACACACAAATAGAACAGAGGGAACAGAGATATGCAAACACAAAATAGACAGAACAAGATATACCGCTCTCCTTTCCGAAACAACGCAAACCTCTCGAGGAATAACAAGGGACTATGGGGGAGTGCAGGTGGTGCACGAGGGATGAAATTAAAATGGCAAAAGTGCTGCTAGGAGCACAACTGTAGAGCGCATAGGTGCAATAAGGAGGGACACACGTGGGTGCCAAGTGGAGGGCCACACACAGGTGCCGAAAACACACGGGTAACCGAAGAAAGCAGAAAGAGGTCCCACCGTGATCACCAATATGTGAACGACGTCACGCAGCAAAGAGAAGCAACCTGAAAGGGCACAGTTGAGGGATGGGAACAATAACACACGCGCTTGATGAGATGACAGGAAAGACACAGAAGAAGAGAGACCACCGCGAGAGGTTACCTTCCACGGGGTGTAAATAGGGGCAAGAAACACACGGAATTTAGAATTGGACCGCAGCAGGATATTACTCTCTGCGGGTTTTAATTGTAATTGAAATGGGGATGGGACGTGCTAAAATTTAAATGTAGGAATTAAACGGCCATGGCGAGAAGCGACTCATCGCGGACCTCGGGGGGATGGGAATGGTGTAGAATTTAAATTGCAGGAATGAAATTACAGAAATTAAACGGCCATGGCGGGAAGTGACTCGCCACGGGCCTCGGAGAGTTGGGAATGGTGCAGAAATTAAAATGCAGGAATTAAACGACCGTGGTGGGAAGTTACTCGCCGCGGGTCTCGAGGGGATGGGAAAGTGCTGCACTTAAATTGATGGGAAGGGGAAATGACAAAAATTAAAAGGGGGGAGGGAACCGCTGCGGGAAATGACTCTCCGCGCGGGTTTACGCAGAAATAAAAGAACAATAAGGGAACCACCGCGGGAAATGACTCTACGCGCGGGTTTACGCAAGAATGAAAGAACAGGTAGAAATAAAAGAACAATACAGGAACCACCATGGGAAATGACTCTCCACACGGGTTTTAACAGAAATGATAGAAATGAATAGAAATGAATAGAAATGATAGAAATGAACATAATGGAGAACCGCTGTGGGAAGTGACTCTCCATGTGTTTTAATGGAGGATGGGAACAAAAGAAATAGAAGAGCGCGTGTGTGGGGTTGGTGTGATCGCCAGGGGCCGGAGACCCCAAAATGAAAGAACAAGTGATCACTTTTACCTCAGACGCGGGAAGTGGTGTGGATTCCTTCTTCCTCTTCTTTCGGCAGGCCGATGAAGAGGGCCTTCTTTTGTTACCCTTGCAAAAGAACAAACAAAAATCAATCGTGTCAGAACAACGGCAGTATAGTATCAGTCCCTGGTGAAGAAAATGATGAAACTATGAACGAACACACACCTAGTTGGTGCTATTTTTTTAAACCCCTTTTAGTGCAAAGGGTGGAAGGATGCTATGACGAATGCGACGGTGTGCGGGGATGCACAAAATGATGAACTTCTCTTAAGTAGAGAAGGGCGGTATGGATGAAAATAGAAGATGATGCATGCAACTATGAACAAAGAAGAACAAAAGGGAAGAAGGGCTTATTGGGGTGCCGATGGAGGGATTTGGCGGAGCTTCGACAGTGTGAGGATGGCGTGGAAGCATGGTGGATAAAGCAGCCTTTCTTTCGCAAGCACCCGGGCACCCGAAAATCCGGCAGAATCTCCCCTTAAGAAGCCTCGGACCTTAAAACAGATCTGGCAGAGTCTCCACCTCCTCTGTTGGATCTGAAGCTCTCTGCTTTTGAGGGAGGGGGTCCTCTATTTATAGGCAAAATTTTGAATAACGCGTCTGGGTTTTGGGATGCGATCATATTAACGCGTCCTGATGACCAGGCACATCACCAATTAAATAATTAATTTTATTTCAATACATGCATCCAGTATTTGGGACGCATTCGGTAAACGCATCCCAGACCAGGGACGCGTATAAATTTTTCCATGAAAGCGGAGCCGAAAGCCACCAAAAGCGGTGAAAGTGACAGGTTTCAGTGCCTAACTTTGACTTTTGAAAGTTGCGTCAGGTCAGCAAGACATTTCTTGTTTTGAATTTATTCAAAACGTCAAACTGAGCGGCGTGGCTGGCGCCGCCCACGTGCTGCACGCAGACTAATGAAGGCATCATGTCTCCTTGACGCTTTATTTGAACGCGTCCCCTGTACTGGATGTGTTAATGTCTTTCGGTATACCAGTGTGCTGCATGAGGACTAAACGAGGCGTCGGGTTTCCATGACACGTTTAAAGAAGGCGTCCCTTAATATGCCGCATTTAAAACTTATTCCCCAAAATTCTTAAAAATGGTAAAAAAATTCAAAAAATTAGGAAATCACTCAAATAACCCAAATGTGAAAGCTACTTTGGGGCATCGTGGCGTAATATGAGATTTACCCAATGAAATGTCTATAGGTTTTAGTTTGTGTTATCTTTTCTTTTGTTTGAACACTTACTTTGTTACCTTGTTCTGTCCCTATAGGGTGTTGTAGGAAGACAGACGGAGGGTGCTCTAGTCTGTGGTTTCAGTCCCTACTTGGTACTGTAGGAAGACATATAGAAGGTGTTTTTGTTCTATGGTTTGGCCTTGTGTGCCTATAAGCTATGTGTCAGCATTGGACATGTGTGCCCGT
This sequence comes from Amorphophallus konjac, assembly GCA_022559845.1. Taxonomy (NCBI): domain Eukaryota; kingdom Viridiplantae; phylum Streptophyta; class Magnoliopsida; order Alismatales; family Araceae; genus Amorphophallus; species Amorphophallus konjac. Next base: position 340,045,214 of record CM040121.1, on the reverse strand, counting down.
AAGCTGTGTCAACATTGGCCGTGTGTGCCCGTAAGTTGTGTGTCAGCATTGGCCGTGTGTACCCGTAAGCTGTGTGTCAGCAGTGTTAGTGCAGTTGCACTAGGGAAGCCTCACTCGATTGAGTGAGGGGTGGACGTAGGGCTCTAGGTTGAGTCTGAACCACCTTAAAAATCATGTCTTGTATGGCTTGCTTGTGTGTTTATTCTGCGGTAGATGCATGCTTAGGCTGCTTTTGCATTGCTTCTACTGCTAGTGGGTCTGCTTGTGTGTTAGCATATTTTATATTCTGCTGCGTTTATCATGAAAAAGGGGGCTGATCTATTCACCCCTCCCCTCTTGATCCGCCATTCCCACATATCAAACATCTTCATGGCAACATGTAGGGTTTTATTGATGCATTTATGCAGTGTGACCTTGGTACGAGGCGGAGCTACGCACTCACGCATCGTGGGAGTATCTAATTGGGCAAAACCAAACTTTCCTCAATCCACCATTTAATATACCACAAATCATGGCATGCAAGCGCACGTGGATGGCAGATGCATAGGGTTCAATTCATGCACATGATGCATGCATGATTCGAGGTGAATGCAAATGAATTGCTCTATGTTGAGGGATGCATGAGGGGGTGGTTTCAATCATGCTCATGGAATTTTAGCAAGGGCTACCATGAGTTTAATCATGGACTCTAAGGTATTTAGTTTGTTCTACTGTAGGGTACAATCACTGGCCAATGTCCAAACTATGGGGAGTCAACCCTGGGAGTCGACTCCTGGGTCAGATTTGCTGCATCACACAGTGGGCAATGCCCGGGCAAAAGGGAGTTGACTCTGAGAGTCGACCACAACAAGTCCCAAATTATCTTGCATTCAGAAAATCATGCAAGTGTGTATGCATAATGCATGCTTGCCATATGATCATGTAGTTTTTTTTATCTGTTTGATTAGTTCATTGATTGCCACTCATATGTTTTATTCTTTTCTTTCTTCATTTCATTTCCTTTAAGCAGATTGTCTTTTCATTATTTTTGTTGCCAGAACATCATTTGCATTTGGTCATGTTTTTCGATCAGCATTGTTCTTTGTTCATGCATGTTCTATTAGCGCTATTCTTATGTCTGCTCATGTTATCATCATCAGCCCATTTTTTTAAGTCCACAGTTCTGGCAAAAATTGGGCAGCACCTTCCCTAGACTAGAGCATTTGGGGGTGAAAAATTGGAAGCGCATCCACGGAAGTCCCGAGATGGCCCCTAAAATCAGGGTAAGTCAAGAATGACTACTAAATCAGAGTAAGTCAAGAATGACTACTCTATGTCCCAAATTGGGTAGAGAGAACCCCGAGGACTAGCCTACAAGTGGAACTCTACTTCCCCAGGGATTGATGCCTTTCAACTACCGTGTTCATTACGTTACTGTTGACCCCATGGTCATTAATATACATCCCTTCGATGAAGCATCCTCTAGAGATCATGCTATAGAGAAGCAAATCTCTGGGGATGTAAGGGTGGTTGTAGAAATCCGATCGGTATATAAAAAAAACATAATGTATCCCTTCCCGCAAAGACGGGGTCCATGCTGATGGAAATAGAAGCGGCAGAAGCGCATTGTTGCCCCAGTGCATAGGAACACAGATCATGCTGGGGAGAGCTAGCAAACCCATGCCCCAAATAGGGACTTAAGGCCGTAATGAACAACATTCAGCATGCATGCAGGCATGAGGTTCGGAGGAGACATAACTCCACTAATCATTCAAGCAAGCAAAAGGGGTGCTCGTGTGTGATTGGCATGAAAGCCAGAGTGATTCTCATGTGATGAATAGCAGCTTCCTAATGGGCTAGGATTGAGTAGAGGAGAAAGCAGCAGGAACATAGGTTCCAGCATATTTTAGGAGTGAGCCAAAGCCTCAACAACCCATGGCGTGGCTGAGGAGGCAAATGGACATTCCTCCAAGAGCATTATAGTAGACAGAAAGCATGCAATTTAGATGCACAAAACCGATCTAAATCGACACAAATGGCTGGGACCCGTCTGGGGTATTGGGGAAGGGACTACGAGATTAATTTTGCCCATAGGGGGGGTCAACCTGTTAAAGAGGATCAAGGCAGCGTACTCAGAGCCGGTTTCCCACTAGATAGAAAGATGAAGCCTAAGCATAGGTCTTCATTCAATGAATCATAGGGGAAATAAGACCATACACCCCTAATACAGTGTTCTTCCTCAATTGGAGAAGGGGAAGCATAAATAATATAAGCATGATGAAACCAGGGGGAAGACTGGGATTAAGATAGAATATGTGCAGATGAACATATTCTTATTTGAATACCAAAAGAGAAAGCTTCCATTCATTTCATTGCATAAAAGGACTGCATCATCCCAAGACCAGTTCATCTGGGAAGCAATCAAACAGGAAATAAAAAAAACATTACAGAATCGAATAGCAGAAGAAAGAAGAAAGAAGGGAGAGGGTGAAGCGTTGACTCGATTCCCTCCCCAGACAGCACCTTCTCTCTCTTTCTCTTCCTCTCTTCTTCTCCCTCACTCAGGAATACAGCAGACAACTCTGGAAATTGCCTACAAGAAGCTTCGAATAGCAGCCAGTGGGGGAGGCTTCTCTTCAAGGCGGAGCCCCTACTTTATAGCAGAATGATAGGGGTTTTCTTTTTCCCCAAGGCAAGGGGGATAAGAACAATCTCCAATCATTGGAGATCTCCTGGCCATGCGTCCCGTACGGCCTCCACGTGCCTTCTGGAAGCCGACGCCGTTGGACGGAGGTGAGCTCACGTGCTGTGATCAAGTTCGTAGCGGGTACAGCTTTTACGCTATTGAGGGTGCGTTGACGCAGCCAGTGAGCTACGTCGACGCAGCCTTTTGGTGTTAGTGGTTTTTTTCTATTCTTCTTTCAAGCGAGTTGATGCGGGATGCGAGTTGCGTTGGCGTACCATTGATTGCCTAGCAACTTTTGTTCATTCTGTCTTCAGATGTGTCGACGCAGCTAGGGTCCTGCGTCGACGCAGCCCATCATCCGGGTTGATCAGCAGCTATGGATCTTCAAGCATGGCATCGATGTAGCTGATGTTGTGCGTGACCCCATTCGCTGTCTAGGGCCTCTTTTAATTTTGTGCAGTGCGGTGGGGTCGACGCAACCTTGTGGGTGCGTCGATGCACCTTACTTCTCTTTTGTGGCTGACCCTACTTGGCCTTTTGATGCTAGATTTTAAGCGTTCATAGCTACCTCGATCGTCGAGAGGGCCATCACCTCACTATCGATATACTCAACCTTGACTAGCATAAAATGTAACGATCTAAGATTCAGATACCGAGAATAACTCGATACCATTCGAATCTTGCACCGCCACCCATGAGCCGAGTGGCTCGGAAGGGTTATTTTGGTGTTGTGGAGATGCATTGAAATTCAAACAATTACAAGAAATAAACTATAGGACAAATCAATTTAATAATAATAATAAAGTTAACATTTTATAATTGAGCAATTTAACTACGAAGTCTAGACAACATGCACAGTCAGAAAGAAAAGGAACATACACTACTACATGGCATCCTCGACACTGGCAAGCTGGTAACTAAACTCTGAAGCTCTGCACAACCACGAGGAAAAACTCCAAACCTGAAAGGGAAGGGGGTGAGCCGCATGTCATTGGCTCAATAGGGGTCCCACGGATCCCCACCACCAGTAACTACGATAAACAACAATGGTAACCACAAGGATGACAATAATAACAATAGTAATAGAAGTAACAACAACATGTAATCAATGGAAAGGCAACATGATTAATTAAATTATTCATAATTCCTTACACCCTCGATAACACCAAGAACTATGCTACTGAGTGGCTCGCACACGCTCCCTCAAGGTCGGATAGGACCCACAGCCTCACGCTGGGAGTATGGCCACCCATCGGGAAATCACGACCCCGCTATCGTAAAGGCACTAGCTCACCAAAACCTCTTAGAAGGAATCCCAACCAAGGCCATAGGGCCCTAAACACAACCACCTCCCGCGGGAGGATCACTGCCTTACTACTGGAGTACATCGGTCTTGAACCAGAAAGAAAGACCATGACCTTGCCGTTGTGGGAAACTAGCTCACACACCGAATGGGCCATGACAATGCTATCGGTAACTCAACCTTAACCGGAAGATCCAACTCTTAAGTCTCCTATACATGACCCAGACCCTATCTACGAGTGGGACGGAGACACACATGCGTACCTCTCCCTGGGACTGGCTAGGATCCATGTCTCTGCGCCTAATAGTACGACCATGTCCTGCTACCTGACACTGGTATGCACCCCTGCACCTGTCAACAACGTACACTTGTCCTAAACGAGGCACACATGCTAGGGCTATCTTCACCCAGCAACAGGCTATCTTTGCCTGGGAAACACTAAGCATTCTGCACACAAGACCGTCTTCGCCTAGTCCATCCATGGTTTGCAGGCTGTCTTCACCTGGCTAAATTATCTTATCTACTTATATATATATATATATATATATATATATATATATATATATATATATATATATATATATATATATATATATATACATATATATATCTGTGCCCTCAAGGCTAACTCAGGGAAACTTTGGTCACATAGTCCATCTGAACCCACGGGAATGAACCCACTCACCCGTCACTAAGTAATACCTCGCCCCCAGGCTGGGTCACAAGCTGGATATCACAAATTGGCAGTTTCTAGTCCACTAACTCACATGGGGATGAACCTCAAGCAACCAAGCCACATAGCCTGGAAAATACCCATCATAGGGTTTGAACACGCGAGAAAATAACCCCTCGTACACTAAAAATTACTCGGGCACATAACCCCCATTTGGATACACTTTGCGAGGTTCCACAGCCCACACAAAGACCAAGAAACGCAGGTCGCACCTCCCTTGCCATCCGGAGTACTAGCGAAGCAATGATCGGCTCAAGTCAATCGACCTGGCAGGGCTATCAACCCAACGCAGAGAACGATCGACTAATTCCCAAATAGGTCAATCGACCTACACCATCGGTCTACCAACCCATTAGGTTTGGTCGACCGAAAGCCCCCTGAGACCCCTACTGCCCTCTATTCTGAACCACTCACATACTGGTCGATCGATCCCACGCATTGGCCGACCGAAAATAGCCGGGAACCTACCGTTACACCCCGAATGTGGGGGAAAACATCGGAGAACCTATCCCCATTGGCTACAAGGCCGAAATACACCAATGGGCTACATTGACGCATACAAACGATTGGAAATCATCTCACACCCCGAAATATATTATTTTCCTTGAGATATAAACAAAGCCCACTCTCGGCCTTACCGTAGCCTCGGATCGAGGGGAAACGCACAACAAACAAGGGGAGATCGCTCCCCGACATCCAACACATCATTATCACTAAGTTAAACCAAAAGAAATGGTACAAATCGGCAGAAAGCGCCGCTCATCCCATAATATGCATATTTTCCCAACAAAAGAAAACCCACTCTAAACTTGCCCAGATCGGCATAGAACCACGGGGGAAAATAATGCACGAGGGGGAGGGATCCATCCCCCTACCTTGATCGAAGAACCCACACAAAGCCGACATCAATCCACGCTAAAACGCCAAAGTTCTCGCGAGTACATGCACAGTTCATCTTGCCACCACCTCACATTCCTCGCCTCCGTGCACTCCACACATCATCCCACGTCGTTGTAGACACGCCATTTTTAACATTACATCGGGTAAATCACATATCACACTACGACGCCCCAAAGTGGCTCTGACATTTGAGTTATCTAAGTAATTTTCCTATTTTACTGATAATTTACCCTTCTTTTAAAATTTTCGGGATGATCTTAAACGCGGTGACCGAAGCAGATGCCTTCTTCAATACATGGTGGCTTCACAAGATGCGTCTATATCTAATTAAAAATTAAGCTTGTTGTTGATGCGTCTGCAAGGATGGACGCGTATTTTAAACATGTCAACCTCCTAAGACGCCTTATCCAATCAAGATTTGGCGCCCACCCCGCCATTTTGTTTGACAATTAAGAAAGAAAACATCTTGTTGACCAGACGTGTCTCTAAAGTCGTCGAGGTTAGGCACCGAAATGACTCACTTTTGGTGCCTTTCGACGTCGTGTTTGGTGGAAACGTGGGAGCGTCCTCCATTGGGGACACGTTTAAAGAATGTGTCCCGATAGACAGACGCGTAAATCATAAAAGAAATAATTTTTAAATAGTGAAAGTGCCTAGTCCGTCGGACGCGTTAAAAGGAAAGCGTCCCCTTGACTGGACGCATTCTCTTCAATTTACCCTATAAATACAGGACCCCTCCCACGAAATTGTTGGCCCAGAGAGATGGCAGATAAGAAGGGGGGTTGAATTGTCTCTTTGCCGAGATGGTTGATTTTAAAAACTTACTTAACTAATTACAATGGAAATAAAACTAACGGCATTAATTGCCCTAATCAAACGTGAGATTAAGATAGTTCTCTCAAGCTTTCCAATCTCACTCGAATTAACAGAGCAAATAACGGATAAATTTATGCCCAAATACCAATAACGGAGGTAGCAATGTGTGGAGGTGTCGTGAATAAAAATATACAATTTGACCTGTGAATGGAGATAGAAGAAATGGACAAATGCACAGGCAAACCACATGCAATACGGAGATTTTTAGGTGGTTCGGGACCACGACGGGCTCCCTACATCCACCCCTCACCAAACTCGGTGAGGCTTCACTCCACGCTATGAAATGTAGCAACACGGGGACGAACCCCAACACCACACACGCTGCTTCCGCAGCAATATCCACACGGGGACAAGCCCCAAAACGCTGCCACTGCAGCACACACACACACACAACGTCAGGGAACACACCTCGGACACTAAAACCACACAGAGACGTAGCTCCGTCTACCACAACCAAACTCGGGGAAACTTACCCCGCAATAGATCCACACACGCGGAGACGCAACTCCACCCACACACGATAATATATCAAGTTTGATAAACAAAAAGATATACAATAAACGTCAACGGCAGTATGTAGATGAAGATAGACTATGAAGCACTCATAGAAATAAACATAGAGAGGATGTAGAAATATCTCCTTGAATGCTTGACGGCCTGTAGACAAATCTTCCTTGAAGCTTTCAACGGTGGAGGGGTCGATCTTCAAGAGGTACAAACACGAGTGAACTTCTCCATGGAGATTCAGCCTCGTCGAAGCTTGAGCGCTTAAGGACCGAAGTAGATCTTCAAGATTCCAAACAACATCGCCCCTACAATACAAGAAAACGTGAAGCACATAAGAGGAACTCCCTTCCTCTCCCACCTGCGGCCGAACTCTTCCTTTCCTGCAACCAGATAGAAAATATTAGCGCGACCCTCCTTGGATCGAAGCAATCGCGGCCAGCATATATCAAGGAGAAAGCCATCAACAAAAGACATATTATCCCATGCTGAAACCCTCTCAAACCCACACCCAAAAAAGGGTAGAAACCCTAGGGGTAATGTGGTAAGGAGCCAAGCCAAATGGATCACTAAATGGGCAGTTCAAAATCAAAGTTGGAATAACGATCCGGACACACCAGACAAAGTGTCGACTCAAAGAGTCGACACTTCTGTCAAGGTGTTCTGCCGACAGAGAGAAAACACCACCCAGGACAAAAGTGTCGACTCTCAGAGTTGACATTGTTTGTCAACATATCAGAAATCAATGCAGACAGCACTCAGCTAAATAAGTGTCGACTCTTAGAGTCGACAGTTTTATTAACATATGTGAAAACTCAATTGAAACCCCATAAATCCTCATCCAATCATCAAAAATAAATTTCCTTGCATTGAAACAAGGTATTGGGATATATTAAATTGCATTCAAACAAAAACCAATGAATGTGTTAAGCAACTTGAATTTCAAATCACTCTTTGAGATATAGCATAATAAGCACTATCAAGCCACCCAAACTTCAACAAGGAATCAAGCCAATGAGACAAGCAAGTTGATATATATGAAACTCATTCATAACAACCAGATAATCACCAATAAGACTTGAGATTGACAAAGAAACATGGGAAGGTAAAAGACCAACAACAATCTTCAAGACAGTCAAGAAGAGCATGCATGAGACTCATGCAAACCCAGTACACAAAAAACCATTTCAAACCCAATCAAGGTATAGATAATCAAATTCAGAAGCAAAGTCTTACCATGGATCCATGACTTGAGGACTATGAGAACCTGCAATTAATATGAACAAATCACTTAAGTCAGTCTTCAATTAATGCAGATAAATGCACAAGGTTAAGCACATGAAGGCTAAGGTTTGTGCAAGTATTTCCAAGTCTGTGCATATGTTTGAGGAAGTCAGAGCATATATTGACAAAGTCTGTGCACATTAAGGAAAAACACCAAAGAAGGTCGGTGCACATTTGATAGGGTTTGTGCACATTTTGAAACTCGATGCAAGTTTAAAAGGTGCCAAAGAAAGTTGGTGCAAGTTGAAGTTCAGGTCGGTGCACATAGCTAAGAGGTCGGTGCACATTTTTTGTAAAACACAGAGTTGCAGTCAGTGCAGAAGTAAAGAAAGGCCAAAGACGCTCGGTGGAACCTGCCATGACCCAGTGAAATGGGTCGGTGCAAAGAAGAAACAAACCAAGGAGTGTCGAGTGTCGACACTTACTGTCCAGTAGTTCCCGAAACCTGATAAAAACATTAAGCTCAGTCTAATGCAACAATAGTATGCCTTATATCAAGATTTCCATAATCATGAATCAAACTTAATCTTGCCACATGGAAATACAGCAAAAGAGAATTCTTACAATAGTTTCAAGGATTTGTTGGCTTTAAAGAACCTGTAGAACTTGGAACCTCAAGAACATGTTATTTCACATAAAAAGTCATGTTCAGTCCAATACAAACTCATGAGCTTACACAACCCATTCTTCATTAGAGTTTCCCCATCTGCTCATGAATATAAGTTCAGTCCAAACCAAACTGAACTCACACACTCCAACAATCCAAATAATACAAATGATCAATTGTATAAGCAACCGCATTCAAGGCACTTAGAGACAAGAATTTCCATGACTTAAACCCATCAAATAAACTAACATGGAAGTCAGTTTCACATTCAAAATTAATCAGATTTCTGCATGAAGGAACTAAGACTTGTTACCATCTAGACAAACCAAAACAAAAGACACGACTCAAGGAGCCAGGGGTCGACCTATGAGGTCGACCCTTGAAGTAGGAAATAAAGAGTTTGCCTAAAGGTAGTCTAGTTCAACCCAAGAGCATCCAAACTTGCAAAGCAGAATATCAACATGTGAGCTCATTTCAACAAGACGGTTTCCACAAGATAATCATGAATGAATTTCACTTCAATGCAAACGCAAACCGCACAATATATTGTAATCATCAAAACTATTACCAAAGACAAAGAGGGAGTGCCACGAACCCAGCAAATCAGAAGCTTCGAAATCCTTGAAGAGGAGTGGGAAACACTGTCCAATTATCTTCCGAGCTCGTGAATGTTTAAGGGGAGGTTCTGCCAAATTTTTGAGTGTCCGCACACTCAAAAGAGAAGGCCATCTCTTCCCACCACGCGTCCATGCCGTCCTCACGCTGCCGAAGCCCTCCTCGAAGCCCGCCATTGGCGCACCAATAAGCTTTTCTTCCCCATTTTTCTTCTTTGTTTTACTCTGTTAATTGCATGCATCACTCTTTATTTTCGTTTGCATCATGTTTCTCTGCTTGAGAAGGCTCTCCGTTTGTGCATTTCTGCATAAAATCTTCATTCATCATATCATTTTCCTACCCTTTGCATCCAAAAGGGGTTTAAACAACACCAACCAGGTGTGTATTTGTTCATGGTTTCATCATTTTCATCACAATGGATTGATACTAGTACGCTGCTTTTGTTTTAATCCATTTGGTGTTTGTTCCATTCTTGCAAGGGTAACCAAGAGAAAGCCCTCTTCATCGACCGGTCGAGAAAAGATGAAGAAGGAATCCACACAAATCTCCCTCTTCTGAGGTATATTCGCGATCATTCACTCTTTCCTTTTTGGGGTCTTTGACCTCTGGCGATCACACATCATGCAACACACACGCATTCACGCGTGATTTCATTCCTTTTCGTTTATTTCTATCAAAACCCGCGGAGAGAAACTCTCGCGGTCATCGTCTTTTTTCGCATTTCATTCAAGTGATGTCATTCACAATCGTTCGCCGTCTCCTCCTCAGTGATGGGACATCGGAGCAACGCATCTAACTTTTTTTTATTGCATTGAGTCAATTGGGTTCAATTGTAATGCAATTATAAGCCAATGGGCAAGCCATTAGGAATTAATGGGTTTCTTTGTAGAAAGGCCACTTTAGCCCAGCGGGTCCCCCACCCTCTCTCTCATTGGGCCACCTAGTTTCTAGGGCCCATAGGGGCTGGTCCATGGTTCATGGTGGACTTGGACCAAGAAGACAAAATCAAATTTGGCTTCTTTAAAGAGGGCGCCCCCTTCCTTTACCCCTTTTTGAATTTTTTATTTAATTTGACCATGGGAGAAGAAATTAGAATTTCCTATCACCTAATTACCCCTCCCTAACCCTAGATCTGAGGTTAGTATAGGTCAGTTAGATGGGGTTATAAAACTCTTGTATTTCATTAATTTTATGAGGAATTTGAAGAAAAAACCAGAAATTTCTCCATTTTCCCAAGGGCGCCCCTCTCTCTTCCCCTTGCAGCTGTGATGGTTGCATGATTCCAAGGTGTGATGCCTTGATCTTGGAGTGATTCCATGGTTTACAACCACTGCTGAGTGTGACTCCCAGCCACCGCCGCCACCGCCGCCATCCGAGCCGCCATCGTGCCGCCACAACCCGATCTTTCCCCTGTTGTCTAGGATTTCGAGATCCAGGACAGAAGCTCAAAGAAAAGGTTGGTACTCCCAGTCTGGTTATCTGATGATCATCAAATTTTTATGGATCATTCCCCTTGATGTCACCTATCTCCATTTTAAATTTTGTGTCAATCCGCCACCATCTGCCCCGCCTCCCAGTTATTTTCCTCCACCCGTGCAATCTGCCATTCTGCAGATCTGCGTGATAGTACCCTGTTATTCTATTTTTTCCACCCTCTTAGCCACGTCAAAAAATACCAAAAAAAATTGTACATGTCCCACACATCTCTCTCTTTCACCCATAACATCCCCAAGATCCAGATCCATAATTTCCCCTTTAGTCAATATTCATTTTCAGGCAGATCTCTGTCTGTCCTGACTGTTCTGTAATCCGAGCCAGAAAAGTTACAGTGCCACAGAGTTTTTCATTTCCAATCCTATTGTTGGATGGACCTAAAATTCATATATGTCGTATCTCTCTAAGTGCGCCAATTTCTGGCTCGATCCGACACCGGATCTGGATGTGGAGATTATTTTCTTCGGAGCGTGCAGATCTATCCCGAGACAGGCTAGCTGAAGCAGCCCCCGATTAATTCTTCAAAAAAAAACACCAGCTCTGATTCAGCCGCCACCGACTTCAGAGATCGAAGAGGAACCTCCCACCAACGTCCCAGCCAACCGCCTCAGCCAGAAGTCCACCGGAATCCGCCATCCCACGTGCCGAACACGCTTCCTGTCCAGCAGGTCTGAACCGAGCAAATCCGGACCAGCAGCCCGTCTCCATCCGAGAACCCCTCCGGCTTGCCGCCTGTCAACCCAAGATCGATGCTCCTAGTTTGATGTTGTAACCCTTTACCTCCCTGCGTGGAGTGGGCTGTAAAATTCATTGCTGTAATTATTTACATTTACTGTATCGGGAGTTACGATTCTTGGTCGGGGTTGTCTTCCCCACGTCCAGAGCGTGGAGGTACATTCTCGCTCCTCTTGTTTGGCATTTGCTAAGTTCGTATATGTTTGAATGCCACTGCTTAAGTGATAGGATTCTTGCTCATTTTCATTTTTGATCACCGCTACGAGAGAGCAAGCGTGACCCATCCCGTGACTCGACCCGAGCACACGAAAAGAGCCGAAGACCCTTGACTCACTGCCAGTTTCTGAATCGCGCACATCCCCACGTTTCCCTTGCAAGGGACGACTCTTGGTGTCGCGTCTAGTTAACCTTGTTGTTCGCGTCATTACTAGTCACGTCGTCCAAATAGTTGTGTCGTCGCCTAGAGTCCTAATTCCGCATCAAATCTGTCACGAGTCCGCATATCGTCCCGCATCATTTTGGTATCGGAGCCTGGTTGAGTCTAGGGTAGTCATCAGAGCATGGTTGAGGCTAGGGTAGTCATCACAGCATGGTTGAGTCTAGGGTACTCATCAGAGTACGGTTTGAGTCTAGGGAAGTCTTGTGCTAGGTGTGCATTTCATCCCTATATCCGGTATATTAAAAGGTATTTCTGGAACGATAGCTTACGCCTATTGGGAAGGTAGCACACCTACGTGAGTTCGATCTTCGGATCATATCTCCGCCACGTACTGGTTATTGGTTAAGTCTAGGTTCATTATTTCGCATTGGTCCATGCACGCCAATCATTGTGTCTACATGCCCCTCTTGTAGTCCCCCTAGTTTCCAATGGATTCCTAGTCGCCCAAGTCATATGAATGGTGGCGTAGCACCCATGGGCGTGGAAACCAACCACTCCACTTCTATAGGCCCAAAGCCTCGGACTTTTATGGTTCCAACGTCCCGAGCGACTACCGAAATTGGGAAGCCGCCATGGACAAGTATTTCGAGTGTTACACTATGTCTAGTGCCATGGAAGTTAGTTTCTCCAAGGAGAGGGTTTTTCATAAAGCTACCAAGAAGTGGAAAAGCATTGAATGCCTGAGGGACATTAGGAGGCAAAGGCCCATCGAGTCATGCTGCCAAATGAAGGGCGAGCTTAGAAGAATCTACCTGCCCCACCCAGTCACCTCCAACCAATCCCACCTAGTCACCTCCAACCAAGTAGGTCATAGTCGGAAGCAAAGATCCCCTCACGTGGATGAGCCTCGACCCAAGACTAGGCTGATTGAATATGAGCAAATCCACCATGATGCCCCTAGTCCAAGCCCCACTTTTTTCGAACTCGTGAAGATATTTTCGGATCGAGTGAATCGGATGTGTTCTCAGTCTTGGCCATCGAGCTCCCCTAGCCTACCCCCGAGACAAGATGAACTCATGTCTGAGCTTAAGGAGGCCATAGCCGGTAGGCTCAACCCGGTGCCACCCCAAGGACCTCTCCCCCAAAGGGAGGACATTCCTTCCCCACCCGTGAGAGCTCCTTTGCCACCAACCTCCCCTTTCGATCTTTATTCAGAGCCACCTCAGCCAGAGCCACCTGTGCTTCTAATGGGGAAGCTAATCATCGACGAGCCACTACTTAGCTGGCTTAAGAAAGGCTTGGTCCCCAGAGCACCTTGCTATCCATCCGTGAACCCTGCACTATAAATAGTGCTCGTCAACTCGTTCCACATAACGATCCAGTCTTTTTACCATGTTGATACTTTAGAAGACCTTACTAAGGGATTAGATTGGCAATGGAAGTTGATGTACATGTTGCCCCCAAGTTTCAACCAACCCAATAGTCGTAGCTTCACGCATCCTACTTTGCGGTCTATTATCTCTGTGTGCACCGTGGGTCCTATCACCAGTGAGGTTCTTTTGTTCCTCCCCATTCCTGACGAGTTTAACTCCTTTCCACTTGTCCCGAGGGAGGAACCCTGTCGTCTCCATGAGATCCCTGTCCCATCGACCATAACGAATGAAGGTGACCATCTACACCTTAAAGAATTCCGAACATGGGACTGTGTAATGAAGGAACCTGCCACGAGGGGTCACACATTCTTTGATCCTTTCGATTCCATCCCTAGTGAGCCTCGTGACCCACAACCTCCATTCCACCTTGTCAGGGAAGTCCCCTATCACACCCCTCCCACACGAGCCAGTCCACCTACACCGCAAGGGGCTCGTTAATCGAAAAGAGATACATACTTTACCATCTTATAGGGGTAATGAAAAAAGTGAATTCGGCTCTCCTGGCCCACCGAAACCTCCCAAATCCAAAAGGCAGTCATTACATGAATGGTGCATATTAGGATGTCTAGGATTCCATGATTCCACCAACACTTGGTTACGTCGTGTGTATGCAAGTCACACATATGGGTGTCCTGGACCACCACTGCATCATGTAGGGGTTTAGGGTCTAGTGTGAGTCTACTTTTCTTTATTTGTACAGTTTGTTAGGAGTCTATACATGCATGTGTCGATTGCATAAGAATTGCATAGTCATTGTCAAATGCCAGCAATGTACGATGCAATGAGTTGCTTTATGCTTAAGGCACCCCTGTGAGTTCCGAGTGGATGTATATGTCATGATCAAGGTCAAACCTGAACGGTTTCCCTCTAGAACCATGAAGAAATTGTAAACTCGCAGTGCCAGTCCCTTTCGAGTGTGAGGTAAGTCGGGTCCAAATGCGTATGTTGTAGACTTGCCAAAGGAAGAGTCTAGGATCAGCTCTAGCTTCCATGCATCAGATCTAGTCACCTACAGGGACCCAACGAGCATTTCAAGCCGTCTCCTCCCCTTGAGAGTGACCTCGCCCCTGAGTGTCCACCACTAGCCTCATTCCCACAGTAGCATGAGCATATAGAACATATACGGGATGAGCAGGTGATGACTACTAGGAGTGGAGCGTACCCGCGCTACCTGGTACGATGCAGAGCTCGGCCCACAGTCGATGACACGAGGATCACCCGAGCAGAGCTATCAAGGAGGGATCCAGATTCGCAGGAGCGATACATGTGCAACAACACCCCTTACTCAACGGGGTCGAGTTCTTCCCACCCGGGGAGAATTGATAGGACATCGGAGCAAGGCATCTAACTTTTTTTATTGCATTGAGTCATTTGGATTCAATTGTAAGGTATAAGCCAATCGGCTAGTCATTAGGAATTAATGGGTTTCTTTGTAAAAAGGCCACTTAGGCCCAGCGGGTCCCCCACCCTCTCACTCATTCGGCCACCTATGTTGTGTAGTGGACAGCGGATCTAGAGGGGAGGGGTGAATAGATCTGCCCCTCTTTTCGTAATGCAACCCTCTTTAAAGCTAGATGATGAAATAAGCAGCGGAATATAACTAGCTTGATGAAGAACACGAAAGATTTGCTTGGCAAGATGATTACGCAATATAGATATTGAACCTAAGTATGCATCTAACATAAAGCAATCGCACAAGCAAACCACAACACATGAGATTTAAAGGTGGTTCGGACTGAATTTCCAGTCCTACGTCCACCCCTCACCAAATCCGGTGAGGCTCTACTAGTGCCACACACTGAACCGCAAATCGGAAAGACCACCGATTGCCTTCCTACTAACCACCGGTAGGGACGTCAACACTGTAGATCGGACAACCTCCGATTGCCTTCCTACTAACCACCGGTAGGGACGATTCTCAACTGCCAAGTGTTTGAGTGAAATAGAAAAAGAACAACTTATGAAAAACACTCAAACAAGATATAGAATATGCTTAAGAGAAAAGATCTTGTCTGAGATTTGCTGGAGCTTGAATCTCTTGAGGATTCGATGAAGAGCTTCTTCCCGGAGTAGCTTGATTTCCTTCATGGAATACGCTCCTTCTAGCTTCCTTTGATCACCCTTCTTGCCCTTGAGTGCTTCTAGCTTTGTTGGAGATTGCTTGGCTTCAGATCTGAGCTTGAATCACCTTGGATGGATGAAGAACTTCCTCCCGAAACACTGTTCACGAAGGTGCTACAGTACCTCGAAAATGGCCTCCCTTGATCTCCCTTGAAGCCTTGAAGTGATAGGGTTTCCAACCCCTCATGTGTTGGTTTTATAGACCTTGAATGGTCCTTGGACACCCCCCAGACCAGATCCACAAATCATGGGAGATTATGTGAGTTTTGATTAAACAAATCCATGGAAAGGGGCTGGCCACGAGGTGGATTTCGAAGTCAAACATGGCTGCATCGGGGCTGGCGGTTGACCTCCACTGAGAATCGCTGTAGAGGATTAGTCCCTGGAATTTTCGGTCGACCGCTACAGGCTGGCGGTCGACCGCCAGCTAAAAGACATGCAGACTGGCGGATGCTGGCTGGGGCGGTCGACCGCCCCTGTGCTGGCGGTCGACTGCCAGCTGGGCTGATTCCGGGCTTGCCCGGGTCGGTCCGTTATCCACTTCAGCTCCGTCGTTCAACTCCATTAGTAGCCCGTTCATGTCTGTAACTTCATCCTTGTTGGTCTAGAAAGTACCAACTGAATCTTTGTCTTTTGACTCTCATCTTGTGCAGTGGCCTTGGCTATTTGAATGAAGCTTGTAGTTGTTGTATAGACTTTGCATCAAGGCTTGGACGTGTAGACTTTGTGTGCATGTATGAACTCTGCACAGACTTTGCACCTTGAGCATGCATGAGCTTGTACAGACTTGCTTCATGAATGTACAGACTTGGTAACTTGATGCACGAACACAACAGAACGCAATGTATAGACTTTACGTGTGAAGTAGCCGGCCAATGTATAGACTTGTGTTGCAGCCATCAACCAACATACAGACTTGGAGTTGTGCTAGCAGCCAACGTACAGACTTTGTCTTGTGCAATGTACAGACTTTGTTTTGTGCATGCAGCCAACGTATAGACTTCATCTGCAGCAACGTATAGACTTCAAGTTGTGCTAGGCAGCCAACGTACAGACTTCATGTTCAGCAACGTACAGACTTTGTCCAACGTATAGACTTCGTCCAACGTATAGACTTTGTCCAACGTATAGACTTTGTCCATCATACAGACTTGGTCCAACGTATAGACTTTGTCCAACGTATGGACTTGGTCCAACGTATAGACTTTGTCCAACGTATAGACTTTATCCAACGTATAGACTTGGTTCAACGTATAGACTTTATCCAACGTATAGACTTTGTCCAACGTATAGACTTCGTCCAATGTACAGACTTTGTCCAACGTATAGACTTTGTCCAACGTATAGACTTGGAATGCAGTGCACATGCCCGCAACCTGTTCGATGAAATGACAAACTACTTAAACAGATACACAATGACATCATATGCAAACACAATGTGACTTATAGTAGTTGCTATCATCAAAACCATAATAGTAATCATGGTGCACATGTGTTCAACAACCTAGCTTCTAGGGCCCATAGGGGCTGGTCCATGGTCCATGGTCCATGGTCCATGGTGGACTTAGACCAAGAAGACAAAATCAAATTTGACTTCTTTAAAGAGGGCGCCCCCTTCCTTTACCCCTTTTTAAATTTTTTATTTAATTTGACCATGGGAGAAGAAATTAGAATTTCCTATCCCCTAATTACCCCTCCCTAACCCTAGATCTGAGGTTAGTATAGGTCATTTAGCTAGGGTTATAAAACTTTTGTGTTTCATTAATTTCATTAGGAATTTGAAGGAAAAATCAGAAATTTCACCATTAGCCCAAGGGCGCCCCTCTCTCTTCCCCATGCAGCTGTTATGGTTGCATGATTCCAAGGTGTGATGCCTTGATCATGGAGTGATTCTAAGGTTTATCACCTCTGCTGGGTGTGACTCTCAGCCACCCTCCGCCACCGCCATCGCGCCGCCACAACCCGATCTTTCCCCTGCTGTCCAGGATTTCGAGATCCAGGAAAGAAGCTCAAAGAAAAGGTTGGTAATCCCAGTCCAGTTATCTGATGATCATCAAATTTTTATGGATCATTCCCCTTGATGTTACCTATCTCTAGTTTAAATTTTGTGTCAATCCGCCACCGTTTGCCCAGCCTCCCAGTTATTTTCCTCCACCTACGCAATCTGCCATTCTGCATATCTGCGTGATAGTACCGTGTTCTTCTATTTTCCCCCCATTAGCCACATCAAAAAATTACCAAAAAAAATTGTGCACGTCCCACACATTCTCCTCTTTCATCGATAAAATCCCTAAGATCCAAATCCACCATTTCCCCTTTGGTCAAAATTCATTTTCAGGCAGATCCCTGTCTGTCCTGACTGTTCTGTAATCCGAGCCAGAAAAGTTACAGTGTCACATAGTTTTTCATTTCCAATCCTATTGTTAGATGGATCTGAAGTTCATTTATGTCATAGCTCTCTGAGTCTACTTCGCAACGGCGTCAGTTTCATCCCGATCCGACACCAAATCTGGGCGTGGAGATTATTTTTGTCAGAGCGCGCAGATCTGTCCCGAGACAGGCCAGCAGAGGCAGCCCCCAATTAATTCTTCTAAAAATATGTTGGCTCCGATTCAGCCGCCGCTGACTTCAGGGATCGAAGAGGAAGCTCCCACCAATGTCCCAGGCAACCGCCTCGGCCAGAAGTCCACCGTAAGCCGCCGTCCCACGTGCTGAACGCGCTTGCTGTCCAGTATGTCTGAACCGAGCAAATCCGGACCAGCAGCCCATCTCCGTCCGAGAACCCCTCCGGCTTGCCGCCCGTCAACCCAAGATCGGTGCTCCTGGTTTGATGTTGTAGCCTTTTACGTCCCTGCTTGGAGTGGGCCGTAAAATTCATTGTTGTAATTATTTACATTTACTATATCGAGAGTTACTATTCTTGGCCGGGGTTGTCTTCCCCACGCCCGGAGCGTGGAGGTACGTTCTCGCTCCTCTTGTTTGGCATTTTCATAGTTCGTATATGTTTGAATGTCGCTGCTTGAGTGATAGGATTCTAGCTCATTATCATTTTTGATCACCACTGCGAGAGAGTGAGTGTGACCCATCCCGTGACTTGACCTGAGCACGTGAAAAGAGCTGAATACCCTTGACTCACTGCCAGTTTCTCAACCGCGCACATCCCCGCGTTTACCTCGCAAGGGACGACTCGTGAGTTTGCATTTCTATTAACGGCATATATCTCATAGGAGCTCTTGGTGTCACCTCTAGTTAACCTTGTTCTTCGCATCATTGCTGGTCGCATCATCCAAATAGTCGTGTCGTCGTCTAGAGTCCTAGTTCCGCATCAAATTGGTCACGAGTCCGCATATCGTCCCGCATCACTCGGCATCCTCCGGCGACCGTCCGAAGAATGGGGGAGGAGATGGGGAGGAAGGAGAGAGGAAGGGGGAGACACGGGAGAGGGGGAGAGTGAAACGGGAGAGAGGGGGAGAAGAGAGTTCGAGAGATAGAGAGGGGGTAAAGGGGAGGGGGTTTAAATAAACAAAAAATATTATTATCTTTTTTCCTTTTCCCTTCACTGAAAATCTAAACAAAGTTGGAAAATTCCCAAATTTTGAGCCGACGATCTTCAAAAAATGCACAACTCATCGTTCACACATGGAACCCGAAAACATTTTATTTTTTCTTATTTGAGGGACCCGAAGATCCGATATTCCAAAAATTCATTTTCAATTAAACAAATTCTAAAACTTGAGGGAACACTCTGAAACCCATAGATGCAAGATCCAAAAACTAGGGTATGATAGTCTTCCTCCCCCCTTAAAGAAATTTTATCCTCAAAATTCAGGACAAGGCACAATAACGGGGGGGAGAGTGTTTCATTCCACTAGCAACTCAGAAGCCGAACTCAACTCCTCAATCTCCTTCCGACACTCCTCATGGAAACCAACACCACTCTCCGATTGGTCTCGTGGGGCAGTAACTTGGTCGTCGGAGTCCATTTGCGGTCATTGACCACCCGTTGATTGAGAATCTCCACTTACTAGATACATAGAACAACTCAAATTCTTTGATGTATTACTTTAAAATCTGAACCAAGTGCGTGAACCACGGTCTTACTTGTACAGATCACCTCTTCCTTATTCCTATGAACTACCGTCCACCGCCACCATTGTCCAGCCAAACTCTCTCACACTCCACCATCTACAGCCGGGGAGGAGAGGGAAAGAACGGAGGAAGTCGGAGGAGGGACAAGAGGGAACGAAGAAGAGGAAAAGAGATCATGACAAACTTCAATTATACACCACCTTTAGATCCAAATTGCCCAACTAGACCAACCCACTTTATGAGGCATAACGAGGTCGTCTACAGAAGCATTAAATTCTCAACCATACCAACTCTGACCCCCATGGTTCCGTACATGATCTAAATTGGAGTGGCACAGGGCGCTCCATCTCATAACGCCATCACTGAAGTTCTCACTTTTATGGACCATCCGTTATGAACGACAACTAGCTAGCTGACACTCATCAAGGACACAGTCTCTTCTTATCTGGCTAGCCAATAGTTTCTAACTCCCGCAACCCACACACATCATAACTTGCTCAGATCGAGTGACCCCAATCTTCCAAACTCCAACTTACTTTCTTTCGAAAAGGAGAGTGCCATGCCTTATGTCACGCCCCGAGATATAAGTACAACAGAAGATATTCGGGAACGTGAACAACCAGCTAGTACGCCGCAAGCGATTAATATAATCAGAGTGCTAACACATTCACACATAAAAGGGAAAGCACAAGATAATATACTCAAAACTTCACTTTATTGAATAATATCCAAAGTACATTGATAATTGACTCTTTTTACTAGACTCAAATAAATGGAAAATTACATAGACTTGACTTGACTCATGACTCTACTAGGTCTTCTCTCGATCTTTATTCACTCTCGGACTCGTCACTTGAGTAGTCTGAATCTCTGCTAGAATGTCCTGAAAAGATTGAAAAAGTAGGGAATGAGCACACTTGCCCAGTAGGTATCTTTGTATCAACATGAAGGTAATGTTTAAGTAATTAGTATTTTAGCTCTAGAAATTAAGATAAATGCATATGATGAAACATGCGAACAATGCAAGTAACAAGATGTGACTATGAAGATATGAGATTTTTGATATAGATTGAGAGGATAATCATTCAAGAATATATATAGTGGCCTTTCATATAACAAGAATGTACTAGCATGTATCGGGAATGTAATTTTCATAACTATGAAGGTCATGCACTAGAAAGTCATGTCACAAGAATGTATAATTTCATGTATATCCTCGTAGTTTTCACTTGTCTATAAAAAAGTACTACGAGCATAATGCGACGCCAGCATCATCATACCCCATGATTTTTACCACATTTCTGACAATCAGCCGAGGGGGCTAACATGGAGCCCTTGGACACAATCGGACTGCATCTTCAAGTTATAAATCAAGCTACTTCCACGAGAAATATCAATAAAGTAGGCCAATAATGTACAAGTTCAAACTATAGTTTCATGAAATCAAGGTAAGAATGCACCAATTTTGAACATGAGAATTCAAGAATGATTGAAGACAAGGTCATGCCATGGAAAGAATTCAGTAACATAACGCTATGTTCTTTTAACTTTCATAATTTATTACATAGCTTTTGAATAAGGTATTAGGTTTGAGATAATCAATAGATCATCTAGGAACATAGGAGAATCAACCCTTAGGTCAAACCCCGAGTTAAATAACTCAGAGACAGAAAACGGTCTAGTCTGGGCCGTTTCTTGAATTAGCGGGCACAGGCCATGCCGCAACTTAACAGTGGCGGTCATGGTATGGCCGTAACTTGGACAAAGTCGACGCATGAAGAAAGAAGTGTCGACGTAGGGAAACCTCTGGGAAAATAGTGGTCAGGGGAAAGGCTGCTAATTGACATTTGTGGTCTCCTTTATGGCCGCTACTAGCCAGGACTCAAAAAAATCACCGGTCATGTGAATTCTTGCTAGATAATTTGGCTTTGAGGGTACAACCAGCTCGGCGTCCTAGTGGGAATCCCAGGCTCACGGAGACTTATGAAGGCCTTAAAACCAGATCACCTAGTCCGGTGGAAGGAATATCCAACGGAGAGGATCACAAGTCCAGGAGGTGTGCTTACAAGTGCAAAAGTGTATTTAATGGCCACGCACTGGGGTACGCACCATGTACTTAAGAAAAGACTGTAGATGAGAAAGGATCGTGGTAAAACAGTGATCAAATCAAAACGAGTATGCGAAAATGTGATCATTACTACAAAAGTATATGTTTTGGCATGAAAGTAGCATAATCTAAAATAAACATTTAAACCATGTATGACATGCAATCTATGAAGGATGACGCACAATATAACCAATATTACGATTATGAAGTCAAAACTAGGAATAAACCTATCTACTTAGGTTTATCATATAGTTCATAGGGTCAATCCGCAATCTGTTTAGAGTTAACAGGCAGTAGAAATCAGAGAGATAATGGCAGTCATAGGACTTTTGTAGTAAATTCTTTCTAGATAATTTGGCTTTGAGGGTACAACCAGCTCGGCGTCCTAGTGGGAATCCCAGGCTCACGGAGACTTATGAAGACCTTGAAGCCAGATCACCTAGTCCGGTAGAAGGAATATCCAACGGAGAGGATCACAAGTCCAGGAGGTGTGCTTACAAGTGCAAAAGTGTATCTAATGGCCACGCACTGGGGTACGCACCATGTACTTAAGAAAAGACTATAGATGAGAAAGGATCGTGGTAAAACAGTGATCAAATCAAAACGAGTATGAGAAAATGTGATCATTACTACAAAAGTATATGTTTTGGCATGAAAGTAGCATAAGCTATAATAAACATTTAAACCATGTAAGACATGCAATCTATGAAGGATGACGCACAATATAACCAATATTATGAATATGAAGTCAAAACTAGGAATAAAACCTATCTACCTAGGTTTATCATATAGTTCACAGGGTCTATCGGAGGGCCGCTAAATGATTATGGCGGTCTGGTAAGGACCGTATCTATTCTATAACAGACAGAAGTAAAATAGGTCATATAAGGCCTATTTTTGGGCAATACATAAATGAAATCCATGCTCAGTATAGAGATAAGGCATGATAGAACATAAGAAATGTATGGAGATGCATGGTTTACATCAATTAAGCCACAAGTTATCAATTTCTCATTAAAGGGTAGGATTCATGCATGTTGTGATAACCCAGATGCGCAGTTGAAATAAAACATTAAATACTCCCAGTACAGTGCATGAAATCATGAGGTACAAGAGGACTTTTGTTCCTAACATATAACTTTAGCCTTTTCATGAGATAACCTGCCTTTGATTCGATCCCTAGACTTTAAATTTCTGACTGGAAGTCGAGCCTAGTTTCTGCACGTCCTGTGTTAAACCAGCAACTTCTCGTCCGTCGTTATCCTCAACCACTTGACCAAGAACTGTGAAATTTGGAGGGTAGGTAGAAGATACGAAGGGGAACAATAAGTTCTAAAGGATTAACTTCTAAATACCACAATTAGGGCATCCAATCTCTAGGTCTTTGCTGGATGGCCACACTGGTTCGTGTGCAGATTGTGGCGAACCAACAACATGTAGGGCTCCTAACTCTCTAACGGCGTCTCCTCCTAGCGCGAGATTTTGAGGGGAGTTAGACAAAACTAAGGAGAACAAATTATTCTAAAGGATTAACCTGAGAAGATGTCTTCTTACCTTCGAATTACGCGAGCCAACATTAGGGTTCGCATGGGTCAAAGTTAGGGTCTATTTATAGGGTTTTGAGTTAGAGGTGAGGATTTGATCAAGTTGGGAGTCCTAATTAGGGGTAAGATCGATCCACAAGAGTGTTAGACATGTTTATATGTCTACACACTTCAATACATGGGGATTTGGATGCCAAAGATCCAAACTTTCCACGCTTCTTCCACTTACAGAATCAGAATGAATTAGCGGCCATGTCTGGACCGCTAAAACGAAATGGCGGTCTCGCGATAGACCACTATTTGGCGTTAAATCCGAAATATTCAGATTTTCTTATTATCTCTTATTTATCTCCAAATTGGTGTATATATCCTATTTTAAATCCATAAATTACCCAATTTACGTTTCTATTAATGGGCTTGGGTCTAAAGATCTTGGAATTGGGTCTTTGGGCCTTCTTAAGTTGGGCTTAGCCCTTTGGTTAATATAGGGCTTTTTAGATTTATTTAATTAGCCCAAAATTCTTTTAATAGCTTATTTAAACCTCTTTAAATGCTTAATAATTATATCTTATTCTAGAAATTCCTAGAAAATTCTCGGGCGTTACACCTTATCCTTGACAGTCTAATCCATGGTGCTATAACCCATGCCGAACTCCAAACATCACTAGTCTCTTGCCAAAGCCATGTCTCTCTCTCTCAACATCCATTGTTCTACTTCACCCGGGTCGCTACTACCACAATAGCTAAACACCTGGCACCCCATTCCATACATCATCAGGGTGCTACTCAACTCAATTAACTACTATGATTACTCACAGCACCCCCCATATGGAAATCCAAGACCACTTTCTTGATACCCACACCTCTTACATCTCAACTCTACCTTTAGAACACATGCCTTAACCAAGGCCAGTCAATTTAACATCTCAATTCTGAGCAACATATAACTACTTGCCTCATTGCTAGTCTGGTGGGTCATGATCTACCCGAAATTCAACCGCTAACTCACTCCACTCTGAGCCACGCAACACATTTTGCTAACAGGACTGGCGTAATTCATTGTCCTCATCTGACAACGCTTATAGATATGTCATCCGATTCTCAATTCCGTTAATACCACTTAACGCACTACCTCTGCTGACAGCCTGATAGAAATACCACTCGTGTGGTCAACACAATATCATGCCATGAGTCAACTCTCTCCACCACTGACTACAAAACCTCTAGGACTCGCTCACCACCAGATTATTCACCATTTCCACCGCCAATCCGATCCTAGAGCCTGTGGGGTATGGGCCCACCACGCTTCCGCTGTGCAACTCTGCACAGCCAGCACAATCATCGTGAAGGGATCTTGGCATCCACTAACAAGCCATCTCTCGAACCAGATGGCTAAACCACACCGTCATGGGCCAAAACTCGAACACCTTACATCTCAACGCAAACTCTCACTCTCTCTCTCTCTCCTGCAAGCGCTCTACCTACGATGGCGGAGATTCTCCTTCAAAATACATGATGACAGACAATATCATCCCTACGACCAGTACATATAATTCGACTCGTCATAAAATCCTCCCTTGCTTGACCAAATTTACACGCTTCGTCGAGATGAAGAAAACACAAGTTTCACAGGCAGCTCCGCTATCGACGCACAAAACACTCTCATAGATTATTCCACTCATTCATAGAGGTTGACAAATACAAACAAAACAAGAAACAATGGAATGTTATTAAAACACAATACATTTATCAAAACAATTCATGGTTACACTTTCCACAAGGTGGAACACCACATACACCATCATGCCAGTCTGGTCAAGTGCTTCACAGCACCAAAAGTCCATTGCCACCAACACTAATGTCGGGGTGGCCAGTAAGGGCATTCACATGCAATATGCATAATCTGACTGCACCTAAAGCACATCAATTCTGTTGCATCAACTGCACATGGCCGGCTTAAATGAAAACGACCACACCTTGGGAACTGCCCTGGCTGCTCAGCTAAACTATGTCGTGGTGGTTGAACCACCGACTATAGAACATCCACTACTAAAGCCAACTCCTCCTGCTGCTTGCATCACCTGCCAGACCTACTCCTCTTGAGTAACCTGGCCATTTGACTGAGCCTCAATCCCAAAGAGGAAGAATCCAGACCTGGAAATGAGAAAAATGATTATTATGGCTGCCTCAAAGACTGCTGACGGGCATTTTGTTGTTGAAGAGTCCTCTGCTGACTGTGGCCCAACTGAGGCTGCCGTGCGCTGCCCTACTCTTGGGTCCTCAACAAATCCTCCTCCAAGGCCACTGCAGCCTGATGCGCTGCTTTCATATCTACAACACGGGTCACAATCATAGGATGTTGAAGCTTTGGTCTCAGACCTCTGACAAACTGCTGAGTTTTCAAGCTCTCATCCACCATGATAAGAGGTGCATAGCAATCCAACTCTACAAATCGGGAACGATACTGCATCACTGTCACATCCCCCTGGTTTAACTCCATAAACTGATACATCCTCTTTGTTCTGACGTGCTCCAAGGTGAAAACTCACTCGAATGCTGCAAGGAACTCCTGCCACATAATTTACCATAGAGGACAGGATTGGAATGCTTATTCCCATTCTAAAGTCTACCACGATAAAGCTAAACCTTGTGTTGTATAAATGATGTTTTGATGATGTCACACCATAAGTCATTGGCCAATTTATTTAGAATCTCATGAAACATCTTCTAATCGGCTAGGTATGAAGAAGATAAACAGAGCTTAAAGGCTGCATCGACCTTTCAACCAAGCTACTCCAACCTCAAGTCTACCTGCTCTGACCTCGGATCTTCATAGGCAGAAGAAAGCCCTAGCAGATCACTTATGCTCCGACCTCTGGTCATTGGCTGCCTCGACCTCACCATGTTGATGCTCCGACCTCTTCAAGCTTCCAAGACAAAAGTGTCGACCCCAAGTGTCCACTCCTTTTCGCAGACCTTCTGTCGTGTGATGCTGCCTCGACCTCAACTGCTCAGTGCATTGAAGCAGGGGGTTTCTAGAAGCCGCTTGATAGGCCACGATTCAATTGCTGCTTCGACACATAGGTGGTGCTGCATCGACACACCAGAAGCCTTACAAGCCTCATTTGTTAAACCTTCACAGTTGCTTCTACCTCACAGCAATGCTGCATCGACCTGATCAACTATAGAAGTAGTCAGACACACTAGCATCAAAGGGTGCCTTGATGCAGTGGCCTTGCTGCATCGACGCACTAGAAGGTTGTCTAGTATAAAACTATTTTTTTCTCCTACAGTTCTGAGGACATCCAGAGGGCAAAAAGGTCCGACGTAAACCTCTATTAACTTGTTTTTTGAGGGCTGAAAGAGATTCCTAGGAACTCCCAAATGTCCCTATCATCATTAGTGTCCAAAGGAACACTTTACTCCAGATATCTATCAGTACAATACCTTGGAAAAGCTTCTCTCATTGCCAGTTCTGTCCCCTACGCCAGACAGCAAGGATTCTGTCTGAAGGGAAAAATATCTCTGAAGAAAGGACGTCCTCTCTGCTAACAGAAATTAAAGATCTACAGGTTTCCTTGGTCAAATCCCATTGTTTATTTTATCTATTCAAAACTACAAGAGAAATGGAGGGAAAATCTTCTGCTTCTTAAGGCCTATAAATTGGACGGCCTTCCCTTACTTATAGCTGCGGCTGGAGTTCTAAGTTGGCCTACAGGAAGAGCAGAACGTGGGAAAGAGAGAAAAGTGAAGAGAAAGGAGCGCTTACTCAGACTTCCATCAGAGAGAAAGGTGAAGGAAAGGATAAGGATCCATAGCCATCCAACCAGCCTTGGTTCCCTTGCTTTGATGTTTCAGCACCGCCGCTCATAGTGCTTCTTCGCTCGGGACTGCTGTAGTTGCAGCTTCTTGTCTTTTATTTCTTGTGTGTCTTTGTCTTTCAACAACAAATCACTTGTGTGTGTGGAGTGCTGTCATCGTGTAGTTGCAGTTGCAGCGTGTGTGTGTCTGGTTTCTTGATCTGTTTTGCTTCCTTCTTGTAGGTTTTCTGTCCCGTGTGCTTTGAGGACTTGTCCTCGTGCGTGTGTGTGTGTGTTGGGGACAGTCCCCGTGTTCAGCTGGTCTTCAGCGTGTGTGTGTGTGTGTTTCTTTCGGCCAAAGAATGGAAGCCTCACCGTGTTGGTGAGGGGTGGACGTAGGTGTGCCAGGGTGCAGCCGAACCACCTGAAAAAGCATTGTGTTGTGGTTTTCTCTCCATTTCTTCCATCCCCTCTTCATAGGTGGCTTGTTGTGTCTAAGAGTTTCTCATATCTTTTAGCTCCGTTAATATGCCATTTGTCCTCGTATGTGATCACTGCTATGCTATCTTCTCTAGCTTGTTAATAGAAGTTGAAAATATGGTATAGGATCTATTCACCCCCTCCTCTAGATCCTATCATACCGTCCAACAGTTGGCATCAGAGCGGGTTCCCTAGAGATGTGGTCCAATGACCCAGGGAGATCTGATGGGAATGTCCCTCGTAGCTACATAGTTGAGGGCCAGGCCATCAACAAACCGCTATTTTTCGATGGAACTAATTATCTGTATTGGAAGAACCGAATGTAAGTTTTTCTGCATGCCCAGGATCACATGATATGGTGTGTTGTGAGTAAAGGTCCATTTGTTGTGCTAGATTTAGATGACACCTGGACATAGGATCAGGTCAAAAAATCCTCAACCAATTGGAGCGCCATGAACATAATGCCATGCGCTATCAACCCCACTGAATACTCAAGAGTATCCACTTGCAAATCTGCAAAAGAAATGTGAGATAGGCTTGAGCTAATCTGAGGGTACATCTGAAGTTAGGGCCACCAAGGCCAACATGCTAACTACTACCTATGAAATGTTCAGAATGAAACCTAATGAACCCATCTCGGAGATGTATGGTAGGCTCACCCAGTTAACTAATTCCTTAAAATCATTGGGAAAGGAATATCCTGACAGTGAACTGATTAGGAAGATTCTTAGATCTCTCACCCCAGCATGGCACACTAAGGCCATGGTGATTGAGGACTCAAAGGACTTGTCTGCCATGGCAGTAGATGGGTTGATAGGTTCGCTCATGACATATGAGCTCAACTTGAAGAGAAGTGAAGAAGACGTCAAGCCCAAGAAGACTGTGGCTCTCCAAGTTGTTGAGAGCACAGACAGCTCAGATGAGGACGATGGAAATAACTCACCAGAGGCAAGCTCAGTTGACCATGCACTCCTCACCTGGTAGTTCAAAAAGTTTCTAAGAGGCAAAGGTAAATTTCAGAGAAGGAATAAAACTCCTTAGCTAAGCAGAAATTCCAATTTCAGATCTGCTCAAGTTAAGAAATCTGACCAAGTTATATGCAACCAATGTAAGAAGGCAGGTCACATGCGAGGTGAGTACCCTGAACTCCTTAAGCAAATGTCCAAGGCTAAGCGAAAGAAGACCAAGGCAATGGTCTCCACCTGGAGTGATGATGAAGAGGAAAATGAGAGTTCTTCTGCCGATGAAGATGAGGATGACTTCTGTCTCATGGCTAACGGAAGTGAGGATCAGGTAAGCAACCTTTTTGAAACCTTTTAAATTGAGGATTGGGAAGATGCATATGCTGATCTACTTGAGAAGTATGAAATGTATAAAAAAGAGAATAAGCATTTGAAGAAAAAGATCAATGCTCTTGCTCATGATAATCCTGCCAGAAAAGAGTAAGAAATCTTAAAAATTGAAAATGAAGAACTGAAAAAACAAGCTAAAACTCTTGAAACCACCCGCTATGATCTGATAGGATTAAAGGAAGAAAATGATGATCTTAGAAAATAGCTAAGCCAGACCAACCTGAAATGTGAAGATTGGAGAAAGAGAACAAACTCAATCTTGAAAAATATGAGGCTATTAACGCTGTTAATATTGAGTTGCAGAAAAATTTGGAAAGAGTAGAAGAAGAGTTAAAGAACAAACAATCCACCCTAGAGAAAATGACCCATGGTAAATCTAACTTAGATGCTATCTTAGGTACCCGGGTTAATTTCAAAAGGAAGGGATGGGTTTCAATCCCACTGAGAAGAGGCCTTTTGAATTCAAGACCACATCCTTTTGTCCTGAGAAAGGGAAAGGGAGGCTGATTGTTGAAGAACCAATAGAAGAGAGCCCTAGCAATCATGCTACTCAACCAGGTCGAGGCACCAACCTATAGAGTCGACGCAACTCTGCTAAGCCACAAGCTCAGCGCAGGCACGCCAGATCGCAAGGTCGATAGTCTGGACCAACAGGTCGATGCACCAGGGATATGCCTCGACGCAGCTCATCCTCCCACTCTCGAAAGAAAAACCGTTCCAATGACACAAGAAGGTTCAATGGCCAGCTCAACTTGGGTACCTTCCACACCCAATTCAACCCTTTTAGAAACCTAAAAACTAGACCACAACATAACTTACACTCTATGAAATTCATGAAATCTGCTTGTCATACATGCAACCAACCGGGACACACCAAAAACCAATGCTGGTTAGATCATAGAATGAAGGCATTTAAGCAAGTTTGGATTCCGAAGAACTTATTATATACCTTGAACTGTGACTGTGGACCCAAAGTTATTTGGGTTCCAAAGACCTCTGCTTAATCTCTTCTATGCAGGATTGCCTAGTAGCCTATTGATAAGTGTTATATTTAATATCATATTTTACATCACATTTATCATTTTTGAGCATTAAATGAATAAAGTTGTGCAACATGAGCAGTTAATTTCATTCTCACCATTAATTTGAGTTCGCATGATTTTATCATCAATTTTGAGCTAAAACATCAATGTGAGAAAGTGCACAATTATTACAATGAAGATTATTGATTAAATTTAAATTTTCTGAATTTTCAGGAAATAGCGACCGGAGGGTCAGATGCCATTTTTGAAGATTTTTATGAAAAAGAAGAATTAGCGACCGTCCAAGCAGCCGCTCATTCATTTATGCGAACAATCAAAGAAAAATGGAAAAAGAATTAGCGACTATATGCACAATCGTCATTTCCTGGATTTATGAAAAAAAATGTTTAAAAGAGGAAATAAAGATTGGGCAACCACTTGACCAGATGCTATTTTAATCTGCGCCCAATGCCCAGTCACTATTTTCACAAGAGTTTGAAACAAGAACGGGAAGGTCTCTTTGAAGCAATCTTGCCACGATCCTTGTTATCCTTCTATGTTTTGATCAAGGGAGAGTCTATCCATGGCAAGAGCCCTAATTTGAGCAACTAATCCACACTGCAAATTCAGATCTTATGCTGATCTGCAAGAGCGCGATCGTGAACATTACCTATGCATTATAAAAGCCCACCCGAGAGCCACCGGGGAAGGAGTTAGACTTTCTTCTAGCCTAATTTTCATACTTTTCTGATCGTCTTTTTAAGTTACTTTCTTCTGCAAAGTACTCCATTTTTAAGTTCTCTACAATTTCGTCTTCTTCCTCTTCCTCCAATTCTTTCTTGTTTTTAAGTTATTCACTATTTTTCAAAGTATCATTTTTAGGTTTTTCACTATTCATCTGTGCGAATAGACCTCTATTCTTCCTTGTTTTTCACCCTCTTTCTCATGTTTTCTCCTTTTGTTGTCTTCACCAATCTTCTTCATCTCTTTCGGATCTACAAAAGCTCTTCTTCCACCTTTTCTAATTCCCTCTAGATTTTAAGTTATTTTCTCTCTTCTCACCCTCTATTTTTAATTTGATTTTTACTGTGTTTTCACTTTCTCCACCGCACCCTCTCTCTTCATCTCTCTCTATTTCTCTGTTTTCTCTTCAAAACACACCCACACACACACATGTCTTCACACTAAGTTTTGAGTCTTTTTCTTCCACATCTCCCATCTATTTCCTTCTCTATTTTCTTCACGCAGCCCTTTGGCGGATCTTCTTCCTCCGATCCTCTCGGCGGCGTCTACTCCACGGCGGGGCGATTCCATTCAAAGGCTTGGCACGGAGATGGCAGTGCTACTCTTCATCATCTTGGCTCTCATTTCTCTCCTCTTCTTTTATTTTCATTGCAAGTTGTAAATTTTATTTTCATATACATTGTAATCTTTCCTCTTAGTAATACAAGTTGATTTTGAGCAATTGTGTCTTTTTAGTTCTCTTTCTATCTCTTCCAAATTTCTTTTCTTAACCCTCTCATATTCTTTAGATAGTTTATTTTCATGCAATCTCTCTTTTCATTAGTTTAATCTCACTCAAAATTCATTCGCATCAAATAATTTTCAATGGTTAGAATTTCTTATGTTTGATGTATATACGTGAATACTAATTTTTCTATTTTTATTTTACTGAAAAAATAAAAAAAAATCAGAAAGATAAAAAATCCATAAAACTTCGGACCTAAAATTCCCTGAAAATAAAATGTCACAGAAAGCATTACTGAAAGCCTGAAACTGTAGCAGAAAGTAAAAATACAGAAAATCCAAGAAAGTTAAGCGTCACTAAAAGGTCAGTAAACATAGGAAAATGCCCTATTTTTTTTAATTTTTAAAAAATCATTAAAAATGTAAAAAATTCTAAAAATTAAAAGTCTAGAAAACGTCAAAAACATGATTTTATGTCTTAATTTGCAGTAGTTTTGCATATTGTTTGCTATTTTTAGTTGATAGTTATCTTTTATCCACATCTCTTTTTGAAAAAAAAAGAAAAAAATCACTAAAAAAATCAAAAAATAGAAAAATAGAAAAAATTCTAATCATGTTATCATGTCTTCATCTTAGTTGCATTATTTTCATGCATTTTACAATTTAGTTAATTTCTCATTTACTTGCATCATCTTTAAAAAAAACTCTCTTTTCTTGTCTATTTCCCCTTCCCAAGGGCAAGTTAGGTTCCTTACACTCTTCTTGGAATTGCAAAGACCCTCCATTGAGTATTCCGTCTCTTTAGATTAGAATTTCCTTTTCCAAGACCTCCATAAGTCCCCGCACATGTGCATTCCCTCACGGACACCGGGCCGGTTTGTACCAAGAAGTACCTTGAAGGTATATTGCCCTTAGAAGGTTTCATATAAAAAAAAGAGTTTAAAATTTTATTGCTATTTTGAAAAATTGGTGTCTAAGGCTAGAGGTTAAGTGGCAAACGCCCAAGCAGGTTTATGGTTATTTAACTAGGTCCCTACGAAGGTAGGGGAGCCTCCCACAACTCCACCTCTTACCTGACCGGTTAACCAATTTAGTAGTAAGTGTCAATTCTTCTCTTGTTCAAAAAAAATAAAATATAATAAAATAATACTCATTTTTGCATACATAATTCATATAGTTGTAGTTACATTTGCATTATTTTAAAAAAAAATTCAAAAATCCAAAAATAATTATCTTTTGTTGGGCCTCTTTGCATTGCATGGAAGGTAGGAGATCCCTACATTCATATTTGTTAGGGCCCATTAGTGAGATTGAAAGGTTAGTGTATTCTAGAAATCATCCACAACCTAGCCTCATGGCGGACCAAAATTCACAACAAGTCCCCAAGCAGATGAAGTACTATTTCATGCATAATCAATACCAACCATCCTTCTATGTCCAAGCATCCCAGAACCAAGCAGTTCAGTATGAGATCAAATCAAGTACCATTCAAATGTTGCCATCCTTCTACGGCAATACCAATGAAGACCCTTATAAACATCTTGATGAGTTCCTCTTGATTTGCTCAACTGTGAAAATCCAAAAGTTTTCAGATGATGCTCTTAAGTTGACTCTCTTCCCATTCTCACTCAAAGATAAGGCTAAATATTGGTTAGGTGCCTTGGGTAGATCTATTGACACATGGGCGGAAATGCAAAAGGAATTTTTGAAGAAAATCTATCCCATAGGGCGAACCGATATTATGAGGAGAGCCATAATGGGATTCACACAAAATCCTAGAGAGCAAATCCATGAGGCGTGTTGTGCCCCTGTGGTTTTGAGGATAGCAAACACCATAAGTTACCATTTGCATATATCATGTTTCATCTATCATATACCTATACAAGTCGGTGCACAATCTGTGTTCATATAGTCGTTGCAATCTTTTAGTCTAGCACAAGCACGGTCGGTGCAACCCTTACATCGGTGCATTTTTTTGCCTCTTGCTTGTCTTGTGCACATGAGTTTCTAAGTCGCACCTTTCGTTGCTTGTGGTGAGTCGGTGCAATAACCGTAGTCGCACGCATTCGAGTCGGTGCAATATATGCACCATGCACATAAAGTATGTGCATTCCTTCTTAAGCTAGTCGGTGCATTAGTTGCAGTTACACATAACTAAGTCAGTGCAACGCCTCTCATGGCATGACATCGAGTCGGTGCAATACTTGCACCGAGCACATTATGTCTGTGCAATTCTTATCTTCACACTATCGCAGTCTAAGCAAGGCCTTTCACGGGTTGATAAGGTCTGTGCAACACTTGCACCGAGGACTTGGAGTTCGTGCATCATGTCTTAGGAAACTCAATGCATGTTGCAGATACGCACTCGGTGCGTTCGATGCAACTCACTCACACATAAGTCTTTGCACCTGTTAGCCGTGTACTGGAGTGAAGTCTGTGCAACTGCTTGTCTATGAATGTTGAGTTTGTGCATGTGTGTGTGTGATCACCACATTGAGTCGGTGCATTTTAGTTCTGTCAGAATATTTACTCCATGCAACCAGTAGCAACCCTGATAAAAATAAGATTTTTAAATAAATCAAATTAAAATAAAAGATAAGTAAATAGATGACAAAGAGCCTAAATGGGTAAATCATTAATCAAGAAGAAATAACGCCTTTGGTCAAGGCGCGACTTTGAAAAGAAACGACCTTACATAAGGCGTTAATTATAAAAAGGAAGCCAACAACAAAGGGCGTCAATTCCCAAACGGCCGAAAATAAATAAAGGGCAAGTATAAGTGACGCCCTCTACATGGGCACGTTTTACATAAGAAATGACGCTTGACAAGGCGTCAATTTAAATTAACGCCCTCGCTTAGGACGTTAATTCAGTTCGAGTTTCGTTCGACCCCGGAGTTTATCCAGGGCAAGTTCTGGATAACTACGTCGAAGGTGAAATATGGTAAGGACTCTATCATGGAAGTATTACTTCCAATAGAACTCTAACCCTATTAGGATCCCCAAAATCCTATAAATACCCTCCAAATCGACCCAGATCGCTATTTGGCGATTTGAGCTATCGTTCTGTTGAAAGGAGAGGTTTTGTTCTTCTAATTGTTTCTTCCAAACCGCCGAAGCATGAGGATTCTAATGCTTCTTCGTCTTCTTCTTACAGGTTAAGGAGTTCCTGTCTTCCTGAAGAACGAAGGTTCTTCATCAACCATCATCTTCTTCTTCTTCTGCCGGTGATCAGAAGACTCTGTTGCAAAACAGAGTATCGTTTCTCTTCACGTATCTTCACCCAGATAATCATCAGGTAGGTTTTCTCAAGAACGTAGCCCAAACTACTATAAATTATGAAATAAACTCATCCATGATCTCATGCATATAGTTTTACTGCGTTTCCAAATGTTTTCAGAGTGATTTTAAAGAAGCGACCCAGACAAGGGCGCTAATTCTTGTTTTGACGCCCTACCCAGAAGTCGTCAATTTCATATAATTGATAATTATCCATGTTTAAAATTCTATAACTATGAAACCATGAATCTAAATTAATGCATGATCATACCATTCTAATCATGCTATTTTTCTTGTCCTGACCATGAAATTGCTTTCCTGAAATTTTATTATCTGAAAATTGATGAATTGTTGAATTAACCTGCACAAGGTCGTCTCTTATTGAACTGACGCCCCAGACCAGGGCGCTAATTGAAAAGTAACGCCCCTGTCTAGGGCGCGTTTTTGTTAAAATTCCAGAATATTGATTTTCTGTAGAATGGAAATATTGAAGGGACGACTAATGTATAAGTCGTCAAATTGTGAATAAACGCCTCTGAGTAAGGCGTTAATTGGATAATTAATGACTTAACTTAAGTCGCTATTTTCTGTATTACTGTTTTACACTGATTACTGTCAACCGAAGGGTTTTATATATATATATATATATATCTATATCGGCACTATATTTCCACTCCGTGAATATAGTCCCATGTTTCATGATGTTTTATCGCACTACCCTCAATTCTCATTGACATACAAGCTCTCCATTGGACATTCCGTTCCTTTGGACTAGCGAGTTAGTCATAGAGACCTCCGTAAGTCTCCTCGCAGCCTTGGATTCCCTCAAGGCCGACTGAGCTGGTTGTACCATAAAAACCCATTACACTATTTTGCCATGTCACTCTATAGAAACATGGTATACCGGCCCTCATGTTATGCAAAGTGTGTATCATGAGAATTCTCTTAATAGGATGAGGTTATCATGCCATTTGATGCTGTTCTTGTAAACCCTAATTCTATATCAACATTGTCATGATGTTCTTGTAAACCCCAACTCTATATCAACATTGTTATGATGTTCTTGTAAATCCCAATTCTATATTAAACTTGATGTTCTTGTGGACCTCAATTCTATATAAAGAATGTCCATACTTGTTTGTCATGGTACCCAAGTTAGGGAACCAATTCCACCTAGTTTTATCGATAATCATGATTGTACCGTTATTATCGCCTATCTATGTCAAGTATCATATTTTGGACTCTATTCTATCCAAGTTTATCCTACATGTCTACAAGCTTTTTTCTTGAAATTCCATAATGGCTATACATAAAAGTGGATGTTAAAATACATGATTAATGCCTACGCATATAGGGCCCGATCTGGTCCTGGGAGGAGCACCCGAAAGTACTTGTGCCCATGGGAGTTGATTGATCACGGTATTGGCATTATACTGAAGTGCATGACTAGCTTGATTGAACATTCCACAAATCTTGTACTTGTACTTGACTTGATATTACATGACTTGCGTGACCCGAAAAAGGGAAATTGCATACTTGCGTGCTTGAACGTGATAGCCAAATTCTAACATGACATGATGAATACACTTGCTTGAATATCTTGATATCTTTTGATATAAGTTCTTGAAAGTTCATGACTAGTTCTCGTCGCTATCTTATTGTTATACACTCTCTCTATCTTGTCATTTTATGTGAGCATGTATAGCTATAGTGCATTCATGAAAGATGTAATCACTTAAACCCCTTGCTAGTTCTTGAGATATAATTTCCTACTGAGCATTAGTGTTTCCCTACTTTTCAGGTAAGTCTGACGATGAGGGAACTCAAACGGATGGGGAAAATCAAGAGTGAAAGAGATAGAGCTTCTTCTGTGTTATCTAGTTTTTTTCATATTTTCTTGAGTCAACCTTGTATTTTTCCCTTTATTTTAGTTAGTACTTCAAAGGTTTGTAATAGACATATTCTTATGAAGGAATAAAGGATTGGGTTATCTTTACTTTTGTGCATCTCTAATTTTGGTGTCGAATACACTAATACTCTGATTGACATGATTGATATAAACTCGTCGCGCGTCTCCGGGTACCTTCCGCGCTCGGGGCGTGACAGTTTTTGTGGTATCAGAGCCTAGGGTATTCAATTCCTAGGAAAACCCAAGTCCAAGGATAGGTTTAACCTTTAACCGGTGAGATTGGGTAGAACCAAGGGTTAATGTTAACATAGAAATGCTAGCTTCTAAATGAGATCACGTATTGATCTAGTTATTGTAATTGTAGGACGATGGCTGTCGAACGTGCTCAGTGGTGCAACATGCAGCGTACACTTCAAGGCATGACTCAGGTGCTGCAACAAGTAGCACAGGGAGGTGTACAACGAGCCGGAAGTCTCCACCAAGTCTTCAAGAACATGAACCCTCCCAAATTCATGGGTTCTACTGATCCGGATGACGCAGAGCACTGGATCAGGGAGACGGAGCGTATATTCCGTGTTATGCAGTGCACGGATCAAGATAAAGTCTTATTAGCTACTTTCCAACTAGAAAGGGATGCCCGATGCTGGTGGGAGTCAGTCGAAACTACTATAAATCAAGAACAAATTACTTGGGAAGAATTTGTTGAACATTTCAACAATAAATATTTTTCAGACCGAGTCCAAGAAAAGAAAGCTACCGAATTTGCCGCACTCAAGCAACGGTTATTATCGGTGGCGGAGTACGAGGCACAATTCTCTAGATTGTCTCGGTATGCTAAGCACTTAGTTAGCACCGAGAAGATGAAACCTAGGAGGTTCCTTAATGGGCTCAGGCCCAATATATTACCCAGCTGGCGCCAATGGATATTCAGGTCTACTCAGAGATAGTACGCTGAGCTCAATTGTTAGAAGATGCCACGGAGCTATCAGATAGAATCCGTGGGAAGGATAAGAAAGAACAAGTTACAAGTTCGGGTTCCTTTAAACCCAACTTCAAGAAGAGGCCTAGCACTGGAGGTACTTCTTCTCAAGACCAAAAATTTAAGAAGACCAAGCCCTTCTCTATCACTACTACACCTTCGAATATAATATGCAAGCATTGTGACAAGGCTGGTCATAAAGTCGAAGAGTGCTGGAGGAAACTTGGAGCATGTCTCCGTTGCGGGAGCCGTGAGCATCGGATTCCCGATTGCCCATTACTTAATGATCAAACCGGTGACGGAAAGCGCCCGGTAACCAAGAACGCTCGTCTTCACGCAATTAAGGAGACCGAAGAAGAAGAAGGCGGACTAGTAGAAGGTACACTGAAAGTTTGTTCCAAGTATGCACATGTCTTATTTGATACGGGTGCATCACATTCTTTTATTTCCAAGAAGTTTGCTAACCCACTACCTATGGAACCGGAATGGATGAAAATAATTTTATCTACTCCTCTCGGAAATGAAACTGATATTACGCACCATTATCAAAACTGTGAAGTCTTGGTAAAAGGAAGAAATCTTCCTATCGATCTCATATGTTTAGATCTAAAGGAGTATGATGTCATACTGGGAGCGGATTGGTTATCCAAATACCAGGCAACAGTCGATTGCCGCAATAGCAAGGTTACTTTCAAGGACTTTCCAGAACTAGTCTATTCTAGCCCTAAGAGTCGGAGCGAGTCACCTCTTATTTCGGCTCTCCGAGCTACCAAGCTAATAAGGAAATGATGTGTATCTTTCCTTGCATTTGTCACGATTAAGGAGGCTAAAGAAACTAAGATAGAAGATATCCCAGTTGTGCAAGAATTTTCGGATGTGTTTCCGGAAGATTTGCCTGGATTACCCCCACAAAGAGAAGTGGCCTTCACCATCGACTTAGTCCCTGGTGCTGGACATGTTTCTAAGGCACCTTATAGAATGTCCCATGCTGAACTCAAGGAGTTAAAGGAGCAATTAATGGAACTTCTTAAGAAAGGATTCATTAGACCGAGTACTTCCCCGTGGGGAGCGCCTGTGCTATTTGTAAAGAAGAAGGATGGATCCATAAGACTATGCATCGACTATCGACAGTTGAATCATCTCACTATCAAGAACAAGTATCCACTGCCGAGAATCGATGAGTTATTTGATCAAATATCTGGATCCAAGTATTTTTCAAAGATTGATCTCAGGTAAGGATATCACCAACTAAGGATCAAGGATGATGACATTCATAAGACCGCATTCAGAAGCAGG
This sequence comes from Amorphophallus konjac, assembly GCA_022559845.1. Classification (NCBI taxonomy): domain Eukaryota; kingdom Viridiplantae; phylum Streptophyta; class Magnoliopsida; order Alismatales; family Araceae; genus Amorphophallus; species Amorphophallus konjac. Next base: position 340,006,242 of record CM040121.1, on the reverse strand, counting down.
TATGGCCATTATGAGTTTGTTGTTAGGTCTTTTGGACTAACAAATGCCCCTGCTGCCTTTATGCAGTTAATGAATAGTATATTCAGACCTTATTTAGATCAATTCGCGGTTGTTTTTATTGATGATATATTAATATATTCCAAGACTAAGGAAGAGCATGAGGAGCATTTGAGGATTGCATTACAAATATTAAGGACAAACCGATTATATGCCAAGCTCAGCAAGTGTGAGTTCTGGCTTGAAGAAGTAACTTTTCTCGGACATGTGATATCAAAGGATGGATTATCTGTAGATCCATCAAAGGTTGAAGCTGTGAAGAATTGGGAAAGACCGACCAATGCTAGCGAGATCCGAAGTTTCTTATGTCTTGCCGGCTATTACAGGCGATTCATCAAGGATTTCTCTAAGATCGCCGTGCCGCTTACAAGGTTAATTCGCAAGGAGATCTGTTATGAATGGAGTGAGGAATGTGAAAGAAGTTTCCAAAATCTCAAGGATCATCTAACTACAGCTCCGGTCTTAGCGTTACCAATGGAAGGAGAGAAATTCGAGGTATACACTGATGCTTCTGGCATTGGCCTCGGATGTGTTCTAATGCAACAAGGAAAGGTTATAGCTTATTCTTCTCGTCAATTGAAGAAGCATAAAGAGAACTACCCCGTCCACGACTTAGAATTGGCCGCGGTGGTATTTGCACTCAAAATATGGAGACATTATCTTTATGGAGTACAGTTTACTGTATACTCTGATCACAAGAGTCTCAAGTATCTCTTTTCACAAAAGGAACTAAATATGAGGCAAAGACGTTGGCTAGAATATCTCAAGGACTTCGACTTCAATATACAATACCATCCCGGAAAGGGTAACCATGTAGCAGATGCCCTTAGTCGAAAGCCGAGAGCACTGTTAGCCAATTGTATGATTCAAGAATGGAAATTGCTGGAGCAATTCTCTGAACTCAATATAAGCATGGACACAGACTTTCAATGTGTCACATTATCTCATATAAGCATTCATCTAGACCGTTTATCTGAAATACGAGCGCTTCAAGATAATGACCCAATATTAGTAGAGATCAAAGGCAAACTGGAAGGACAATCTGATTTCCAAATAACTTGTGAAGGAAGATTAATGTTCAGGAATAGAACTTTCATACCGGATTGTCTCGAGATAAAGAAGAAGATCTTAGATGAAGCCATAGATCAAGGTACACGATTAATCCTGGATCTACCAAATTGTACCAAGATGTGAAAAGAAATTTTTGGTGGCCCAACATGAAAAGGGAAATAGCAGACTATGTATCACGTTGTCTCACTTGCCAACATGTCAAGGCGGAACACCAAAAGCCTGCTGGAAAACTACATCCTCTAGATATCCCTAAATGGAAGTGGGAGGATATTGGTATGGATTTAATCATGGGTTTATCTAAATCAAAGGGAGGACATGATGGAATATGGGTTATTATTGACCGATTGACTAAATCGGCACATTTCTTGCCAATCAAGAGCCAATGGTCAGTCGATGTGTTGGCTGCATTATACATCAAGGACATAGTGAGATTACATGGTATTCTTGTTTCAATCGTGTCTGATAGAGATCCCCGTTTTACTTCTCATTTTGGGAAGGGACTACAACATTCGTTGGGAACAAGGCTTAACTTTAGTACAACTTTTCATCCTCAAACGGATGGTCAGACCGAGAGAACTAACCAGGTGGTTGAAGATATGCTCAGAGCTTGCATCATTGATTTCGATGGAAGCTGGCATGATCACTTGCCGTTGGTGGAATTTGCATACAATAATAGCTACCAGGCAAGTATACAAATGGCACCTTTCGAAGCTTTATATGGAAGGAGTTGCCGATCACCCTTATGCTGGGATGAAGTTGGAGAGAAACAACTGCTAGGTCCAGACATGGTAAGGGTTACCACTGAAAGAATACAATTGATTCGAGAAAGACTGCAAGTTGCCCAGTCTAGGCAAAAGGTTTATGCCGATACAAGAAGGAGAGATCTTGAATTCCAAGTCGGAGATCATGTATTTCTCAAGATATCGCCTGGACGTGGAATACGGAGATTTGGTATTAAGGGCAAGCTTACACCAAGGTTCGTAGGACCTTTTGAGATATTGGGAAGAGTTGGCGAGGTTGCTTATCGCATCGCATTGCCTCCTCAATTGTCCGATGTTCATAATGTGTTCCACATATCTATGTTGAAGAAGTATGTACACGATCCATCACATATTATTGAACATGGAGACCTAGTTATCCAGAAGGATCTCACATATGAACAGAAGCCCATAAAGATACTAGATCGTGAAGTACGTACTCTAAGGAATAAGGTTATTCCCATGCTAAAAGTGCAATGGAATAAGAACTCCGAACATGAAGCTACATGGGAGACCGAGGAATCCATAAGGAAGTGATTTCCAGAATTATTATAAGGTATATATTCTACACTCTCCACTTATATATACTATTGAATTTGGGGACCAAATTCTTTTAAGTGGGGGAGGGTGTAGCAACCCTGATAAAAACAAGATTTTTAAATAAATCAAATTAAAATAAAAGATAAGTAAATAGATGACAAAGAGCCTAAATGGGTAAATCATTAATCAAGAAGAAATAACACCTTTGGTCAAGGCGCGACTTCGAAAAGAAACGACCTTACATAAGGCGTTAATTATAAAAAGGATGCCAACAACAAAGGGCGTCAATTCCGAAACGGTCGAAAATAAATAAAGGGCAAGTATAAGTGACGCCCTCTACATGGGCGCGTTTTACATAAGAAATGACGCTTGACAAGGCGTCAATTTAAATTAACGCCCTCGCTTAGGACGTTAATTCAGTTCGAGTTTCGTTCGACCCCAGAGTTTATCCAGGGCAAGTTTTGGATAACTACGTCGAAGGTGGAGTATGGTAAGGACTCTATCATGGAAGTATTACTTCCAATAGAACTCTAACCCTATTAGGATCCCCAAAATCCTATAAATACCCTCCTAATCGACCCAGATCGCTATTTGGCGATTTGAGCTATCGTTCTGCTGAAAGGAGAGGTTTTGTTCTTCTTATTGTTTCTTCCAAACCGCAGAAGCATGAGGATTCTAATGCTTCTTCGTCTTCTTCTTACAGGTTAAGGAGTTCCTGTCTTCCTGAAGAACGAAGGTTCTTCATCAAGCATCATCATCTTCTTCTTCTGCCGGTGATCAGAAGACTCTGTTGCAAAACAGAGTATCGTTTCTCTTCACGTATCTTCACCCAGATAATCATCAGGTAGGTTTTCTCAAGAACGTAGCCCAAACTAGTATAAATTATGAAATAAACTCATCCATGATCTCATGCATATAGTTTTACTACGTTTCCAAATGTTTTCTGAGTGATTTTAAAGAAGCGACACAGACAAGGGCGCTAATTCTTGTTTTGACGCCTTACCCAGAAGTCGTCAATTTCATATAATTGATAATTATCTATGTTTAAAATTCTATAACTATGAAACCATGAATCTAAATTAATGCATGATCATACCATTCTAATCCTGCTATTTTTCTTGTCCTGACCATGAAATTGCTTTCCTGAAATTTTATTATCTGAAAATTGATGAATTGTTGAATTAACGACCTGCACAAGGTCGTCTCTTATTGAACTGACGCCCCAGACCAGGGCGCTAATTGAAAAGTAACGCCCCTGTCCAAGGCGCATTTTTGTTAAAATTCCAGAAAATTGATTTTCTGTAGAATGGAAATATTGAAGGGACGACTAATGTATAAGTCGTCAAATTGTGAATAAACGCCCCTGAGTAAGGCGTTAATTGGATAATTAATGACTTAGCTTAAGTCGCTATTTTCTGTATTACTGTTTTACACTGATTACTGTCAACCGAAGGGTTATATATATATATATCGGCACTATATTTCCACTCCGTGAATATAGTCCCATGTTTCATGATGTTTTATCGCACTACCCTCAATTCTCATTGACATACAAGCTCTCCATTGGACATTCCGTTCCTTTCGACTAGTGAGTTAGTCATAGAGACCTCCGTAAGTCTCCTCGCAGCCTTGGATTCCCTCAAGGTCGACTGAGCTGGTTGTACCATAAAAACCCATTACACTATTTTACCATGTCACTCTATAGAAACATGGTATACCGGCCCTCATGTTATGCAAAGTGTGTATCATGAGAATTCTCTTAATGGGATGAGGTTATCATGCCATTTGATGCTGTTCTTGTAAACCCTAATTCTATATCAACATTGTCATGATGTTCTTGTAAACCCCAACTCTATATCAACATTGTTATGATGTTCTTGTAAACCCTAATTCTATATTAAACTTGATGTTCTTATGGATCTCAATTCTATATAAAGAATGTCCATACTTGTTTGTCATGGTACCCAAGTTAGGGAACCAATTCCACCTAGTTTTATCGATAATCGTGATTGTACCGTTATTATCGCCTATCTATGTCAAGTATCATATTTTGAACTCTATTCTATCCAAGTTTATCCTACATGTCTATAAGCTTTTTTCTTGAAATTCCATAATGGCTATACACAAAAGTGGATGTTAAAATACATGATTAATGCCTGCGCATATAGGGCCCGATCTGGTCCTGGGAGGAGCACCCGAAAGTACTTGTGCCCATGGGAGTTGATTGATCACGGTATTGGCATTATACCGAAGTGCATGACTAGCTTGATTGAACATTCCACAAATCTTGTACTTGTACTTGACTTGATATTACATGACTTACATGACCCGAAAAAGGGAAATTGCATACTTGCGTGCTTGAACGTGATAGCCAAATTCCAACATGACATGATGAATACACTTGCTTGAATATCTTTATATCTTTTGATATAAGTTCTTGAAAGTTCATGACTAGTTCTTGTCGCTATCTTATTGTTATACACTCTCTCTATATTATCGTTTTGTGCGAGCATGCATAGCTATAGTGCATTCATGAAAGATGTAATCACTTAAACCCCTTGCTAGTTCTTGAGATATAATTTCCTACTGAGCGTTCGCTCACTTAGTGTTTCCCTACTTTTCAGGTAAGTCCGACGATGAGGGAACTCAAACGGATGGGGAAAATCAAGAGTGAAAGAGATAGAGCTTCTTCCGTGTTATCTAGTTTTTTTCATATTTTCTTGAGTCAACCTTGTATTTTTCCCTTTATTTTAGTTAGTACTTCAAAGGTTTGTAATAGACATATTCTTATGAAGGAATAAAGGATTGGGTTATCTTTACTTTTGCGCATCTCTGATTTTGGTGTCGAATACACTAATACTCTGATTGACATGATTGATATAAACTCGTCGTGCGTCTCCGGGTACCTTCCGCGCTCGGGGCGTGACAGTTTTTGTGGTATCAGAGCCTAGGGTATTCAATTCCTAGGAAAACCCAAGTCCAAGGATAGGTTTAACCTTTAACCGGTGAGATTGGGTAGAACCAAGGGTTAAAGTTAACATAGAAATGCTAGCTTCTAAATGAGATCACGTATTGATCTAGTTATTGTAATTGTAGGACGATGGCTGCCGAACGTGCTCAGTGGCGTAACATGCAGCGTACACTTCAAGGCATGACTCAGGTGCTGCAACAAGTAGCACAGGGAGGTGCACAACGAGCCGGAAGTCTCCACCAAGTCTTCAAGAACATGAACCCTCCCAAATTCATGGGTTCTACTGATCCGGATGATGCAGAGCACTGGATCAGGGAGACGGAGCGTATATTTCATGTTATGCAGTGCACGGATCAAGATAAAGTCTTATTAGCTACTTTCCAACTAGAAAGGGATGCCCGATGCTGGTGGGAGTCAGTCGAAACTACTATAAATCAAGACCAAATTACTTGGGAAGAATTTGTTGAACATTTCAACAATAAATATTTTTTAGACCGAGTCCAAGAAAAGAAAGCTACCAAATTTGCCGCACTCAAGCAACGGTTATTATCGGTAGCGGAGTACGAGGCACAATTCTCTAGATTGTCTCGGTATGCTAAGCACTTAGTTAGCACCGAGAAGATGAAAGCTAGGAGGTTCCTTAATGGGCTCAGGCCCCAATATATTACCCAGCTGGCGCCAATGGATATTCAGGTCTACTCAGAGATAGTACGCCGAGCTCAATTGTTAGAAGATGCCACGGAGCTATCAGATAGAATCCGTGGGAAGGATAAGAAAGAACAAGTTACAAGTTCGGGTTCCTTTAAACCCAACTTCAAGAAGAGGCCTAGCACTGGAGGTACTTCTTCTCAAGACCAAAAATTTAAGAAGACCAAGCCCTTCTCTATCACTACTACACCTTCGAATATAATATGCAAGCATTGTGACAAGGCTGGTCATAAAGCCGAAGAGTGCTGGAGGAAACTTGGAGCATGTCTCCGTTGCGTGAGCCGTGAGCATCGGATTCTTGCCCATTACTTAATGATCAAACCGGTGACGGAAAGCGCCCGGTAACCAACAACGCTCGTCTTCACGCAATTAAGGAGACCGAAGAAGAAGAAGGCGGACTAGTAGAAGGTACACTGAAAGTTTGTTCCAAGTATGCACATGTCTTATTTGATACGGGTGCATCACATTCTTTTATTTCCAAGAAGTTTGCTAACCCACTACCTATGGAACCGGAATGGATGAAAATAATTTTATCTACTCCTCTCGGAAACGAAATCGATATTACGCACCATTATCAAAACTGTGAAGTCTTGGTAAAAGGAAGAAATCTTCCTATTGATCTCATATGTTTAGATCTAAAGGAGTATGATGTCATACTGGGAGCGGATTGGTTATCCAAATACCAGGCAACAGTCGATTGCCGCAATAGCAAGGTTACTTTCAAGGACTTTCCAGAACTAGTCTATTCTAGCCCTAAGAGTCGGAGTGAGTCACCTCTTATTTCGGCTCTCCGAGCTACCAAGCTAATAAGGAAAGGATGTGTATCTTTCCTTGCATTTGTCACGATTAAGAAGGCTAAGGAAACTAAGATAGAAGATATCCCAGTTGTGCAAGAATTTTCGGATGTGTTTCCGGAAGATTTGCCTGGATTACCCCCACAAAGAGAAGTGGCCTTCACCATCGACTTAGTCCGTGGTGCTGGACATGTTTCTAAGGCACCTTATAGAATGTCCCCTGCTGAACTCAAGGAGTTAAAGGAGTAATTAATGGAACTTCTTAAGAAAGGATTCATTAGATCGAGTACTTCCCTGTGGGGAGCGCCTGTGCTATTTGTAAAGAAGAAGGATGGATCCATGAGACTATGCATCGACTATCGACAGTTGAATCATCTCACTATCAAGAACAAGTATCCACTGCCGAGAATCGATGAGTTATTTGATCAAATATCTGGATCCAAGTATTTTTCAAAGATTGATCTCAGGTCAGGATATCACCAACTAAGGATCAAGGATGATGACATTCATAAGACCGCATTCAGAAGCAGGTTTGGCCATTATGAGTTTGTTGTTATGCCTTTTGGACTAACAAATGCCCCTGCTACCTTTATGCAGTTAATGAATAGTATATTCACACCTTATTTAGATCAATTAGTGGTGGTTTTTATTGATGATATATTAATATATTCCAAGACTAAGGAAGGGCATGAGGAGCATTTGAGGATTGCATTACAAATATTAAGGACAAACCGATTATATGCCAAGCTCAGCAAGTGTGAGTTCTGGCTTGAAGAAGTAACTTTTCTCGGACATGTGATATCAAAGGATGGATTATCTGTAGATCCATCAAAGATTGAAGCTGTGAAGAATTGGGAAAGACCGACCAATGCTAGCGAGATCCGAAGTTTCTTAGGTCTTGCCGTCTATTACAGGCGATTCATCAAGGATTTCTCTAAGATCGCCGTGCCGCTAACAAGGTTAACTCGCAAGGAGATCCGTTATGAATGGAGTGAGGAATGTGAAAGAAGCTTCCAAAATCTCAAGGATCATCTAACTACAGCTCCGGTCTTAGCGTTACCAATGGAAGGAGAGAAATTCGAGGTATACACTGATGCTTCTGGCATTGGCCTCGGATGTGTTCTAATGCAACAAGGAAAGGTTATAGCTTATTCTTCTCGTCAATTGAAGAAGCATGAAGAGAACTACCCCGTCCACGACTTAGAATTGGCCGCGGTGGTATTTGCACTCAAAATATGGAGACATTATCTTTATGGAGTACAGTTTACTGTATACTCTGATCACAAGAGTCTCAAGTATCTCTTTTCACAAAAGGAACTAAATATGAGGCAAAGACGTTGGCTAGAATATCTCAAGGACTTCGACTTCAATATACAATACCATCCCGGAAAGGGTAACCATGTAGCAGATGCCCTTAGTCGAAAGCCGAGAGCACTGTTAGCCAATTGTATGATTCAAGAATGGAAATTGCTGGAGCAATTCTCTGAACTCAATATAAGCATGGACACAGACTTTCAATGTGTCACATTATCTCATATAAGCATTCATCTAGACCTATTATCTGAAATACGAGCGCTTCAAGATAATGACCCAATATTAGTAGAGATCAAAGGCAAACTGGAAGGACAATCTGATTTTCAAATAACTTGTGAAGGAAGATTAATGTTCAGGAATAGAACTTGCATACCGGATTGTCCCGAGATAAAGAAGAAGATCTTAGATGAAGCTCACAGATCAAGGTACACGATTTATCCTAGATCTACCAAAATGTACCAAGATGTGAAAAGAAATTTTTGGTGGCCCAACATGAAAAGGGAAATAGCAGACTATGTATCACGTTGTCTCACTTGCCAACAGGTCAAGGCGGAACACCAAAAGCCTGCTGAAAAACTACATCCTCTAGATATCCCTAAATGGAAGTGGGAGGATATTGGTATGGATTTCATCATGGGTTTATCTAAATCAAAGGGAGGACATGATGGAATATGGGTTATTATTGACCGATTGACTAAATCGGCGCATTTCTTGCCCATAAAGAGCCAATGGTCAGTCGATGTGTTGGCTGCATTATACATCAAGGACATAGTCAGATTACATGGTATTCCTGTTTCAATCGTGTCTGACAGAGATCCCCGTTTTACTTCTCATTTTTGGAAGGGACTACAATATTCGTTGGGAACAAGGCTTAAGTTTAGTACAGCTTTTCATCGTCAAACGGATGGTCAGACTGAGAGAACTAACCAGGTGATTGAAGATATGCTCAGAGCTTGCATCATTGATTTCGATGGAAGCTGACATGATCACTTGCCGTTGGTGAAATTTGCATACAATAATAGCTACCAGGCAAGTATACAAATGGCACCTTTCGAAGCTTTATACGGAAGGAGTTACCGATCACCCTTATGCTGGGACGAAGTTGCAGAGAAAGAACTGCTAGGTCTAGACATGGTAAGGGTTACCACTGAAAGAATACAATTGATTCGAGAAAGATTGCAAGTTGCCCAGTCTAGGCAAAAGGCTTATGCCGATACAAGAAGGAGAGATCTTGAATTCCAAGTCGGAGATCATGTATTTCTCAAGATATCGCCTGGACGTGGAATACTGAGATTTGGTGTTAAGGGCAAGCTTACACCAAGGTTCGTAGGACCTTTTGAGATATTGGGAAGAGTTGGCGAGGTTGCTTATCGCATCGCATTGCCTCCTCAATTGTCCGATGTTCATAATGTGTTCCACATATCTATGTTGAAGAAGTATGTACACGATCCATCACATATTATTGAACATGGAGACCTAGTTATCCAGAAGGATCTCACATATGAACAGAAGCCCATAAAGATACTAGATCGTGAAGTACGTACTCTATAGAATAAGGTTATTCCCATGCTAAAAGTGCAATGGAATAAGAACTCCGAACATGAAGCTACATGGGAGACCGAGGAATCCATGAGGAAGCGATTTCCAGAATTATTATAAGGTATATATTCCACACTCTCCACTTATATATACTATTGAATTTGGGGACCAAATTCTTTTATGTGGGGGAGGGTGTAGCAACCCTGATAAAAACAAGATTTTTAAATAAATCAAATTAAAATAAAAGATAAGTAAATAGATGACAAAGAGCCTAAATGGGTAAATCATTAATCAAGAAGAAATAACGCCTTTGGTCAAGGCGCGACTTCGAAAAGAAACGACCTTACATAAGGCGTTAATTAAAAAAAGGACGCCAACAACAAAGGGCGTCAATTCCCAAACGGCCGAAAATAAATAAAGGGTAAGTATAAGTGACGCCCTCTACATGGGCACGTTTTACATAAGAAATGACGCTTGACAAGGCGTCAATTTAAATTAACACCCTCGCTTAGGACGTTAATTCAGTTCGAGTTTCGTTCGACCCCGGAGTTTATACAGGGCAAGTTCTGGATAACTACGTCGAAGGTGGAATATGATAAGGACTCTATCATGGAAGTATTACTTCCAATAGAACTCTAACCCTATTAGGATCCCCAAAATCCTATAAATACCCTTCTAATCGACCCAGATCGCTATTTGGCGCTTTGAGCTATCGTTCTGCTGAAAGGAGAGGTTTTGTTCTTCTTATTGTTTCTTCCAAACCGCAGAAGCATGAGGATTCTAATGCTTCTTCGTCTTCTTCTTACAGGTTAAGGAGTTCCTATCTTCCTGAAGAACGAAGGTTCTTCATCAAGCATCATCTTCTTCTTCTTCTGCCGGTGATCAGAAGACTCTGTTGCAAAACAGAGTATCGTTTCTCTTCACGTATCTTCACCCAGATAATCATCAGGTAGGTTTTCTCAAGAACGTAGCCCAAACTAGTATAAATTATGAAATAAACTCATCCATGATCTCATGCATATAGTTTTACTGCGTTTCCAAATGTTTTCTAAGTGATTTTAAAGAAGCGACCCAGATAAGGGCGCTAATTCTTGTTTTGACGCCCTACCCAGAAGTCGTCAATTTCATATAATTGATAATTATCCATGTTTAAAATTCTATAACTATGAAACCATGAATCTAAATTAATGCATGATCATACCATTCTAATCCTGCTGTTTTTCTTGTCCTGGCCATGAAATTGCTTTCCTGAAATTTTATTATCTGAAAATTGATGAATTGTTGAATTAACGACCTACACACGGTCCTCTCTTATTGAACTGACGCCCCAAACCAGGGCGCTAATTGAAAAGTAATGCCCCTGTCCAAGGCGCGTTTTTGTTAAAATTTCAGAATATTGATTTTCTGTGGAATGGAAATATTGAAGGGACGACAAATGTATAAGTCGTCAAATTATGAATAAACGCCCCTGAGTAAGGCGTTAATTGGATAATTAATGACTTAGCTTAAGTCGCTATTTTCTATATTACTGTTTTACACTGATTACTATCAACCGAAGGGTTTTATATATATATATATATCTATATCGGCACTATATTTCCACTCCGTGAATATAGTCCCATGTTTCATGATGTTTTATCGCACTACCCTCAATTCTCATTGACATACAAGCTCTCCATTGGACATTTCGTTCCTTTGGACTAGCGAGTTAGTCATAGAGACCTCCGTAAGTCTCCTCGCAGCCTTGGATTCCCTCAAGGCCGACTGAGCTGGTTGTACCATAAAAACCCATTACACTATTTTGCCATGTCACTCTATAGAAACATGGTATACCGGCCCTCATGTTATGCAAAGTGTGTATCATGAGAATTCTCTTGATGGGATGAGGTTATCATGCCATTTGATGCTGTTCTTGTAAACCCCAATTCTATATCAACATTGTCATGATGTTCTTGTAAACCCCAACTCTATATCAACATTGTTATGATGTTCTTGTAAACCCCAATTCTATATTAAACTTGATGTTCTTGTGGACCTCAATTCTATATAAAGAATGTCCATACTTGTTTGTCATGGTACCCAAGTTAGGGAACCAATTCCACCTAGTTTTATCGATAATCGTGATTGTACCGTTATTATCGCCTATCTATGTCAAGTATCATATTTTGGACTCTATTCTATCCAAGTTTATCCTACATGTCTACAAGCTTTTTTCTTGAAATTCCATAATGGCTATACACAAAAGTGGATGTTAAAATACATGATTAATGCCCGCGCATATAGGGCCCGATCTGGTCCTGGGAGGAGCACTCGAAAGTACTTGTGCCCATGGGAGTTGATTGATCACGGTATTGGCATTATACCGAAGTGCATGACTAGCTTGATTGAACATTCCACAAATCTTGTACTTGTACTTGACTTGATATTACATGACTTGCGTGACCCGAAAAAGGGAAATTGCATACTTACGTGCTTGAACGTGATAGCCAAATTCCAACATGACATGATGAATACACTTGCTTGAATATCTTGATATCTTTTGATATAAGTTCTTGAAAGTTCATGACTAGTTCTCGTCGCTATCTTATTGTTATACACTCTCTCTATCTTGTCGTTTTATGCGAGCATGCATAGCTATAGTGTATTCATGAAAGATGTAATCACTTAAACCCCTTGATAGTTCTTGAGATATACTTTCCTACTGAGCGTTCGTTCACTTAGTGTTTCCCCACTTTTCAGGTAAGTCCGACGATGAGGGAACTCAAACGGATGGGGAAAATCAAGAGTGAAAGAGATAGAGCTTCTTCCGTGTTATCTAGTTTTTTTCATATTTTCTTGAGTCAACCTTGTATTTTTTCCTTTATTTTAGTTAGTACTTCAAAGGTTTGTAATAGACATATTCTTATGAAGGAATAAAGGATTGGGTTATCTTTATTTTTGCGCATCTCTGATTTTGGTGTCGAATACACTAATACTCTGATTGACATGATTGATATAAACTCGTCGCGCGTCTCCGGGTACCTTCCGCGCTCGGGGCGTGACACAACCTCTTTATAACTCGTATAATTGTCTGAAGCTGACTTTATGTCTGATGCCTTGACAGATGCCTTTTCGTGATGATTAAGAATGGCACGTGATCCAAGATTGGAGGATGTGCCAGGATCGTGACACGTGTGAAGCAGTAAGCTGGGATGCTGCCACGTGACCAAGGTGTTTGGGCGGGAATCGTGGAGAGCACACGCCCTACCTCTCTATTGATACTATAAAAAGGAAGCTTCTCCTTCGAGAGAAGACTGATCGGGCCAGAAGAGCAGATTGCGTTATTAAGAGAGCCAGCACCTGCACGATCCAGAGAGAAAAAGAAGATAGAGAGAGCAAAAAAGAAGGAGAGTTGTAAGAGAAGTGTTTTGAGAGAATTGAGAGAGAAAAGTTATTCTTCAGTCTCCAGGTTCAGAACCGGAGCTGAATTTGCTCAGTGTGAGCTACATTCCCTTCGTGGGTTTTTAGTTTTTCGCTTTGTTTCCTTCTTGTTTTAGACACTCTTTTTCAAGCTGTTTGTCAGCGGAGCAAGCTGTGACGCTCAGCGGGCAGAGGTGTGGTATCCTCTGGACGGGTAAAGCTGTAATCCCCAGCAGTTGCAGAGGTGTAGTATCCTCTGGACGGGTAAAGTTGTAAGCCCCAGCGGTTGAAGAGGAGGACTCCACTGATCAGCGTAAGGTGTAAGGCCCAGCGGATTGTAGGGTTTGTACCCTGAAGCTATGGATCAACGGAAGCTGTGTATCAGCAGTTAAGCCACACTCTAGTTTGAGTGTGGGGTGGACGTAGATCTTGGGTTTGAGATCGAACCACCTTAAAAATCATCTGTCCACTGTGCGATTGTTTGTGGTTTGCTTTTGTCCTTTATCTTTGTTCATCGCTCAGTACAAGATTGGTTAAGATCGCGTGAGAGCTAATCTGTTTGATTTGTTTCATTTTGGTTGTGATTGAGTGCCTTCCGATCGTCCTACAGCAGTTTGATTATTTTCTACAACTGCTTCTGCTTTAGTAAATTTTAGTGGGTGACCGATCTATTCACCCCCCTCTAGATCGTCTATAGATACTCTATCCATAGGCATCAGAGCGTCCATCTACTCTATCAAGGTGTGGGATAGATTGAAAGATTTGCCAAGGAAATGCCTCACCATGGATTATCAAGATGGCAAATTGTTCAGGCATTCTATGAGGGTTTGATAGAAAATTATAGACACATGGTGGATGCTTCATGTGGGGGAGCATTTATGAGTAAGAGCGAGGATGAGGCCTATGATTTATTTGAAATACTTAGTGAACATTCCATTAGTCATGCCTCGTTGTCATCATATGTGAGACGACCCAGACTCCGGATACCAGATATACCTGATAGGACTACCGAGTAGACTCGATACCACTTGGAACCCGTGAAGCCTCCCAGGAGCTGTAAAGCTCCGAAGGGAAAAAGGATTATCGTGTAGTACATTGAAGTCGCATATATAACAGTAAGTAATTAAATTTCATTAATCAGGTTTGCTAAAGTAGCAGAAATAAAATTACTTTTTAATTACCAGTTCAAATTAACAATTATAACAAAGTCCAGTCCACAGGAAAGACAAGTACAGTCCAACAGAAAGAAAAGCGTACTCTGAGGTCGGGGGAAGCCCGACGCAAGTACCGCTGGCAACTACGAACACGCCACACCAGGAACCGCGAAGGAAGAAGAGAGCCACACCTAAAAAGTAGGGGTGAGTCTTGTGTCACTGGTCCAGTAGGGGTCACGCTGATCCCCAATGAAAAATAACGCAGTAACATGGAACAACAGGTAAAACAACAGTAGTAGTAAACATGAAAAGCTAAAGTACAACTAGAAAGCTGTAAAAGAAAGCCGTAAAGGCAGGAGCAGAAATAGCTAAAAGAAAACGGAAGAGCAAAGCCGCAAAGACCGGAACATAGCCACCGAGAGAAGCTCGGCTCCCTAAGCTACTTCCAAACAATGATAAAATGGTGAACCCTGATCTCACAAGGTCAGGAGTTATCGAACCATCGACAAGACACCAGCCTCAAAACTAAGGCCTACGGAAACAGGTAAAAGGCCTAGAAAAGACCTAGACAGACACGAAACAATAAAGCTTACACGACTGGATTGTCGTGCACGGAGAGCATAAACGCATACACGACTGGATCATCGTGCATGCCACACAGCGCTGACCTCGGGTAAGGCCAAGAAAAGACTAACCCGGAGAGGTCATGACACAAAGTGCGAGAAACGTGAGAGTCACGTGTCACGTGACGGAAGCACCTCCTCACTAGAAGCATAGCCAGATGCGTCCACTAACGTCTTACCATGCGCCGCAAGTATCTCGCTATGGACGCCGAGAATGACGGAGACTGAGATACTCTCTGAACCAGAATAGGAACTACAGTAACGAGTGACTAGTCAGGGTCATGCCCGTCGACGTTCGTCCAAACGCCCCTGACGACGTGTGCACACACCGACTCTTGCCTAGAGCCAGGCCTCTAGCTAGTTTTCCCCCCCAGTAGGACGCTACCGGAAAGCAGGGGCCCACGGAAACTAGCTTAAAAACCGTATCTCAGGAACTGTCCCACCACCACTCCCAGGTGGGCCGATACTCGAGGTTGTGAGGCTACGAGTAGTGGAGGCTCACTAGACACAAACACTTTGAAACACGAGTGCTGCAGCACAGACAGGCCAAGTACGCACTGTCACCCGTACTACGAAGCACAAAGGCAGTACACCAACTGCCAACAGACTCAGGACAGGGCAACTAGACTTGAAAACACAACGATCCTTGAGTCTCACAACTCCGGTCAAGATTGTCGTACAAAGCGGTGACACGCCGCCAATCGGTCTAATCCTGAGCCACAGAAAAATGACACTGGATCATCAAACCCACACAACTGTATAAAATGACTCACAGAGACCTGAGGGAGCATCAAGACCCTCAACACATTTGGACACGTAGACCGAGGTAAGACAGTACCTCTAGGCATCTAGAACCACTATCTCGAGCTATCCAGAATAGTCGAGACACACACAAGGTTACTTGTCAACCACTGGGTCTCACCGAGTTGACCGAAACCTGACAACGACTCTACAGTAGTACAAAAACCAAGGCATGCCTGGCCACCTTATATCATGATCATAGCCCTCATAGGACATCAAGAGACATCCACGAGACGAAAGACAAACCACAAGGTCAAGCCAAGACAATTGGAAACCAAAACGTCGAAAAGCGACACTATGTACATACACAGAGGCACAGACACTGGCGGTCATATACAGGGCCAAGAGGTGACTATAGCAGTCAATGCTATGGCCGCTAGACTCAGTCAAACTCCGACTGACCTACCCAGACAAACCACCAAGTGGTCGATAACAGACACGCTACACGGACTAGGCGGTCCAAGAGATAACCGCCACACTAATCGCCCTAAAACATTGACCTAAGTCAACGACTTGTAGCGGCTAAGAAAGGAGTGCCACAATGAAGAAGCGGACGAAGGTTGGGTAGCCAAGGTCAACCGACTTAAATTCTTGACTAGGTCTAAAACCACGGTAGCATGAATACCGAGACAACTCATGAGCCGTCGAGACCATCCCCTCAAAATGGGAACTCAAGGGAGGCCACACACAAGGTTCAGTGGGAACTCATCTTCCGCAGAAACCCACGACACGCGAGGGAACCCCACCGCACTCACACCGATGCACGGTGACTCGATCAAGCGTAACACAAAGCCCGAGACACACACACCTATGCACACGCTAATCGAGATAACACGTCACCTCTCGACACCCCAAAAACACGGACACGGAACCCACAGGGTGTCTGGGACACTCGTGAGGCCAAAGGTTGGTCATTGGGTCTCAACCGGACCGATCGGGAATCAAAACGGTCAAAAATATAGAGTTTCAGTCGACCTGATGCCTGGGGTCGGTCGACCAGATAGGGTCGGTCGACCAGACCTGGGCGGTCAGTCGACCGGACCGACACGGCGGTCACCCGTCCGCTACGAACGTCGGCCGGTCGATCGGCCAGCCCGCGGAGGTCGATCGATTACAGTGGAAAACTGGCCGGACCGAGCCCTAAAGCCCGTATCCACGCCCCGTTCGATCCCGATCGAAGCGAAAACAGTCCTAATGGACAAAATCAACCTTCCACAGGCCGGAAGGGGAACATGAAACAATTTAATCACAAGAAATGAGCGATTCCATTGAATTGACCCTATTTGGGTCGCCGGGGTTCTCGGGCTCGTACCGACCCCAAATGACGACCAATCGACACAAAATCAGCGGATCTGGAACGTTAACATTCCAGGGGTTCAAATGATACCAACTGATTTGAAAACCGTTGCCATTTTTCGATGAACCCTACGAACATCCTGAAGAGGCGAGATCTCGCGCTGGATCTTGAGCGGGCTGTGGATCACCAGAAGATGAATCTGCAAGAGAGGGAAACGTATCAGAGGGCCCAGGGGATCTCCCTGGGGTAAAACCCTCCGATGGCTAAGTCAGTGGAGCTATGGTGGAAGCGATAATGGGGGGAGGAGAGAGCTGATGCGCGAGAATCCTCTCCACCAAAGGGTGAAGCGAGTCGAGCTCAGGAGCTTAGGGTGTGTGAATGCCTTGTTCATCTTACCTTCTTCCGGAGGGTATCCCTTGCTTAAATAGTGCGCCGCCTTCAGGAGTCCTGTAAGCTGAGGGGTTCCCGGCGGGAGTTACGTCTTTAACGGGGGCTTTCATGGCCTGATCGTGGGAACGTTATCCCCTTGGAGTCCGGCGGCCCCCCTGACTCTCCCGCTGGCGGAGGACTCTGAACGGCTGCACCTGCGGATTAATCAACCGGCCTTACCGAGCTTCGGGGGTGTTAGCTCTTGCCCGAGCGATAGGCATGGCCCGACGAAGGTGGGGTTGGATAGGTCGGCTGGAGCCTATCTCTCTCGGACGGGGAGAGGGCTTTAGGCCGGACCTTCCATGGGACCTGACCGTTGTCTCGGGCCCTCCGAGCCTAGAAGGCCGCCGGGGAGAGTTAGTTCCTCGAGTCTTATTTATTGGGCTTTTCTTCCCTAAGTGGGCGCGGTGGGCTATCACTCGGGTGGGCTCGCCTGGTTGGACCTTGTGGGTCTTGTTGGGCTGCCTTTATGGTGGGCTGCGGAAATCCCCCTCTCCACTTGTCCCCCTCCTACTCCCGAGCCAAGGAGGCTCGGATGAGTAGTTTTTCGAGGCTTTGGACCGGCGTGGCTCAGGTGGGTGGAATTCCGTTGGCGTTATGGAGCCGCTTATAGTGGTCACCGAGGCCCGTAATGATGATCCTGACAGATTCGAAGCGAAGGGGCCCCCCCTTTTTCTCGGAGCACGGAACGGCGCGCCGCCACCCTCAGGGGTTTTTTAGGGGGCGCTGTTCATCGTTCTAGGCTTCCAGGGTTTTAGGCTTTCCATACTTCTTGATGCGCCGTGAGAGCACAGCGGAGACGCGGAGCCTAGCGGCGGCGTTCGAGGAATTGGCGAGGATAACCGCAGAGGCGGTCCGGCAACTTCCTTCTCCCCCAGAGTCTTCAAGCTCGTACGAGGGATCTCCTCCCGAATCGATGGCGGATCAGAGTCCAGAGCTTGTGCCGGTGAGGCGGGAACACATCCCCAACTGCAGTGAGTTGGGGGAAGTGGAGGTGCGGAGGCTGGAGCATCATTTCCGCCTGCCTCTCAGATACAGCTTTGCTGCCGCCACTCCGTACGAGACGAGTCTGGATGATCGTGATGAGCACATTTGCACCTTCCTTCTGGCTTGGAAGAGTAGATTTCATCTCCCTTTCGATCCCTTCGTGCTGCAGCTTCTTAATTTTTTCCGGTTGGCGCCTATTCAGTTGGTAGCCAATTCATATTTGCTGCTCTCGGCCTTCCGGATTCTTTGTCATCAGCACGATATTTTTCCTTCCTTGGACCTCTTCCATTTCTTCTTTGAGTTGAAAGCGCACCCATCGGCGGGGAAAGGCTTCTACTTCATCCAGGCGCGGAGGAATAGGAGCTGCATCTCGCTTGCGGCGAAGGACTCCTCGCACAAGGGGTGGAAGACCAAATTCTTCTGGGTGAAGGCGGTGGCGACGGACGAGATCTGGAGATGTCGGACCTCGCCCAACTTTCATCCGAATCTGCCCCCTCGCCAGGAGGAGTTCCTCCCCACGTGGAGCAGCAGGCTGCCCGTCTGCTGGAGAACCGTCAATCGACCGAGGAGCTGGCGACGTCGGAGAACATCGAACGGTGTCTTCTCTCGCGGTTGACGTCGACAGGTACAGCTCTTGAGGCTCTTTTTCGGGGGTGGTAGCTCTTTTCCTCCTCCTGACCGGGGCTTCTTCTTGTTGCAGACGTGAGGCGGGAACCTCTGGAGGAGACGGCTGAGGTCATCGATCTGGGAGATGACTCGACAGTCGATGAGCCTGATGCCTCGGCGGGTCGCGTCCATGCCCGAGATAAGGGCAAGGGGGCGGCCCCCGAGGGGACTTCTTGATCGACCGGCCTGAAGCGCAAGGATCCCCTGGCGGGGAAGTTGCGGGAGGCCGCGAAGGCCAGGAAAAGGGCCAAGAAAGCCGGCTTTCCTACCACCGTCGGGGGCGATTCTGGCTCGACGGCGCTCCCCCCTCGGGGGTAGGATGGGGTCGACCCCTCCGGGCTGGCTCTCCCATCCGTCGGGCGAGAGGGGGCCGAGGAGACCAGGCGCCCCGCAGAGGGAGGTGATGGGTCGGCTCCCCCCTCTGTGGGGGCAGAGGGGGCCAGTGCCGGTGTGGCCAGCGCTGGGACCGAGGGATTGGTTGGCGCTGATGGGGGTTCGCCCGCGAGGGCGTCGTAACCCCAAGTGCCGACAGTTTCTGGTGCGGTTGATCCCGCGGCGCCGGTCGAGGGTGGGGGTTCGCCCGGGGAGGCGTTGCAACCCCAACCGACCGTGGCACGCGGGGCGGTCAGCTTCGCTGCCCGAACAGGGTCTTCTGGCGGGGTGTCCTTTCATTCCACCATGCTTTGAAAGTCGAGGCGCTTCGCGAATCCCACTAGGGCGGGGGCCGAGGAATTGGAGGTGACCTTCCAGGGGAGGTCCTGTAGCGTATTTTCGAGGGGGGGAGTCATTTAAGGCGCGTGGCCTCCCTTGGCCTATAAAAAGGACCGAAGGGTGCTCCTTCCCTCTTAAAACTTAGGACTCTCGCCGGTGGTCTGCTCTTATTCCCTCGTCTTCACTCTGCGTTGCGCCGCCGCGATCGAAGCATGGAGGACCCTTCAGAAGATGACGCTGTAGATGACGGGGAGCGGCCGGTTCCAGCTGTCCTGGAATATCGGTCGGGTCCCACGGTCGCCGCACGTGCATGAGATGGGTCCGACGGTCGCCGCGCGGATCTGGAGAGGGCTTCGACGTGCGGGGGCACGCCGTTTGCCTCCTCTTGGCTCCGGCGAGGCTTCTGGGCGGACGCCGAGATGGAGGGCGGACGGGGGAGTTAGGGATGCCGGCCGCCATTCCCCTCCGTGGGAGGGGAGGAGGCGGCTCCAGTTCCTTCCTCACCTCTGTCTGCAGCCTCTTTCTCTCTCTTTTGTTCTTCATTTCTTTCACTCTTCGGGGGCTGCTTGCTTTCTGTTCGCCTCAAAAGAGTTGGTAGTTTGGCAGAGAGGAGACCTTCACGGCGCTCCTTTTTCCAGGTTGTTGCCAACTTGGAAGGTAGCCTTCCTCGCGTGAAAGGTGGCCTTCTCCTTGCTGTCCCTCTGTCACCTTTGTCACGGTCCACCCGAGCCAACTGGATCGACCATCTCTTGTCCGAGCCAGTTTCTACGCAAGGCAGAGTCAGTGGCTGGATGCGAGAAGGTCAAGACTTGGTCGGCCGGGCGATGGCCGTTCGCCGCGGTGCTAGATGGATTTTTGCTTTTCACTATGTAATGTATTGGCAGTTGCCTTTCTGATGTGCCAACAATTATCTTGAATAAATGCAAAAAAGGGGGTTTATTTTACCCGATTTGTTGATACAGTTTTCAGAAATAAAATCTGCGTAGTGTGGTTGCGTTCCATGTCCGGGGAATGGGTTCCCCTTCCATTGTGGCTAACTTGTACGCACCTTTCCCGAGCATCTCGATCACTCGGTAGGGGCCTTTCCAGTTGGGGGATAGCTTGCCCGCCGCCTCCAGTGGTCGAGACGCTTCGGTCTTCCTGAGGACGAAGTCCCCTGGTCGGAATTGTCTGCCTCGGACCTTGGTGTTGTAGTACCGAGTGAGGCGGCGCTGGTATTCCGTAGCTCGGACGTTCGCGATCTCTCGGAGTTCGTCTGCCAGGTCGAGGTTCTCGAGTAACTTCTGCTCGTTTGCCTCGGGTGAAAAGCTGATCACTCGGAGAGACGGATTGGCGATCTCTAACGGAACGACGGCTTCGGTGCCATATACCAGCTGAAAAGGGGTCTCACCGGTTGCCGTCCTGGGGGTCGTTCGGTGCGACCATAGTACGCTAGGCAGTTCCTCGAGCCAGCTACCCTTAGCCTTGCCGAGTCTGGTTTTTATGCCCTTCAAGATGGTCTTGTTGGCATTTTCAACCAGCCCGTTGGCCTGAGGGTGGGTGACCGAACTGAAGTGGCTGCGGATATTTAGGTCGGCGCATCTGTCTCGGAAGTACCGAGAGTCGAATTGCCGCCCGTTATCGCTCACTATCACTCGGGGGATGCCAAAGCGACAGATGATCGATTTCCATACGAAACCCCAGACGACTGTCACGGTGATCCTTGCTGTTGCTTCAGCCTCGATCCACTTGGTGAAGTAGTCGATGGCGACGATGATGAACTTCTTCTGGGATTGAGCCGTTGGGAATGGCCCAAGGATGTCGATCCCCCACCGAGCGAAAGGGTAGGGCTCGGTAACGGTGATAAGTTCCGTGGCCGGCTGATGGACCAAATGGTCGAACCGCTGGCAACGGTCGCAATGTTGTGCGTAAGCCGTGCAGTCGCGCTGCAGGGTCGGCCACCAGTACCCCTGCCTTAGCAGGATTCTGGCCAGCGACCGACCTCCTGAATGTGCTCCGCACAGGCCTTGATGAACCTCTTCAACAACTTGGCTTGCTTCGTCGGGACCGAGACACTTCAGAAGGGGCCCGGAGAATGATCTTCGGTAGAGAGCGTTGTCGAGGATGACGAAGCGCCAAGCTTGGTACTTCATTTGGCGGGCTTCCCGAGGGTCGGAGGGCTCCCGGGAGCACCGTAGCCAGGACAGGTAGGGGGAGCGCCAGTCGTCGGGAGTGGCCGAGTCAATGGCGAGGAGCTCCGAGTCTATGCTCGGGCGCTCTAGCTCTTCTAGGAGGACCGATCGTGTACCTTCTGGGTCTAGGGAGGAGGCCAGTCGGGAGAGGGCGTCCACCCGAGAGTTTTGCTCCCGAGCTATTCGGACTACCTCGAACTCCTCGAACTGCTGGGCCAGGCCCCGGACCAACTGGAGGTATTTGATCATAGGTGCCTCCCGAGCCTCGTACTCGCCACTGACCTGGCTTGCAACTAGCTGGGAGTCGGTGTGGATCCTGACTCGTTCGGCCCCCAACCGTCGGGCCATGCGGGCTCCCGAGATAAGGGCCTCGTACTCGGAAGCATTGTTGGACGCCAGAAAGTTGAACTTTAGGGCGTATTGCAACTCTATTCCTTCGGGGGACTTTAGGAGGATCCCTGCGCCGCTGCCGATCGAGTTGGACGATCCATCGACAAACAGCTCCCAGGTTGGCCCGGTTGCTGTCGGAGGCCTGTCCTCGATCGGAACGGTGCTCTCGGCGATGAAGTCGGCGAGCGCTTGTCCTTTGATAGCTGATCACGGCCGGTACGAGATGTCGTAGGCCCCGAGCATGATGGCCCATTTGACGAGTCGCCCCAAGGCTTCGGGATGGGCCAGAATCTTCTTCAGTGGCTCGCCGGTTAGCACGGTGATGGGATGCCCCTGGAAGTAGGGTCGGAGGCGCTTTGCGGAGGTAACCAACGCTAGCACGAGTTTCTCGGTTGCGGGGTACCTCCGCTCGGCCTCATTGAGCACCTTGCTGGTGTAGTAGACCGGCCTCTCGATTCCCGAGTCATTCCTGACTAAGACCGAGCTGACCGTTGATGGCGTCGCCGAGAGATAGAGCAACAAGACCTCGCCCGGGACGGGCTTGAAAAGCACTGGGGGCGAAGCTAGGAACTCTTTGAGCTCGGCGAACGCTGTCTGGCATTCCCCATCCCATGCGAACGTAGCAGATGCTATCTTGGGCCCCCTCATCAACTTGAAGAAGGGCAGGCATCGTTCGGCCGCACGGGACAGGAAACGACTGAGAGCAGCGACACGCCCCGTCAGACGCTGGACGTCTTTAATGCACGTGGGCAGGCGCATGTCCAGGATGGCCTGGACCTTGTCGGGGTTGGCTTCGATCCCCCGCTGAGTGACCAGGAAACCCAGGAACTTCTCGGATCTTACTCCAAAGGCGCACTTGGCGGGGTTGAGCTTCATGCAGTACTTCAGGAGGGTGCCGAAAGTCTCGGCGAGGTCGGTGAAGTGGTCTTGGGCCCTCGGGGTCTTGACGAGCATGTCGTCGATGTAGGCCTCGACGTTCCGACCTAACTGTCCCTCGAACATATGGTTGACCAGTCGCTGGTATGTGGCTCCAGCATTCTTCAATCCGAAGGGCATCCGGGTGTAGCAGTACACGCCGTAGTCGGTGATGAAGGCGGTCCTCTCGACATCTTCAGGGTTCATTTGGATCTGATGATAACCCGAAAAGGCATCCAGGAAACTGAGTATCTCGTTGCCCGAGGTTGAGTCAACCAATTGGTCGATGCTCGGTAGCGGATAGCAGTCCTTGGGGGTGGCCTTATTCAGATCGGTGAAGTTTACGCACATTCGCCACTTGCCTATAGTCTTCGGCACCAGGACGACATTGGCTAGCCACGTTGGGTACAGGACCGGTCTGAAAAGACCAGTTTCTTGTCCCTTGGTGACCTGCGCCTTGATGATCGCCTGTTTCTCGGGCGCATGCTTCCTTCTCCGCTACTGTACGGGTCTCACAGTGGTATCGAGGTTGAGCTTGTGCGTCACAGTCTCCTTTGGTATACCAGGGAGTTGATCATCGGACCAAGCAAAGACCCGAACGTACTCAGAAAGAAACTCCTTGTATTGCTGCTGTTCCTTTGGTGGTAGGTCGGCGCCGATCCTTACTCCTAGGGCCGGGTCGTCGTTCAGGAATACAGTTAATAACTCGCCATCGGGCTCGGTGGTCACAGCTTTTCCTTCGACTCCCCTGGGGCCCTTATCCTTCCCGTCCGGCCTGGAGACGGCGCCAGATGAAGAGGCGAGATCTCGCGCTGGATCCTGAGCGGGCTGTGGATCACCAGAAGATGAATCTGCAAGAGAGGGAAACGTATCAGAGGGCCCAGGGGATCTCCCTGAGGTAAAACCCTCCGATGGCTAAGTCAGTGGAGCTATGGTGGAAGCGATAATGGGGGGAGGAGAGAGCTGATGCGCGAGAATCCTCTCCAGCAAAGGGTGAAGCGAGTCGAGCTCAGGAGCTTAGGGTGTGTGAATGCCATGTTCATCTTTTCGTTGAGGGCCTGGAAGGCGTTGGCGCCACCGTCGAGGGGTGCCCCTGTCTCCGCCGGGGGGGGTGGTGGCCTGTTGGTGGGGATGCTGGCGTTGGAGGGGGGGCTCTGTGAGACCCTAGAGGGGGCGCCTCCCGCCGCCGCCACAGCCTTACCTGCCCCACCGGCGGATCTCCTCCCTGAGCTTCTTCTCACCATCTTGGCTCTTCGTGCGTTTCCCACAGACGGCGCCAGATGAAGAGGCGAGATCTCGCGCTGGATCCTGAGCGGGCTGTGGATCACCAGAAGATGAATCTGCAAGAGAGGGAAACGTATCAGAGGGCCCAGGGGATCTCCCTGGGGTAAAACCCTCCGATGGCTAAGTCAGTGGAGCTATGGTGGAAGTGATAATGGGGGGAGGAGAGAGCTGATGCGCGAGAATCCTCTCCACCAAAGGGTGAAGCGAGTCGAGCTCAGGAGCTTAGGGTGTGTGAATGCCTTGTTCATCTTACCTTCTTCCGGAGGGTATCCCTTGCTTAAATAGTGTGCCGCCTTCAGGAGTCCTGTAAGCTGAGGGGTTCCCGGCGGGAGTTACGTCTTTAACGGGGGCTTTCATGGCCTGATCGTGGGAACGTTATCCCCTTGGAGTCCGGCGGCCCCCCTAACTCTCCCGCTGGCGGAGGACTCTGAACGGCTGCACCTGCGGATTAATCAACCGGCCTTACCGAGCTTCGGGGGTGCTAGCTCTTGCCCGAGCGATAGGCATGGCCCGGCGAAGGTGGGGTCGGATAGGTCGGCTGGAGCCTATCTCTCTCGGACGAGGAGAGGGCTTTAGGCCGGACCTTCCTTGGGACCTGACTGTTGTCTCGGGCCCTCCGAGCCTAGAAGGCCGCCGGGGAGAGTTAGTTCCTCGAGTCTTATTTATTGGGCTTTTCTTCCCTAAGTGGGCCCGGTGGGCTATCACTCGGGTGGGCTCGCCTGGTTGGACCTTGTGGGTCTTGTTGGGCTGCCTTTGTGGTGGGCTGCGGAAATCCCCCTCTCCACATCCTAAAAGTATGATTTTACCAAAACGAGATAAAACCCACTCGTATGCTCACCGTTCGGCGTAAAACTACGAGGGAACGTAGAGGAGAAGTAGGTGATCCATTTCCCTACCTCCACAGACGATTCCGTGCGCCGAAGCGACTAAACCTCGTCGAAAACTGTGAAAACAACGAACCGCTCTGGCTTTGAATCCACCAAGGGATCGCGCCACGCCACGCTCAATCCGTCGCCCCATCACGCGTCTCGATCACTCCATCGCGTCCCCGCCTCAGCCAGCTCGCCAACGGTTTGCACCCCGCGTCGAGAGGAGCAGAGGGGAGAGAGAACGAGAGAGAGGAAGAAACGTGAGAAATGAGGGAGGAGAGAGGGTGAAGTGTAATAAATAGAAAGGAAATTAGGAAATTTTCCTAATTTCTGATAATTCTAATTTTTGGCCTAAAAATGGACTAATTCAGAAAAATACGCAAAAATGGTCGAAACGATCCTTGGGAAGAGTACATCGCAACTGCGGCGTCCACGAGTCGATGAACTGAGAAATAAACTCACCACAGGGTTCCGTAACTTGTACGAGAGAAAAACCCACGTGG
This sequence comes from Amorphophallus konjac, assembly GCA_022559845.1. NCBI lineage: Eukaryota > Viridiplantae > Streptophyta > Magnoliopsida > Alismatales > Araceae > Amorphophallus > Amorphophallus konjac. The sequence continues at coordinate 339,980,291 of CM040121.1, read as the reverse complement.
ATCGTAAAACTCAACTCAGGACCCACAAAAGCGATCTGAAAGCACTCCAATAAAGATCCAGAATATTCGATAAGAATACAAGGTATTACAATATGAAAGAATGATTGGGCCATCTAAGAGGTCAGGGCTGTATGAAGTTAAGAATCAAGGGGAGTTTGAGAACAAAATGGATATTAATGCCATAACTCAGAAATTGAACAAAATAGATTTGTTGGCACAGAAGATGGAAAAGGTTGATTTGGTAGCCCAAAAATTAGATCAGTTGTTATCTAGGCAGGAACCTTCTTTTTCTTCTACTCCTCAACCTCAATCATTCTCAGCTCCCACCCATGAAATTTGTGCTCTTTGTTCTAGCCCAAACCATGCTGTCACTGATTGCCCTATGGCGGCCCAGCTTCCTCCATTCATCCAAGAACTAATTTTTGCTGCTCAGGGTGTGTCCAAACCTGCTTATGATTCTTATTCAAACACATTCAATCCAGGTTGGAGAAATCATCCCATTTTTTCTTGGAAATCTCAACAAGGTCCGCCTATGCAAGCTAATCACTCGAACCAAGACGTTCAAAAATAATCCTTTCAAGTGCCAAGTCAGTCTCACCAAAATTTTCCATCTCCTTTTCAACAAGCTCAACATCAATATCCTCAACCTCCTTATCAGTAGTCTCAGGCCCTGTATCATCAAGCTCCATTTTCTCAGGGCCCATATAATCAATATCCTTTTAATCGTTTTCATCAACCCTAATATCCGCCACCTCCTCAGCCCAATTTTGATGAAAAATTCGAGCAACTCCAACAACTTATCCTTACTCAGCATCGGTCTATTTCTAAGTTGGAGAACCAAATAGGTCAACTGGCTGCGAATAACATGAGAAGAGAGGTAGGCCAACTTCCTAGCCAACCAGTGGCTAACCCCAGAAATCAACCCCCGAGCTTCCCTTAGAGAGCCCCTCCTATTCTTCCTCAACCTAACCAATCTTAGCCTCCGCCTCCTGTAGGCCCTCAATTTGAGAACGCCAAAGCCATATCTACCCTTAGAAACGGGAGGATTCTAGATGACCCATATCAGGCTAGGGATGTTGGTAGTAGTTTGGGCCAAGAAGTCCAAGTGAAGAGTGATAATGAGGATGAGGAGCCAATGATTGTGCAGGAGAAAAAGAAGCCGGAGGGGGCAGAAAACAAGTTGGATAAAGGAAAAGCAAAGGTTGATGAAGAAGGTCCCCAAGAGTATGTTCTTAAGATCCCTTTTCCCGATGCGCTAAATTCAAAGGCTCAAAAGAAAAAGTGGGTGGAACAAGAGGAATTAGTGGAATTGTTTAAACAGGTGAATATCAATATTACACTTTTGGACGCGAAGAGTTGTGCACTCCAAAAAGGGAACCCAAGGTGATAACTCAAAAGATCTAACTATCTGAAGATGTCAGTGTTGTCGTGATGAACCATTTATCTAAGAAGTTGAAGGACCTCGGAGCTACTCTAATTTCATGTGATATAGGTGGAGTTACATTAGCATTGCTGGACCTTGGAGCCAGTGTAAATTTGTTGCCCACATTTATATACGAGCAATTTGATCTGGGGGAGTTGAAGCCCACATCTATAATCCTTCAACTGGCGTATCGGTCCGTGAAGACTCCGAGGGGTCTATTGGATGATGTGATTGTGAAAGTGCATGAGTATTATTTCCTGGTGGATTTTCTTATTTTGGATATGGCCTCGTCCCAGGAATTAAAGCACACTCCAATTATTTTGGGACGACCGTTTCTAGCTACGGCAAAGGCCAATATAAACTGTGCCACGGGAATGATGGATATTTCTTTCGGAGGTGAGAAAGTTTCTTTAAATGTGTTCAAGGCATCCCAGTACCCAGACCATGAGGAGGAATGTAATGTTATTGATGTCATTGAGATATTGATTGAAGAAAGGCTGAAAATTAAGGAGAAATGTCTAGAAGAGGGTAGCATGTTGTAGGATTCCCCTCTTTCTTCTGTGCCCTACTCTAAGAGAGCCACTCCCTCCGTGGCAAGCCAAACCGATTCTTCCATCTTTGGATCAGCCACCCATTTTGGAATTGAAGCCTCTACTGGATTCTTTGAAGTATACTTATCTAGGTCCTGACCAAACTCGGCCCATGATTATTACTTCCAATCTCACTTCTGCTCAGGAGTCTCAACTAGTATATGCCCTTAAGGAGCACAGGGGGGCGATAGGTTGGTCTGTGGCAGATTTGAAGGGTATTAGTCCGGATGTGTGTATGCATTATATTTACTTGGAGGACAATGCCAAGCCGAGCAGAGAGATGCAGCACCGGCTGAAGCCCAACATGAAGGAGGTGGTCAAGAAGGAGGTAGTAAAGTGGCTGGATGCCGAGATTATATATCCCATTTCAGATAGTAAGTGGGTCAACCCAACTCAAGTTGTGCCGAAGAAATCTGGCCTGACAGTTGTAACAAATGAGAAAGGAGAAGAAGTTCCTACACGACTGTCAACAGGGTGGAGAATCTGCATTGACTACAGAAAATTGAATTCAGTAACAAAGAAAGATCATTTCCCACTCCCGTTTGTAGATCAAATTTTGGAAAAACTGGCCGGGCAGAAGTATTTTTGCTTTTTGGATGGCTACTTCAGGTATAATCAGGATGCTATTTACCCAGAAGATCAAGAGAAGACAACGTTCACGTGCCCCTATGGCATGTTTGCGTTTAGAAGAATGCCATTTGGGCTGTGCAATGCCCCAGCCACCTTTCTGCAGTGCATGATGTCAATCTTTTCTGAAATGGTGGGTGAATTTTTGGAAGTTTTTATGGATGACTTTTCAGTGTTTGATAATTCTTTTGAAAATTGCTTGGAGAATCTGACTCAGGTGCTAAAAAGGTGCATTGATTCAAATCTTGTGTTAAGCTGGGAGAAGAGTCATTTTATGGTAAGAGAAGGAATAGTTTTAGGCCATGTTGTTTCAGAGAGAGGAATAGAGGTTGATAAGGTCAAGGTTAATTTGATTTCCAATCTTCCTCCTCCTTCTTATGTCAAACAGATTCGATCTTTTCTTGGCCATGCTAGATTCTATCGCAAATTCATCAAAAACTTCTCCACCATTGCTCATCCTCTCACACAATTGCTTGCCAAGGACACTCCTTTCAACCTTGATGATTCATGTCTTGAAGCATTCAATTCTTTAAAAGCGGCCCTCACTCAAGCCCCGATTCTTCAATCCCCAAATTGGTCGCTCCCTTTTGAAATCATGTGTGATGCTTCAGACTACGCTGTTGGAGCTATCCTCGGTCATAGAGTCGATAAGAAGCCCGTGGTGATCTACTATGCGAACCACACCCTCGCTGATGCACAGTTGAATTAGACCACCACGGAGAAAGAATTACTTGCTGTTGCTTTTGCCCTTGAGAAATTTCGATCATATCTGTTAGGGGCTAAGGTTATTATTTATTCTGATCACTCTGCTTTGAGTTATTTACTTTTCAAGAAGGATGCTAAACCCTGTCTCATTCGGTCCTATTGCCACAAGAGTTTGATTTGGAGATAAGAGACAAAAAGGGGTTAGAGAATGTTGTAGCTGATCATCTGTCAAAGATAGTGCTTCCTGAGAGTGCTCCCATGTCTGATTCTTTTCTCGATGAACAAATTCTTTCTATTGCTCACTCTTCAACACCCTGGTACGCTCACATTATCAATTACCTGGCGGTAGGACAAATTCCGGGAGGGTGGTCTATGCAGGAGAAGGATCGGTTCTTTTCAAAGGTTAAACACTATTTTTGGGAGGACCCGGAGCTGTTTCATATGGGTCCTGATCAGATTATCAGAAGATGTGTCCCTGAAGTAGAACAGCAATATGTCTTGAACATTTGTCATAATCTTGCTTGTGGGGGACATTTTTCTGGAAAGAAGACTGCGGCAAAAGTATTACAAAGTGGATTTTATTGGCCCATGTTGTTTAAGGATGCTTATGAATTCTCCAAAACATGTTTGAGGTGTCAAGCAGTGGGTAACAATTCAAAGAGAGATATGATGCCGCTTAATCTCATTCTGGTTGTCAAAATTTTTGATGTTTGGGGAATAGACTTTATGGGACCATTTCCACCTTCGTTTGACAATGAATATATTTTGGTGGCGGTGGACTATGTTTCAAAATGGATTGAAGCTGTTGCTACTAGGACCAATGATCATAAGGTGGTGATGAAGTTTATAAAGAAAAATATCTTTTCTAGATTTGGCTGTCCTAGAGCTATGATTAGTGATGGGGGTTCTCATTTCACAAATTCTCACTTTCGAGCTCTGCTTCACAAATTTGGCATCACTCACAAGCTCGCTACCCCCTATCTTCCCCAAACCAGTGGCTAGGTAGAAGTGTCCAATAGGGAAATCAAGAATATTCTGCATAAGAGAGCTAGGCCAGATAGCAAAGACTGGTCCGAGAGACTAGATGATGCATTATGGGCCTACAAAATTACATTTAAGACTCCCATTGGCATGTCACCTTACCGACTCATTTTTAGAAAAGCCTGCCACTTGCCTGTAGAACTGGAACATAGAGCATATTGGGTCATTAAATAAGTCAACTTTGATATCACTCAAGTTGGGTCCCAAAGAGCTCTGCAACTCAATGAATTGGAGGAACTAAGAAATGAAGCCTACGAAAATTCACAGATTTATAAAGCTAAAACCAAGGCATTTCACGATAAGCATATTCACAGGAAATTTTTTTCTGTTAATCAAAAGGTTTGGCTATTTAATTCTAGGTTGCGCTTGTTCCCTAGTAAGCTCAAATCCAGATGGGATGGACCGTTTGTTGTCGTTAAAGCTTTTGACCATGGCGATAATAAAATTTTGAATCCTAAAAATGGTCACACTTTCACTGTCAACGGTCAAAGATTAAAACCTTACTTGGAAAATGATCAATTGAAAAAAGAATCCATTGTTCTAAGTGATCTGGAATAAAATCTTTGTAAGCTTTCATGCGTCTAGCTGAAGATGAAAAACCTAGCGCTTCTGGGAGGCAACCCAAGGTTTTTGTTGTTTAATATTTTTGGTTTGAGTGTGTTTCAGTAGTTAGGTCAAGGCCAAGAGGAAGAAGTTGTCGCCATCCATAACATTGATGGAGGTTTCATCCCACATATCAGGTTGTCTCTTTCCTACTCAGAAGTACTTATTGTTACATTGTTCTATTGCTTTAAATTCTATATGCCATTGAGGACAATGTCATTCAAGTTGGGGGGGAGAGAAAATTTTATGATGCATATAGTACAACTTGATATGCGTTCCTGATATGCGTTCTTGCATAATATCTTGTATTTGTATGCAAAAATGACCCCAAATGAGTTTCATTAATTCATGCTTTTATTGAAAGTGATTTTGGAATAGAAAAGACTAAGAAAAAGGATAATTGAAATATAATTCGACCTAGTTATGAAAAATTGATTTAAGAATTTTTTTAAAGTTCATGTGCACTTTAGAAAAATAAAAATCACTATGCACACTAATGAAACAAGTGGGACAAACCTTCTGCTATTTTGGGTATATTGTCTGAAACCCTGCACTTCTTAAGGAAGAGATATTTTTAATATAGTTTTATGCCAGGTTATCTATCAAAAAAGTGCAAATGGCACAATGAAAAAATGATGAAAAAGAAAAAAATATGAAAAAGAACACCATGAAAAATGTCCCGAATCTTAGTAACCGGACCTACTTCACCTAAAACATGTTGAGGTTCACGTAAAACGGAAAAGGGAACCTTGATCTGTAAAACTAGGTCTACTTCTCCAAAGACAAGAGTCGAGGTTCATGTTAAATAGTGAAGGGTAGTGCAGCATCATGTGTGTAGAAAAAATATATATAAAAGATCCCAAAGGGACAATGAAATAAGGTAGACAAAAAGCTATTGTGTTCAATACTCTAATCTAGGAGGTGAAGGGTTGAAAGGCACTTGTTTGGAATAGAAAATGAGGGACGTAATTGTCTACGCTGTGGATTTGGTAGTTACACATGCACAGGTGCTACTGAATTTTAATTTGAATTCTTGATCATGTACCTTAATTTCTAATTTAAGACTAGTATGTGATAATATTTTCGGATTCCTAATCTTTGGTTGACTTTGTAAAGGAAGAGCTAGATATGAAAGTATGAACTTTGTAAACTCTTGTTGGTCCTAATTTTAATTTATATACATTAATAAGGCACTAGCAATGAGTACGTTGGGGGGGTATGATAAGTGCTATATTTCATATCATATTTTGCATCACATTTATCATTTTTGAGCATTAAATGAATAAAGTTGTGCAACATGAGTAGTTAATTTCATTCTCACCATTAATTTGAGTTTGCATGATTTTATCATCAATTTTGAGCTAAAACATCAATGTGAGAAAGTGCACAATTATTACAATGAAGATTATTGATTAAATTTAAATTTTTTGAATTTTCAGGAAATAGCGACCGGAGGGTCAGACGCCATTTTTGAAGATTTTTACGAAAAAAAAGAATTAGCGACTGATCAAACGGGCGCTCATTTATTTTGGAAAAGTTAGAAAATAAGAATAATTAACGGCCATTGAAGTAGGCGCAATTTCTTTGGAAAAGAATTAGCGACCGTCCAAGCAGCCGCTCATTCATTTATGCAAAAAATCAAAGAAAAGTGGAAAAAGAATTAACGACTATATGCACAGTCGCCATTTCTTGGATTTATGAAAAAAAAAGAAAAATGTCAAAAAGAGGAAATAAAGATTGGGCGACCGTTTGACCAGACGCTATTTGAATCTGCGCCCACTGCCCCAGTCGCCATTTTCACAAGAGTTTGAAACAAAAACGGGAAGGTCTCTTTGAAGCAATCTTGTCACGATCATTGTTATCCCTCCATGTTTTGATCAAGGGAGAGTCTATCCATGGCAAGAGCCCTAGTTTGAGCAACTAATCCACGCTGTAAATTCAGATTTTGTGATGATCTGCAAGAGCGCGATCGTGAAGCTTCCCTGTGTATAAAAGTGCACCCGAGAGCCACCATGGAAGGAGTTAGCCTTTCTTCTAGCCTAACTTTCATGCTTTTTTGATCGTCTTTTTAAGTTACTTTCTTCTACAAAGTTCTCCATTTTTAAGTTCTCTGCAATTTCTTCTTCTTCCTCTTCCTCCAATTCTTTCTCGCTTTTAAGTTATTCACTATTTTTCAAAGTTCAGTTTTTAGGTTTTTCACTGTTCATCTGCACGAATAGACCTCTGTTCTTCCTTATTTTTCACCATCTTCCTCACATTTTCTCTTTCTGTTGTATTCACCAATCTTCTTCGTCTCTTTCTGATCTATAACTTTCTCTTGTTCTACCTTTTATAATTCCCTCTGGATTTTAAGTTATTTTCTCTCTTCTCACCCTATGTTTTTAATTTGATTTTTTTTGTGTTGTCACTTTCTCCACTGCACCCTCTCTCTTTCTCTATTTTCTCTTCAAAACACACCCACGCACACACATGTCTTCACACTAAGTTTTGAGTCTTTTTCTTTCACATCTCCCATCTATTTCCTCCTCTATTTTCTTCACACATCCCTTTGACGGATCTTCTTCCTCCGGTCCTCTCGGCGGCGTCTACTCCACGGCGGGGCGATTCCATTCAAAGGCTTGGCACGGAGACGGCGGCGCTACTCTTCATCATCTTGGCTCTTATTTCTCTCCTCTTCTTTTATTTTCATTGCAAGTTGTAAATTTTATTTTCATATACATTTGTAGTCTTTCCTCTTAATAATACAAGTTGATTTTGAGTAATTGTGTCTTTTTAGTTCTCTTTCTATCTCTTCCAAATTTCTTTCCTTAACCCTCTCATATTCTTTAGATAGTTTATTTTCATGCAATCTCCATTTTCATTAGTTTAATCTCACTCAAAATTCGGATCTTCCAAATATAAGAATTTTCCATCACATAATTAATTAAAAATATTCCTTCTCCGTAGGATCGATCCGTATTCACCACTCTACTTGATTTTAAAATTTCTTAGTGAGTGAGTGCGGTTATTTTTTTTGAAATTGTGTGGCACGGCTTTTCAACGACGGGTTTAGTGCATATCACCTATTACAACCGTTGGTACTTTGACAACGGCTGCTCACGGCACATGACGGGAGACAAGAAGAAACTCAGCCATTTAATCAAGAAGGAAGGAGGCCAAGTAAGGTTTGGAGGCAAGGATAAAGGAAAGGTAATTAGCACAGGCACCGTGGGTAAGAATTCCTCCAACTCTATTGATAATGTGATGTTTGTTGAAGGCCTTGAGCACAATCTACTTAGCATAAGCCAGATGTGCGACAAAGGCCATAAGGTAATGTTTGATGCTAGTGAATGTAAAATCTTTGAGAAAAACTCTGAATATGTGCTCTTTATAGGTCATAGAGTTAACAATGTTTATATGCTAGACCTTGATGCATCAAATTCTGAAAGCTTGTGCTTGACTGCCAAGCAGCTCAGTAATGCATGCCTATGGCACCGACGGTTTGGACATGTCAGCTACGGCACTCTGCTCAGACTGTCCAAACATGGGATGGTTAATGGTTTACCAAAACTGGCCTACACAAAGGTTGACCAGGTTATGAAGATTGCTCTCTAGGTAAGCAAACTACAAAATCCTTCAAATCTAGAAATGAGGATTTGTCATCCATGCCTTTTGAATTTCTGCATACGGATTTGTTCGGTCTAACAAGAACAACTAGCATTAATGGGAAAAGGTTTGGATATGTGATACTTGATGATTTCTCACACTTTACATGGATTTTCTTCCTCACTGATAAGAATGATGCCTTTCTTGTGTTTCAAAATTTTTTCAGAAAAGTAAAGCAAGAAGGTAAATTCAAAATCTCCACCATCTTGTCTGATAATGGAGGAGAATTAAAAAATTCATCCTTTTCTGAACTATGTGATCAAGAAGGCGTAACATATAGATTTTCTTCTCCCAAGATCCCAGAGCAAAACGGCATTGTGGAAAGGAGGAACCGGATAATTGTGGAAATCGCCCGGACCATGTTGATTGAGAGCCAACTCCCAAGAAAGTTCTGGGCTGAAGCAGCAAACACAACATGCTACATAGTTAATAGGGCCATGGTAAGGCCAAAGTGTAAGAAAACCCCTTATGAGATGTTGAAAGGTAAGAAATCTAATTTGGCTTACTTTAGAGTATTTGGATCAAAGTGCTATGTGCATAACAATGATAAATTAGATTTGGACAAATTTGAAGCCAAGAGTGACATTGGAGTATTCTTGGGTTATGTTGAAACATCAAGGGCATATAAGGTTTTTAATGTTAAGAATCAAACTGTGAAGGAAACTCCACATGTTGTGTTTGCATAAATAAATAATAAATCTGACAAGGACAGTTCTGTTGAGTCTCTCCAGACGATTTTGATGATAACAAAACCCCGAAATTACAAATAGGTTGAAAACTTGCTTAAAACCCTCTCAAAGTCATATTCCCTCAAAGCAAATACTTAATTCTATCGTGCCTCAAAAATGCCCAGGATAAGTCAAACCACCTCATATTGTTTGGAACAAGAAGTGGTCTCAAAGTAATTTGTTTACAGGCTATGATTCATTGGCTAACATTGTCAAAATGCAGGTTTTCCAGACGAGCGGTCGACCGCCGGACAGGGCCCGGTCGACCGTTTTTCCCAGCATTGAAAGGTTCAATTTTTATAAAATTTCGGTCGACCGCCCACCTATTCACGGTCGACCCCCAGCTTCGAAGCCTCCATTGTTGACTTCTTTTCTCCACGAGGCTGAAGCATCTATGAATGTTATTTTAAACTCTAAAGTCCCCAGAAATCCCTGGAATTGTGGATCTGTGTCTTGGCCTGTCCTTGACCATCCTAGTTGTATAAAAATAACTCTTGGGGCAAAGAAACCCTAATTACCAAGGAGAGATTAAGGAAGCTATCAAGGGGAGAAAGGGCTGCTACTGTAGCTCCGTGAACAGTACTTCGTGCAAGGAGTTCTTCATCCATCTACAAGCTTTTCAAGTGGAATCTGAGACCAATCAACCCTAAATCAACTGGAGATCTAAGCTTCATCCATAATCTTCATCACCCACCCAGGAGGAGCAAAAATCAGAGTTTTTTTTTGGGTGTTTCTACTTTCATATTCTTCAAGCTTCAAGTGTGTGTTCTTGAAATCTCTAAACAGTTGTGTGTGTGGATCTTCTTAGATCCTTGTGTGTGTGTTTGTAGTCTGTCAGATTCATGTGTGTTTTGGTGTATTTACACCTTCGTAGGAGTTTTCATCTCAATACGAGTGTGTGTGTGTTCAGATCTTGTAATTCCTTACAAGATAGTGTGTGAATCCTCAGAGTTTGTGAGGGGTGGATGTAGGCTGTTGTCGTTGCATCCGAACCACCTAAAAATCTCTGTCTCTTGTGTGGTTTGTTCCTTATCTTCTACCCCCATTCTGTTCTAGCGATTTCTTAAATCGTCTCTACTGATTTCTCCGCTTAGATCTAGCTCAATTGATCACTCTTACAGCAGATCTTTGGTATATCACAAGGTGAGTTTGGATCGACAAGGTAAACCTTGTCAGGAAGATAACACTTTGTGTGAGTAGAATCTTCGGATTCACACCTCCGCCATGGTACCAAGGATCCGTTGTGTGTGATAGATTTCATTAAATCCAATAATTTCTATATAGATCTAAACTTCTTTGTGGCTGTTCTTCACACTTGTTTAAATCGGATAAAGTTTTCTTAAAACTTGTTATCACCCAATTCACCCCCTCTTGGGTGTCATTGATCGCGGGACTTCAATTGATATCAGAACTAAGGCTCTATATTTTTCAGATCTAACGATCTAGAGAAAGATCCAGATCAATGGCCAATAAGGGGATGATGCCTGAGGGTCACTCAATCCACCGTCCTTCATACTTTGACGGCTCAAATTACTCCTATTGGAAAAATAGGATGCATATTTTTCTAAGAGCCCAAGAGTACGAGATTTGGAGGGTGGTGGACAAGGGTCCATCTGAGCTCTCTAAAAATGAAGATGAATATAACCCTGAGGATATTAATGTTGGGTTCGGTGCGTTGGATTCAGAGGGGGGGTGAATGAAACCTTCCCTTAAAAATTTTGCTCAATTAAAATCTAATGCTCAGAACTGCGGAATTAAAGCCTAAAGGAATTAAAACCTAAGCAAGTCTAAGTCGTAGATAGAATCAAATCAAAGGAGCTTGTGCCTTAAAGCATTCAGACAGAGTACACAATTGAAGCGCTCCTAGCCATTCATCTAGCGGAATCAGATAAGAAATCAAACCAATGCACAGAGGATTTTAAGGTGATTCGGTCCTCCAGACCTACGTCCACCCCACACTCAAACCCGAGTGTGGATTCCGCTGACTAACAGCTTGAACCGCTGGGCCTCACAGCTTGCCTACAACCGTTGAGCATCACAGCTTGCTTCTGCTGGGCAATACAGCTTAGCCATCCGCTGACTCACAGCTTGACCGCTGGGCATTACAGCTTTGCCAACCGCTGGGGACTACAGCTTAACCCGTCCAGTGGAATCCTCCACTGCAAACGCTGAGCAACACAGCTTGCTCTGCTGACAAACAGCTTGAAGAAAAGTTTAAAAGAAAAACAAGATGGGAAACAAAACAGCAACAGAAAGCTGTATACGATAAAGCACAAAATAGCTCTCAAGAAGCAAGTTGATCTGGATCTGATCCAAGAGCCAACAGATAGCACCACTTCAACGTATTCTTCTCTTCTTCTTCTTCACGAGCTCTCTCTCTCTCTCTCTTCACTCTCCTCTTTCTTCTTCTGCTTCTCTTTTTCTTCTCACTGGATCGTGCAGGCTCTAATTCACTCTCTGCTTCTGCCCTTTCTGCTTCGATCACAATCAGTCTTCTCTAGAAGGAGAAGTCCTCTTTATATAGCAGTTCCAGCAGGAGCAACACTGGGCATGTGATTCCCACGCCTTCCCGTCTAGAAGGTTCCTCCACGTGTCATCATCCTGTCAGCCCTTCCAGCCTCAGATCACGTGCCAGGCACCAACCTCGGATCACGTGCTCAGTCATCTGCCAGTTTAATGACAGAGTTACTTCAGTCGATCAAGCAGAGATAAAACATTCTATACTGACTTTATGTATGTATAAAACAACCAATGTATAGACATGTCATTTACGTGCATGAGAAAATAATGTACAGACTTGCTGTGCCTAGAGTTTAAGCATGGATGCACAATGCACAAGCTAAGTGTGTGCATGTGTGGACTTCGAATTCATGCGACAGCAATGTATAGACTTTGAACGCGTGCAATGCAGCAAGGCAATGTATAGACTTTATGTGCAATGCAAAGGCTGTACTGACTTCGTGTGTGTGCTAAAACAGTGAACGTAGGTAAAGACAAGAATGTATAGACTTGATGGCATATGATGCAGTAATGTATAGACTTGATGCACAAACATATCTCTACGATGTATAGACTTAGTGTATGCAACATGAGACGCTGGAGTGTATGTTGAGACACAACATGAGACGCTAAGTGAGACGGATTGCAATGTTCAGACTTGACATATTTAAAGTGCATGCGATGCGATGTACAGACTTAACATGAGACGCTAAGTGAGACGGATTGCAATGTTCAAACTTAACATGAGACGCTAAGTGAGACGGAGAATGATGCACTTGCTGGCAGACGATGTATAGACTTAATATGAGACGCTAAGTGAGACGGAGCACAATGTGCAGACTTTGCATATGCATGAAGATTACAGTAAAGAATGTATAGACTTTGCTACCTATCGATGATGCGTGAATGCACACGATGTATGGACTTGGCAAGTGATACAAGCACAGGCGGCAATGTATAGACTTGACCGATGCATAGACTTTGTGTGTGCATATGCCAAGACCATGTACAGACTTGAAGAAATGCATGCAGCGATGTAGAGACTTGACCGATGCAAACTATGCAGAACTCTGTACAGACTTTAAGTGATGCATGTAGCGATGTACATACTTGTCGTGCATGAAGCAAAAGGGTTGCATGGACTTTGTAGAATGCAGTTGTGCACGGACTATATGCTCCAGACAATCGTGCACCAACTATATGCATGACGTTGTACAGACTTGCTAAGTCTGGAGTTATACATGAACACACAATGCACAGACTATGTGTGTGCATGTATGGACTTTGAGTACATGACATTGCCTTACATCTGTATGCAACAGAGTGTATAGACTTTATATGCATGAATGCACCATGTATAGACTTTGTGTGCAAGACACTGTATATGCATAAACGATTGTACAGACTTACTGTATGCATGAAATAGCCAAATGCACTGACTTCCTATATGCTCAAGCAGGACTTTCATTTAGACAGAGATGTTTATGATATACAATGCTGACTCATAGTGTTTGCTATCATCAAAATCACAGGGGCACAACAATTAAGAAATCCATGGTGAACTTTAATGCTATGAACATTATGCAATGTGCTATTCATCCTAATGAATACTCTCGTGTTTCTATGTGTAGCTCAGCCAAGGAAATGTGGGACAAGCTGTCGCTTATTTATGAAGGAACCTCCGAAGTCAAGGAAACCAAAGCCAATATGTTGGTCAGGGATTATGAGTTGTTTAAAATGAAACTGGAGGAGACAATCTCAGAAATATTTGCAAGGTTGACAGAAATTACCAATGGTCTCCAGGGCCTTGAGAAGGAGTATACTAACTCCGAACTTGTGAGGAAGGTATTGAGATCCCTTCTACCTGCGTGGCACACAAAAGCCACGGTTCTTGAAGATTCAAAGAATCGATCAACACTGTCCTTGTTCGAGCTCATAGGGTCACTGATGACCTATGAAATAAACATGAAGAGAATAGTTGAGGAAGAATCCAAAAAGAAGAAAACCCTGGGCTTGAAAGCCAACCAGTCTTATGAGGACTCTCAAGAAGAGGAGTCCAGTGAGGAGAGTATGATACAAGAAATATGAAGTGATCTAGAAGGGGAGGGGATGAATAGATCACTGTTTTCAACCGATTAAAAACTTACTGAAGAATGGTTCACTTAAAACAAGCAATCTCGGAGTTGAACCCACAAACACGCAGTGCGGACAATAGCTCGAGTGGATAGAAGGCACACCACACAATCACCACAGATAATCACACGAGAACTCAGAGGTTTTTGAGGTGGTTCGGTCAGACCTCCAGTCTGCCTACGTCCACCCCTCACTTCAAATCGAAGTGAGGCTTCCACTAGCACCTGCTAGCAAAGCAGACTCAGTCTGCAACAACGGCTGATTCACAGCTTCACAGGGGAACACTCACCCCTCTTCCTCCACACCCGGAGGGAACCCTAAGGACGCCAAGTCCCTAGAAACAGGAAACAATTTCCTCTTCCTCCAACCGGAGGGAATACTAGTGATTTGCAGTCACTAGAACCAAAGACCAAGGTCTCTCTTCCTCTGAAGCCTAGAGGGAACACCTCTTCCTCGAGAGGGAACAATACTGCAACCTATGTTGCAAGCGAACCAGAGAGAACACGTCTCTCTCTTCCCCTGAACACCAGGAGGAAACACAGAGAACTCTCAATCAAGAAAGAAAAACAGACAAAAACGAAAACAAGAAAGAAGGAATCCAAAACTCAGAAACTGGAAACAATGTAGCTCAAACTGAGCAGCAGACTTCGGATTTGATCCGTAAGTCAATACCCATCTTCTGATCACTCTTCTGCTCTCTCTTCTCTCTCAACTGGAACACTCTAGTTTCTCAGGGAGGCTCTTTCTCTTCTGCTCTCACTCAAATTTCTTCTCTTCTTTTTCTGGATCGAACTCTCTGCACTTCTGCTTTTTGCTTTTCCCTTTCGATCAACCTTCATCTGTGGACAAAGGCTTCAATATATAGCAGCAGCAGCAGGTGGATAAGGTGCAGAATGCGTGTGCCTCCCACACTTCATCCAGAACCTTCTTGCCACGTGCCTTTATAGCATTGGTTCCTTTAGCATTAGATCACGTGCAGCCCAGTCACTGGGAATATTCTTCCTCGGACCACCTTCTTCTTTTTGTTTTTCTTCTTCTCCTGCAAAGAAATAAAACGATCAAAACTCAGGGCCACAAAAACTAAAACTGCATGAGGTATGTGATAGCAATACGAGATGCACTGTACTGAGAACGACACGAGATACACAAGATTACTACAGTACAAAATAAAGAGAGAATGACACGAGGTCAAATTAAAACAGCACGAGGTAAAAAGAGAACGACACGAGATACATACTAATAAGGCTAACACTACAAAGAGAACGACACGAAGTATCACTGTAACAAAACAAACACTACGAAGAGAACGACACGAGATACACAATAATAAAGCTAACACTACAAAGAAAACGACACGAAGTCAGAAGAGAATAGCACGAGGTGGGAAGGAAATAACACGGAATAAAACGGTAGTAAAGCACACGATCAGAGAAAACCTGGACGAGGATAGAAGGAAGCAACACGAAGACATAAAAACAACATTAAGACACAAACACAGAAGATAACACGAAGACACGAATACAAAAGCAACACGAAGACACGAATACAAAAATAACACGACATAACAAACAGCAAAGAGAACGGTACGAGGTGAAACGACACTTTACTAAAAAGACTTGAATACACACGAAAACAACTCGAGTACTAAGTTGCTCGAACATACGAACGACTCGAAGATGAAAACGACACGAAAACAACATGGACTGAAACCAACTCGAAGACGAAAGCAGAAACTGACACGAAGTGTGGTCACAAAAATAAGAAGGACACTTGCAACGTACAGCCTTCATATGATGAGGCGATGTGAAGACTTTGCGTTCAACTGGATGTATAGACTTGGAACGGCTTCAAGGCTACGCAATCGAATGTATGGACTTTCACAAGGTATAGACTTGCCAAAGAACTGGACGATGTACAGACTTGAACAAGGCAAAGTCTGTACAGACTTGAGGGTTCACAACGTATATACTTTGGCAAGACAATGGCTGTACATACTTGAAGTGAAGACCAATGTATAGACTTCAAAGTTTAGCGGCCAAAGAATAGACTTGGAAACTTAAACCAGTGTATGGACTTAGCTTCGAACATGCTACAGTGCATTTGTATGGACTTTAAAGACTGATGCATGACGGTAAGATAATGTGTAGACTATGGCTTGGAACGAAGATAAAGATGAGGCTGTATAGACTCGGCCAGAACATAAGACTCGAAGACAAAGGGGTGACACAGATGGAGTGACACGAGGTGGCACAGAAAGCAGCACGAGGTACTGCAGTATACAGCACGCGATGGAACAAATAACGACACGAAGATAACCAACAAACATAGTTGGAACAACACGACGTACAAAAGGACAACACGAAGTGTGGAGGGATCAGTACGGACATGCAAGGTATTATCTCATGGCAGTTTTCCTGTTAAACATGGAAATTTCAAATGCATAACATTACTCAAGATATCAGATTAAGGAAGACAGTATTTAACATAGTGATGCTCATCATCAAAACACTAGGGAAGTCACAAAAATCCAACAATCTCCCCCTTTTTGATGATGGCAACACTATATTAAATAACAGAGATGAAGTGCAATGAGATTAAGTGAAGATAAGCTGTGAGGATAAGCAAAGCAGACACACAACACACTCGCCTCCTCTGACGACTCCCAAGAGCTCCCCCTGAACACAACATCTACTTTCCTCGCTCCCCGTGAACACAACATCTACTTTCCTCTGACTAGATAACTCAGGGCACTTATCTTTCGCTCCCCCTCCGCAAAGCACAAGCTTGCAAGACACTCTCCCCCTTTGACATCATCAAAACTAGGGGCAGGTCTGAAGATATCACGAAAAGAAATTTGCTGACAGTGGAGAGAAAACAATAGAGAGTATGGCTGATAAAGGAGAGTTATTGAGATGTTTAAGCAATTAAGAAAGCCATTAATTTTATGTGAGGATTTTGAGGATCAGTTAGTCAGACTGCGTGCAAAATGGTGAATGAAGAGTTGCTCCATACATAGAACCAGATTCTAAGCAAGGTACAAGATACCAGTATGGTCAGAGTAAGTCTTTACTCAGAGAGTATAAAGCAAGGAAGTCAGGAAAAATAAAGACCTGTGGTATTGAAAACAAACAAACCAAGACCTAAATGCCAAGTGAACAGAATCTGGATACCAAGAGGGAGAAAAAAAATTCAAAGATGGTCAAGATCAAAGATAAATCTGTCAAGTACACCTTTGACATTAGGGAGACACCTTGTTTAGAGGCAGGAATCCCCAGTTACTTGGTGGCAAGACCACATTACCCCTTCTGACAAGAGGACAGAGATAGTATTCTAACTGGTGTTGACATTAAGGTGACACCTTTACCAGAGGCCAGACACCCCAGTTACTAACCAGATATGTACCATTGCTCTGTATGATCAAGACAGATAATTAAGCCTGATTTATACTGCCATCTCATGACATGGGATACTTTCACTTCATTGATGAAAGTCCCAGTTTCTCAATGAACAGTTAACAAGGTTGTTAAAACTTCTTTCATGAATTTTTCATTAAACTGCACTTGAAACCTTGTAAATTAGTCTTGATTCAGTTTGAGAACAATACACCAGCTCCAAAGTTTTTCAGATAAAAACACTATATACCTCATTTTGGACTTAACTAGACTAAGTAGGTATGCTGTACTGGCTAGATCAGAAGTCAGTTACAGTGTAGGAAGATAGTCTTGAATTCAGATTTTGATCTCAGTGGGACTAACAGCTGAAATTCCAACAAGAAATTAGATGAACAGTCTTAACGGATAAAACATTCAAAAATTTCTTTTATCCACCTACTCAAACTGATTCTCTTATAAGGTCAGCAAAAGTCCGTTCAAAGTATGTTCAGATTTGGCCAAAAGAGCATGACTCCTATTATTAATCTAGCTCCCCCTGAGACCTTGACTCCAACTCAGACTTAACCAAGACATACCTCGAAACACCTCAAAGAAAAACAAAGTGATATCAATCAATACGAGTGAATCAGCAAACACTCATAATGAGGTTATTTTCAGCAACAGACAACGAGCATAGATAAGCATAATAGCACATGACAGATTATTCAGAGATCAATTATTCAATCATGAAATTCTGTAAATACCTAATTCTCTGCGTAATGTGCTAAATTTTTCAGTATCCAGTGGCTTAGTGAAAATATCTACAATTTGTGAGTTAGTGCCAACATGGATCAACTCAAAGGTCTTCCTAGCTACTTCATCTCGAATAAAATGATGCCTGATTTCGATGTGTTTAGTTCGAGAATGAAGTACAGGATTCTTTGCAATGTTTATTGCACTATTATTATCACAAAAGATGGAAGTGCAACCTAGCTCAACTCAGTAATCCAGAAGCTGGTGTTTTATCCATATAACCTGTGTGCCACAGCTCCCAGCTGCCACATAGTCAGCTTCAGCAGTAGAAAGAGACACAAAGTGTTGCTTCTTGGATCCCCAAGAGACTAGGCATCCTCCTAAAAATTCGCAGTGACCACTAGTACTTTTTCTGTCCAATTTACATCCTGCATAATCTGCATCTGTATATGCAATGAGATCTAAACTACATGATGCAGGATACCAAAGACCTAGATCATGGGTAGCAGATAAGTATCTAAAGATTCTTTTTACAGCTGCCAAATGCAATTCAGTAGGCCTAGACTGGTATCTGGCACACATCCCTACACTAAATTGAATGTCAGGCCTGGATGCTGTTAAGTAGAGGAGTGAACCGATCATACCTCTATATAATTTAGCATCCACCTCTTTACCTTTTTTCGTCTGAATCCAGTGAGGAGTTGGTGCCCATGGGTGTTGAGATAGTCTTGAGGTTGGTCATTCCAAACCTTTTCAGCATCTCCAGAGTATACTTGGTTTGATTTATGAAACAACCATCCTCCATTTGTTTGACCTGCAGCCCAAGAAAATACTTTAGTTCGCCAACTAAACTCATTTCAAATTCATGAGACATAGATTCAGAAAATTCTTTACACAATTTTGAATTTTTAGATCTGAAGATGATATCATCAACATATACCTGGACCACTATTAAATCCTTTCCGAGATTTTTGGTGAAGAGGGTTTGGTCAACCTTACCTCGAGTGTAGCCCTTGCTCAAGAGGAATTCAGAAAGTCTCTCATACCAGGCTCGGGGAGCCTGCTTCAATCCATAGAGGGCTTTATTCAACCTAAAAACCATGTTAGGCTGAACAGAGAAATTAAAACCTGGAGGTTGTTCAACATATACCTCTTCCTTCAATACCCCATTTAAGAATGCCCTTTTGACATCCATCTGCTGTAGCCGAATGTTCCTAGAGCATGCAAATGCAAGCAGAATTCGTATAGCTTCCATCCTAGCCACTGGGGCATAGGATTCATCAAAATCCACACCAAATTCCTGACTGTAGCCTTGAGCTACAAGTCTTGCTTTGTTTCTAGAAATAGCTCCATTCTCATCAACTTTATTCTTGAAAATCCATTTAGTGCCAATGACATGAGTGTTATCAGGTCTGGGAACTAGTTCCCATACACTATTTTTCTCAAATTGATTTAATTCCTCACACATGGCGGATACCCAAGAATCATGTTTTAAGGCTTCTTCCACAGATTTGGGTTCCACCTGAGATACCAATGCAGCTAAGTCCTGTTCTTGGATAATTCTAAAATAAGACCTAGTCCTATGAGGATCATGCAAATTGCCTATGACATTTTCACTAGGGTGGTCTTTGTGAAATATTATCTCACCTGAGGGTTCACCTACCTCAGCTGCTCCTTCTTGCTGTGAGTTTTCTGGTTGAGCAGCTAGTTGCATTTCTTCTTCTTCAATTCTCTCCAAGAAATCTCCCTCATTAGATGGCTCCCTGTCATCATCCATCACTTTGTTAGAGAAATCATTTTCATCAAACACTACATGCGGTGTTTCTTCAACAGTTTGATCAGCTTTATTGAAAACTCTATAAGCCC
Source organism: Amorphophallus konjac (assembly GCA_022559845.1). NCBI lineage: Eukaryota > Viridiplantae > Streptophyta > Magnoliopsida > Alismatales > Araceae > Amorphophallus > Amorphophallus konjac. Next base: position 339,960,307 of record CM040121.1, on the reverse strand, counting down.
TTGAGGTTTCTGAATATCCGAGAAAAATTCCAGGAGAGCTTCTAGCTTCAAATTTGTCCAAACCATTCTTACCATTATTGTGGATAAAACATTTGGAGCCAAAAACTTTAAAGTAAGAAATGTTTGGCTGCTTACCCTTGAGAAGTTCATAAGGAGTTTTCCTATGAGTAGGTCTTACCAAGGCTCAGTTTAGAATGTAGCATGCAGTATTCGCAGCTTCAGCCCAAAATCTCCTTGGAAGTCCACTCTCAATCAGCATTGTCCTGGCCATTTCAATTATTGCATGTTTCTTCTCTCAACAATTCCGTTCTGCTCCGGTGTCCTGGGAGAAGAGAATTTGTGAGTCACTCCCTCTCTTGAGCAAAATTCAGAAAATGAAGAGTTCTCAAACTCTCCTCCATGGTCAGACTGAATTGTAATGATGTTATGTTCACCTTGCAATTTGATTTTATTGAAAAGTTCTTCAAAGTGAACAAAGGCATCATTTTTATTTGCTAAACAAAACAACCAAGAAAATCTAGTGAAGTCATCAACTATGACTAATGCATATCTCTTACCTGACAAACTTTGTATGCGAGTAGGACCAAAGAGATCCATGTGCAAGTGCTGAAGCGGTTTAGATGAAAGATTCTCAGTTCTCAACTTAAAAACTGCACGAGTCTGTTTAACTAGTGCACAAGCATCACATAGCTTGGACCCTAACTGAAATCTTATTCGGGGCAAACCTCTAACTAGGTTATGCTTAGACAGTTTATTCATTGTAGACAAACTAGCATGGCCTAGACGCCTATGCCAGTCAAACGCAACCTGTTCAGAATTAGCAGACATACACAAATGAGTTTCAGGATTATCATCCAGGTCTACGATGTATACATTGTTTACTCTATGACCTTTGAACATGACGTTATCAGAATTCAGCTCAAAAACAGTACAGGAATTGTGGTCAAAGAGTACCTTGTGTCCTTTGTCGCAGAGTTGACTTATACTTATCAAGTTGTGCTGAAGTCCTTCTACAAGATACACATCTTCAATGGAGTTAGTAGAGGACTTACCAACTGTACCAATTCCAATTATTCTTCCTCTGTTATTTCCACCGAATTTGACCAGGCCCCCAAACTTCATTTTCAGTTTGCTAAATTTGGACCGGTCTCCTGTCATGTGCATGCTACAGTCACTGTCAAGATACCACTTGTTATGCTCGGCTGCCAGGCTAACCTGCGAGAGTTCAGACAAAGTAATGTGGGACCCAATTCAAATTGGGTCCAAAGACAGTTTTCAATTTATCCAAATCACACTTAGGAATCCACATTTGTTTTACTGCTCTTTTCAGTGATTTCATGTAGATTGATTCTTCCTTCTTGGCATTTCTCAGTGGGTGTTGAATGAGCCTATTCCTATTAAAATTATGCTATTTTCGAGTAGAGAAATTGTTGTTTGGCCTCTTAGAGGAAACACGTGTGTGCTGAGCATAATTCATGTAACCATTTTTATTCAAATGAAAATTGTGCTGAAGGTGATGCATGTTCGCATGCTTTCCTTGATAACTATCATGCTGAATTTTCTTAGCGAAACTGTTCACCTTTCTAGTGACATCAATAGGAATGGTCGTGTGAAAACCCTTGTTCCACAACTGTTGCACAGGAACAGTTCTAGTCTCAGGATTTCCTGACTTAGTCTGCTGACCAGTGGATTGAATAGATTTGCTGGTCGAAACCTTCAATGTAGAGACAGATTTGGAGCTGGATGGGGTTTCCAGTTTTTCTTTGCCCTTGGCGGGGCAGAACGTGACAGTTTTGAATTCAAAGGGTTTTTTACTTGTGGGATTGTATCCTAATCCCTCCCTATTGAAGTTTACCCTCGACCCCAGAAGGGCATCCAGATTGTTTCTCCCCTCTGTAAATTTTTCTAGCATTTTTCCTTTGTCCTCAATCTCCTTCTGAAGTTCATTACATTGGTCCTGGAGTTCCAGATTAACTTTTCTAACCGCCTCATATTTTTCTGCAATCAGTCTAAACTCCTTTTTACTCTCTTCAGTTTTACTCTTCAGCTCATTCATCCTAGCTAGATTTTCCTCTCTTTCCATTCTAAACTTCTCGATCTCACTTCTAGCCTGATCTAGCTCAATGGCCATCTCCTTGGTTTTCATGTTGTCCGTAACAGCATTAGAGTGTTCCTCAGAAACTGAGTGAAACTTTCGTTTAAGCATTCTGTACTCCTTGGTTAGAAAATTATATTTAGCTAACAGGTCGCCATAGACGTCCTCCCAATCATCCAAAGTAAAATTCTCAAATAAGTTCGTTACCTCTTCCTCATGGTTGGCCATGAGGCAAGTCTTTTCTTCACCTTCACTGGACGAGGTGGCTTCTAGATCCTCCTCCTCGTCGCTCCATGTGCACAGCATGGCTTTCTTCTTCTTGTGCACCATCTTCTTCTGGTATCCGGGAGCCTTAGCTTGCAGCTCTGGACATTCACTTTTCATGTGACCAGTATCCCAGATACTGACATGGTGGATAAATCTCTTGATTCCTCTATGACGGTCACCTTAGTATCCCAGATGGGACTTAGCGACCTAAGGATCTTCCTGACAATGTCTTCTTGCTGAATCTCCTTTCCAAATCCTCTCAGACTATTGATGATCACAGACAATCTAGCATACATTTCTGTGATCGACTCCTCTGGCTTCATCTTAAACAACTCATACTGAGTTGTAAGCATATTGATCTTGGTAGCTTTCACTTGAGATGTGCCCTCATAAATTAACTGCAATTCATCCCACATTTTCTTTGCAGTATTGCACGCTGAAATCCTCAAGTACTCTTCCGGGTGGACGGCGCACTGTATGATGCTAAGAGCTGTCCAATTCAGTGTGGAGAGTTTAACCTGTTCCTCTGTCCATATGTCTTCGTTCGGTGGAAGTTGGTACGGACCATCTGTAATTACTCTCCAGAGCTTGTGGCTTTGAGCCCTGATGAAGACTTCCATCCTGTTCTTCCAAAAGAAATAGTTATTACCATCGAAGAAAGGGGGACGGGTGATTGACTTCCCTTCAGCAATGTAGCTGCGAGGACCAGCAGATCCGTTTCCCTGGCCGTTGGACCACATATTGGGAAATACCCGCTCTGATACCAAGTGATACAAGAAATATGAAGTGATCTAGAAGGGGAGGGGATGAATAGATCATTGTTTTCAACCGATTAAAAACTTACTGAAGAATGGTTCACTTAAAACAAGCAATCTCGGAGTTGAACCCACAAACACGCAGTGCGGACAATAGCTCGAGTGGATAGAAGGCACACCACACAATCACCACAGATAATCACACGAGAACTCAGAGGTTTTTAAGGTGGTTCGGTCAGACCTCCAGTCTGCCTACATCCACCCCTCACTTCAAATCGAAGTGAGGCTTCCACTAGCACCTGCTAGCAAAGCAGACTCAGTCTGTAACAACAGCTGATTCACAGCTTCACAGGGGAACACTCTCCCCTCTTCCTCCACACCCGGAGGGAACCCTAAGGATGCCAAGTCCCTAGAAACAGAAAATAATTTCCTCTTCCTCCAACCAGAGGGAATACTAGTGATCTACAGTCACTAGAACCAGAGACCAAGGTCTCTCTTCCTCTGAAGCCTAGAGGGAACACCTCTTCTTCGAGAGGGAACAATACTGCAACCTCTGTTGCAAGTGAACCAGAGAGAACACGTCTCTCTCTTCCCCTGAACACCAGGAGGAAACACAGAGAACTCTCAATCAAGAAAGAAAAATAGACAAAAATGAAAACAAGAAAGAAGGAATCCAAAACTCAGAAACTGGAAACAATGTAGCTCAAACTGAGCAGCAGACTTCAGATTTGATCCGTAAGTCAATACCCATCTTCTGATCACTCTTCTGCTCTCTCTTCTCTCTCAACTGGAACACTCTAGTTTCTCAGGGAGGCTCTTTCTCTTCTGCTCTCACTCAAATTTCTTCTCTTCTTTTCTAGATCGAACTCTCTGCACTTCTGCTTTTTACTTTTCCCTTTCGATCAACCTTCATCTGTGGACGAAGGCTTCAATATATAGCAGCAGCAGCAGGTGGATAAGGTGCAGAATGCGTGTGCCTCCCACACTTCATCCAGAACCTTCTTGCCACGTACCTTTATAGCATTGATTTCTTTAGCATTGGATCACGTGCAGCCCAGTCACTGGGAATATTCTTCCTCGGACCACCTTCTTCTTTTTATTTTTCTTCTTCTCCTGCAAAGAAATAAAACGATCAAAACTCAAGGCCACAAAAACTAAAACTGCATGAGGTATGTGATAGCAATACGAGATGCACTGTACTGAGAACGACACGAGATACACAAGATTACTACAGTACGAAATAAAGAGAGAATGACACGAGGTCAAATTAAAACAGCACGAGGTAAAAAGAGAACGACACGAGATACATACTAATAAGGCTAACACTACAAAGAGAACGACACGAAGTATCACTGTAACAAAACAAACACTACGAAGAGAACGACACGAGATACACAATAATAAAACTAACACTACAAAGAAAACGACACGAAGTCAGAAGAGAACAGCACGAGGTGGGAAGGAAATAACACGGAATAAAACGGTAGTAAAGCACGCGATCAGAGAAAACCTGGACGAGGATAGAAGGAAGCAACACGAAGACATAAAAACAACATTAAGACACAAACACAGAAGATAACACGAAGACACGAATACAAAAGCAACACGAAGACACGAATACAAAAATAACATGACATAACAAACAGCAAAGAGAACGGTACGAGGTGAAATGACACTTTACTAAAAAGACTTGAATACACACGAAAACAACTCGAGTACTAAGTTGCTCGAACGTACGAACGACTCGAAGACGAAAATGACACGAAAACAACATGGACCGAAACCAACTCGAAGACGAAAGCAGAAACTGGCACGAAGTGTGGTCACAAAAACAAGAAGGACACTTGCAACGTACAGCCTTCATATGATGAGGCGATGTGAAGACTTTGCATTCAACTGGATGTATAGACTTGGAACGGCTTCAAGGCTACGCAATCGAATGTATGGACTTTCACAAGGTATAGACTTGCCAAAGAACTGGACGATGTACAGACTTGAACAAGGCAAAGTCTGTACAGACTTGAGGGTTCACAACGTATATACTTTGGCAAGACAATGGCTGTACATACTTGAAGTGAAAACCAATGTATAAACTTCAAAGTTCAGCGGCCAAAGAATAGACTTGGAAACTTAAACCAGTGTATGGACTTAGCTTCGAACATGCTACAGTGCATTTGTATGGACTTTGAAGACTGATGCATGACGGTAAGACAATGTGTAGACTATGGCTTGGAACGAAGATAAAGATGAGGCTGTATAGACTTGGCCAGAACATAAGACTCGAAGACAAAGGGGTGACACAGATGGAGTGACACGAGGTGGCACAGAAAGCAGCACGAGGTACTGCAGTGTACAGCACGCGATGGAACAAATAACGACACGAAGACAACCAACAAACATAGTTGGAACAACACGACGTACAAAAGGACAACACGAAGTGTGGAGGGATCAGTACGGACATGCAAGGTATTATCTCATGGCAGTTTTCCTGTTAAACATGGAAATTTCAAATGCATAACATTACTCAAGATATCAGATTAAGGAAGACAGTATTTAACATAGTGATGCTCGTCATCAAAACACTAGGGAAGTCACAAAAATCCAACAGAGTAATGAAGAAGAAGACTTGGCTATGCTGACCCACCAAGTGAAGAAATTTCTGAGAAGAAAGAAGAATTTCCAAGGAAAATTTAGAAAAGGGCAAAGGAAGTCCGTTCAAACCAAGGGTGAGTCAAGCAAGCCAAATAGCATTATATGCTATGACTGCAAGAAGCCCGGGCACATGAAAGGTGAATGCCCAGAATTGAAGAAAAAGTTCAACAAGGATAAGTTCAAGAAACCAAAAGCTATGGTCGCCACATGGAGCGACGAAGAGGAAGAGCAGTCTGAAGAAGAGCTGGGGAGCTCATGGAAAGCCTGTGCCTCATGATGGCACATGATGATGACTCAGCCGAGGTAAATTATGACCCTGATGTTATTTCAAATGAACAATGGGAGTCTGAATATGAAAAGTTGTATATTAAATACAGATAAATCAGATCTGAAAATAAATCTCTGAAAAAGAAAATTGATGATTTAACACATGAGGATGCTTCTGTTAAGTTTAAGAAATTAGAACAGGAATGGTTTGAACTAACTGAGGAAAAAGAAACATTGTTACAAACAATTTCATATTTTGAAAAAGTCAAAGAAGAGCTATCATGTAAAATGTCTGAAATTGAAAAAGTTTGTGAAAAGCTCAAGAATGAAAAAGAAATTCTGGCATCCTCAATTTCAGAAATTGAAAATAAAAATGTGAGCTTGAATAAAGAGGTGACTGACTCGCAGTTCACTCTCTCTAGGTTTGTTAAAGGGAAACAAAATCTAGATAATGTGTTGGGAGTTAAAGTTAACTTCTGGAAAGAAGGATTGGGGTACATACCCCAGAACAAAAAATCCCTTGAGCACAAGATTACTACATCTTACGTGCATAAAAAGGAAAATGATTATGCTTCATGCTCACATACCAAACCCAAACATGTTCAATCTAAACCACACAAATATCAAAGAAGATTCTCAAATGTCAACTGCTTTCATTGTGGTAGATTTGGTCATGTAATTACTAATTGTTGTTTCAAACAAAGCACATAAAAAAATCATGTTGTTTGGACAAAGAAAAGATCTGTGCAGAATTGGACTAACTCCTATGGACCCAAATTTGTTTGGGTACCAAAAATAATTGCATGAGAATGTTATTTTTTTTGTATATATGCCTTGAAGCCAGGGGGAGCAAATGGTATCTAGACAGCGGTTGCTCAAGGCATATGACAGGGGACAAAAAGGTGTTCTCTACTCTGCAAGATAAAGATGGGGGGCTGGTTGCCTTTGGTGAAAAGGACAAAGGTAAAATCATTGGAATTGGCAACATAGGTCAGAATTATGAAATTCTTATCAAAAATGTGCTCTTAGTGAAGGGTTTAAACCACAATCTTTTAAGCATAAGCCAACTATGTGACAAGGGTTTTAAAATTATTTTTGACGAAATAAATTGCCTTGTCATGAATAAAATCTCTAATCAAATCAAATTCATCGGCAAAAGGAATAACAATGTGTATACTGTTGATCTTGATGATGTTGCCGGTGATGATGTGTGCTTGGTAGCAAACAACCATGATAATGCATGGCTATTGCACCGAAGACTAGGTCATGCTAGTTTTGGAGTAATCTCCAAATTGTTTAGACATGACTTGGTAAATGGGCTGCCTAAATTAAAATTTAAAAGTGATAAGATCTGTGAGGCTTGCACAAAAGGTAGGCAAACACGTATCTCTTTCAAAAATAAAAACATTATTTCTACTGCTAGGCCTCTAGAACAGCTGCACCTTGATCTTTTTGGTCCGACTAAGACATCCAACCTAGGAGGAAAATCTTATAGATTTGTAATTGTTGATTATTACTCCAGATTTACATGGGTGTTATTTTTAGTCAATAAAAGTGATGCCTTGATGGAGTTTCAAGTGTTTTACAGGAAAATCCAAAATGATAAAGGATATCTCATCATCACAATTCAAAGTGATCATGGTGGTGAGTTTGAAAATCATAATTTCAGCAGTTTTTGCCAGGAGCAAGGATATACGCACAACTTCTCATCACCCAAGATGCCTCAACAAAACGGAGTAGTGGAGAGGAAAAACAGGACCTTGATTGACATGGCACGGACTATGTTGAGTGAGAACTCCCTACCTAAATACTTTTGGGCTGAGGCGGTAAGTACAGCATGCTACATCATCAACAGGGTGATTGTAAGGCCCATTTTGAAGAAAACCCCATATGAACTCTACAAGGGTAAGAAACCAAACATTTCCTATCTTAAACCCTTTGGGTGCCCATGCTTCATCCTGAATAACGGTAAGTCCAACCTAGATAAGTTTGATGAAAAGAGTGACAAAGGAATCTTCCTAGACTATGCATCAAATTCTAGAGCTTACCGGTTATTCAATAAAAGGACTTTGGTTGTTGAAGAAAGTCCTCATGTCATTTTTGATGAATCTGAATTAAAACAGACAAATCAAATTTCTTTTACCTTGGATGCAGATGAAGCTCCTAAACAATTAAATGATGCTGGAACATCTGAGGTTAAAGATGAACCAACTGAAGGGACCTCGAGTAAGAGTGAAAAGGATGAAGATCCATCAATAGAAACACTTCAAGAACAGCAAGTGCAACACCATGACTTTCCAAGTTCCTCCACGTTCTTAAAAGTTCACCACGCTGAAAATATCATAGGTAATCCTGAAGATGGGGTAAGAACTAGATCTTCATTAAGGCAAGTAGAGAAGAGGATTTGATGGCCTTTATTTCACAAGAAGAGCCTAAAGATATTCATGAAGCTCTTCAAAATGAATCATGGATTCAGGCTATGTATGAAGAGCTACACCAGTTCTAAAGAAATGAAGTGTGGTCTCTCGTGCCGCGTCCCAAGAATCATCTTGTAATTGGAAGCCGTTGGGTTTTCAGAAATAAACTAAATGACACAGGATTGGTTGTTGGAACAAGGCCTGGCTTGTAGCCAAAGGGTATAGCCAGGAAATGGGTATTTATTTTGATAAGCCATTTGCCCCGGTTGCTTGGTTAGAAGCAGTCTGGATTCTATTATCCTTTGCTTGCTCTCTCGACTTCAAATTATTTCAAATGGATGTTAAATCTCCCTTTCTAGATGGGTACATCAAAGAGGATGTTTTTGTAGAATAACTTCCAGGCTTTGAAGACTCAAAACATCCAAAGCATGTGTACAAGTTGCAGAAGGCCTTGTACGGATTGAAGAAAGCTCTAAGGGCATGGTATGAAAGGCTCACTTCATTCCTGATTGAAAATAGTTTTAAAAGAGGTAAGGTAGACCAAACACTCTTCACGAGAAAATCAGGTAAAGACATTAGTAGTTCAAGTGTATGTGGATGACATTATTTTTGGAGCTACTAATAATGCCTTATGTAATGAATTTGCAGAAATTATGCAAGGAGAATTTGAGATGAGTTTAATGGGTGAACTTACATTCTTTCTTAGATTGCAGGTGAAGCAAACATCTGAAGACATTTTCATAAACTAAGCTAAGTACACATTGAAGCTAATAAAAAATATGGGATGGCTGAAGCAAAACCCTTGTCAACTCCGATGGCCACAACCATGAAGTTAGATAAAGATGAAAATGATAAAACAGTAGATCCCACACTGTTTCTAGGTATGATCGGATCACTACTGTATCTCATAGCATGCCACCCTGACATTCAATTCAACGTATGTCTATGTGCTCATTTTGTCACGCCCCGTACTATATACCGTCGAGGTATTGTCCGCTTTGGCCTACCGGTCTCACGGTTTTATCCCTTTTTAACAGTGATCGGCACCAGAATGGGGGACTTCCCGGGCAGGTCACTCATCCCAGTACTACTCCCCATTAAGCACGCTTAACTTCGGAGTTCTTTTCAAGAACTGAGCCGATACTTCAAAAGGCGCCTCGATGATATAGAGTACAACTTAGCTATATTTGAGGGTGTTACAATCTACCCCTCTTATATAGGCGACGTCCTCGTCGCTGGGCACATATACCACACAATCAAACCCCCAGGCAGGTAGGATTCTAGAGGTGGCTCCTACATGCTCAAGAGGTGGCTCCCACTATGTAGCACTTTGTCCCATTGCGGGTTCAAGAGGTGGCTCCCATAGCGTAGCACTTTACCCTGCATGGCACTTAGTTCCCACACTTCCGGCTGGGGTGTGGCTCTGATATCATTCTGTCATATCCCGTACTCTATACCGTCGATGTATTGTCTGCTTTGGCCTACCGGCCTAACGATTTTATCCCTTTTTAAGGGTGATCGGCTCCAGAATGGGGGACTTCCCGGGCAGGTCACTCATCCCAGTACTACCCCCCATTAAGCACGCTTAACTTCGGAGTTCTTTTCAAGAACTGAGCTGATACTTCAAAAGGCGTCTCAATGATATAGAGTACAACTTAGCTATATTTGAGGGTGTTACACGTTTTCCATCATGTCCTAAAGAATCTCATCTAATGGTTGTTAAACGCATTTTTCGTTACTTAATTGTCACAATAGATTTTGGCTTGTGGTTTCCCATCGATAGTTCATTTGATTTGATTGCATACACCGATGCGGATTATGCAGGATGTATTGTAGATCGCAGAAGTACTTGTGGGTACTGCCAGTTTCTTGGTGGATACCTAGTTTCATGGGCCTCCAAGAAGCAACATTCTGTAGCTCTCTCAACGGCCGAGGCTGAATATGTAGCCGCCGAAAGTTGTGGAGCACAAGTACTTTGGATCAAAAATCAATTACTTGATTTAGATGTTGAGATGAAATGTGTTCCAATCCTGTGTGACAACACCAGTGCAATCAATTTGTCAAAAAATCATGTTCAACATTCTAGGACAAAACACATTGACATTCGACATCATTTTCTCAGAGATCATGTAGGAAAAGGGGTCCTTGAATTGAATTTCATTGACACACACAATCAGCTAGCTGATATTTTCACAAAACCCCTAAACTAGGATCAATTCAGCAAGATAAGAAGAGAACTTGGCATGTGCAAGGGTGAGAGCATACATACATAGGTCTGCACTTAGGGTAAGGGCTGCACTTATAGAAACTCATATGCATTAAGGGTAGATTAACATGCATATTGTATGTACTTATTTTCAATATCTTGTGTGTATTTACATCACTGCATGTTTGAGTGTATTTATACATACAGCCCTCCTTGAAAATCCTTCTAAATATGAATATTCATTGATTAAATAAATGTGGACCCGTATGACTTCTGGATCTAAGGCACCTTCTGAGGGGGAGTTAGAGAAGTTTCATCAAAACCCCATCTTTTCTCCCTCTCTCTACTTCATGATGTTGGTTCTATTTAGAAGGTCGGCTGATGGTGCTCATATCAAAAAAAAGAAACAAAAAAAAGAAACAAAAAATAAATAAATAACAAATTTTGAATTTTTAGATTACTTCGGCCGACCGCCAGCCCCGGTCCGGTCGATCGAACCCGGTGAACTGGGCCAGTCGAACCAACATCCGAACCCCATTTAAAGGGGCCTTCACACTCCACTTCTTCATTCCAATGCCCCTACTCTCTCTCCTACCCTATTTCCTGACCCTAGAACACTAAAACTCCACTTCCCTAGCCCAAAAACCTACTTCTTCTACTTCTTCCTTCACCCGCACAAGATCCAGTCGATTCGTCACGGTTTCAGGACGATATCTCCGCGGCAGTTTGTGCGTTCGTCAAGATCTACCAAAGGTTCCAGATTGTGGAGAAGATCATTCCAAGCCCTAGGAGTGTCTTTTGGTCCATCTTCATCCCCTGGGTTGAGATTGATCCTTCAAGGGTTTCCCGGTGAGTCTTCTAGTCTAGGATGCCGTCTCGACGGAGTTCTCGGTGTTCTGCCCAACGGGAACCCAGCGGTCAGAGACGAGAGGCCCAGGCTCCTCCACCACAGTGGGCACCTGCACCTCGTCGTGTACCTCGTTTGCCTCCACGGCCCATTATCGACCCGATTGGTTGATTTCGATGAGGTGAATGATATTTTGCCCGATTTATGTGCACTTTTTGAGATTCAAGAGGGTTGGAGTGATTTTGTCACCAGATATACTAGGTATTATCCTAACTTGGTGCAGCAATTTTATGGAAACTTGATTGAGAGAAATGAAGAGCTATACACAGTTGTTTAAGAAGTTGAGATACATATTACACCCGATCTTTTTCAGTGAGCCTTAGGAGTCTTGGCCAAGGGTGCTGACATGACCTTTGGTCATGGTGAAGTTGAGGCTACTTTTATTGCCATGATAAACTGTGATTATGTGCATGGTGTCAGTGATTTGATTCAGTTGAATGCCAACTATTTCCCACCACTACAGCGGATTCTACACCACATGTTTACATCACTTATCTATCCCAAAAGTGGGAGCAGAAATGAAGTGATAGAGGTTCACAGATTTCTATTTTATCATGTTATGAATGGAAGCTTAGTAAACATGGGTCGGCTCATGACAAACTTGATCGGGACATGTCGAACCCAACTAAGGAGATCATTACCTTATGCTTCATAGCTGACAGGAGTGTTTGTATATGCTGGGATTTACCTTGGTGATGAAACATTTGTTCGAGTTAGACAGGATGATATCTACAACCACCATAAAATCTTCTCATATTTTGGATATTACTATGGTCCCGATGGCAAGCTACGCCAAGAAATACCCGTTTCTGGGGAAGAAGCTGACAATGAAGGAGAGCAGGAATAGGAGCAGCAGCAGGCTCAAGGGGAAGTCCCCTCTCTAGTCTAGGCAGAGGATCAGCCTCCTCCACCTTCACCTCATCATATGGATCCAGAGATGCCTTCCCTACCACAGTTCTTTCGTGAGGAGTCTTCTACTCAGGGGGCTGGATAGTACTCTTGGGTAGACTATGAGACTTTTGACAGGCGTCTTACTGGGATAGAAACTCGAGTGGATACTTTTGGGGGTCACCTCTCTACCTTTGGGGAACGCATTGACACTATGGGTAATGAGATAGACACCATGTCAACTCGCATCGACTCCTTCTCCACCGTTCTGGATATCCTTTCTACTCACATGACCACACTCTCCACCCATATGACTACCCTCATAGACAGTGTTGCTGATTCTAGCCAAGCCTTCCACATCATGAACTTAACACTCCTTGGAATGCAGCGCCGTGATGCGGCCCGTGGCAACTCCATTGCCCATATTCAGGATCGTCTTCAGCTTCAAGACCATTCTCTTGAGGACATCTGCCTCCGCCTTAGATATCAGCCTCCTCCTCCAGAGGATCAGCCTCCTGCAGATGACCCATGAGGATTTTTCTTTTTCTTCCACCCTCTAGACTATTGTACTTAGGTCTTGTCTCTTTTGAGTCTACTTTTCATTTATCCTATCCCCTCTTTGATGATGCCAAAGGGGGAGAAGTAGTTATGCAGGGTGACCCTTATATAGTTTATGCATGCATGATCTTATGTTCTGTATGAATGATCATTTGTGAGAACAGTTTGTGAGTTATGCAGGGTGACCCTTATATAGTTTATGCAAGCATGATCTTATGTTTTGTATGAATGATCATTTGTGAGAACAATTTGTGAGTCATTGGATTTTGTGAGTCAGTTTTGCATTTTCCTTTGTCATGATGTCTAGAAGTCTTGCATTCTCAATGTACTTTGTAATGAAATGATGAAATGAATGCAATTGGTATTTAATATCACATGGTTGGCTCTTGTCTCTCGTTTCCTATCTATTTAGCAAATAACGTGTTGCATGGCTTGCGTTGATTTGACTAAAGAAATGAGTTTTTTGGTTTAATCGCCTTGTGGACTATTGGCCTTGCTTAGTTCCATATTTACTTGAAGGCATGCCAATGCACTTGTAATCTAGAGTTTTGTCATCATTAAAAAGGGGGAGATTGTTGAGTCTCTCCGGATAATTTTGATGATAACAAAACCCCGGCATTACAAATAGGTTGATAACTTGCTTAAAACCCTCTTAAAGTCATCTTCCATCAAAGCAAATACCTAATTCTATCGTGCCACAAAAATGCTCAGGATAAGTAAAACCAACTCATATTGTTTGGAACAAGAAGTGCTCTCAAAATAATTTGTTTACATGCTATGATTCATTGGCTAACATTGTCAAAATGCAGGTTTTCCAGACAAACAGTCGACCGCCGGACAGGGCCCGGTCGACCGGTTTTCCCAGCATTGAAAGGATCAATTTCTATAAAATTCCGGTCGACCACCCACCTATTCACGGTCGACCGCCAACTTCAAAGCCTTCATTGTTAACTTGTTTTCTCCACGAGGCTGAAGCATCTATCAATGTTATTTTAATCCCTAAAGTCTCTAGACATCCCTGGAATTGTGGATCTGTGTCTTGGCCTGTCCTTGGCCATCCTAGTTGTATAAAAATAACTCTTGGGGCAAAGAAACCCTAATTACCAAGGAGATATTAAGGAAGCTATCAAGGGAAGAAAAGACTGCTACTGTAGCTCCGTGAACAGTACTTCGTGCAAGTAGTTCTTCATCCATCCACAAGCTTTTCAAGTGGAATCTGAGGCCAATCAACCCCAAATCAAGTGGAGATCCAAGTTTCATCCATAATCTTCATCACCCACTCAGGGGGAGCAAAAATCAGAGTTTTTCTTTTGGTGTTTCTACTTTCATATTCTTCAAGCTTCAACTGTGTGTTCTTGATATCTCTAAACAATTGTGTGTGTGTGTGGATCTTCTTAGATCCTTGTGTGTGTGTTTGCATTATGTCAGATTCATGTGTGTTTAGGTGTATTTACACCTTTGTAGGAGTTCTCATCTCCATACGAGTGTGTGTGTGTTCAGATCTTGTAATTCCTTACAAGATAGTGTGTGAATCCTCACAGTTTGTGAGGGGTGGACGTAGGTTGCCGTCATTGCATCCGAACCACCTAAAAATCTCTGTCTCTTGTATGGTTTGTTCCTTATCTTCTACCCCCATTCTGTTCTAGCGATTTCTTAAATTGTCTATACTAATTTCTCCGCTTAGATCTAGCTCAATTGATCACTCTTACACCAGATCTTTGGTATATCAAAAGGTTCAGATCGACAAAGTAAACCTTTTCAGGAAGATAACACTTTGTGTGAGTAGAATCTTCGGATTCACACCTCCGCCACGGTACCAAGGATCCGTTGTGAGTGATAGATTTCATTAGATCCAATAATTTCTATATAGATCTGAACTTCTTTGTGGCTATTCTTCACACTTGTTTAAATCGGATAAAGTTTTCTTAAAACTTGTTATCACCCAATTCACCCCCCCTCTTGGGTGTCATTAATCATGGGACTTCAAGTTCTGACAGGGAAAAGAAGGAGGAAGATGGAGAATTGCTGGAATCTAAAGGAGATCTGGAAGATGGCAGCCAACCACAACTCATAGAGCAAGAGATGATAGGTCGGTCGACCGAAATCCCTGCACACATGTTGCTGCCTGGTGAGTCTTCTAGCAATCTGCGCACCTTAAAGGATCATACTGTGCATAACATTATAGGTAACTTGCATGACCCCCTAGGACCAGGTCATTCCTTAAAGATGTTCATAATGATGACCTCATTGCATTAATCTCTCATTTTCAACCCAAAAGCATTGAAGATGCCTTGCAAGATGAAAATTGGGTCAATGCCATGCACGATTAACTCAACCAATTTGAAAGAAACTAGGTTTGGAATTTAGTTCCTAGACCCACCGACCAACATGTCATTCGGACTACATGGGTTTTTAAGAACAAGCTTGATGAAGAAGGGGCTATCATTAGAAACAAGGCTAGGTTGGTAGCTAAGGGTCATAACCAAGAAATTGGCATTGACTTTGAAGAATCTTATCCCCCCGTTGCTAGACTAGAAGTCATCAGAATCCTGCTAGCCTTTGCATGCTCCCTAGGCATAAAACTATATCAAATGGTTGTCAAGAGTGTATTTCTGAATGGCCTGATAAAAGAGGAGGTGTTTGTAGAACAGCCCCCTGGTTTTGAACTAAGTGATTTGCCTAACCATGTTTACAAATTGAATAAGGCACTATGGACTAAAGCAGGCTCCACGGGCCTGGTATGATAGACTTAATGCATATCTGACCAGGGAAGGCTACATCAGAGGTAAGATTGACCAAACACTCTTTACTAAGGTAATGAATGGACACATCATCATTGTACAGGTATATGTAGATGACATTGTGTTTGGTTCAACTGATTCTAACATGTGCAAGCAATTTGCTGAGCTTATGACAAGGGAATTCGAAATGAGTCTCATGGGAGAACTCCAATTTTTTCTTGGACTGCAGATCACATAGACAAAGGAAGGATTCTTTATAAACCAGTCCAAATATACATTGGAGGTCCTAAAAAGATTTGGAATGAAGGAAGCCAAACACATATCCACGCCCATGGGAACAAATGCATCTTTAGATGCAGATGAAAATGGTAAATCTGTAGATTCCAAAACATACTGAGATATGATCTGGTCTCTTTTATATCTCACTACTTCTAGGCCTGACATTCAATTTAGTGTATGCATGTGTGCTCATTTTCAAGCTAATCCTAAAGAATCTCATTTCATTGTTGTGAAAAGGATCTTAAGATACATTGCTATCACACATGACTTAGGGCTGTGGTGGTATCCTGCATCATGTTCTTTTGATTTAATCTCATATATTGATGTTGATTATGCTAGATGTAAACTTGATAGAAAAAGTACAAGTGGCTACTGCCAATACTTGGGTGGATGCTTAGTTTCGTGGGCTTCCAAGAAGCAGCACTCTGTTGCACTTTCCACTGCAGAAGCTGAATACATTCCTGCAGGTAGCTGTGGAACCCAGATTCTATGGATAAAACACCAACTCTAGGACTACGGAGTAGATCTTGGATGCACACCCATCATGTGTGATAATACCAGTGCCATTAACCTACCCAAGAATCCCATTCAGCATTCCCGCACCTAACACATTGAGATAAGGCATCACTTCCTACGGGATGAGATAAGCAAGAAAAACTTCGAATTTCACTTTATTGAATCTGAGAAACAAATTGCTAATATTCCTACTAAAACTCTGAGCAATGAAAGTTTTTCCACTCTAAGAAAAGAATTGGGTCTGTGTAGACCTCCCACTTGATTACATTTGCATGTTCTTGCTCATCTAAGTCTAAGGGTTCACTGGTTACAACAGTCAGGGGGAGTCCATCATGCATGTTTAATTGGCTACATTGTTCATAAACTGTAGGTTGTTTCATTCCATTGTATGACCTTTTGGTATATTAAATGATGTTGGGAGAATGGCAGATTATATCTGTCTAAAAACCCACACTATGCATGAGAAGATCCAAAGATCTAAGTTCTCTGCCTGGTACCATAGGTCTTAGTCATACTCCATTGCATGCTTTAAGTGTCTAAGCTTACATACTAAGTGCATTGCATCTTACACTGCAAGAAATGCCACTATTAGCGACGAAAATTTCAGACAAAATTCCATAGAGGTGGGTCTGGGACAGACCTATATGCCCAAAACATTCATTATGCTGTTGGCAGGCACTTCACTGCAAACTGCCCACTCTGGATATGCTTCAGAAAAAAGGATATTCTCTTGCTAATAAGTGTATTCTTTGTAATGGGGCTGAAGAGAGCGTGGACCATCTAGTCTTCTCCTGCAGTTACTCCAAACAGATTTGGACTAATTTTTTACGGAGATTTGACATCCACAGACATCCAAGAAACTCACTTTTATATGAGCTTCAATCACTTCAGGCCAACTTCCCCACCACAGGTACTCTCACTAAGCTGCTTAAGCTATTACTCCGATGCACGATCTAGTGGATCTGGAGGGAAAGATGCATTCAGATTTTCGAGAATAAGGAAAAAGGTAATGGCAGGCTATTAATTGAAATACAGTATGAAGTCAGATGCTGCTTGGAAAATAAACTAAAGTTTGATCAGCTCACCTCCAGGGAGCGACAGCTCCTAAAGCGTTTTAACTTCAGCCTCCCTTAAGCCTGGTCAAGGGTTTCTCTTATACACACCATTTGCTTGATTTATTTCAGGTTCACTAATTTCACTTGAGTGTCATGGAGGACCAAATTTGGATGGTATGATATCTTTGCTCTAGCTCCAGGTCTAGCTCTTGCTATTTTCTTTAGTTTCTTCCTTAACTATAGTCCATGCTTTGTGTGGTCATGGACTTCTCAGGAGAAATCAGTCTAGGCTTGTCTAGACATTGCCCACACATTGTTCACTCTCTTATACCTATATAGATTTTACCATTTTACCGATCAAAAAAAAAATTTCAGACGGAATAATTTGAGTTGCAATATCCATTTGAATTTCAAACGGATAGTTTCCGTCTAAAATGCCATCGCTATTTCAGACAGATACTTATCTGTCGCACTATCCGTCTCAATTTGAGACTTATATTCAGACGGAAATTAGTCCATCTGCAATAATATTAAAATTTCATATGGAAATACCTTTCATCTGAAATGCCATCTGAAAATCATGAGAACCCCTGCCCAAATTGGCCCCGTCCCCGCCACTCCATGTCACTCACTTCCCCCCACTCTCCCTCTCATTCTCTCTTTTGTTCGTCTCCCTACCGTCGTCACCGCCGGAGCCGTCGTCGCCGCTGCTGCAGTCGCCGTCCTCCCCGTCGCCGCCGACTGTGGTCATCCTCTCCGTCGTTGTCCTCGCCCTCGATCGCCGGCCGAAACTCACCGTCGCCGTCCTCACTTCGGTAGGTAAACCCTCTCGATCCCTCTCCCCCTCTTAGTCTCCCTCACTCCCTCTCCCTCTCCCTCTCACGTTCTTCCTCCCCCTCTCACGGTCCTGTCCCTCTCCCTCTCTGTGTTGGCCGCCCCCCTCCCTCGCCCTCTCTCCCTCTCTAGTTGGCCCCCCTCCCCCTCACAGACACACGCACCATTGGCCCCCCTCTCTGCTCCCACCCTCTCTCCCTCTCCCGTTGGCCTCCCTCCCCCACCCTGCTCCCGCCCTCTCTCACCCTCACTGTGTGAATTAGATAAATTGATTTAATTTAATTTTATTTAATATATTTTTTATTCATGGTAGGATAATCGGTCGAGAGGACGGGAACAAAAGAATCAGAGTTTTTTGTGGATAAACAGTAAGTAAAAATTTGATTTTATTTTTATATGTTGTTTCATTTTATTTTAATTTATGTAATCTAAATTACATTTATTGTTAGGGTGATTGGAGGGGAAAATAAAGCATGTAAATTAATTTATTAATTATATTTTAATTAATTTATGTAATCTTAATTAGAACAGACAAAATATCCGTCTCAATAGAACAGCCATTTCTACTTTTTAGCTTGACCATGAAGAAAAGAGATAGAGTTAATTTAATCATAATCATAATAAGATAGATAGACAAGTAGTATCAGAGGTCTTTACTCACAGTTAATATTAAAATTTATTAAATTATACCATCCAACTCAAAATTTAAGGTGTTGAGTGGAGAGAACTTCACTAATATAAAGGCACTATATTTTAGTCCATCAAGGGGTGTGCTGGTTTAAATTATAACAATGTGCTCTAATATCATACTAATGTTTATTGAATTGGATCATCCAATTGAAAATCTCAAGGTGTTAAATGGAAAATATTCTATTAATATAGACACATTCTATTTTAGCCCGTTTATAATACAGGTCGACTATTCTAACTGCTAATAATATTTGGGTTGGAAATATCAATTAAGAATAACTTCACCAAATGCACACCTCATAGGTATGCTTCAAATTTAGTTGAGTTTTTCCCTATTCTGTGATATTACAATCACAGAATTGTTGCTGAAAATTAGGCACGTCAATGAAATTGCGTTGTTGCAATTACCCACTCACCAACCAATACGTCAATGAGAAAATGCAATTCTTGGGACCTAAATTGTCTGAAGAGGATATAGTTTCCTGTGAACTTTCTCTGCACCCAAGGCACCTAAAACAATGAAGCCACATCAGATAGAGGGCTTCAATTTCTGGGGGAGAAACCTAGTGGGTGATAATCCTGGAGGCTGCATTCTGGCACATGCACCAGGGTCAGGAAAGACGTTCATGCTCATTACCTTTATTCAGAGTTTTTTGGCTAAATATCCTTCTGCAAGGCCGTTAATCATTCTTCCTAAAGGAATTCTGCCAACATGGAAGAGAGAGTTCCATCATTGGCAAGTAGAAGAACTTCCTATGCATGACTTCTACTCTGTTAAGGCTGACAATAGATCTCAGCAGCTTGATGTTCTTCAAAAATGGGAGGAGAACATGAGTATTCTTTTCTTGGGCTATAAGTAATTTTTTAGAATTATGTGCGATGTAAGAGACGAGATAGGGGCTGCATGTCAGGAGAGGTTACTAAAGGTCCCTAGCCTTCTCATTTTAGATGAAGGCCATACTCCCAGAAACGAAGACACAAATATTCTTTCTACGCTAGAAAAGGTGCAAACTCCCCGTAAGGTGGTTCTTTCAGGGACACTATTTCAGAATCATGTCAAAGAAGTTTTTAATATATTGATTCTAGTGCGTCGTAAGTTCCTGAACATGGACTCATCACGAGATGCCATGAGACGTATCCTAAGTAGAGCATCTATATCAGGTGGCACCTGAAAGTTGATGTAGAGACAACTTTCTTTGATATAGTGGAAGAAACATTACAAAACGATGATCATTGTAAAAGGAGAATTTCTATCATAAAGGACCTTCGGGAGATGACCGGAGATGTCTTGCATTATTACTACAAAGGCGATTTCTTGGATGAGTTGCCAGGACACATTGATTTCACTGTGCTATTGTGTCTGAGTCCCAAACAGAAAAAACTTCTAGGAGAGTTCGCGAAATATGACATGTTTAAGAGAATTGCTATTGGTAGTGCAGTGTACCTGCATCCATGTTTGAAAGATTGTGCTGATTATGCTTCTGGAGACCGTAGTGTCATGAAAGTGAAAGATCAAGAGATTGATAATCTTTTGGACTCTATAGACTTGAAATATGGAGTGAAGACAAAATTCTTTCTAAACATTTTGTCAATGGCAGACTCTGCTGGAGAGAAAGTGCTTGTATTCAGCCAGTACATTCTTCCACTTAGATTTTTGGAGAGGCTAATAATCAGGATTAAGGGTTGAATACAAGTACTTTCTCTCATGTAGAGTCTCATATTTCCCGAACTCTCCTAGAAGGACAATCAACCTTCTACTTGCCAATGATGGAACTCTCTTCCACGTTGGCAGAATTCCTTTAGGAAGAATGATTAACAGCCTTGCAGAAGGATATTTAGCCAAAAAACTTTGAATAAAGCTAATGAGCATGAACGTCTTTCCTGACCCTGGTGCATGTGCCAGAATGCAGCCTCCAGGATTATCACCCACTAGGTTTCTCACCCAAAAATTACAGCCCTCTATCTGATGTGGCTTCATTTGTTTCAGGTGCCTTGGGTGCAGAGAAAGTTCACAGGAAACTATATCCTCTTCAGACAATTTAGGTCCCAAGAATTACATTTTCTCATTAGCATCCTTGGATTCCATCTTGTTTGAGAGCCCTGGCCAGATTCAAAAGCAAGATTACAATTTATTAACTCATGGAATACAAATAATTTTTGAAGTTGGAGTATAGCCATTATGCAATCCTAACAATTCCTTTATGAATAAGTTGACCCAGGTGCATCTAAACTTGAACTCAGCCATTATACAAATGTAAACAAGACGAGTAGCATTAAGCTTAAACTTGGCTCATTTACTTAATAAATGAGGCAAGCTCAAGTAACTTGTCAAGCATAATAGTTCTTTGCACCCCTAGCAAGAACCATCGCACTCTAGGTGTAAGGACACCATCTACTCTATCCAAGCGGAGAAGGGACAACAGAAAATGCGGTATTAGCAACGACATTTTTCGACGGATTATTTATCTTATTTATCTTATTTATCTTTGATGTTGATCTGACTCAAAAATGTGGATTATTTAGCTTTGATGTTCTTCATTTCAAAATTTTTACAAATTAGATGTTATTTAATTTGTTATAAGCATAATGATAATTGCGTTGTTATTTAATTTTATGTTATATAAATACATGGGGTATTCCCTGTGAGCTGAGGTGCGTGGGTGCGACCTAACATTACACGCACCTCAGGAGAGCGTGTTAAAACCGTGTCAATGAGCCTTCCCGTTCAAGACTTTGGGATTGATGTGTATGTTCTCATTTGTTTACGAGAATGTATATATCTACCTCAAAGTCTTGAATTGTCCCGTTTGGACAGTCTGTGAATATTTGATCGCACTTAGGCAGTCATTTACTATATGTGTTTGTATGGTTTGTTGAGAATTTTGGTTGCGTCTCCTCACTCTTCTCTGATATACCATTATTGATTTTGAGTGTTTTCTTAACCACTTACTTGTAAGTGTTTAAGAAAATTTTAAAATCAATAAATATTTTTGGTATATCGGAGAAGTGTGGGGAGATGAGGTCGAAATTTTTAGCAAATCGTGCAACACATATAGTAAGTGATTGTGCGATCAAACCTTGATGGATGGGTTAAAAAGTGATAGTCTAATGAATAGTCCTCTTCCAACCGCAAATGGTCTATGGCGAACAATGTGAGGAAATGGTCGGGTTTATTTTCAGTAGTAATGATTTCAAAGTTAGGATGTGTATTAACATTTATTGGGTGCAGGTAAACTGTTGACAGATCGTTCATGGATATATCGTAGAATAGTTGACCGGGTGGTGTCAGATGACTTTAAGCATGGAGTTGAGAGTTTCATTAAATTTGCATTGGGGAATCCCAATGCAGCAACAGACCGTGACGGTCACATTTGATGCCCTTGTTCAAATTGTAGAAACTTGAGGTGGCATTCACCATGGGATGTGCAACATCATTTGTACACGAAAGGGTTCGTGGATGGTTATAGGAATTGGACGTGTCACGGTGAGGAATTCTTGAGGTATGAGCCCGACAATATTACAGGCACAAGTGGGTACGTGGATATGGTTATAGATGCTGTTGGTCCGAGTTTTAATGTTCATGAGGAACATGCATAGGAAGAAGCGCCGAATAAGACAGCCGAAAGATTTTATCAACTACTTAGGGATGATGATGAGCCGCTGTGGGATGGTTGTGAAAAGCACAATTGGTTGTCTGCAGTGTCACAGTTGTTGAATTTGAAATCTGAATTTCACATCAGTGAGACTTATTTTGACCGTCTCCTCCTCTTGATCAGTATGTTGCCTCGAGACGAGAAGTTGCCAGAAACTTTTTACCGTGCTAAAAAGATGGTCAATGAGCTAGGGCTTGAATATGTGAAAATAGATGCATGCCCGAATCATTGTATGTTATATTACAAAGACGATGCAGATAAGATATCATGTTCTATTTGTCACCATGACAGATTCAAACCTAAGAGAGGGGATAATTCAAAGCAAAAAGATATACCTTACAAAGTATTGCGATACTTCCCTCTTGTGCCTAGGCTGTAGCGGCTGTATATGTCCTCAAAGACGGCTCGACATATGACATGGCACACCGAAAGAGTACGCTGTGCCGATGATATAATCAGTCATCTTGCCAATAGTGAAGCTTGGACTCACTTCAGTCGTACTCATCTTGCTTTCTCAAAGGAGTCACGTAATGTTCGATTGGGTTTATGCACAGATGGTTTTAATCCATTTGGTGGTTTAGTGGCATCTTATTCTTGTTGGCCAGTGTTCATGACATCGTACAACCTTCCGCCGAACATATGCATGAAACGAGAAAATCGATTTTTGTCCTTAGTAATTCCTGGTCCAAAAAGTCCCGGACAAAATTTGGACATATATCTCAGGTCATTGATTGATGAGCTCAATTTATTATGGATTGATGGAGTTGTTACTTATAATGCATGTAGGAAGTAAAATTTTATTATGAAGGCTGCACTGATGTGGACAATAAGTGACTTCCTGCATATGGAATGCTATCTGGTTGGAGCACACATGGGAGGTTAGCATGTCCTTACTATATGGAAGATACCAAATCATTTGTATTAAAACATGGTGGGAAAGCATGCTGGTTTGATTGTCATCGGCGGTTGCTACCAAGTGACCATCCTTTTCGAAGGCAAAAAGACTCGTTTAAAAAAAAATATTGTTGAAATGGATGAAGCAGACTTGCAACAGGTGTCGGGTTGACATATGGCGACACGAGTGTAAAATTTACCAGATGTAGTACAATTTTCTGGTAGCACACGCCAACTCTCTAGCTTTGGAAAGGATCACAACTGGAACAAGAAAAGTATTTTCTGGAAATTACCTTATTGGTCAACTCTTCTTGTACGACATAATCTAGATGTTATGCATACCGAGAAGAATTTTTTTGATAATGTGTTGAATACGATCGTGAATGTAAAAGGTAAAACAAAAGACAACGCCAAAGCGCGTATGGACTTAAAGATGCTTTGTAAACGTCCAGAACTAAAACTATAGAACGTAAATGGAAAAACTGTGCAGCCTAAAGTAACCTACGTGCTTAATGATACACAGATCAAGGAAGTGTGCCAGTGGTTGACACAGTTGAGATTCCCATATGGATATACATCCAACATAGCCCATTGTCTGAATGTTAATGAGGGGAAAATATATGATCTGAAAAGTCACGACTGTCATGTGTTCATGGAGAGGCTAGTGTCCATTGCATTTCATGATTTGTTACCAAAGCCTATATGGGGAGCACTAACTGAGCTGAGTTAGTTTTTCAAGATTTTATGTGCATTAGAACTCAGACTGCCCTATGTACAAACTATCGAAGAAAATGTGGTCACAACCATTTGCAAGTTAGAGAAGATATTTCCTCCGGCATTCTTTGATTCAATGGAGCACCTGGTCGTCCATTTGTCATACGAGGCTATTGTTAGAGGACCAGTACAATTTCGATAGATGTATTCATTTGAGAGGTATGTCAGAATTTTTGTTAAGTTACATGTCGTCCATGGTCGGTACATGTCATTGCCATCTAACTTGTGGTTGTAGGTGCATTCATGAATTAAAAATGAAAGTTCGCAACAAGGCGAAGGTGGAGGGTTTGATTGCTGAGTCATATATTTTTGAAGAAATATCAAACTTCTATTCCATGTACTTTGAGTCAGAGGTTCTAACTTGTCGTACTCGACCTCCACGTAATGATGATGGGGGAGTTGATGATTCATCCGATCGGCTCTCTATATTTAAGCATCCTGGACGTGCGTTCGGACGTTGCTCGACACGCACGCTCGAAGATAGAGAGTTGTATGCCGCTGAGATATATATTCTTCTGAATTGTATCGAGATTGAATCTTATGTTGAGTAAGTTCTTAACTCACATTTCCAACGACGTCCATAAGTTGTTCATCCTTGTGCTACAGTTCATTTAAAGTAGTAGTGTATTGATATTGCAGACAATTTGATTCAGAATTAGCACAAATATGTCCAAATATCCAAGACGTGGACATTGAAAAAGAACGCTAGAAGTTTTTTGCCAAATGGCTGAGATATCGGGTTAGTGTCGATCGTTGAATATATATGTTTGTATATAAGTATGTTGAGGAGATTGAACCTTATTATAACTACTCAAATTTACATATAAGTTGAACACAGTCTCATTACTGATCAAAGAGTACAACAGATAAGATGGCCCCTCGACGGTTGCACGTGCCTATCTAGGATATATTATGAATGGATACAGATTTCATACGAGGGATTATGGACGAAGTAAGTCTACGATGAATAGCGGCGTATCTATTAAGGAAAGTTTATACAATGAAGTGGAACTGGACTACTACGGTATTCTTGATGAAGTCTTAGAACTTCAGTATTTGGGATGAGATAATCATGTATACATATTTAAGTGTCATTGGTTTGATCCTAATTCTGTTCGACATGACACAACTTATGGGATTGTCGATGTCAAACATAGGTCTAAACTTAAAACTTATGAACCGTTCATTTTAGCAGCACAAGCCCCGCAAGTGTATTATTCAAGCTATCCATCATCCAAGAATAAAGATTGGTGGGCAATTTGCAGGGTTAAATCAAAACTCTTTCCCACTTATGAGTAAAATATGAGTGAAAACCCCTCAGAAGTTGCCAGTGATGAATATTTTCAATCAGACGAAGTTGGCGTTGTCGGTTGCACGCATATTAATCTGGACAAATCTGATGAGCCACTATCATTACGTAAGGGAGATGAAGTGGAAGAAGTCGATCTGACGGAGCTAAATTTTGATGTAAGAGGGGAGAAGGAATCGGATGAAGAGGAAGTGTTCGAATCTGATGAGGCTACTATGGATGACCACGATGATGATGAGTTAGATATATCATCAGCATGAGGGAGGCACATTTTGATAATTTAGTAAGATAACCATTCATTTTTGCATAATTTTTAATAGCATTGGTCTAGCCTTATCTAATTGAGGATTAATATGTATTAATTATTTTGTTAGTAATAAAGAAATGGTCCGAGGAGGTCGTACTGGGAGTGGGAGGAGACAGGGCAGTGACAAGGGCTCTACTCCCTCCTCTTTGGCATCTTCTTCGGGTACATGTATATTTTAATTTTCACCAAAATATTCATTTTACTTATCAAATTTAATTCTTACAGGTCCCAGTATTTTCCCAATTATGTATATTTTAATTTTTAGCAAAATATCTATTTTACTTATGATATTTAATTCTTATAGTTCATAGTCCCCTCCCAGCACGACCACATGCGCCACCCCCACCACCTCCCGCTGCAGCCACTGTATATTTTAAGGCTCAGCAAAATATTCATTTTACTTGTGAAAATTAATTCTTATTGGTACCAGTGCCCTCCCACCACCTCCCATTTGTACAGGGCACACCCCCACCACTCAGCCACTTGACGATGCCGGCAGTCGTCACGAGGGAGGCAAGGCCCATGATGGACGCCGCCCGTGCTGGATCTCCGGGTAAATTTATAAGGTTATTATATTCATTATTTAGCCTTCAACTATCTAATATGAATATTTTGACATTTACAATTGTAGTAAGAAATTTGAACCTTACGATGCTGTCCATCATTCCACCGAACTAGTAATGGCACATGTGCCCGGGCCAGTATCATCTTTCAAAGAATTTCCGATGGCCGTCCGCAACAACTTATGGGACATGTTCTCAGTAAGTACTTACATAATTTAATTCAAGTATTTTCCAAACTCAATTCCCAACGGTATACTAAGTGTGAAACTTAATTTATTTATAGCGGACTTATCAATTCACGAGTGGACATGACGCGGCGAGATGTCGTTCAGCCTGGGAGTCTAGTATGAAGTCAAATTTTTGAAGGAAAGTACATGAGGCCCGAGAACACGCTAAAAATAAGGCTGGTGGGAGTGAAGACCGAGAGCTATGGAAGGAGCACCGCCCTCTATGGATGAGGAAGGAGGGTTGGGACATAGGATATGACAAATTTTTTGGCCCCAAGTTGATAGAAAAGTCCCGAAAAGCCAAAGCAAACAGGGCGTCACAACCGGGCACAAATTTGCATACGAGTGGGTCCGTCTCGTTCGTGGCTCATATATAAAAACTGGTAAGTAATGTTTCAATTTATCTTCTTACATTTTGTTAATATATATGACATTTTTTTACTATGAATTGTATAACATGTTGTGGAGCTTCGAGCTCCGTCGTTCCTCGAGGTGTTCGATAGAACATACAAAAAGAAGGGGACATATATTGTGAGTGAGAGAGCTCACTCAATAGCGGTAAGTTTATCTACATATACAACTTCTACCGTTCATTTAAATCGGATTGATTCATATGAAATTGACTAGTTATTTTATTCAATTTGTAGGAAACATATAGAAGAGTTGTGATAGAGAAGTACTGGGAGGGAGACACGCAGCAGTCGGAGTTCGATCCGGTAGAATGGGTGGCAGCAGCTGGCGTACCGAAGAAAGGTCGGCTATATGGTTTTGAGGAGAGCCTGAACTCTAGTGCGGTGATATCATCGTGTGCGAGTTCAGGCTCTGCCCAAGCTAGTAGCAGTGCCTTCAGTATACCTCCACCTACCCCCAATACTTCTACCAGCGACGTCAGAGACATCGTTCGATCGGAGATTTCTGATTTGCAACAGCAGATGCAGTAGCAGATCCGGGAGGAGATGTCCAGCCAGTAGGCAACCATGTTGCAGATAATCAGTGGCCTCCTCTCCCAGGCGGGAATTCTCCCTCATGGATCCACCACCACCACGGCACAGGCCCATCAGGTGAGTGTTTATTATGTTTTTATTTTGATAGAATAACTCAATTATATTCATAATTAATTTCAAAACTTAGTTTTCAAAAGTAACTTAATTTAGAAGAATTGGTAAAATTCGGGGTTTGGGGGTCCAAAATGTAAACTCGAAGCGGGAACATAGGGCATGCTAGGAGGAGATAGAAGCTCTGTGGATGGAGGCGCTCGACGGGGTTCTCTGCATAGAGACCCCTCCAAGGAGGCCAAGACGGAGGTTACCAGCGGGCCAGGCGCTGCTTCCTCACCACTTGGCCCCCCCCACCGCACGGAGCAACATCCTCCAGGCATCCTTCCCAAGACCGATGGAGAGGTAGATCACGTTCTAGAGGGAGGCGTCTGATTCCAATCTCTTCCAAACCTGTGACTTGAAACTCCTTGTTTAAGGCCCCATCTGGATCTCTACATCTAGGCCTACACTTTGTCCCTCCGGAAACTAATAATGGAGTCAAGATCGCCATTTATGAGAAGGCCGATTCTGAGGATCTCTTAGCAACTTGGTCCACTGCTTTGGTAGGGTATACGGTAGGCCTGTACTTATCATTCAGCCCTCTTCATTCATTCATTAAGTCCCGGTGGGGAACAAATGTGTTTGAACTCCATCTTCTACAGAATGGATTTTTTGTTTGCAAATTTGATTCTGAAGAGGATTTACGGCGGGTTATTGAGGGATTCTGGACCATTAAAGGTCACCATATGATACTTCGTAGATGGTCTCCTGATCTACGAATGGAACTGGATAGCCTCACGAGTATTCCCTTGTGGGTGGATTTCCACGGACTCCCGCTTCACCTTTGGACTCGGGATTTTATAGCGAAGATCTCTTCCATCCTGGGCGAACCTTTGTATCTGGACAAGCAAACGGCTTAGTGCAAAAGACTAGCTTATGCGAGGGCATGTATCATGATCTCGTAGGGGGAATACTTGCCTGACTTTGTTCATTATAAAGATCTTGACGGCAGCGTCAAGAAGATTAAAGTAACTTATCAATGGAGGCCAAGACGTTGTTCATTGTGCTATTCCTTTGGTCATGCAGATGGAGCATGTAAACCGGTCCTACAGAATAAACCAGTGCAAATTCAGGTTTTCAAACCAAAGGATCGCTCATATCCATCCTACGATTGTGTGCACACTCACAACTCCTTTGAGGTTCTTAAGTCAGATGACTATGATGCTCTGGAAGGTCTTGGTGTTGCAGCAACTCAGACCTCTGAGCCTCCCAAAGCCCTAGCGGTTCAGAGGACTCAGAGGGCTGAGCTCGCGACTCAGCCTGAGGCCAGCCAGGTTACCATATCCACGCAGGAGCCTTCTTTGGAATGTATTGCTAATACTCAACACTCTAATGACAGCATTAAACTAGGGGCTTCGTATTACTCAAAAGCCAAGGACCACATCCCTGTGGGAATGGCTGGTACACTCTCTGACAGTGCTTCTTTACCTTCTCTTATTGAGGATTTGGTGCCATATTTGGAGCCCGCCAACCTAAAAAGCAATTGTCCTTCACTTGATGGTCAAGCTGCTGCCATTGGCCATTCATCAAAATCCAAGGAACACAACAATGCACATGTGAATGCGCAGTGTTATGGCCAACCTCGCCTGGTAGCTGCTAGCCTCTCAGACCCGCAACCTGTTCGTTGTTTTGTTGATGGTGGTATCGCCTTGCCTGATGGCTTAGTGGAGGCCCCTGCGTGCAGTTCGGCTGCTTGCTCCACAACATTCATAGATGCCTTGGCAGCTGCCCCCACTTTAGGTGATGCTCCTGCCGCAGCTGGTGACCTTGGAGTAAGCGTGGATGGAGATGCATTGCAACCTACTGCCACAGCTGGTGGCATTGGAGTGCGTAGAGGTCCCACTCATAAAGCCCATGCTTTAGACAAAGCCTTGGACCCGCACTCTATTCTTCCTTTTGGTGCTGCATTGCAACCTGCTGCCACAGGTTGTGGCCTTGGAGTGCGCGTGGATGGAGCTACATTGCAACCTACTGCCATAGCAGGTGGCCTTGGAGCATGCGGTGATCCTTCTCTTAAAGCCCAATCTTTAGACTTAGCCCATGCTGATGCCCCCTCGGACCCGCTTCCTGTTCTTGCTTTTGGTGCTGATGGCATCGCCTTGCTTGACGGGTTAGTGGAGGCCCCAGTGTGTGGTCATGATGGTTCCTCCACAGCCTGCATCGATGCCTTGGTGGAGGCCCCCGCATTTGGTGTTACCCCTGCCGCTTGCGTGGATGGAGCTGCAGCACCTTCTCATCCTGGCACACAAGGTGGTCCCACGCGTGAGTCGGCTGCTGCCTTTGCCCATGCTGTAGATTTTGGCCCACCGCCCTCATCACACCATGAAGCGCTCTCCAAGGAATATCCAGCCCAGCATCATTCCAAGGACGCACCAGCCAAACACCTTTACAATTATGGTGCAGCACCAACTCATCTTAGAGGGGACAAGCCTTCGGGACCATGTGCTAGTAATTTCATTATGCAAGCACAATATGCTACACACCGCCCCACTATTAACCAAGATAAGCACCATCATTCATCTTTCAGATATCTGCAGGCTGTGGATGAGATGGACAGAACAAAATCTAGACCGAAGAGCAAAGATACTGATGGTCGGGCTACAATGCCCAAAAACATCTAATTTTACATCCTCTTTCCTCCATTGTTTTGTTATGAAGATTCTTGCCTGGAATGTTAGAGGCCTCAATAAGAGGGAGAAATGTAGAGAGTTAAATACTCTGATCAGAACCAATGCTTGTGCCTTGGTTATTCTAGTCGAAACAAAAATAAACTATGCCCATGTTATACATTATAAAAACTTAATTTGGCCAGAAGCTGAAGTTATTACTAATGACCTGTACGGTGGCAAAGGGAGAGTCTGGATACTTTGGAATCATAACCTCATTGATGCTCATTTGGCTGCGGGTAGTAGCCAATTCCTCCATATGCGATGCAAGAATAAGTTGAATCGGGGGGAATTCATGATTACTGGTGTATATGCATCCAGCTGTGTGACTGACAGGAGCAAACTATGGAAGGACATTATCTGTCTCTCCAACAACATCAATACTCCTTGGATGGTAACCAGGGATTTCAACACAATTAGATACCCACATGAAAAGCTGGGCGGCCGTTTGGTCACTGAGTCCATATTGGAGGAATTTAATCTACGCATTCAATATTCGGATCTTGAAGATATTACCAACTGCGGCAATAAGTTTTCTTGGACCAATAGAGGTGAAGTTCACCGTAAAATCATGGCCAAATTGGACAGATGTCTCATTAACACACATTGGACTGCTTCATATCCAGACAGTTGGCTCGAGTATGGGAATGAATATTTTTCTGATCATACACTTATGCTTATTAACACGGATAAAAG
This sequence comes from Amorphophallus konjac, assembly GCA_022559845.1. Classification (NCBI taxonomy): domain Eukaryota; kingdom Viridiplantae; phylum Streptophyta; class Magnoliopsida; order Alismatales; family Araceae; genus Amorphophallus; species Amorphophallus konjac. The sequence goes on along the minus strand of CM040121.1, from coordinate 339,928,994 downwards.
TATGCCAAAGGGCAAGCTCCCCTTCAGGTTCTACAACATGTGGGTCTCACACCCTGCTTTTCTTGACGTTATTAAAGCAGCTTGGGACACCCCGGTCCAAAGGTCTCTCCTCCACATGTACTTTGTATGAAGCTAAAGGCATGCAAGCATGCACTTAAGTATTGGAATAGAAACATCTTTGGTAATGTTCAGAATAAGGTGGCTGATTCAAAGAGGAACCTTCACCAAGCCCCTTAACGATGCTCTTCTTCACCAAGAAAAGGAGGCAAGAAAAAATTACTTGCATGCTTTAGAGCTAGAGGAAAACTTTCTCACGCAAAAGTCAAGACAGAATTGGCTGACATTGGGTGATTCAAATACTAAATTCTTTTATGCTTCCATGGCGGCTAGAAGAACTATTAACCAAATCAGGTAGTTTAAAGATCAGAATGGCAGTACTATCATTGACAGTAATCAGGTGAAGGCACACACTATTGACTTCTACTTTCAACTGCTGAATCAACCTCAAATGCAGGAAGCCCTTGACATAAACCCTACCTTGCTCCTCTCTAAAGATGACAAGCTATTTCTTAATGCTAAGTTCACTGCAGACGAGATTAGAAAGGTTGTTTTCCAATCTCTTAAAAATAAGAGCCCAGGCCCTGATGGCTTTCCAGCTGAATTCTACCAAGCAACTTGGCAAATTATTGGTAACGATGTGATCAAAACTTGCCTTCACTTTTTTACATCGGGGCAACTTTACAAACAGTTCAACAACACCTTTATTACACTAATTCCTAAAGTGGTGGGGGCTGATAACTTGGAAAACTTCAGACCTATTTCATTATGCAATTTCATCTACAAAGATATCTCTAAGCTTATGGCTAATAGAATCAAGAAGGTGATTTCAAAGATCATTAGTCCTCAACAGACTGTATTCACTAAAGGTAGAAGCATTACCCACAACATCCTTCTTGCTAATGATCTGACCAAAGACTTGCACTCTAAGGACAAGGGAAGGATAATTTGCCTTAAAGCTGACTTGAGGAATGCTTTTGACTATGTTGACAGGCGCTTTATTTACCACATGCTCATGAGAATTGGGTTTCCTGCCAAGTGGATCCAGTGGATTCGAAGCTGCATTGACTGTTGTATGTTCTTTATCCTCCTTAATGGTTCTCCTGCAGGTTACTTTAAAAGCTCTAACGGAATCAGGCAAGGAGATCCAATGTCCCCTTACCTTTTTACCATTGCAATGGAAGGTCTCACTTGTCTGCTAGAGGATGCGGTGAACCAAGGCCACATCAAGGTTCCTAAGTGTGCTGAAGTCCATGTTTCTCACATTACTTTTGCAGACGACTTAATTATTTTTCTTTAAAATGACATTGACTTAGTTCAATACCTTGCAAACATCCTTGAACTTTTTGGTAAATGGTCGGGGCTAAAGCTGAACCACTCAAAAAGCAAGGTATACATTGGTGCAAAGGTTCAAGACAAAACTGCAATTACAAATGCTCTCAGTGTGGATGAAGGTAACCTGGATGTTCCTTATTTAGGTCTACCTCTTATCTCCACGAGTATGAAAAAGAATCATTGCCAACCAATCATTGAAAAAATCAAAAATAGAATTAGCTCTTGGAGAATGAAACTTCTATCTAGGAGTGGGCGGTTGGAATTGATTAGATCTATCTTGTCCACCTACTCCATATATTGGTCTACGGCATTTCTTCTACCTTCAGGATTAATTCAGGAAATTGAAAAATGCCTGGCTAACTTCTTTTGGCAAGGGACAGGTCACAAAAAGGCTCCTCATATGATCAAATGGGACACTATATGCAGACCGAAGAATGAAGGTGGTTTAAATTTGAGAAAGTTAGCTGATTGGAATAAAGCTTGTTTGGTGAAACAATGCTGGGACATTTTGCATAAGGACACTTTGTGGATAAAATGGGTTCATGGTAAATACATTTCCAAATGTAACTTTTGGCACATCAAGGCATTGTCTTAATTTTGCATAAGAACTGACGGAATCCAAATCGGATATCCGGTTTGGGCCCAGCGCTCAAAAGTGCATTTTGTAAATGCACTTAGTTTAAATTTAAAGAAGTCGGATTCGGGGGTCTAAAATCTGAAATACCGGTCTGATCGGTGTGCCGATCATTCCAACACGACTTGGGAGATGAAAGTGACTTGTCAGAACTAACGTAATCTAAATCGGATATCTGGTTTGGGCCTGACGCTCAAAAGTGTATTCTCTAAATGTAATTAATTTAAAACATAGATAAGTAGCGGTTGGGGAGTCTAAAATCTGAAATACATGTCTAACCAGCATGTCGATCATTCCAACAAGACTTGGGAGATGAAAGTGACTTTTCAGAACTGACGGAATCCAAATCGGATATCGGGTTTGGGTCTGACGCCAAAAGTGCATTTTGTAACTACACTTAGTTTAAAATTAAAGAAGTCGGGTCTGGGGGTCTAAAATCTGAAATACAAGTTTGATCGGCGTGCCGATCATTCCAACAGGACCTGGGAGATAAAAGTGACTTGTGAGAACTGGTGGAATCCAAATCGGATACCTGGTTTGGGCCCAACGCTCAAAAGTGTATTTTGTAAATGCACTTAGTTTAAATTTAAAGAAGTCGGGTTCGGGGGTCTAAAATCTTACCAGTCTGATCGACATGTCGATCGTTCCAACATGACTTGGGAGATGAAAGTGACTTGTCAGAACTGACGGAATCCAAATCGGATATCTAGTTTGGGCCCGACGCTCAAAAGTGCATTATCTAAATGTTAATTTTAAAGATAGATAAGTAGGGGTTGGGGGTCTAAAATATGAAATACATGTCTGATCGGCGTGTCGATAGTTCCAACAGGACCTGGGAGATGAAAGTGACTTGTCATAACTGACAGAATCCAAATCGGATATCTGGTTTGGGCCCGACGCTCAAAGTGCATTTTGTAAATACACTTAGTTTAAAATTAAAGATGTCGGGTCCGGAGATCTAAAATATAAAATATCGGTCTGATCGGCGTGCCGATTATTCCAACAGGACTTGGGAGATAAAAGTGACTTGTGAGAACTGGCGGAATCCAAATCAGATACCCGGTTTGGGCCCAGTGCTCAAAAGTGCAGTCTCTAAATGTAATTAATTTAAGGGTTTTTTGCATGGAAACCATTGTTAAAAGTGAATTTGCAAAAAAAAACCATTCCTAAAAATACATTAGCATGTATATCACTGTGTAATCTGAATTGTGCAAAAATACCATATTTATTTACATGCATATCACTTCTTTTTACCAACAACTTGTAAGAAAACCACGCTTAAATGGTATTTATGCACTATTTGAATTAACTCAGTGATATACCTGCTAATACATTTTTAGGAATGGTTTTTTTGAAAATTCACTTTCAACAATGGTTTTCATGCAAAAAACCCTTAATTTAAAATACTGATGATAGCTAGGTTAGTTGTGGTCTACAAAATTTATGCAGTTATCGATTTGATATTATGTTTGATTTCAATTTATGCAATGTAATAAAATATTTAATTTATCTTCACACTAATTTTTTTATCTATGAATGAATGTTATTATTTTTTTAATGTAGGAGGATCCTTCTGCGGGCGGTGACAGAGGAGATGAGTAGGGCAGGGAGGAGGATATGGACGATGTAGAGGATATTTGATCAGCATGGGATTCGTGTTGAGTTTCTTATTATGTGTTTTGTTTTCAATACGTTAGTTTGATTAATATTTGATGTAATTTTAACATATTTTTTAAAACAATTTTATATTTTTTAAAAAAATTAATGGAAGTATTTCGGACGGATTTTCAAACGGATCCGTCTGAAATGTCAGACGGAATTACAGACGACCACTTATCCATCTGAACGTACAGACAGAATGTAAGACTACATACCTAGTCCGTCTGAAATTTGAGATGGATTTCAGATGCATACGTCTGAATTTTGAAACAGAAATAGGGACGATAAAAGGCCGTCTGAAATTATACATCTGAAATTTCAGACGGATATTGGAACGGTATTTGGGACAGATAATTTCAAACGGTATTTGTGGCTGATATTAAATATGTCTGAAACTTATATTTTTTGACGATATTTCACACGGCAAGCTTTCCATGTCAAATTTCAGACAGAATTTGTCAGAGATACTAAATCTGTCTGAAATTTGTAACCAAGAATATGAGATGACCTATTTCCGTCTGAAATTCGTCTGAAATCCGTTACAAAAGTATCTTCCCATGGAATTTCAGACGGATTTCAGACGGAAACTGGCTGTCTGAAATCCTACCTTTTCTGGTAGTGTTAGTGTCCATGTGTTGAGGGGGAGATGGTTATCCTTCCTTGAGACAGGTTCATGACAAGTCTGGTGCATTAGAAGCTCTCTCATCTATCTGACTCTAGTGCGTCGATGCACTGCCCAGTATGCGTCGATGCCATAGTTCAATTTGTCCAATCTTTGCACTCTGTGAGTCCATTCTGCATCGACGCCCTTTAAAAGATTGGTCGACACCATCACCTAGTTGTTCAAACTTCTCACAGCCTTCTCATTTTCTGTGTTCTACACTTCTGTAGGTGTTGCATTCATGTTCTTTTCCATTTCAAACCCTGCAACTGCTGAGGGGGAGTATGTCCTAGTCTATTATCTACTCTTCACTTCCTTGTGGAATGTCTCAAAGGGAAATTCCCCTCTAAGACTGTTATTATTGATTGACCTCTCTAACAGCACTCCCCTGCATGATATTTTATCATGGTTGTTTAAATATAATGAGGAATAAGGTCAACAACTTTACGTTCTGAAAACTAGTAACTTAGAGGAGAGACTCCATAGGCTTATTTCTGCTGATGCCTTTCATGATTAAGTTCTATGCTTCATGGTCTGCTTATGCTTTTCAATGACAAATTTGGCTGATGTACTTCTATTGAGTATTGTAATCAAACGACCATATCTAGTGAGACTTATTCAAGCACTCATTGTAGAGCAATGGTCAGGATTTGCTGAGTAACCAGATGCACTTCACTTGAGACGTGAGGTGGTTCACGTCAAATGGCAATGTCATTGATTAACTCTTATCTGATAAGAAGTGTTATTCATAAAAAAAATAAAAAGGGCCAGAAGAGCTTAACAGAGCAGTGGCTCATGCTCATTGAGAAATTGTCACCCTTCACCAATGAAGTGGTAATGGGATAGGCATGAAGTGACAAGCTATCTCTGATCAAAATGAGGCATGATAAGTTAACTGCACTGAGTAACTGGGGCATTTACATCTAACAAATGTGATTCCTCACGTAAAAAGGTGTATGTTTATCTTGACTGTCAACTCGGCCTATGTAAAAATTAGAAGTGCAAGTTCATAAAAGTTCTCACCATTCTAGCTTGTTTGACTTCAATACTCACGACAGTTAATCCTAAGAGATCACTGGGTCTCATAAGTTAAACGGAATTGGTTCATTCTGGACTTCAGTTCTATTATATGCATCAGCTTTAGTAATTCTATTTTGAGTACTCCTCCAACTGATTAAATTCCTGATAAAAGTTCTTGAATTTAATCCATCCATTATTACTCTCTATCATGACATGCTTATGTGCGGGGAGATATCTGTTTTGAGGGTTGCTCCAGTCTTTTTCTCGAATATGTCTTAGTCCTGAATCTTTCTTCTGAGTTTTTCCCCACGTCTCATATTCCTCACTGCTCTTTCTCACTACCCCTCATGTTTTTGCTGATGACAAAGGGGTAGAGAAAGTTAGTATGTCAAAGGGGGAGAGAAAGTTCTGCTGATATGTCATGTATCCATTTGCATATCATGTGGCCTTGTTTAAATTTGCACAAGTTTATGTGTACATTGCATATCATGTGGTTATGCTCAAATTTGCATAAGTTGTCTACCCAAATTTACTGTCAAAATTGTTTGCACAATGACTCATAGTTGCCATCATCAAAAAGGGGGAGAATGTTGTATAAATGATGTTTTGATGATGTCACACCATAAGTCATTGGCCAATTTGTTTAGAATCTCATGCAACATCTTCTAATTGGCTAGGTATGAAGAAGACCAACAGAGCTTGAAGGCTACATCGACCTTTCAACCAAGCTACTCTGACCTCAAGTCCAGCTGCTCCAACCTTAGGTCTTCACAGGTAGAAGAAAGCCCTAACAGCTCACTGATGCACCGACCTCAGGTCATTGGCTGCATTGACCTCACCATGTTGATGCTCCGGCCTCTTCAAACTTCCAAGACAAAAGTGCCGACCTCAAGTGTCGACTCCTTTTCGCAGACCTTCTATCGTGCGATGCTGCCTCGACCTCAGCTGCTCAGTGCATCGGAGAAGGGGGTTTCCAGATGCCGTTCGACAGGCCACGATTCAACTGTTGCTTTGACACATAGGTGGTGCTGCATTGACGCACCAGAAGTTTTACAAGCGTCATCTGTTAAACCTTCACTACTGCTTCTACCTCACAATAATGCTGCATCGACCTGATCAGCTATAGCAGCAGTCAGACAGGCTAGCATCAAAGGGTGCCTCGACGTTGTGGCCTTGCTACATCGACGCACTAGAAGGTTGTCTAGTATAAAGGAATTTTTTTTTTTGCTATAGTTCTGAGGACATCTAGAGGGCAAAAAGGTCCGACGTAAACCTCTATTAACTTATTTTTTGAGGGCTGAAAGATATTCTTGGGAATTCCCAAACATCCATGTCATCATTAGTGTCCAAAGGAACACTTTACTCCATATATCTATCAGTACAATACCTTGGGAATGCTTCTCTCACTGCCAGTTTTGTCCCCTACGCCAGACAGCAAGGATTCTGTCTGAAGGGGAAAATATCTCTGAAGAAAGGACGTCCTCTCTGCTAACAGAAATTAAAGATCTACAGGTTTCCTTGGTCAAATCTCATTGTTTCTTTCAGCTATTCAAAACTACAAGAGAAATGGAGGGAAAATCTTCTGCTTCTTAAGGCCTATAAATTGGACGGCGTTCCCTTACTTATAGCCGCTGCTAGAGTTCTAAGTTGGCCTACAGGAAGAGCAGAACGTGGGAAAGAGAGAAAAGAGAAGAGAAAGGAGTGCTTATTCTGACTTCCATCAGAGAGAAAGGAGAAGGAAAGGAGAAGGATCCACAGCCATCCAGCCAACCCTGGTTCCCTTTCTTTTTTGTTTCAGCACCGCCGCTCATAGTGCTTCTTCACTCGGGACTGCTACAGTTGCAGCTTCTTGTTTTTGGTTTCTTGTGTGTCTTTGTCTTTCAACAACAAATCACTTGTGTATGTGGAGTGATGTCACCGTGTAGCTGTAGTTGCAGCGTGTGTATGTCTGGTTTCTTGATCTATTTTGTTTCCTTCTTGTAGCTTTTCTGTCCCGTGTGCTTTGAGGACTTGTCCTTGTGCGTGTGTGTGTGTTGGGGCTAGTCCTCATGTTCAGCTGGTCTTCAGTGTGTGTGTGTGTGTGTGTGTGTGTGTGTGTGTGTGTGTGTGTGTGTGTGTGTGTGTGTGTGTGTGTGTGTGTGTGTGTGTGTGTGTGTGTATGTTTCTTTTGGCCAAAGAATGGAAGCCTCACCGTGTTGGTGAGGGGTGGACGTAGGTGTACCAGCGTGCAGCCGAACCACCTTAAAAAGGATTGTGTTGTGGTTTGCTCTCCATATCTTCTATCCCCTCTTCACAGGTGGCTTGTCGTGTCTAAGAGTTTCTCTTATCTTTTAGCTCCGTTAATCTATTGTTTGTCCTCGTATGTGATCACTGCTGTGCTATCTTCTCTAGTTTGTTAATAGAAGTTTAAAATATGGTATAGGATATATTCACCCCTCCCTCTAGATCCTCTCATACCATCCAACACCTTGCAACTAGCAGCTAGCCAGCATCACATTCTCGTCCTCTACACATTCCATGGAATGAAACACCCTTTCCATGGCATCTACCCAAGCTCTCACTACATCTGGATCTGGTTGTCCCTCAAACTGTGGTGGGTGGAACTACAGGAACTCCTTCAACGCTTGCCCACAACCTCCTTGAAATGACGAGCCCGCTCTAGTCTATCTACTATGGTGCCGAAGATAAAACTAGTACATCCCCTCAATGAACACCTCTCATCCCTACACTCCCACAGCTGCAGCCTGGGAAGGTGATGTCCTACTCTGCTCCTCCTAATTCTCGGCCGACAACTCCTGCAGGGAACAAGTCCTCCTTCTAGCCGCCATCGTCACTCTTCTAGCACAAACACAGAAAACAAGGCGGTAAACAAAATGAAACACCCTATACCAGTTTTTGATTGTATTGGACTCTTTGGACTATTACACTATGATCGTCTCAAATTCCCATGCATTTCCATAACCTTGCTCTGATACCATCTGTAACGACCCTGAATCCGGATACCTAGAAGAACTCGATACCATTCGAATCCTACGCCGCCACACACGAGCCGAGAGGCTCGGAAGGGTTATTTCGGTGTTGTGGAGATGCATTAAAATTCAAACAATTGCAAGAAATAAACTACAGAACTAATCAATTTAATAACAATAATAAAGTTAGCATTTTACAATTAAGCAATTTGACTATGGAGTCCAGACCACATGCATAGTCAGTAAGAAAAGGAACGTACACTGCTACGGGGCATCCCCCGACGTTGGCAAACCGGCAACTAAACTTTGAAGCACTGCACGACCACGAGGAAAAACTCCAAAGCTGAAAGGGAAGGGGTGAGACTCATCTCATCGGCTCAGTAGGGGTCCCGCGGATCGCAACCACTGGCAACTATGATAAACAACAACGATAACTGCAAGGATGACAATAATAACAACAGTAATAGAAGTAGAAACATCAGGTAATCAATGAAAAGGCAACACGATTAATTAAATTATTCATAATTCCTTACACCCCCGGTAACTCCAAGAACTATGCCACTGAGTAGCTCGCACAGGCTCTGTCATGGTTAGAAAGGACCCACAGCCTCACGCTTGGACTACGGCTACTGGTCGGGAAATCAAGACCCCACTATCGTGAAGGCACTAGCTCACCTAAACCTTTTAGAAGGAATCCCAACCAAGGCCATAGGCCCTGAACACAACCTCCTCTCGCAGGAAAATCACTGCCTCACAACTAGAGTACATCAATCTCAAACCAAGAGGAAAGACCACGACCTCGTCGTCGTGGGAAACTAACTTGCATGCCGGAAGGGCCAAGACAATGCTGTCAGTAACTCATCCTTAACTGGCGGATCCAACTCTCAAGTCTCCTATACAACCACTATAATGTCCCTGGGTTTCGGATTGTGTTTCCACGGGTTGCGGATCGAGTCCGTGTGGGTTTTAGACTTTAATATTAGATTTTTGAACCCTTACATGGTGTTTATGTAAATTATTTCAGATCCGTGGCGACGTGTGGCGTGGCTCTACTTTTTCCTGAAATTTTTCTAGGTCATGATATACTTTTTGGGGTTTTTTCAAAGTTCCCGTGAATTTTCTAAATGAAATAGAAAAAATATAATACAATAAAAATTAAAACCCCTATTTTAACCCCCTCTCTCCCCGTCCGTTCTCTCATCTCTTTCATGTCTCACCCTTACCCTCACTCTCTCGTCTCTCTTTCCCCAACCCCATTCTCACTACCGACGGTCGACGGTGGTGGGGAAGCCCGAGGCGGAGCGACTGCGGCGGCGTGCGGCGAGGATGACAGTGAGGGGCGTGCGGAACGGCGAGGTGGAGGCGGATGCGGTCGTGGGAGCTGACCATGTGGGGAGGATCAGCGATTCTTTGAGGTTTCGGTAGGTTAAAGCTTCAAAAAAAGGTAGGAGGATAGATCCCTGCTCTCCCCGCGTGTTTTCCCCCGTGATTCCATGCCACGGTGAGGCCGAGAGTAGGAGTATTTATTATTTGGGGTATATGCATGTTCAGAAATGAGCGACAATTTTTAGCCGATCTAGGTCTCGATTTGTGGCTTGAATGCGATTTCTCGGATATAGGATTGCCCGGGGATTGATTCCCCATGTTTTCCCCTTCGTCCCGTTACGAATGGGGCGTGGATCGAACTCCGCGTGGAGTTCGATCTTTTCTGCAAAACCCAACAGGAGACGGCCACAAGAGTGGCCATCGCGTTCAGAGCTGGGCGTCCAAGGGCCTGGCCACCCACGACTATTGGGCGGCCAGGGGTTGCGCTACCCAGGGCTGCAGGTAGCCAGAAGCTTGGTCGCCCTACCCCTTTCTTTGGTGTCTGTGGCCCATGGACTGGGCGGCCCAAGGCCTGCCTGCCTAGGTCTACTGAGCAGCCAATGCCTTGGCTGCCCAGGGATGGGAGGCGGACACTGACGTGGCCACCCAACCCTTCTATCCTAGGTCCTCTAGGAGGCCAGATTGGTGGCCGCCCAGGCCTGTCAATGCCTAGGGTGGGCGGCCAGAGGGTTGGCGGTCCAACCCTCTGGGTGGCCAGGGATGTGGCCGCCCAACTAGAGAATTGGCCGCCAGTCCCCTTGAGCCCAAGGGTGTCATGTTCCGCTGATTTGTTTCTCGGGGTATCTGTATTGGATGTGGCTTCACGGATTGGGTGTCCGCGTGATTCCGTGTGTCCTGCCATTCCTGTATGATTAGAGTGGGCCATACCTGTGTGATTGGTGTAGTGTGGGTAGTCATTCTGTGTAATTGGGCTATCAATGACGACTGTCTCCGTTAGAGTTCTGTGACCACATAAGGTATTTCAACGTAAGTGTTGTGATCATGACTAGGCCTTCATGTATGAGTCTGTGGGCCGATGTTCTCGAGTTTTTGTTATCTGCCCTTAGATGGTTCACGGGTAGCTGGTAGTGTTGTTCCAAGGATTCCTGTGGTTCAGTGTGTGCGTACGCATATTCTTGGGATTTCCATGATAACGTGGAGGTTAGTGCTTTACAGTTTCACTGCCTAGAGGGCATGTTGTGATTGGACCGGGCGAGAGCGCCTAGTTTGTACAACGCTCCTTGTAGAGGCGAGATCGTCAGAGTGTGTGTACCTTGGTTAGGACAGGTGTACATTGCTGTTGGACGTAGTGGTGCGTACCCCATGTCGGGCTGTAGGACACGGCCGTGCTGTTGAGCGCAGAGGTATGGATCCTAGCCAGTCCTAGGGTGTGGGGTGTGTGAATGTCTCTTATGCTCCTCCCGAGACCTGGGTGTGAGTAGTGTGCATGCATATGAGACTTTGGTGCAGTATAAGACATTAGTGGATGCATCTGGCCTTGTTGTCCATACATGAGTGGCGGACCCTATGCTGATAAGGTTGACGTACCGACAGCATTGTTAATGGCCCTTACGACAGACAAGCTAGAGTTGCCCTATGTAGAGGGCATGGTTTGGTTCTTTCGCTAGTTCTAGCTCGAGATCAAGGATTACTCGTGTCTAGGTGTCCTCCTGTGGACGCACATTTTGGCGGTTCATCTTATTGTATTGTTATATC